>JAFBJR010000113.1:6669856-7269856 GCA_016785285.1 Brachirus orientalis | reverse complement strand
CAAAACAGAAAGACCTTGTCTGTCTTTCTCTCTCTTTTACACCACAGTATCATTAAACAGACAAGAGTCTGTGTGATGTGACACTTGAAAGCATCACTGCTGCATGTTTTTTTTCATATATATATATATATATATATGCTGCTACTTACATGTCCCTGAATCAGAAGACAAGGATGAATAGACATAGAATCTCAACGTGTGGCAGAGACAGATTTTAAGCTCATTTGAATGATTTGTTCATCTTTATTTGATTGCTGTACGAGTATTTTTAAAAAGTGGCAATAGTTTGTCCATCCGTTAGTTTTTCAGACTTGACTAGAATAAGTTTGAATTCTCTAATGTTCACAACAGGCATTATTTGTCTCATAGCTTCCTCACCTTTTCACCCTGTCTCTGTTTTGGTAAAGGTAGCACTGCTGCTCCTTGTTACTCACTGTAGGACAGACTGATTTGACAGAATCTGATTCTGAGTGTTCGGCAGGAGGTTTGTGCGTGGAAGCGTCGGGTGGGGTCAGACTTGAATACCCAACAAGACAAAACAGGCCTAAACAAGACCTTGTCACCACCTGTCCCTTCAGAAGCTGCTGGCCTGCCCCTCGCCTCTGCTTGTCCACTCTGAGCTGCAGATAAGCAATTGCCTTGAGCTGATATGCAAACTTTTTAGGACAGTGCCCATTACACAAGCACACATAAACACACACTGCCAGCATCCTTCAGAAATCACCTGACATGTGTAGAATGGATGTCTTTGGCGACGCCATTGTCTCGCGGTCAAGCTTTGCGTCGTTTCCCTCTCGGACAAAGGTCATTCATCATGACAGCATAAAGCTCTGGCCATTAGTAGTTGATGAATGACCTGGCCTACCGGTCAAGCCTTGACCTCCCTGCTCTTGGTGGGGTAATCTACTCCTTTTCGTGAGTCAAAGTTTAAAAAGTGTTGAGCCTGTTTGACATGAAAGGTGAAGCCTTAGAATTCCTGTTGGTCAAGCTTTACTGTATCTATTTGCCTACTGCTTGGTATTAGTCACACACACACACACACACACACAAACACACACACACACATATATATACGCACACACACCACAAACAGACCACAGGATGCTTCCAGTTCTTATCTATCCGGAATTTAGGACAGCTGTTGAGTGCAAGCAGCTGACCTCTGACCCCCAGCACCACTAGGCTCCTTCCCTCCCACTGCAACCAGTACAACCAGCATGACAACCCCCACCCTTCAATAAATTCCTTCCTTTGCCAGCTCTACAGCACTTTTGTCTGCCTGATGTTTCACCAAATGAGAGTTTCCTTTGTGATTAGAAACACAAACGCAAAAAATGTATCAAACAAATCATTTACACCATTTGCTTAGGACAAATAAGAGGACTGAACCTACTATTTAAATGCTTGGTACCATGCCATATGTTACCACTAGTTGCCTGAATTCCTTTTCCCACCTCCTGTCTGAAACTTATATGAGGGTCTGTGGGTCTTTTAAGGTCATGCTACAGGACTGAAAAGGGGTATTTACTTTTCATCTGTGCATTGCAGCTTGCTTTCTCTCCTTTACCATGTTTAAAGTGCCTGCTCTTTGCAGAGGAGGGGAAAGGCTTTGGTTTCCGCCTAGAGGGCACTACTGCCTTCAACATAAAGAACTTCCATGGCAACCTGAACACACACAAAGGCCCACATGCAAAGATAAGTGGACTGTACAGCAAAAGTGTCAGTGTTTATTGAAGTCAGAAAGAGTTAAATTCCACACTGGAAAATGTGCTTTGTTCTCAATGTAATGTGTGGTGAACAGACAGAATAGTTTTCACAGTCTAAAACATTAATGGAAAAAATTACCAGTTTTATTTGTCACAATCATGAAAGAAATTAAATGTCACTGTAAGGAAGTAATAATTTCAATCCATGAGAAATGGCCCCTTACGGTGTAAATTTACAGGTTGCACGTGTTAATAAGTATCATTTTGATGTTGGCTCAAGCGCACCTTACATCATGTTTTGAAAGTAAAATTGAATCATTAAAGAATCAACTGCCAAAACCAGGTGTTGGAAAATTGACAAAACTACACAAATTTCCTTTGAAATACAATAGAGGAAATTTGTTAAGTGAAACCCTCCACATAAATAACCAGAATGTAAGTCTGAGTAAGAAAATGCAAGACTTGGCCCATGTTTTATAAAACTGTTTTATGACAGCTGGTAAAATTACAACAGCACATGAACCACAGTATTCACAAAAGGTGCATATAAGATTTAATGCCTGGAGCCTGGAGTGTAATTTTAGAACTCATTGAGTCATAATTCACCGGTTACAGCAGCTTAATATTGTTTCTTTTTGTGATATTTGCTTCACCCTGTCTGTTGCTCCTGCTGCTGTTGGTGTAAATATAAATAAAAATTTGAAATAGAAATAATACAAAGGCCTTCAGAGGTCCGTTATCCTCATATTTACTCTACTATCTGTCACTTGTTGAAAATGCAGCGTCCTTTATCTTAGGAATGTTGCAGAAATTAGGGCATTGATTTGTTCGACTTGTGTTTCTTCCTACATAGCCTTTCAATAATTGCCATTCACTGTGGTTAGTTCTGCAAAGAAAAGTCCTAACATTCTTTTAAATGAAGACCAGTGACCGTGCACATCCTCCTGCACGCACTCACACTTCTATCTGTGCTCTTCTGTGCTCACTCTGACTTAATTGTCCTCCCCTCTGCCTCTGCAGTGAGAAAATTTGCCAAGTGCCAAATGAAATTGAGATCAACTTATGTGTTAAGCAATGAGCAGGGGAGAAAGAGAAGCGCAGCAAACTACACTTGACCGCTCTTGACAATAGCGCCTGCTCCCACCAAATTCGCATTGATTAATTAATTAAAATCCCTTATTAGCAAATTGACTGTCTCAGCTGATTATCAAATTCAGTTTCTTTATTAGACGCAGCTGCCGCCACAGCCACCTCCACCTCCTCCACTTTGGTGCTTTATCTCTGCTCTCTGTCTGAGCTCTGGCCACTCGGTTCCATAGCAGCACTCATCCAACTGTCTGAAGCAGCTCTCGGTGAACAAACAATCAAACTGGACGCCATGATGATGATTTCCCCGCCGGCACGTAAATTCAGTCTGCAGAGACAGTGTCCTTTTGTGAATTTGTAATGAATGACCATGGCTGTGTACTGTGACTGCTTAGACACAAATAATGCACTTTTTCGCTGATTTTAGTTTGTTAGTGGAAATTCTGTTCAATTTGATTATAGTTAATGTGTAAACAATTTGATTTAGTTCCACCATACAATAGAATACATTGCATCTTAAATTTTCCATATGAATGAACAATGCTACTTTCATCAATTACTATAAGCAGTCAGATAAATTGAAACTCAAGTATGAATTTAAACATTTCCTTACAAATTAATCTGAAAAATAGAACAAATGGATGCTTCCAAATGCATATGGCTATGTTCCATCAAATGTTGTAACGAATCAGATAAATTACAACTTAAATGTCATTTTAAAAATTTAATCATTTCATCCTCAAAAACTGAACTAGTGCTTCTTCAGTTGAGATGCAGCTGCTAGCAAGTGGAAAACCAACATGCAAGCTTGATGATGCGCTTTCACATCAGTGCTGACTCGTCCATGTACCCATCGCAGTGAATTTTCAACAACCTCAAAAGGAAGTTATTTATTGTAGATGATCAAATCTTCCTTGTTATGCTTTGGCATGACCATTGTCACATATTCAAAACAATTACCTGTAAATGACATTGCAATGCCTTAATGGTTCAGTTCACTAACCTTTCACACACGGGTCTTTTGACTTGCTCTGACTTCAAGATGATCTGCTTTAAATGATATATTGGAACCTGGTCAGATTTAATTGAAAGTATTTGTTTTTGTAGATAATTAATTTTTTTAAAGTCATTTCAGTGAATTGTGCCTTTAATCTAGCTCTCAAAAGTTCTTAGGTGGGATTTTCTGTACCTTGCATTTTGTATAAAATGAACTAAAACAGCATTTCTTTTGTCCATTGGTCATTCATTGCTGCTACTGCTTGCAGTTTTGTTGCGAGTCCTATGATGATGATGATGTAAAATGGCGATAAAACAAGCAAATAAGACACAATCGCCTCATTGACCCTTCAGCTGATGATGTGTTGACCTTAGGCAACATTCTTTACATCCAGTGCTGCTCCACTGTGGGCCTCAAAAATGACCCTGTTTACCCTGTCTGAACGAGGAGGAAGGAACCTCAGAGCATAGTGGAAGTGTTGGCAGGTCCATAGTGGAGCTGATGGATATTGCGCACCATGCCTCCACTGCCACTAGGGGAATGAAAAAGCGAACAGTGTGATAGCGCTACCTCGTCGGACCACATGGACAATCATGTGTAGGGCTATTGTGGCTGGTGGCTTTGTCCAGATGGTTGACATACCTTTAGTTGTGCTCTGGGTGAGGAATGTGCTCCCTCGGGACGGTTCCCGACCCTGGAAACAAGGGCCAACATAAACACCCATCTCCAACCCCCACCATGGACCTCACCTAAAATCCCTACAGTCCTTGTTTGAGCTGATAATAAGGTTGCAGCAGGAAGAGGACTTCTGCAAAACTTACTGAACCAAAAAAAAAAAACCTCACATAATGATTGTTGCGTTTATCAGGTTTTTCCTTAAATCCGTCCTCTCCCTGAAGGTTTAAGCATTTTGAGTAGAATTAAAAGCGACAAAAGTGGTTTGTCACATGATCGTATTAGGATGCAGTTCTCTGAGGAAGAGCGCATGTGTGCATGTGGGTCTGTGTGAGTGTGTGTGGGATTATAGCCTGACTAATTACCTTGTAAAATGCTGTTCCTTCCATTTAAAACACAGAAATGCCACAATTCCAATAAACAAGGGCTATTCCGCACAGAAAGTGGCGAGATCGCGGCTTGGAAACCTCTGTTCCAGCTGCCTTGTAAACAGTGGTTGTCATAGATGGATGATTTTGTTCCATTTTTATCAATGTGCATTTAAAAAGGGGATATTTATATTTTCTGTTATTTTCTGATAGAGTAAAATCCACATAAGTCTCTTAGCTGTTTTTAATGATAAGTGTTTATTTTGACATATTTGTACATGGAGGAATTAGATACTCTTGTTTACACTGCAACGTCCATGTTTTCTCTCCAGCACTGATGAGTTTCTGAGTAATAAAAGGGGCATAAAGTATAAATTCTGTGTTGCATACATGTTTACCAGCTGGAGCCAAACACAAAAAAAGATGACAAAATATAAACGAAAGTTTGAGTTAAATGTATTTTGAGATTAGATGAATGGAAACTTCTCACTCTTGACTCTTGAATAGACTGAGGGCTAACAACAACAGCACAGTCAGTGAAATGTCATACTAGACCCTAAAATCCTTCAATTTTAACTGTGGATATAAGGCTTTTTTTTCCTCCAAAAACTGAAGAGGGTCGCTGTGTCCCCCAAATGCAGCTGTGTGGATTTGCAGGGCCAATCACAGTAGCTCTCTGCCAAAAAGGATAAAAGGAAGCTGTAAGTAGACTGTTTTTAATAAATCTCTCTAATTGATTCTCCTATGAAAACAGCCACTGGTGTAATACTGTTAAATATTGGACAATATGTGACCAAAGCATATTTGAAACTAATTTCCCATTTTTTATTCTGTGAAGCATCAAATAACTGGATTGCTCAGCAGCATCAAAGCAACGACAGATGGAAGGAGCTTTGTTGTGAAGCCGTTGACAAGCCTGAGGTCTAAATCACTCTGTATGATGAAAGAAAAATGTGAAAATGGGCATCAGGTTAAAAATGCCTTAAAGCAATACAGACTACTGCTCTCTATCCTCCTCGGCCCTCACTCCTTTTCTTCCTCCTCCTCTGGTATCGAGGCCTGCGCTCCCTTGCACATCTGTCGGCATGTATCCGCCGCTCAATCGCTCTCACTGGGCCACGGCGGGTTCCCCAACAGCTCAGTATGGCTCTTCCATTAATCAAAGACACTTCCAGTGTCCCATTACAGAAACACTGCTACTCGGCCTGTCTGAAGCTGACAGCTCGCCAATTCATCTTCGAGGAGAAAAAAAAAGCCATTGTGGCACGCCAGTCGCCTTTACCTGTTCAAACGAAGGGCTGTTAAGAGCGTTGGAAGACCCCTCTGAAATTGTTTTCTCTAGGTCAGGCAAACAACAAAAAAGGTAAATTGCTTGTCTCAGGTAACACAGAGGAGGATTTTTTGCTGGTGGCAGTGGGTTCTAGGGGGAAATAGGGCTGGGTAGAGGAGTGGGGTCAGCAGCAAAATAAGAGGATGGAGATGTGTTTGTTACCAAGCGGATTTCAATGATGCTACAGGGGATGAAATGCACTGATGCAGTTTAGCGAAACGGCCTAAACGCCGTCCTGACACCAGAGAAGACCCTCTGCAGAGGCTCTCTGCCACTAAGTACATCTCCTTATACCTCCCCGACTGCCTCAAGATGGCAGCTCAGAGGACTTTTTTGTGTTGTGTGCCAGTGTGACGTAAAAAAAAATGTTGAAGAGGAAAATTATTCATTGAAAAGAATCATATTTTTCACACTGTTTTTCAAAAACAATTTGATTAGATTAAATGAATTGTCCAATACATCAATTGACTTAAGTCTAATAAGCCATAAATAGGTAAACTCCACCTCTGCAGTGTATAAGGTTGCCACAGCTACTGACAATTGGCTAACGTTTCCACATCTAATGGAAACTACTTAATTTGTTTTCTTTTGCTGGTGATGACAACTCCCAAATAAAATAAATTCGTAAAACCAAATTAACGAACTAACACCAATGTGGGTTTCTTGACACAGTGCAACATTTCATTAATTTACTTTCAGCACTGATTCAAAAAGAAAATATAAAAAATAAGATTATAGTTATTGTGATGTTGATTAGAGAATGCCGATATGACCAAGATACTTATTTTTCATTCATGAACCTACATGTGGTGAAATTTAGACCTGGTGAATTTGATATATCCACAGTATTTTGCAAAGTTAAGGCTCTGTTTTTACAGCCTCAGCACATGGTTTACAGCACACCAGGAAAGTGCATTTTGGGCGAGTCCAAATCGCCTGAAACTATTTTAACAGCAGAAACAAAAGTCCCCCTTACAACCAAACTGTTCAAGTGGGTTGTGCTTGGTTTATTAATTAATCAATGGTGTGTTTTTGGTTTAACATGCAATAAACCAATAACATGCAATTTTCCTTTTCCCTTAAAAGCCAGGTGTGCCAGGTAATAGGTGAGAAGGCATTTGTGCACATGAGCAGATGTGAATCCTTTGCAAAGTGGAAGAACACAGGGAGATTATGTGGGTGTAAACATACCATACACCTGCCTGTATATAGTGTAGGTGCATGTCACATTACGGTTTTGATGTTTTGGCTCAGACCAACTTTGGTAGCATTGGAATTCCATGTGACTTGTAGGACTTTTTGAACTAAAAGTGAATAAGTTGAAATTACTGAGTTTCAGCCATGATTTATTTATTTTTTTCTACTTAAATCCCTGTTATTATTTTAAAGTACTTTGCTGGCACCCACACTGTAAATAGTTTACCATGTGCAGTTTAGAGGGGAAAAAAGCAAAGTGAACTGTGAAAACCCAGCTGCAGCTCAGGGTGTGTGTTGCTCAAAAAATTGGCAGCTGGCAACTCCAACATTTTTAGCTACTTGGAAGCAGAGGAGTGGTGAGTGGCTCATTACCAAACCAAAGAACAAAAATGAAAAAAAGAGAGAGGGAAAGAGAGAGAGAGAGACAGAGCTGTGGCCATTTCATGACAGCTCAGTGCAATTACGCTGTTCTCATTAAGATCAAATCTTTCTTCATAATGAACACAGTGACAGTGAAAGTGAGTGAGGCCGAATAAGAAAGGACAGCTTGTTCCCGCCCTTCTCTGCTCCTCTCAACCCTTCACACCCCCCCGGCTTGATTTGATTGGCATAATGAGGTGAAGGCTAGTTGGCACAAAGCTGCTCCGGGGGGCAAATGGAGACATTATTATTTTGTCTTCGTGTGTGAGTGTGTGTGTAAAGAGGGCTTTTTGGCGATCTACATCATGGCCTCACTGGGCTATTAATTACCCTGTCTGTAACATGGCATCTGCTGAGACCGAGCGATAGAGCGAGCACTGCCAACATGGGCATATTTACTCTCTCTCTCCCTCTGTGCCTCTTGTCACTGCAGACCCCAGCTGCAGACTCGTCCTGTGCTTATTGGATTCTATCTACATGTATGATTGATTCAGCACCTGAACTGTGCTTTTCATGACAAGGAGGCCTGGGATACACACGCACACACAAACACACAGAGAAGAGAAAAGCACCCCAGCTGGCAAATATTTAACCAACCATGAGATAAACTAAGATGCCCACAATGCTCAAGTAGCTTGGTACATTTTCTGAGCAGATGTGTGATTTGCTGTTGAGGAAGAGAAAAAAAACTATGGTTTCCTCAAGACATTGCAGGAGTGTTTGTCTGTTTGTGTGTGTTGGTGTTTATATTTAATTTTATTTATTTATTTTTCCCTTTATTTTTGTTTTCTGGGTTTGTCTGTGAACCTTTTTAAAGCTGCAGTTTTGAACACAGACAGAAGCAACATTGTAGTAAAAGCAAAATGGCTGCCAACAGGTGGAAGTATGACTTAAAACGCAAAAAAGCACCCATGAAAAGTGTCAGAAGTGAATTCTACTTCTCAAAAAAAAAAAACAACAACCTAATTCTTCATCAGTTTGACCAAACAAACTGATGTGTCTTGTCCCACCCACCCTTGTTAATACAAAAATGCTCCCTCCATCGAGTCTGATAGTTTTGCTTGACAGATCCAAGTTTTCAAATGGATGCTTCATACAAATAATTTTACATCAGTTCTGTTCATGAGGACCAAACACAGGCCAAGACCAAAGTTACGTACTGCATCATGAATATTACAACATTGAGGGTTTCATTTTGAAGTCATGTGACGGAACTTAGGTAATGACCATGTACTGTTGCATAATCATTCATTTCTACAGTGTCTGACCAGCACTTCAGTTTGTTAAGGACACTTATGTTGGTGTTTACAAGCTTCTTTCAGTACAAGTGAAGCCCTATAATCACTTAGTCTCTAACTACCACCAAGAACATGGGGGTCATGCCTCTCTTTTTTTTAATGAACAAAAAGCAGTTTAGGTCACTCTGGATTTCCAGTGCTGAAGATCAATAATCACACATGAGCTCATGGTCAAACTTTTGTATGTGCACTGTATCTATCAGCTGCCCCTATAACAGTTGTGGATACACATAAATACAAGCACACTAGAGTTGTGCCATGAAGAACATTTAAAGGTCTTGTTTGTTGTTTAAACCCCCCCCCCCACACACACACACACAGACACACAGACACACAGACACACTAGCCTCAGGTGAGTCATTGCATTAGCAGTCATATTGATTTCTCCTTCCTCTTTGCTTTCCTCTAACCTAATGTAAAGAAAATGTACCAAGATACAAACACACACTAGTATACATCTATTCTTCTTAGGACTCAACAGTGAGGTTCATTCACATGGACAGCCTAAACAAAGCATTATCCCTAACCTTAGCCATAACCAGTTAATGCCTAATCCCAACCACAGTTCAAATCTTTGCCCTAAAATGAGGTTCTGCCTCATTGGGACCAGGTTTTGGTCTCTATTAGAACGACTGGTCCTTTCAATCAGGATAATATTAAGATAATATTATTATTATCCAAGGTTTTCCCCTTAAGTCGGTTTAGATGTCTAATTATATCATTAATTATGCACCATTCAACCATCTGTCATTATTTGCTCTTATCAAACCAGATGACATTAATTGATATTGACATTTTTCGAAGCTGTGGAGAGAAATTTCTATAAGTGTTGGAAAAAGGGAATGAAAATTGTTTATAATGTTGTTTTCTCTTAATAAATCCATACATGTACATGCTTGAATAGTGATTATTTAAAGATAGTGTAAAGGGATAAAAGACAGTTCAGTTACATGTGTAATATGTAATAATAAAACAAGCAAAACATCAATACCAATATCAGCCCAGAATTTCAAAATCGGTGCATCAATATTACAACCCCATGAAATATCATAGCACTTTCTCTTTATTGTTTTCATTCAACTGCCACAGTTTGTTCTTCATATACAAACACAATCACTGCCAAATCTGATACATTTTATTCAACTGTCAAACTTTGTTTGGTTTCAACCCATTCCAAAGCATATCAATGTAAGTTTTAGACAAGTGAGTGCATTATCTGTTAGATACTACATTATCGGCTGGCTGTAGTGGTGTGTGATGTTTTCCTAGCCGGGGTCGAGGAAAGTCTGCTCTCGAGTGAAGGGAGCGACCCCGACCTGACACCCAGACACTACTATTTCAGTGTTCTGGCCCTCTGGCCAAAAAGCTGTCAGCACATATTTTATCCTTTTTGCTCACACAGTATATTTTCTCCCTCTTGCTCTCTCCCTCTTTTCTTGTTGGACTTGTCTCGTGGTTTCGCCTCTCTCTGTGTACATAGGAGTGACATAAACCCAATAGAAGGTGTTGATGGATTCTTACAACCTCTTAAAATCATAGAAACGCAGGGATTTAAAAGGGACTTTGTTGAATCCTGTTGGAAAAGTAGTAAAACTACCATTTCCATCACCTATGTTTTTTTGCATTGTATTTGAGGAAGTCTTAACTTGGTGTTTTTATTACCATTTCACATATGGTGCAGTTTTTCCTCATGAAACGGTTGGGTTGTCTTATGTTTTTGGCACCTTTTACCTCTTGCAATTAGTTGAGTGATGGGTTTTTCAATGGCCATTGCTAATCTTTAAAAAAAATACCGGCACTGATGCCAATATATGCCTGTTTCATTTATTTACTGGTTTATGTGTTGATATGATGATGCTGAATAAATAAATCCACATAATTGCTTGACTAGAATAAAGATTGAACAACAGTTCTCATCTGTCTACAGTCGGCAGTACATTTATCTCAATTTAAAAAGACAATATGAACTGAATATTAAATACATGAACTGGTCATCATAAAACTAAACCTTGTCAAATTAACTTATGGATGAGAAGAATAAAGTTTTATCGACTGAGCAGCATTTATTATGTTTCTGAGAATAAAAATATGGAATCCTTCATAAATAAGATACAACTGACCAACAAAATAAATTTATAAGTGTCCATTTGTTAAAAATGGATGTTGGAATACTTGGATTTTACATAGTTTGTCTATAGTGCATGGATAATTCTTACATGCCCTGCTTTGTGTGTTACTTTAATATCAAACTAACACAGTGCTGTGTTATTAGGTATATTTCATGCACACGTACTGACATAAACCCAGACTCTCTCAGGACCCTCAGCTGTACAGGCAAAGGCACTGACTGAAGCTGACAGAAATTCTTGGCACAAACCACCCACTCCATTCACTAGCTACTGTTCAGCTGTCACACTCACTCACTGAAGTTTCTGCCATTTTTAATGGGGCTCTGTGCCGAGATGAATGCACAAATATGAGCTGTTGCTTTCACAAGCAATGTGTTTGTACATGGTTAAGTATCCATTCTAGGTCAGATATGATGAGATGGAATGGATGCCGCCTTCTGACAGCAGCGAAAAAAGGCACATTGGGTTTCGATAGGAACAGAGAAAGCTCTGGTAATGTAACGTACAATGATGATACCAATGATTCTCAAAGTCAGGTTTAGGAACCTCCAGGGAATACCAGGGGACTGCCAGAAATAGGAGCAATTGTCAAGCCTCATTTTATTTCACTTCCTTTGAGTTAGCTGAATGTAAAGTAAGTCATATCTTGCTCAGTGAAAGAAACTCTGCATTTTTTTAATGTTAGTGCATGAAAAGAATTTGACTCTAGTATCAGTAAAGTATGCACAATCAACCAGCTCTCCAAAAATAAGTTCACAAATCATCGACTTTTTTTTTTTTTTTTTTTTTATTGAGGATAAGCAAGATGTAAAAGAGAGAAAAGAAGAAAACCCTTGTCTGCTAATGTCTGCTATTTTTTTTATATTAACTTAAGTGACTTAAGTGATCAAACCAAGAGTGCAATCATTTTATAATCTCTTATCTAATCAACTCAACTGATTTTAAAAAAGTTGCAAAACATTTCAATCCTCAAATTATTATAGCACAAAGAGACTTACATTATCGTAATAGAATTTACAGTTAATGCAAATGAGGCTTTTTATGTCTTTCATGTCATTCTCTGCATATACTACAAAGATGTAGTATGTGAATAAGTGTGTATGTGTAAGAATATATACTGTACATATTATAGCAGCTGTATAGGTGTAAAACATAATTTATATATGAAATGTAAATCAGGGTGAAAGTACTCGATGGCCTTTTTAAATGATAAAACACAGCTCTTACTGTGATGTCTACTGGAACATAGCAGTGTATCACACAGTTCCACCCTCTTACAAACACAAACACACACTCACTCTGAAAAACTCCCTCTGAAACGAGAGCGACTTGTTTACTGCAGACCTGCAGAGCTCCGGCTGGGCTGTTTTGGACGCCTGTTGGTGCTCTGTGTAGCCCTTGGAAGGGGGACGTGTGGTGAATGACAGTGCAGATAGCGTAGCGCCATCACTGCCACCTGAACCTCCCCAAGCCGCACGGAAACACACACACACACACTCTCACAAGTTCACGAGGTCAGACGCATCAAAACAACCTGCCTGCGGTCATCTCAAGTGCGAAAATAAGCCCCTGCAATCCTACTTCTCTTATTTTCAGTCACTTTTCTTTTCCTTAACACAGATACAATCATTGCTGCAAATAATAAATCTGTTATTTTGCATGGGTAGGCACACATAACCCAAACTCACACGAACAACTGTTCTCTGAATCACACACACACTATCTGCATCCCAGAATGTGATCTGTCCAGTGTGTTACACGGCGTACAGTAAATCAATCCCAGGGGCATTGCATAATAGTTGGAGAGCAAAATAATCACCTTGTCAACTGGTCTGCTCTGGCTTATGCTGGCTGGAAATAAATAAAATCACAAGGTCCCTCTCCCGTTTCCAGATAAACAAGAGTGTTTACACTAAGTAAAGTTATGAAGCTAGCTCTGTTGTTGACACAATATTGATTGTGTGCCAGTATTTTCAGAGATAAACAACATCTGGTCAGCAGGTAGTCCTCATAATTATATGTACTGGACTATATTAGGCTTATTTAGATTAGTACTCATGTTTTACTTTTCTCTCTGCTCTTTGTCCCCCCTTTCATTTCTCATTGAAAATTATTTAGGTTTCACAGAGTTGGTATCATGCTCTTGATATGTCATGTGGGATTTCATTTCTGTAGCTTTCTGAGGCAAAAAAAAGTATGTTAAAAAGAAATAAGTTTTGATTGATTGTTACAAATTGACATGTAAGTTAAAATGATCAAATCATGTTCTCTAAATTAGGCTCTTCTTGAGTTTACTGATTAAAAAAGAAAATGGTATTTTAGGTTTTCATATTTAGAACTCAAAATATTAAAGCTGCTAGTATTTGAAAGAAAATACCACACATACGTCCCACCACCCTCTACCTTTTCCATAAAAGATTTTCTCCCTAAATGCTGGATGTTTTCTGTAGAGGAAGTGGCAATTCTCAGTCCACCGTCTCTTCATTTTTTGGCTATTGTTGATAAACTTCAGCGGTGTAAACATCTCTGCATTGTTTTGAAGACTCGGATAAGCCGATAGTGACGGACAGGTACGTCAGTCAATCACTGAATATTTTTATGTGAAGAGGATTCCAATAAAAATGTAAACCCTATAGGTTCAAACTCACCTGTTGATGCTGTTATATGAATCGTGTTTGGTTTGATGCCGCAGCGGCAAAGATTAAACTTATTCATAAGGTCAAAGTTTGATCTCACTTCATCTAAAATCTCTCTCGCTCGCTCGCCTTCCTCCATTTGCCTGCATTTAACAGCCTTTTCTGTGTGCGGGTGCTGTAGCATCACACAGGTTGTTGTGTCGCCGTTCTCAATGAGAAATGAGGCCTTTATTGATGTAACAGGTGCTTAGCTCGACTGCGGCAGTCAAAATAACACATCTCCTCCTCTGTTTGGCTTTCAGAATGGAAGCTAAAGTTAGACATCTTTGAGGTTTTTCTGCCACTTGATGGAAGGTGATGCCGATGCATAATGCATGAGGAGAGAGGGAAGACTTCGTCTGGCTGCTTTTTATAGACCACCAAAGCTCTGCTGCTAATGCGCACACACACACACACACACATATGCAGAGACTTGCCTGAGCCAACCGTTTCACTCAACATGCTGTAACCTCTCACAGATCAAGGAAGCAAGAGCAAAGGAAAAACAGGGATGTAGCAAACTGGCAACATTGTTAAGAATAAAAAAAAGAAACAAGAAGACACAACAGAAATGTTGACGCGCTATTTTGAGACGGCGAGGTCTTTTGATGCACAAACCAAACGAGAAGCGAGGAGGGAAAAGGGAGCAGCGGGGCTGGCGTCTGTCTCAAAGATGGGCTTTAACAGAAACACTTTATACATGTGATCTTAGACAGACTCTCCTTCGTCTTTGTTCCCACCGTTCCAGCACTTCACTGAAAGAGTCTTTAGGTCTAGTTAAAATGAGGAAAAAAAAAAAAAAGATTAATCACATACGAGAGGAGGGGAAACTGAGTGTGTGAAATTATATGCAGACAAGCTGAGCCTCTACTTTCAGTTGCAGATTTTGCAAACCCCATTTGCTGCCCTCAAAAGTGTGGAGTTATTTTCTTCTTATCCCCCTAATCCTTATTTAACCGGACCGGTTGAGTAAGAGCACGCTGTCATTTATAGTAATGACCTGAGGGAGAAACTGCAGGGAGCTGCTGCACATGTGCACCCTCACACCTGCGTGTTGCCCAGCACCACTGCACGACGACAGGCCAGACCGAACTCCATTTATCTGCACCATTGTTTTTTTTAGGGCAGGATCATCATTTAAAGGAAAAACTAAAGTGAGAGTGCCTCTGAAGATTATATCCATTCATCAGTTTGCCTTTTTTCAATTATCAATTGCGTTTTAATCACGATTTTTCTACAAGTTAATCCCGCTATCCTTGAACGATCTGTTCTCAGATAGGCCTCCGAGACGTTTGAACACAATTTGCGATTTCTGTCTTGCCAACGGGTAACTTTAAAAGTCTTTTGATATATCTATAAAATCCAGTAAAATCTTCTTGAACTGCAACCTTTAGGACATGTTCTCTCTTCACTGCCACCTCTTTTTAAATGAAAGGACTTTTGTCAAAGGGTGAAGGCACTTCACACTGACTGAAAGTGTAGGAAAGAGGTTGAAATGGCTTCCCGAGTAAGACAGAGGGTATTAGAGAGTGAATCCTGACTTCTAAGCTTTGGGGGAATCCAGGTATCTAACTGGGATTAAGTGGAAATAGTTTGTTCCTGCCCAGCAAGCACAATTAGAAGTATCTCGGATTATTTCCTTCTCCAAGTCTTCTCCAGCTGCGTGTCCTTATATATTGGTAGAGTGATCATGCTTGGATGGTGATAATTAGTGGAAACAGCTGTGGCATAAAAGCTGTTGCTTCTCGCATTGTTTTATTGGAACATTAACAGTAAACTTTAAAAAGCTGAGACATGATATGAGAACAATTTTTTTTTTTTTTGCCTCAGATTGTCATTTCCTGACTGTAGGAATACTAAACTAAAAATAATGGATATTCAATCATTGTCTTGATTTTCTGATTACTTGTTTGGTCCATAAAATAGAAAATGGTTAAAAAAAAAAATGTTTCCCAATCAACAGTTCGCTGTCACATAGGACCAAATAAACCAATAAATCACCACATTTATAAAAACATTTATTTTTAAATCATTGGCGATTTAATTGATAGTCATTTACAAACTGATATATTGGCATCATCATTGGCATGTATGTAGAAATAAATGCCCCACATTCAATTTTACACTTTTACTCACTCCAGCTTTATAAAATAGGCTGCATATTATTTTTTTTATCTAATAAATGATTAGGCTGGTAACAAATGTATTCAGGGATTAGCTATGTGAGGCAGGGTGAGTGTCCATACACTATGGTCTTTAATTAAGGCTTCAATGGCTATACTTTTTTTTTTTTTTTAAATCCCTCACTGAGGCAACCAGACACCACGTGTCTTCCCTCACATCATTACATTCTGCTGCATCTCTCTTCTTGCACACCAGATGCCAGATATTGTCTGAGTGCTAACGTCTTTTCAGTCCTCATGTTCTGAATAAAGTCATTAGAGATATTTATTAAACTGACACATGCATGTATCTCAGTAACACAGAGCCAATAATGTGAAAAAATAAAGCCAGGAAGCTGTTTAGTGGCCCTTAAGTTCTCAAGCTACATTTTTTTTTTTTTCAATTTTATTACTACATGGTTATGTTACCTTCATCCAGCCTTTAAAATAAATAACATGTCAAAACAAAACTAATAACAAACATTATATTTTAGATTTTTGAATTTTTGTCAAACCTGATCATTAAATATATATATATATATATATATATATATATTTAATTAAACATGTATATATATATTTTTTTTATTTTATATATATATTTTTAATTCATTTGAACCATTTAAATGTTGGTTTTTCAACTGCACTTTCATAATTTCTTAGTCAGTATACTACATGATGATAAGTGTCATTGTCATGTGTTGTTTAGTGTCTGAAGCGTTAAGTACATAAGACGATTGTAACAATTTTCATTTACTTTATTCTTTTCATTGTCGCACAGACTATGAAGTACATGGGCATGACTAAAAAAAATGAATTGTTGAGAATGTTGTCAATCACATGTAATTTGGTTGATCTGGGTTGGGTTCTGTTTTGTCATGTGCAGCGAGATGTGTGGCAGCAACCAGGAGGGGGCGCAAAATAAGTTATAGGAGACAGAAATCTGCACGACAGAAATCGCAAGTAAACATGAAGTGAGCAAAGACGAAATCAGACGTGTTCGTGTTTGCTGAGAATAATCAGTGGGCTCAAGTGACTTCGTTTGTCCTTTGAATTCAAGTTATAAAGTGAGACTAAAGTTTTTAATTAACACATTGTCATTTAATAAGAATGATAATTGTGGGATTGGAATTGTGTCTACAATAGGCTCACTTTTGTTTATGAGGTGGGCTCGTAGCCTGGAGCTCCGCTACATTTACGAGTGCTGCATATCTTTAGTTCAACTGTTAAACTTTTATGGCCACTTTTGTAGACGCTTGTTGTTTCTCCATTTCTTCTAATAAATGTTTGAGGATGATTTCTTTGCTTTTTTCTGACACACATTAGGCAATTTTGATATTAACAATGATTGTTTGTAATTGTAATTTTTCCCGATGATTAAGAAAATTTGTTTTGTTTTAAGGAACTTGTAATATGCTGTGGTTGATCAAGATGTGATGCCTATAAAAAAGCCCATATGTGTTCATAGAAGCATAATTAAAACAATTATTATTGTTCTTCACAGCAATAAGATGTTTAATAATGATAATGAAACTATGTTAGTGGCAGCTGTAATCTGAATAAACATTTAGTACTACTTAATAGCAACCTTATAAGTGTTTACTAGAAACGTTTGAACAGTTTTGAATACCTTATGAACCTTAATAAGATGTTAATTAAAATGAATTAACACTTTAATAATACACTTTAATATTAAAATCACAATATCTTACAAATAATTATCCCAATGACCCAAGTCAAAATGCAAATTTCTTGTATTTATCCATTTCTTTCTCAGCTGTCAATCGACACATAGGACGCTGCACAAAACACCTTCAAATGACATGTAAAACCATTAGGAGTTTGTGCACTACATTCATTGCCACTGTAGGTTAGGACACCTCTTGTGGGCGATCTCAGACATGACTGATTGGATTTTAATGAAACTTGTGAAAATCATTAATCTAAGTGCTTTCGGCCTGCTGTCAAAGTTACCTTCATTATCAAAATTGCACAGATCAGATCAAGTAAAATGATGCATCGCGGCGCCACTGAAGGTTGGCGTCGTGATTATAGCTGACATTCTGATTGGCTGCAACAGAGGCTGTCGCTCAAGCAAGGAAACATGTTTACTCTTTGTGGGTTTTTCCCATTGTTTTATTTATTTATTTATTTATTTATTTATTATTTCACACTGAGAACATGATATAGCTGTTTTTCTCTTGAGACACCCACAGGGCAAACTTGAGGGTGGTTGGTGTCTGCAATATTATAAATAACACAGTGAGGATGAAAGGCAGTGGTGCTCTCTCCCTCCCCATCCTTCTGTCTTTCCTCTTTTCCTCCCTCTTGCCCTGCTACTCATCTATGCTCAACACGAGTGCCTCGGCGTTCGCGTGTGTGGCTTGAATTTATATGAACGTCTCCCTGGTGAGGGACAACGGGGGCCAAGTCATTGATATGTGCAGGAGGACTCAGGATAAACAGCCCACGCCAAGCGGTGTTACACCAGCTTGCCTGATACATTTTGATTGAGCAAAGACAGAGGGGTGGAGTTGGAGGGTGTGAGGGCAAATGGAATTGGGGGGAAAGCTTAACAGCCGGGATAAAATGACAGAAACCGAGGTTCAGGTTCTCCAGTTGGCACAAAATGGAGCCACAGTGAACCACATGGTGCCTCAGTAGATAAATAGACTGCACTTATATAGTGCTTTTCTAGTCTAATTGACCCCTCAGAGTGCTTTGCACTACCTGTCATTCACCTATTAACACATTTGCACTCAATCACATATTTTCGGATCAGTATCAAACCCAATAATACTTCCTCACAAGGAGTAGAGGAGCCAGAGATCAGACCGCTGACTTTCCGATTAGTGCAAAAGCTTTGGAGCACTTTACCAAATAGCTGAGATGCCTTTATTTTTTCCTATTATTGTGCTGCTTCCTCTCTGAAAATGGGCTGTTATTTATTTGTGTCACGGAAATGTCTTTTATTTTCCACCACACGATTCTTTTGTCTCATTGAACACCAACAATCGCTATTCCCCTCTCGCCCTCTCTCTTCTCCCACTATGTTTCGCTGTGTGACATGGTCAGCCTCCTAATGGACCAGACATTCATGTTGAAAAAAAGTCCCTCATCCCCTCTCTCTCCATCTCTCTCTGTTGGATAACCAAAATAAGAGGTGGCGGTGAGACCCCGCGCTGCTTATGGCCACATTAGGCTCAGCCACCAAAGTGACACAGAATCACCTCGTGCATCACGTTGGCTTTGTTCACCATGACAGGGAGTTGTGTGTTTCTGTGATTCACCCTGTGCTTTTATCCTCAAATGGATGTACAATTGGTGGGATCTTGCTTCTCAAGTGCATTTTCTCACATAATCATTTTTGAAATTCAAGTATTTTTTTATTGCCCTCTGTTTAATGAATATTTCCCTGTTACTGCCCTACAAAGTTGTTTTTTCAGCTCTTGTTTTGTATTTGCTATTGCTTTACACTAAAGTTCCATTTGTAACTTTGATATTTGACGAAATACATGTATTTATTTTGTCTCTGTGACCGTTGTTTCCATATATACTTGTTTATAATTTAGCATCATATAATTTAGCAAGTTTGACACGCAAATGTCACCACTCCATAACACCTCGCCATGGAATGTGGTGAAATTGAATGGAAATTAACGTATTAATTAACTTATTTATATCATTTTATTGTGTTTATTGCATTATTTGTACATTTAGTTCTTGGTACAGTTGCTGAGAACTTGTTTTAAACATTAAAAACAGATACCTTTTTATGAAATGTGAATATGGTGCAAATCTAGAAAGATGTTGGTTGGTTTAATTGTTATGTTGGAATAATAGATTTTGGGGAAAATCATGTGTACAAGATGTAGCCAAAGTAGCTTTTAATCTATATGGCTGCGTCACCTTGTTTGTAATCAGTTAATTTGCTAATATTAAAATGATTTACTTTATATAATATCTTTTGAAATTGAAAGGATGGGGATTTGAGTCTCGGTTTCACATGACATCGCTACAATCTGTGACTTTAAAAGTTATTGATTCAAAGTTGAAGTTTATTTTTTTTGTCCATTGTCAGAAATACATTTGTGATGCATTTGGGTTTCAGCTGGAGACAGCAGAACAAGCTGGAAACACAAATTACACAGTTGTTACAGCAGATTAGTTGGAAAGCTGCTGCCATCAAACACACAGGGACACATTAGCATTCATTCAGAGTGGTGTTTGTAGCCACCTGATGGAAAAAATGTCTCTCTCCTTTTGTCTTACTTTTGTCACCAGCCAGTCACTGACTGTGGCTATTGTTTGCGACAGGCAGCGCGTCCTGACTATATTGAGTCTTTTTCCATTAAAAACAGCAGCCTGCATCTGGTGCCTCTTGTGGTTGATGAGTTTGTAGTCCAAAACACCAGATGTGGGTTTGATACACATTACACATTATCATTTTTACTCATTACTACTATGAACATATGAGTTAATGCAGCTTTATGAAGACAGAATACATTTTGCAGAGGCACACAGGAATATTTCACAATTAAAAAAAATGACTACAATCAATTTGTTCTCGTCTCTTTTTCCTTTGCTAAGGTCACAGCTAGTTGAAGGTGAATTTCAAAGACAGTTCATTTTTATTGCCACCAACATGAGAAGCTCAGCATCCTAAGTCTGAGCTTCATTCAGTGGCCTTCCTTTCTCCAATTATCACTTCTTTTTCATCGGATCCACAAAACTAATGAACAAACACACACACATGCGTGCATGCACACAGAGCTTTTCCTCAATTTACCACCTCTTATCAATTGCCTCCCTTTATCTTTTAGTGTTTTCTTCTTTCCATCTTAACCCTCCATTCCTCTTTCTCCGGAGCTTTTATTTACGAACATTGTTTTAAGTTGTTTTATAGCTTCCCTCAGGATCAGAGGATGGAAGGCAGGAAGAAAAAAAATGGAAAAAATAAAAGATGAAAGGACAGATGAGGATAGAGAGAGAGAGAGCAACACTCAAGGCTGCTAAAGGGAGAAATAGATTTGGGGCAAGCAATGAGAAATAAGTCATCAAGCGTGGCTTGGCTCTTCCTGTTTTGTCTAATAGTTCAGTTGTGGTGATAAGAAATGTTGATATGAGTTGGAGAGGACAGCAGCATGAGTTTAAAGCAGTCATTTGATCTAATGAGGTTTGGCAGTCGCTTTTGCTGCCTGGGTCGAAGCCCAATCATGTGAAATGTGGATGACTCAAAGCACATCAAACAGCGTTATTTTCAGTTTGCAATGGTGCATCTTTATTTTGACTTTTATAAAAACCCTCATGTTCTAAGTTAAAGACAGGTGAGAAGTCTTTACTTCACTGAATTCAGTGTGTTATGAACTATGGCGAGGTGAGTCCAGCGGCATAAAAACGAGAAAAGGGAAAAGTTGTGAAGTGCACGAGGCAAAGCTGTGGCGGTTCAATAACATGGTCTGTACTTGACTCACATTTAAAACACACGCACACACACACTTAGACAGGCCCTGGTTGGGCTGTTTTGTTTTTTTTTATGAGGAAGCACACTGCATGAGGTGATCAGCATATGTTTTGTTGACATAAATTTTAAATTTATTGCCGTTGTCAAAAGTGACTGTTGGACAAAGTCGATTATTAACTGAGTAAATGGCCTGAGAGAGTTTTATGTGAACTTCCTTAATGGCTACAGTCTGTCTGTTTCAAATCACCCTCCCTAAGCACCCACCCACCACACTTAACACACACGCACACACTCGTACGTCTCATCATCTTTTTCAGAAGCACAACATGAAAGCAGACAGTTACAATGGGATTTGAGAGTGTGTGTGCAGAGGTCTTCCTGAGCTAAACCACTGAGCTGAGACAATATTTTAGTGTCTTTTTACAAGTCATTAAACATCGTTGAAGCCGAATCACAGTCTATTATTAGCCTGGTTTTGCATATAAATCATTTCCAGGGATATAAAATACACCCAAACTACAGACTGTTCATTCTAAGGTAGTAGAAAACTGCAAATGCACCTTTTTCTGTTTACAGTTAAGTGTGATCTATAGGGTGACCTTGTTCTTGTGCCTATTGATTGGTATAGGGTTTTAATTAAACTGAACTGATTGTCACATTTCCCCCCCCCCGAAATAATGAATGCATTATTAAATCACATTTTATTTATTGTTTTTAAATCAAAATCATAATTGGGAAGTACGCAATGAGCACTTAAATTGCTCTAAGTTTGAAAGTCGCATGTTCATTGCCAAATTAAAAAGACGTTAAAAATATTAAAAATCTTTAAAGTCTCATCCTTTCATTAGCATACTCTATGTCAGTTAATATTTTGAGAGAACTATGTGGTAATACTAGTTTTAGCCCCTGACTTACAAACTGTTTCCATTTGTTTCACTTCACATGAGGCTCATTGAGGTACAGTTTAAAATTTTGCCTCGTTATTGTCTGTGCGGAGCAAATGCTTGAGTGATGCCACAGACTCAGCCATGTTTGCAGCACTAAGGCTAACGTTTAAGGCACTAAGGCATTTGGATCATTTGGACCACTGCAGTTAAACTGGTTTTGGTTTATTATTCATCACTTGACTGATAGGACTTTGAATATTTTAGTTTCTTGGCCTGGGCCCCACTTGGAAGTACTGTTTTGTCACTGCAGTATAATTTCTACATTAGTTACAGTGGATAATTTTAAGATAATTTGGCCCACTTTTGGTACATATTTTGACACTGCACAAAAGGGTGAGAGTAGCAGCTTATACACAATGGACTAAATATAGTTGAATGCTATTAGAAGAGGGAGTCATTAGTGTTTCAAATGGACCGACTTCTAAAAGTCCTAAACCTGTCCTTTAACAGACTAAATTACTGGAACATCTGCTGTTACCATTCTGTTGAACATCAAGTAATGTGCTGTTTCAGTGTATAGTGCGAGCTATTGCAGTTAAATTTAACACTCTCTCAGCAAGGAGACTTACACACCACGGTTTGCTCATCAGCACTTACATGTACGATGAAAGTACACAGCGTTTGCTGCTTCCACTTCAAGTGGCCTTAATAAGTCCGTCCGCACCTTATCAGAGCTCTGTCTGCGGGGCACAATGGTCAGATTGAGGAAGGACACAATAGGCCTTTGAGAGGCTTTGTGCTCTCTGCGTGTTGTGTTGTGGTTTACCACTTGTGCGAGTTTTCCCCCTTATCACACTGAAAGTGTGTGCGAGTACATCACCACTGATCCTTCAAGGTAAAGAAAAATCAATTTAATTCAATTTATTTGTCCATTCTGATGTTTGTTGTTGACTTTCTGCAAAGAAAACACTCACATTAAGTTGTTATTATAATTATGTACCTTAAATATCAACAGTAAAGGTCAAGCGTTGGTTGTTCAGTGGGGTAACAGAATTTTCTTGCTACTGTTTTTGTAGCAAACAGTAAGAAGTCCAGTGCAGGGGTGGCAGCGATTGCCGTTTATCCACTGGCAGTTTACCTTAATAGGCCAGAATGCTACGCATCAGTCTGTTGCAATTGCTATTGATCAATCCCACTGTAACCAACAGCAGCATGTTGGTATGCTGCATTCCGTTTTCCCCTGGTCTGTAATGTCACAGAATGATATCTGACAGTGTGAGAGTATTATTTCCATTCCCAGCTGTGTAATTCCTGTTCTTCTGTGTCAAATTCTCTCCCATTTTTGCCTTTTCAAGTGTCCTCTTTTTCCTTTGGGGGCATTCGCCATTCATAGGGCCTTTTATTTACTTAAAGCTTGGCATTATTTGGGTTTTGTTTTCAACACGTTAACCCAGGTCTATTTCAAATGTTTCGTGGCAGTTAATTGTCACTTACGTCATACTAGGCTTCATTGCTTAACAACTCCCGAAACCATTGCCGTGGGACACGCTCCAATGTCTCTCTGTCTGTCTCGGTCTCATTCTCACTACGTCTCGTGCTATACCTCTCTCGAGGCACAAAAGAGAGAGCTGTAAATCAATTTGCATTCGACATCTGACATCAATCAGTCATGTTTTGGGAGAGTGGCACCACCTCCTCCTCTGCAGCTTTGTCGAGAGACACTAAGATGGATGGCTGTCATCTTGCCCAAGTTGAGCGGATCTCTTATCAAGGGCATTGTTTCCCCAAGAATGCACTTGGCTGATCACTCTGTGCCACCTGACTCGTCGACAGAGACTGTATAATCCATCTATTTGACGTTGTCTTGTTTTGTCTGCCAGAAACACACACACACACACACAGAGGGAGAGATTATAGAATCATTCATTTTTTCAATGCACATTTTTGTTATATATATATATTTTAGTGTTGCATTATAATGTTTGACGTTTTTGAATTTGCGAACATTTTAATCAAACCAAAGCCATGCCTTTTTATACTCGGCAGTTTTTCATGACCCGACTTGGTCTTAATTTCTTAAAGGTCCATTGTGTAACATTTAGGTGTGTTTATTGGCAGAAATTGACTAAACTACCCATAAGTAAGTTTGGGAAATTATATTATCACGTTAAAATAAGCCTTTACATCTACTTAAGACAGAAGGCTTGCTTTACGGAGGCTTCCATCTTGCCCTGCCATGTCTACACTGCAAGTCAGATAGATATGCATTTAATGTTTTGAAGCAGAAGGTCATCGTGCAAAGGAAGAACTGCTCTGCCCACACAAACCCAGTGTATAAACCAATCAAGAAGAAGATGATGGAAATGGCACTGAGACTGGAATAGAGCGAGATTGGAGAAAGTTGTGAAAGAATGTTTGTGTTCTATCTGCAATTTGAAGGCCACCATTTTGCTGATGTGCTTGGGAAAGACTGTTGCTGTAGACTGTCTGTTGCTGTCTGCAGTCTCAACATTATGTCACTCGTTTTTACACATTGCATTTGAAGCAGAAAAACAAAACAAACAAAAAAAGCAAAACTTAATATCATCATTTACACTGGTCCCCAATAAGTCTTGCTCCCACTTTTTATATTCATTTTGCTACCAGGATATAGTTTTCACAGATTTTATGTCACCACGCTATAAAGGACGTTCATTATTCAATATTGTTCAGTAATACAACAATATTAGCTCTGAAGAAAGGTACTCACGGTTGTCTTGAAACATGCTGCATGCTTTTGCCTCTTTTATTTGGCTTAATCGTCTTTCTCTGTAAAAAAAAAAAAAAAAAAAAAAAAAAAAAGCAACAGTTTTGGACACACATAATAATCACTGATGTGTGTGTCTTTGTGTACCTCTCAAGCCGATGTATTTGAAGTTCTCATGCAGCTGAAGGTGCTGTGGTAGTTGTTTGGCAAATGGTGTCACCTTAATTACTTTGGAGCACCTTTAGATATCTCCTAAGAATAATATGCATTTTAATATGCCGTGGGTTCTTTGGGGGATTTCGTAACAGATAGAGAGAGAGAGAGAGAGAGAGAGAGAGACTTTATGTTGTCAGTTGGTATTTAGTCACCTAACCTTCAAGGCCTTTACCACCTAATCAAATATTGACCCTTGGTCTTGTCTGAACCTGTGCGCTTAAACTGTGTTACATCCTAATTGCTGCCTCCTTATAAAAAAAACAATTTAGAGCATATTTTATTTTTGCCTCAAGCTACATCTTATTGTTTAGAAGGTGCAAGTTAAAACTGACCGACCAGTAGTTGATAAAAATAAGAAGTTGCTTTGCATGTTTTGTCTGAAAGTATTATTCCGTTTCACATCTTAGCGTTTTATCCATCTGTAGCACTTGAGATGTAGGGAGTCAACAATGCCTCTGTTTGAATAGTGTCTTGTGATATACAGCACCATGTCATGGTCTGGTGCCTTCTATTTGTGGAAGACGGCTTGTTGCACTGATGGTTATTGTTATGTGCTGATGTTATGATTTATGGAGTGTGAGCCTTTGTCTCCATGTCGAAATGCAACCTTTTGCCGTGCACAAAATCATTATTTAGCCGTACAAACGCCATCTCGTCAGAGCTACGAACATCAATTTGAGTGATATGCATGCACCTTAAGCTATGTCTGCTCAAAAAAGACTCTCTTGCAGAGAAGAGTCCAAACAATAACCTGTTTGTTTTGCTCTGTGTCAACAGGAAGATGCACAGTGAAATAAAGACCTACGGCTGCGAGCTGTGTGGGAAGAGTTTCCTGGACAGCCTCCGTCTACGGATGCATTTGCTGTCTCACTCAGGTAAAAAAGAAATCAGACCAACCCAAATTACAATGCCACAACCCAAATCTGTAATTACTGTTGAGATAATGCTATCTTCTGTTATCACTGCTGGTGTTTACTGTTAGTTTTCAGAATAATAGATCACTCATTACTGCCAATGTGTACAGTTGCACTCAAGCATTAGCAACATGCTTCTCTCATGAGTTCTCCTTTCACATAAGAGAAGAAATAAATCAGAATTTATAGAATAGTTGTAATTTATTTTACTATGATATACCATTTAAAGATAGAATGAACATGAATGTATCAATAGTTAGGCTGTATTGTTGGTCCAAAGAATTGATGAAGTCAAGATTTCACAATCACTGAATTGAAGGGTCAAATGAGGTCAGATTGATGGAAGGGAAGGTGTGTATCACAAAAGAACCCTTTACATTTGGTGCTGATCTAGTTAAAGGGTCAGATTCAGTATGATTTTTATTATTTAAAAAAAAATCTCTATTAAAAAATAGAGAATTCTTAACATTTTCATCAGGTTCTTAGATAATAATGTTTGAATCATGATGAGATTAAATATTTTGTTTTGATCCTGATAATAATCTAGATTTTGTGCACAGAAATGACCTTGGCTCTGGTAGACACTCATCTTGAGTGCCATTGCAGCATATTTATTTGTTCACTTGTATTTTCCATAACTTTTATCTTATGCATCACTTTTATCTCCCTCTCAAGGATGCAACCTTGTTTCCTGGGTGGCAACCTTGTTTCCTGGGTGGCAGCTACAGCCCTCATTTTTATGTCCTTGAGAGTTTTCATTTTTAATGGTTTATTTACATGAATGGAAAACATGAGGTAGCACCACAGCAGGCTCTCGTTGGGTCAGCAATGCTCAAGTATGTGTGATTGGAAGTAAAGGTGCTAAGCACTGATGGTCCTTTCAAACACGAGAGTGAATTTCCTTTCCTTGCACATTTATAGTGCTTTAAAAGCTGCTTTTATTCCTGTACCTCATAGATGTGGTTCACATTCATTCATAGATTCAAAGAGAGTGATGTACTGCAGTATGACTACACAATAGACTCTTCCTAGTATTGAAAATAGGTCTTTTTGTTTGATAGAAAGTATTAAAAAGGGCAACACTGAGGCTGCTCTAGAGGAATAAAGAGGGACAACGTTGCCGCACATACTTCCTTCGTCTCACTATAAATATGCAAGTTTTTTTGAATGTGTGAATGTGGAGCATAACCCAGTTTCAGTGATTTGTAAATTAAATAACTGCTCAGCCCAGTAAATGTGAGCAGCTCTGGGAAAATTAACCCAAGAGGTACCTGGACAACATCATCCTGTCATTCTACACCTCTGTGACATTAGAGGTCTAAAAAGGCAGTGCAAATGGTCAGAACACTGGACACATTGATTGGTTGAGCTTGACATTATTACACCCACCCTCAAACACACACACATCTGTGCTGTGAGTCTACTTAGTGCAGCACCAATTTAATGGCTCGGGCTGCCTTTTATAGGCAGCAAAGAGCTCCTCAGTCCTAAGGCCCTAAGTGCAGATGGTTTATTGAGATACTGTAAAAGCCATGGAACCTCAGAGGGAACCCCGTCTGCACACACAGTCCAAAATCCATGTGTTAACGTTGGCCCCAGATTTGATACCCTGAATATTTTCCTGTGGTCGCAGCAAGTGCTTTGAATTGTCTACTTGGCATTATTATAGTCAGTGGTACAGTAGGTTTCACAACCACCCGCTCCCAAAGCCAGCTACTGTCAGTGGGCAGAAAACAATAATTGGCAGGATCATTTGTGTGTTTGTATCGCACCAGATTTTTTTAAACAATGACCGAGATGGATGTCGACACTCCCGCTATGTTGACACAAAGATGAATGACAAACTCATGCTGTGCCAGTGAATTGGCTCAGTGCACGACTCAGCATGTCAAAAACAAAAGTTGTTCCAAGGAAATGTTCACTGTTTATTTTAAAATTACACCCTGTTTTCACAGTAACCCCCCCCACACACACACACACACACACACACACACGCATGCACACACATGCACGCACACACCTACCTCACTTATTTATGAAAGCAGAAAGAGAGAGCTCTGTCACAGGAGAGGAGCAAAAGACGAAATTATGACTTTTTTTTGAGTCTCACACTATAGTGCATGCTTCATGGACACATTTAGTGACTTTAAGTCTCTGTGTGACATGTCATTGTGTTGTATATGAGGTGCTGAGGATGAGTCAAGGTTATCTTGTGTTCAGACCCTTGGGTGTATGTGTGTGTGTGTGTAGTTGTGAAACAAAATGGATTTGAAACAAAGTCAGAGCATAAGCGCTTGTATCATTATAGACCAGAGTGAAAAGGTAATCATTACCTGAATGGATCAGTAGCTGTTTAAAAATCTTCTGCAATGTCAACAGGTTAATAAATAGCACAGTTTGTACTTGCTGACATGGGATGAAAACTGTGTTGATGGGAGATGAAATGGAACATAAAAACCAGTGAAAACTAAAGGAAGAAGTAGATACTCCACCTTGAGAAAGGCGACTGAGTGGAAGATGTGGGCAGTGTATTTTTAGAAACAGTGGCAGCAAGTGCACAAACTTTTATTCTTTTTCTTTTTTTCACTCTTTCCAAGCGGGGCTGTCTTGATGCACGACTTCAACCTGTACTGTTACACACATCAGTGTTGATTCATAGCCACTTTGGTCTGGCGTTAAAGCCAAGACAAGCGCTTCTGTCGAGACGGGTGACAGTTAGGGAAGAGACAGCACTGAGGCAAAGCTTCTTTGATAGTTTTTGCTGTCTTTTTCTCTTCTTCTTCTTCTTTTTTTTTTTTTTGCACTTTCCTTCCCTCACCTCCGCCTCCACCATTTGACTTTCAAGGCTTTTTCCTGGCTCTGACGCTAAGTCTTGATTTTTATCACATCTCCCTGTAATGATGACACTTCACCGAGTCCCAGAACCCTCAACCTCAGCCCCTCCTTTTTCAGTGCCACTGCCGCCATCATCCTTCAGCTCGCTTCAGAAAAGACAGAATGCTGAAGAGATGAAGCGAGAGAGAGAGTGGAGAGGCTTTTTGGTATGCGCAGCGTGTCGTGGATGTGGAGCGTTTTCAGACGCCGCCACTGCTGCCGCTCCCTCCTCCTTCCTCCCTTCTGTCTCTCACTCTCTGTCCGTGTCTGTATATGTCTCTCTGTTTGTCTGTCTGTCTGTCTCTCTCTCTCTGTGCTTGTTGTACAGAGGACTTGGCAGCTCACCAGTCTGGGCTTGCTGCCACCTCTGAGGGTACAGTATGTACAGTCTACCTTGTGCCAGCTATTTATTTTTTTTCCCTCTTGTCTCGTTCTGTCTCAGCCCTTCTCTCCACGTTTTTTTTTTTTTTTTTTTTTTTTTTTTTTTAATTTTTGCCTGGCGTTTAGTGTTTGACTGCGTTTACAGAGCCAAATCCTGTAGATGGGGGTTTGTGCTGGGTGGAGAGTTATGACTCAACCCTTTTAGGTGCTTTTTTAGGTCTTGGATGTTGTTTTCCTTTAAACTATAACAACAGTTTTACAACCACAGATGAACATCAATAAAATCCAATATTAGTAATTGCAAATTGAATCAAAGTTTGGGCCTGGAAAGGTTTTTGTAGTAATAAAAAATCTTTCATTATCTAAGTGTGTCTATCATGTACTAATTAATTTGTGATCAGATACTTTTTATAGGACCTGTATCATCTGCATTGTTTTAAAGTTGTCTTCTTATTTAAGTAAAAAATGGCTTGTAAAATACTCAACATGGGTTTTCAAGAGCTTTTATTTTGAAGTGCTTAGCATAGTTTGTGTAGAGCAAAGTGTTTATTTTGTGAGAAGCATCTAAAAATCTTCAGATATATCATGTATTTTTTAATTAAATGCTAAATCTAACTTTTGTTTCCACACAGATTTAACAAAAAAATGTTTGTGTGTTTTGATAATCTTCAAACCAGAACTGACCAAATGATCTTGACTTTTTTTTTTTTTTTTTTTGTCTTCCATGAGCGTCAGTGCAGCATAATAAGATTATCCAGAAGACTTTACCCATTTAACACCCACATGTATCTCTGTTACCAACAACTTTTCATTCCCCTGCCTTCCAAGCTTAACATTGTTAATCCTCTGTTTACAGTATGTATATAAATTCTGGATTAGCCAGCAGAGTGTGTGTGTGTGTGTGCGCGCATGTGTGTGTGTGATACACTTTGATACTGCAACTACCAGTTGCATAAAAAGCATGTTTTGCTCAAGGCTACAAAATATTGATGTTATTAGTAGAGATGGACTTCATAATGTGTTGCTTGGGGAAACAAAAGAGCATTAAAATATACATAACATTGTGGACTGTACCATCTACACAGGGCTGCAACCACCTGCTTGTTGCTGTGGGTTTATTTCATTTCATATTTACTGAGCAATACTAGGAAATCATTATACATTTACAAGACTGTACATCAGTACCATACACACACAAAATGATGAACATTATTTTATATAAATATGTGACTTGCATGAGAATCTCTCAGCCTCGGGGTCGTGTCCACACTGTGTGATGGTGCATCACCCAGGCTTCATCACTTTGGTATGCTTGTCTGTGGTTTGTACATTAGGCAGCCAGTACAGTGTATTTACAGAGAATTTTGGCTAGTGACATGGAGGGAATGCATCTTTTTCTACGAACTCTCAGTTGGCAGAATAGCTTTACCTTCACTGCTTTGTGTTGAAATAAATAATTTCTGACAGTGGCGCCACCCCTGTTGTTGTAGTATAAGAAAAAGTCCCTGACACAAAATAACTACTATTCTTTTTTACATCTATTGCATTACTGAGTGAATGAGGAAAAAAAAAACATGATTTAATTACATAGCCAGATGTGGAAAGAATTTTTTTTTTTTTTTAGATAAAATAAGAACCAACAAGCAAGTAGATTTGAAAGTACGTCATACACAGTTATTTACTGTGTTAGTGTCTTTACTCCATATAATTTAGTTAATTTGATTCAAACAGTTCACCTTTACTGACATGACTGTGAATGCCCCAGAGTAAACCAAAACTCCCATATCCCTGCTGTACTGACCAGATGTTCATCTTGGCTGCCTAAAATCAAAAGCCTTGTTCCTGTCTGATGCTAATCTGAGCATGGGAGCAAAATACCTACGTAAATATCATATGTGTTTAGATGACAAAGAATGCAAAGAATCTGGATATGAGCATGACAAGGCAGTCGAGGGGCTGATTTCCTAATTTGCTCTTCTTCCGTGTTCCTATATCTGCGGCGTTTGTTTGGCTGTTTGGCTCACGGCTGGTCGGCTGTTTTGGCCACGTGCCGGCTCTTCCCTCACAGTGATGACGACATATTTGTGCCGGCAGGTCTGGATGTTCTGCCAGCATTCCAGCATTTATGATCACTTGCAGATGTGAGTCCAGGAACGCACTGTACTGTACCCAAACCCAGAAATTAATGAAACTTGACTGCCTTCCAGGCCACAAATTCCTAAATGTGTGTGTCTGACTGTGTGTGTGTGTATATGTCTGTGTGTGTATGAGTGAGAAGAAAGACAGGAGACGTGACAGAAGGGGGTGGAGGCGGGGGGTGGAGGGGCGATGTGTGCTATTATAAGCAAGTAGAGGGGAAAAGAAATAGTTCAGAGAGGAAAAAAAAGGGCCTGTGTACATTTTTTTTTAACCACAGCTGATGTTCTGTCCTGCCGGCGTGTGCATGAGCACACATATATCACCCCGTTTTCCCAGGGTGCATTAACACGAGATGACAAACAGAGCACATAAACAGCAGTAGCTCATGTTTTAGTAGCATAACATTGGTGCCTCTCCTCAACTTAAATCCTTGCCCGCCCCCCCACCTTCACTTATTTTGACACTAACCCTGACCTGTTGATTTAGTGTCCTACACACCAGTGGGATTATGCAACTGAACAAATCTCAGCTGGGTTATATTACATTAGAGGAGGGTGCACTGAGGACAGACGAGCGAGAGGTGACATGAGGCAGAGGTTGACTTATAATACTGTAGCGTCAGCCATCGCTGTCAGTCTGATATTTTTATTTCTCTAGCAGAGATAAAGGGTGGAGTTAGTGTTAGTGCGGAGCAGGTGGTGGTGTGAGGGTGAAACTTATTAGACCTCTGTCCTGATCAAATGTGTCTTCAGTGGAAACATGTCTCTCTGAGCAGCTGTCCCCCATTACTCGGAACTCATTGTACCTGCTCTCTGCATTTCTTGGAATAGCACTGTTCTTTTTTTTTTATTTTCAAGAAATCTCGCACAAAAATAGCCATGTCTAAAAGGTATGTGAGGGATGATGCCCTGGGTCCTGTGGGTGATCAGACTGACCACTCCGTGCCCAGAAGTACACTCAGACTAGATGTCCAGTTGTGTTAAATGTCACTTTGCTCAGCATGACACCTGGAGCTGCCTTCCTGGAAAAGTTGCTGGGAAATGAGACATAAATTGTCTCACTGTCTAATAATAATAATTTGATATTAATGTCAAGTACGTTTAATCTGGGGACAATTTTAAAGATATAGTTTGTATTACATCCAGTAGAAAAGTCATTTTCTTCTACTTCTTCTAATAATAATTATTATTTCCATCAGGCTATACACAGAGATGTGTAATGTTTCTGTCCACAGTTCAAAGTATCTCAGAGCATATTACTTTGTATTAGTGCAACAGCGACAAAGCTGTTGGGTTACACTTTGAAGAAGACATGGCAATGTATTAAATCACTTAAAATATTCAGAATATTGTAGTTAAAATTTTGGTGATTTCTTTAACATTGGCTTGGGATGAACAATTCATCGCTTTCAAATCAAATTGCAAGTGTAACTATGCAGTTTGCAAATGCTCATATTTTATCATTCTACTTTTGATTATTCGATGCTTAAAATTTTTTTTTTTTTTCATCCGCGAATTAGAACCAAAGTAGCTAATATTTTGATAATATCTCACCTGAAAATGCTCCGTGTTGTTTTTAATTTATGACACTGAAAATATAAAAGCTGCATCATGACTTAAATTAAACAAACTGTTTTACCCAAATCATTCAGCCCTTTAGCTACAATACATTTTTGGTGTTGTGCCTGTTCTAAACACAAGTATCTCATATGCCCCCACTTAAAAAAACCCAAACTATTCCTTTAAGCATGAATAGTGAGCTCCATGCTGGGAAACATTTCATTTTGTTCAACCCTCTGTTTTAGAAATATATCACATAACTGTTTCCTAATTACCCTGTGTTGTCAAGATAACTGCTGGCTAGATTATGTTCCAAGGGATTTTTCTTGTGATTAAATGAAATGCTGTATTTATTTCCCAACAGGAGGTGGTTTGAGTTTGAATGGAGGCAGTACAAATGGCTGTCCTTCCAGCAAGCAGAGTTTACAGCCACACTCCCATCTGTGGTTAGGATTAGGTTTAAGGTTAGAGAAAGTTTGTTCTTTGTTTAAAAGAAACAAATTGACTGTGTGAATTCACTGTGAATTTTTTTCTGAACACAATCTTTTCCCGGCCATAAATTAACTCAGTAACTAACATGAGCTCTCTATGAGCATGCTAAATAGGATATTGTTGTATCTACTGCACTATAATGGACTGCAAAATCACAAATATTCTTTACACAAACAACAAACGTCTGAGGCTTTGGTTCATCTGAAGTTTTCATATCATATTCTCCTGAAGCTGCTTTGCCCTGAGAGTTTTAGCCTTGTGAAATATGAATGTCTTCTTGCTGCTGCAGTAAACAAATTCAACCTTGACCAGCCATTTTCTCTTCAATTGTATCATGTGCCCAAGACACACAAAGCAAGGACACATTTTGTGAATTCTGTCATTCAACTCACTTGTTATATTAGAAATCAGCTTTCATATTTCTTTTTAACCACTTGCTTTTGATATTAAAATGTTTGCACATGCAGGAATGGCAGCACCATCTGAAAGCTCTGTTATTGCTCTCAGAATGAACATGAAACTGCATTATTTTTGACTGTAACTAGAACATTTTGCACTAAAATGTAAAAAAAAAACAAGAAAAAAAAAAAAACATAAGTCATTTTGCATACATTTGATTATTATAATTGTAGTGATTCAGGCACAGAATTGTCAGCTGAATTAAACATATCACTTGGTTTAACTATACCATCATTGATATGATTCATTGAGTTTTACACACTATACTAATTTCATTAATATGATAATGAGCAGAAAAGTGAATTAAAAAATGTTAAAATATATATTTTAGGTGAAATTAAATCAACGGAAAATCAGTATAGGTTACATAAAGTAAAGTACATAGAAGCCAATGCTTTACATTCACAACCTGTCGATTATCTGAACATGATTTACAGTTTTACCCTCCCTCAAGCATGACTGCTCCTTTTGTCCAACAAGCAGCTCCAGCAGATTAGAATATAGTCAGATTACTGCATTTTTTTTCTTCTTTCCTGTGGCACTGACTCATAGAGGCTGTCTGTCAATCAAAAAGTTAGACAGGGAAGTTCAAAGTTGACTTTTGTTGACTCATTTTCAGATGGGAATGAAAAAAAAATGTCTTGATCTTATTCCTTTTATTACAGGGATATTGCAGCTTTAAATCCTTTTGGTTGCTAAGTAGCGAGTGCCCCTGTGCTCCCTTAATGGGCCTGATTTGGTATTCTGCTCTGATGCCAAGTCTTATTTTTGCATGCAAGACAAAGTGTTTTGATGGAGGGTGATTGCTGAAACGTCAGTGTGTCTACCAACGGCTGTTTTTTTTTTTCTCTCTTTCTTTTTTTGGTGGAGAGTGAGAGTTTTATGGCCTCTCTCAGTACAGTACACTGTGTGCCTTCTGCTCAAAACAAGAACACAGTCGATTGAATTTTGGATTCGCTTCATCATCCCCCCCTTCTCCTTGCAGCTTTGTTGTCAGCAAGCAGCATGTGTGTCTGTGTGTCTGAGAGAGAGAGAGAGCGAGAGAGAATGATGTGCATGTTTGCTGTATGTGCTTGTATCTCTGTGTGTGTGTGTTTTTCGGGAAAAGTCAATTATTGCAGAAGGCTGCCAATTAATTTGCTCTCTTGGAAATTCGACTGATACTGTAGAAACGCACACAGTCGTGAACACGTGTACACACGAAAATCAAGCACAGACATTCTTACGAATGCACAAAACATGTAGTATGCCATACAGACACACACACACACACACTGCTTGCCATTAACTGGGGGGATGCACAGGCTGCAGACATTTGTTAGCTCTAGAGTGTGATGTTAAATTAGGTCGTGTGTGTATATATGTGTGTTTGTAGTGGCTCTTGCTGGCTGAATAGTGAACATCGCTCAAGGGGGATGAAGCCGGATCAGGTGGAGTTGCTCGCTCTCGTCTCCAGGTATTCTGGGCTCTCTTCTTTTTTTAGGCTAAGGGTCCTTGAGACTGCCTCATGATCTTTGGATGCCAAAGGAGAGGTGATCAATGTGAGACCGCTGCGACATTTATTTACACAAAGTGAATCCGTTTTTAGAGGCGTTCACCAGTTACTGTCGTAAGGGGAAGAAAGTGAGGTGAATCATATGTTAAGGTTTTTATATTCAACTGAATTAAACCCAGATTTAAGACATTTTTTTTTTTTTAAGACAGATTTTGAAATGACATGTTAGGCATACTCACAACATCATTGATTCAAGGCTGCAGTGTTTACATTTTGTACCTTCATATACAGATCATTTTTATCCATATTCAACAAAATAACAAAGCTGTCACATTTATATTGATGCATAAATATTTTACAACAATAAAAGAAGAAGCATAGACTGTATACATAATCTTCCAGGTTCCCCCTGAAGCCAACAGGGGAATAGGAAAATATTTAATTGCAACTAGGGGTGACTGCTGGTTGCAAAGAGAACTTACTTTGAATGAAATTCTTTTGGAAAATAACCGGATTTTCTCAATTTATAATGTCAGCAAACATTTTCCTAAAGAATTAATGACCTCAAATTCTAGTTTTGGTTTTTCTTTAATAGAACATGGCAATTTTGTAAATTATGTTCCTATTTAGAGTATAATAGATGATTAAATATGGCGCATACTGCATGAGTGCAAACCAGTGTGATTGACAAGTGTTATCATACAATAGGAGTCTGGTTGCAGGCGAAGCCTCTAAACATCCAGTTGCTAAACATCATCATGGCTCTGGTAACACTGTGATTTTAGAGACTTCAAAATGGGAATCAAATTCATGACATGACTCTTTGCCACTTAGGAAGAAGCAGATATACAAAATCGTGACTCATTTAAAATCCTGCAGATTCGTTTTGTTAAAAAAACAAATAAAATCACTCTTTTTTTTTTTTTTTAATTAGAGTGGTTACTGTTGTGTGACAGACATGCAGCCCTCACTCATGTTTTGGTCACATGATAGCAGTGGAGCATTTACTTGATATTTTGTTTATATCAGATTTCGTTTCTGATATCTCATTCGTTCATTTTTCTTGTAGCGTACCAATGCTGAGTATTGTATTGGCTCACCTCACGTAATCAAATATTGCAGTCCATGTGTGAACATGTAGCTAAATAGCAAGTGCATCTCTACTGCCTTAGACGGAGTCTCATAATAAAAACACCAAATGTGGGACCACTCCTACAGTCGAGTCCAGACACTTGAATTTGTCACCCGTCTGTTGTACATGTGACAGTCCCATCTGGCCTTTTCGTGCACTGGCAAAATGAACAGCTAGTGCACAGTGGGAGGATATATTTGCACATTCTGGTTCTTGTGTTTTTTAAATGATAACCATGTCAAATCATAGTTTACCATCGAAAATTTTAGTTAAGTGAAGGACTCGATGTGCGATTGTGTACATGTGGTACTGGCAAGGTCCAGTGGTGCAGTTCTGTGTAGCAATTAGTGGCATTTGCCACATTTCGGAGGAGGCACTGCTGTCTGTATCTGGGCTGCACATGTTGATATAAGCCCTATTTGATTCGTACTTGTGTTTTTATTGTGTGCCTTTTTGTTTTTCTTGGACATAGGTAAGTGAATAAAGCTTTATTTATATAGTACATTCTAAAAACCATGTGGTATTTCCTTGTAAACCTCTTCAACCGGATTGGTAATGTTCTATCGCCTCATCTCACTTTTTATATGTCGTGTCAAAGTTGGCCATATGCATGTGGAGGCAAGTGTGCGGTGTGTTTTTTTGAGGGGTCATTAAAGGTTTTCTGAAAATATTACGCCCCTCCCTCTTCTCTCCCAAAACAAAAAAGGGGAGAGAGAAAAAAGCAGTGGCAGTGATGAGAGGTAAGTTGTACTGGGGGGGGGGGTAAGGTTGTGAGAGCAGGAGGCTAAATTTAAATCGTAATTGGCCGACTTCCACAAGCTTGTGGGCATTTTAATGAGTCATAATAACTTCATTTAAAACCAGCTGAGCAGAAAATAGATTGGAGAGGAGCCTGTGGCTAGTATGGATTTGTGTTGCTTTGTGAGAGTGTGTGTGAGTCTGTGGGCGTGCATGCATTGAGTTTAATTGTTAAAAAAAAAAAAAAAAAAAAAAACCTACACACAAACATACACGTGCACACAAACACAACAGGAGCTAACTGGTGTGACATTTTACTGGACAGCTCACAGAATAACACTGAGCTGCTTTTTCATGCAGTGTTTGTTTACATGTAATGACACAGTCCTCACATTGTCACATGCGGTGACCACAACAGCATCTGTCAGATATTTGGAAGAAGGAGAAGAAGAGGCAAAGAAAAGAGAAGAAGGAGGCAGTGATGCAGCATACATGAAGAACAAACAGACGATGTAAAAGAAGATCAAATTTTAACTTCCAGACACCTCCATTGTTTTGTTTTTTCCACTGAGGTGTGGTCGTGTACAGAGTTGACTGACATACTGTACATTTCACCTCTTTGTCTAGCTGAACTTGTTAGGGTGGAGACTAGTTACACCTATATAATTAACAGTACGTCTTTGAATTTTGTACTTGCACATAATTACCAAATTATGAACTCCACCCAACTTCTCATTGTTTGAGTTATTTAATATTCACAGTTTGGTATGAAGTGTGATTGCTTCACCAACTTGCATAATAATAATTATGGGTGCCCTATGCCACCATCATGCATTGATAATGATGCAAAATGTACAGTACATAATGTCTCTGTTCATTTGCTATTCATTGTTTAATACAGTGAATCCAAAAGTTTAAAATGCAGAGGCCCAATTTAAATTCTAAAAGCCCAACTAGTTTCCTACAAGAAATGATCTACTGTCCAACAGACACAGATTGTTTTTATGAAAGATCAGTTAAAGTATGGTTAAAAAAAATAATGAAAAAAATAACTGTACTTTTTACCCATTTACAGTGACGATTGGCTACACAAATAAGGAACAACAACAAATAGAATGCAACTTTAAAATGCCAAATAGTTCTGTACAACATTACAGTCCAAATAACTTGACGTGTTGATGGGTGGAAGGTTTACATCAGAGTTCTAATGTTTCTAAACAGTTCTTTATTTAATGACAAAAGGATACCATGCATATTTCCACAACTTTAATTATAATTTTTTTATTGTAGTACTGTCAGGGCCCATTAGGGGAATCACTGCTTTAATAGAAGTATCACTGATACAGGAAATACAATTTTTATTTAAAATAGTGAATCATGTGTTGTAGGTATGAAGCTAAAGCAGCAGAATGCTGTTGAATACACCTCTCCTTATTGATACTTTTCCATTTCACAGTAAGTCTGATCAAGATGAACCCTCTGCCCCATGCGTTGACACTCTAGCATGAAATGCACTGTCTGTCTGTGGCTGGTGTGTCTTGTAAACTGTCCCGTCTGCTGTGAGTGCAGATGAAATTTTGTCGCTGTCAGCCGCCTCAACACTTACTGTCACACCAAATCAGAGCTTCCTCTGATGATGCTCTCAGTGCTTCACTCACATCATCCCACTCACAGGCTCGACAGCGACCTGCACCTAGAAGTAAAGTACAAGTTATTCCATGAGACAGGCAGACGGTGTGTAACAGTCCCGGGTTCTGCTAGAAAATGTCTCCAATTTATCAGGCATTATGCCCAACAGCTACACATTGTTCTGGTAATGGTCTAACAGTGTGTCATACATTCATGCTGCTTATTAGATTTTCACTACCACTTGTCGCACTTTGTGTAATGAGCCCCTGGCATGCACTGACATCAGCCGATATGGTTTTCAGCCAATCAAAGTTGACAGCTCCTTCACTGTGTATGGGATTAGACAGGGTTTATATAAGGTTAGGCAGTCAGTCATTTTTTTTTAGTCACATGTCTTCCTGTCCAGCTGTTCTTATGTGGGATTAATCACCTGTTCAAGACCAATTTTAAAATGTGTTTGTAAAGTTAAATGAAATGTCATGATGACATTGGCATGATACTTCTCTTGCAGTCCCAAAAAAAGGAGTGAAAGGAGGTGGGGGGGGGGGGTGTTTGTGGCACAAATTGTAATAAAAAGTAAATATTCTCTCAGGCACAACCTTTTATTGCATTATGTAAGTTGGCCCATAGCTCTGGGAAACTTTTTAGATCAATTTCGCAGCACAGATTAGAAAGCTATGAATCCCATTTATGGAAGAGCTCCCTCATGAAATGCTCTTTGAAACTTTTATATTTTCGGATGAAGAGAGAATGAACCGGGCTAAGCAAAGATCTGCCGACGGCACTTTCATGTGGTGGGAAGAAAGAAACGCGAGAGAAAGTGAAAAGGAGACGGAGTGAGTGAGGCAGAGGGAGAAGATAAAAGCACTCCCAAAGCCATCTGGAAGTAGCCAGGACACACAAGGATTCCTTTTATGCTACTAATTCCACTGGGAGGTGCGACATAAAAGGAGAGCATGGATATTGTGTTATAACTGTTGAAAACAAACAAATAGCCATGGAATACTAATAACTGGTCATAGAAGAAAGCACTTCAATCCAGGAGTAAACAGGCTTTTTGGATGGTCTCCAGAGGATTTTTAGGAGCAAACTGGGTGTATTGATTTGCATTAGTTGACTAACTTGTTACTTTCCCACTGTCATTTATCCTTTGTATAGAATGTGGGTTTCATTACATAACTGACTGTGTCATTATTTGCAAGGAAAAATACAGATTATTGTCCATATTTTTGATTGAATAATGGAACGCAGGTGGTTGAAGAGAGAACTAAACTTTTACACCTCTTCTTGGCTCTTTTTAAAGCTTTGAGGAAATATAGACCATGACAGGAAACTTTGACCAATCGCAGCAAAGAGAGAGGTTGTCTTCTATTGGCTGTTTTACCTGCTCAGACACTTCCATGAGGTCAAAAGTTCACAATTCTGTCATTGTTAACAACTGCCTACACTGCAAAAAAAGGACAAAGGAGTCGGACAATAAACACAGGCTCCAGGTTCATCTCATGGGAAGAGCTTGGGATAGATGACCACAATCCCTAAACATAAATATTTAAGGACCATGAATGTGACTCAATAGTCAACTCAATTTCTAGTGGTTCTGCTAAGTACATGAATCGCAGCATTTCCAGTTCAAGTCCAAGACCGATGATTCAAGATTCGAGCAATTTATTGCTGTAATGTAGTTACAATGAAGTGTCTTGAACCAACTTGAACCAATTCACAACCCAGAGGTGCATTTAAAATCACAGTTTAAATAACTAACACTATTAAAAAAAGTGCGAAAACAAGTAATCATATACAGTATGTACCACAATTTTGGCATTGGGGCCATATAGTGTTGAATTTAGCCAGAAAGGAAATAACCAGCATTTGTTACCATGCTGTCCAGTACAGATATTTATATGAGCTCACGTCACAGTGAAATATCAGAGATGACAGAGAATCTGCTCTATTTCATCCAGTCATTTCAAACTAAATTCTGGCACAAACACAAAGATTTTAGAGTTTTAAGAGTCATGACTTTACTGTTTTCCAGACTTAGGTTTTGAATGATTTTAACTGTATATGATTAGTGAAGGCTGTACACTGCTTATGCCAATGTGTACAATGCTACAATTTATTTATGGCCACATTAATATTATTGTACTGACACTGTTCACTTTGCCTGAGGAAGAGAATGAAATGATACCCAGCCTCTTTTAACTCAGTTATTATTAATCATATATGTATATGAACCACTTTTCTCTTGACTAACTTGTTTTTTTAGGGAACTACATGTACTCAGTGAAGGCAATAAAAAAATGTTTTACTTGATTAGATGTCCACCAAATATGCGATGGCATCTCTGAAAGACATAAAGAATACCAAGACATAATGAGTGCAGCCAGCATGACAGCAGCACACACCAATACAGAGGTTTCTGTCAAACTGTCACCCACTTTCACATTTATACAAACCTTTGGAAATGTTGCATAAAAATCTGTATAAACTGGGGATGTTTCCATCAATTTAGGTGAAGTGAATAAACCAGCTTCTTTACATCATAAAACACATCCAGTCAAAGACAAAATGGGAGCTGTCTCACGACAGCGTGTTCTGTCATAACTGCTACTATTGGCACACTTTAACACAGATCATTAAAGTTTAATTTCCTCCAAGGTTAGAGACTTTTAGAAGAAGATAATAAACGGAGCAAATCTTAACTGGTTATTAAATAGCTGCATATTTAATGTATATTCAGGGGCCTAAATTTAAAAGTGGATCAAATTCAAAGAGACATCTTTGTTTCAATCAAAACAGATAAAACTTGAAAAAGTAAAACTGTAAAATATGAATTATTATTGTGTTAAACATGTAAGAGAATACGTCTTTAAAATTCAAATAGAATTTGCATAGAAGTAAGGTTTTTAAATAGTGAATATTGATAAATTGCAAGCAGTTTGATATTTATACTCGTGTAACCTTGCGCAAAAAATCGATAGAATTGATGATAGAATTAGTAAAAATGTCCACCTTTAATCACAATGTCACAATCACAATGTGTTGTCATTGTACTTTTTGGTGAAATAAATGTGTTTGTATGTTTCTAAAAAAAAAAAAAGGCTGAAATGAAGAAATGAGTTATGGCAACCATTTCCCATATTGTCTCATCAAAACAAACTATTAGAATTATACCATGACATTTGATCTCAATGTAGTCTCAGCCACGATCTGCTGCTTAATTAAAGTCTCGCTGTTACTTACTGTTACACATCAACACCATCCCCTTCACCTCCATGTAAGGGTTTAGCCTCAAATACCTAAAAAATACTTTGTTTTAGAAATGGTGTTTTGACACTTGTGAAACTATTTAAACATTTCCTTCTGGAAAGAAGTTCAAATCTAACATTTCTCATGGTTTGCAGAGAAGAAAAACAGCAATGTTTTCTGGGAATTCAGCCCAAACATGCCTCAACAGTCAAAACAAGTAAGACATTATGAACGGAAATAATAAATTATGTTCAACAAATCATTTCTCTGATAATCTAACAAGGTGCAACAGTAGGAAAATAAAAGGGGGAAAAAAAGAAGCTCCTCTCGGAGAGCAACAAGTGAGGACAGGCGAACTCTTTGAACTGTACAGTCACCATTTGGCCTATTTCTGCCTCAGCTGATTGTATCCCCCCACATCACCACTTCACCCCACACACGAACACACACACACACATTTTTTCCAGCTTGTGGCTGCCTGCCAAGAGCTGTCATTGCCTCTACAGTATCAGCTCTGCTGTATCTATATCCACAGGAGTGGATGCCCATGTACAGAGCGACTGTTCTGCATGAAGTAGAGGGTCAGACAATCTAAAAAGATCCGAAGAGGAAGAGATATGAATGATTTTGCCAACATTTTTCAGGTTTTAAAGGTCCAGCATGTGAAACTTAGCTGCTTTTATTTGCAGAAATGTAATATACGACACATAAGTATGTTTGGATAAGTGTGTAACTACTTTATAGTAAAATTTGATTGGTTTTCATAGCTGTAGAATAAGCCTCTTACAGTTTATGTGCTTTAAGAAGAACCTTACTATATAATCACAAAACAAACAAGGTACTTGCTGTGATTCACTGATGTGTTTTGGAAAGGGAACCTACTGTTACAATCTGCACTCCCATCATTAGATGTCACTAATTTTTACAGACTGGACCTTTTCAAATTTTTAAAATTTTTCAAAAAAGGTTTTGAACAATTTTATGTATCAAATAATACAACTGTGTGAAATACATTGCAACTAGTAGGTGATAATTATAAACAATGACACACAAAGATTTACAGAAAATCCAGAAATCAGATTCTTCAACATCACTGATGCCTCACATTAGGAAGGTATTCAGTTTAGTTTATGTTTCAACTGGACCCTTTCTGTCATATTCTTGTGTGCATGCATTTTTTCCAGATGTTCTGACTTCAAAGACTTGGTTGTTAGGTTAATAATGAACTGTAGGTGTGAAGCTGAGTGTCAGTGGTCGTTTGTCTCTTTATGTTGGCCCAGAGTTAGGCTTGTACCGTGACTATCGCCTAAAATCAGCTGCAGAATTGCCTCCACTTCTCCCTGTGACCCTCAAAGAAAGCTGTACAGTTAATAGATGGACATTTATTTTTGGAATATGTGTAATCCAGTGTGTGTTCTGCATGCAACACTTTATTGGAGCACAAAGTAAAAGCAGCTGATGACGGCAGTGAGAACGCTGAGCTCAGCGCCTCATAAATGATTACTAATTGGATCTCAATGTCATCTGTGCTGTAGGCTTGGACAAAATACATACACTATGGGTTGTCTTCTTGTTTTCTTTTTTATCTTATTTTCCTTTTGACTTTTGCTTAGCAAATATCATCCCAGCTCTGACACCCAATTTGTGGAAAAACACATGACTTAATGGAAAAGAGTGAGTAACCTCTGTATGGTGTCATTTGGCAGATAACTCATGCTTGATGACTGCATGTTCTGTGGTATTTTCGAGTTGAATTTATTCCCCTAAATAGCTCTTGTTGTGAGATTTCCCTAATTGATCCGATTTGGCCTTTTGTAGTCAGCATTATTAAGTTTTATGTGGAAGTTTTAACAGGGTGGAAGAGAAGATTTTGGAATCAAACTAAATAAACAAGTATAGATCATTAAATCATTGCACCTGAGTGCAGTTAAAAAAAACTGCATGTTTCAAGCATTTCCTGCTGTGGAGCCATTTGGATGTCTTATCATCTGCGTTCTGTCTCCAGTTGTTTCTCTTGGCCTTCCTTCCTCAACTGAACTGACTCAGATCAACAACTATTTATCAATATTCATGTTGTCATTTGGGTTATTGCATCAATAACTCATCTTTACTAAATACTTTTACAAAGACGGGCAATCACTTCAACCTTCAAGGTGCTCTGTTCCCAGATATTTTTGAATAAGGCTGCGTAACATCTGAGTGCGTTTCTGTGTGGAAATCCAAGTATTTCTCTGCCAGTTTACACTCTTCCCTCCATTTTTCTTTCAAACAGTTTTATTGCCCAAGTGATCACTGTAGTCCCTGCTTCCCACTCTGGCCCTGTGACTCCAGCCTTAATAAACTCAGCTTTGCCTTTGACAATGTGTGACTTGAAAGCAGGAAATAATGGGTCCTAAACAGTAAATCTTTACAGGTTATTGACCACAGGGAGAGAGAGGGAGGGTGTGTGTGTGTTTGTGCATGTGTGTGCCATGATTTTATTTTTCTGCTCAAGTAAATATTTTTGGTCCCCATGGGATGGAAATGCAAATCAGGGACAGAAAGACACAAGTTTCCTCAGTATCCAACATAAAACTGGTTGAATGCATTGTGCGTCCACCACACTGCATTTTAATGAGCAGGAGCTAAGTGTCTCTAGTTACACTGGTAAAAGTCCCATGAAGGGGCAGTTCATTCCCCAGCACTCCATAGCAAACATTTCTGCAGCTACTGCAAAAGAATAAAAAAAAAAGCAGGGGCAACAAGTGTCTAAATTTTGTGAAATGGCCCTAAACCACAGCCCACCTAACACTCCTCCTCAGGCAGCAAACAACGGCCAAAATGAGTATTCCTGCCCCGATCAGGAGCCATTTCATCCCTTCCTCTCTTCAACTATAAATGCATTTACAGCACTGTAAAGAGGCTGTCAATTGCTGGATTCCCAGCAGCTGGCTGGGCAACAATCTGTGGTGGTCACAGGGGTAAGGGTTCAACTGCTGGTCAGAGTCACAGGTCTGATTAACTATCCCTGAAGCCAACACACACAGAATAAATGTAATTTTGTGTTGTATTTGATTTTCTTGTGCAGTTGAGAGTCTGTCCAACAGTTGGGGTAAGATATTTCGACAATTACCAGGTTAGTTGTTCTGTAGTTTGCTATCAGCAGTCGCCCATAGAGGCAGGATGGATTGCGACTGTCCTCATCTGTTTTCCATTGGTTAACATTGGTTTATTCTTAAACATCAGTCCTTTCTTCTGTTTAAGCAGCTACGTTTTGTGTTAGATGTGTTAGATCAGTAAATAATGGTGGATTTTGAACAGTTTTAAAAGGCATTGGCAAATCTGTATGATTCTCATCTAAGGATGTGAACACCTGATCTGAAACTTTTAGCAGATCCTCTTGTGGCTAACGGCAGCTGCATCTACAGTAACTTGTGTATTTATGATTCTTTGGTTTCCATCAAGTGGTTGCTATGGCAGCCAATTGCCATTTAAGTGAAGTTAATCAAAAAAGTTCTGGCAGGTTGTCTGTGTGTAATTCACCATTTGTGACTGTCCAGAGCTACTTCTCAAAAGTTATTTGCCCGGATTGGACCTTTCATCAAATTGGTCTACATCTGCCAAGAGAATCAGTCTTGTGAAATTTAGGTTTTATGTGATTATATTATCGTGCTTTATTATAATGTTTCCATCTTAGATTCAAAATCCACATAAACATAGTTAAATGAAACTGCAGTTAATGACATATTTCATGTTTGGGCACATCAATTAATAACACATTTCAACGCCTTTGGTTCTTCCAAAGGTTTACTAGTAAAAAAAACTATTATTTTTACCGTTTAAATGAGCATTGCGGTCTCAAGGTGCCACTACAAGTCTTTGGTCTTACAGTCTACACAGGTAACATGCCAAGATCCGTAAATATCAGTGATTTCTAAGCATTTCTTAACAGTGTGTTTACCGCTTACAATCTTTGGACTCGGTGAGCATCACATTAAATATCCAGAGCTTTTCTTGGGTTGTTTGACTTGTGCTTCTGTTTTCTGTCAAACTGCTTGGGAAAAGTGCTGTCAAGTAAAGGAGCTGGTTTAGAGTTTCAAGCAGTGGAAGTGAAAAAAATAAAAGTTCAGAGTTGAGCTACGATGAATCAGCTGAGCAAAACATAGAAAACATGCCAATGTCTAAAACACAGCTTTTTCCTTCATCTTGTATTTGCTGTTTCTTCACAGTGTTATGCGACAAAGCTGTTATTTAGAACGTTATAGATTGCATTACCAATGGACATAAAAGAGTTTCCTGTAGGGCTGAAACAATTAATTGATTACAAAGTAAATCAAATTTCGAATATTTATGGATTCTTTACACTGTATATATTAATAAAAACAATAAAAAGATAATTTTGGTTTGTGGATAAAACAACATTTTGAGGTTTGGAAAATACTGATTTTATGGACGAAGCATTTTGATATTTGAGAGTTTTTCCTCCAGGTTACTCTTCTGTGAATGTCTTAGAGCAGATTATGTATTAACTTTATGTCCCCACTCTACTACATTGACCTTGAACTGGGTGCCAGTTTGTTTAGTTTCAAGCTCCTTTTTCCCTCCAGTTTAAATTCTGATAATCACCTTTGTTTACTTACAGAATTGATGATACAGACTGATATATGTATTTATTACATTTCTTTACTGTGTATTACATATCTCTACCATAGTATCTCTGTGTGAATGATCATTGTTGTGCTTTTTTATGTCACCTCACTTCCTGTTTGTTCATTGTTTGGATGAAAGCACTCTGTCACAGAGACCTCAAGTATAAATGAGTTAGAAAACATGACCACTACGTGCATTCTTCCGCTGTCACCTCAGATTATCTGTGGGAAGTGACATCTTCATAGCTACAAGTTCCACAAGGAATTCCCATGTAACGTTTTAATTTATTTAGAAAGTTGAGCTTGATCTCATCATGGCCTTTCTGTCAGCAGACATTGGCAGACTGGAGCTGCTGTAGGTCATTCATGTCAGCATATATTTCAACCACAGCCCATCCACCCCTGTCCAACCAGGATCTATTAATACCAGATCCCCGAGGCTTGTGAGAAATGGTCCACTTTGGCATTTTAGAGCTGCCTAACTCACTTCCTGCCTCTTCACACCAGGAGAGCCCCGGGTTAGTTCCTCTGTGCATCCAGCTCGTGTTTCCTTCCTTGCATGTCTTCACACACATCCATGTGGCTTATACTATGCTCACACACACACACACATACACACAAATACACACATTCACCAATAAGGCCCTGAAGACATCCTTGTGTCTGTGGCCTGCAGCAGAACGTGGATTCATCTCAAAGTCTCATTTTCTTCTCTTTTTTTTTTTTTTTTTTTTGAAAGCAGAGGGGGGTTAAAAGCAAAGCTGAAAACACATGGCACCTTTCACCTCTAAGGGGGGCAACCAGGGAGGAGGGAAGGCCTGGTTCTGCTGAGGATGGGGGTGTTTTTTTAAACATTTGGTCAGTGTCTGGCAACAGCAGGCTAATTGGTGTTACTGGACAGCAAGTGTGGTGTGTGTGTGTTCCTACACCTGGGAAAAATTCAAGTTTTTATCACCTTATTTTCTTTATTTTGTCATCATCCCATCCACAGACGGGACTGCCGTTTATGTACCACCTTTGTTTTACAGACACAGATATACAGCACCGCTATTTTTATGTCATTTCAGTTCTGTGGGAGTCATGAATAAATATAATAACTTTCAATTAAATACAACACAAACAGTATAAATGATAAAATCAATTAAGGTGAAAGACAAAGGTGAAACTATATTCAACACTGAACTGAACCATAAAATGATAGGAAAATATAACAAAATATATCAATATTTTAAGGCTTTTCCCCCAGCACCACCTTTACTGTAATTAGATTTTACTTATCTCAAAAATGAGAAATAAGAGTTGCCCAGAACGGTTCAGTACTACTTTTAAAAGGGGTTTGAGTATTTGTGCGAATTCATGTCAGAGCTCTAATCCACTCAAAACCAGAGTTTCTCTGACATCAAGACAGTTTTGAAGAAGGGAGTGAAGAAACAGAGATAGAGGAAAGGAGGCGGGAGGTGAGGAGAGGAAGCGACTGCAGGAGAGGAGGAGGAGGAGGAGGAGGAGAAGGGATAAATGTGTGGACTGAGATGCCCTCGATCTCCCCGGGGGCAGAAGCTCTGGAAATGGCTTCGTCGTTCAGAGAAAGTGAGGCAAAGGAGAGAGAGAAACAAACAGTACAAGAGGACAGGGAACAGTGAGGGCAGGAAACTGTCTGTGACCTACTGGACAAACAAATTGGTTTGCAGGCAAAATGGATTAAGAGGTTGAGCTGGGCAAAAAAAAACAAAAAAAAAAACAAGGCTGACTGATGTTGCAATGTGAGCTCATCCATATTGGACGGGGTAGAGGGCTGAATTTAGAGGCTTCATGTTAAAGTGTCTTGTGTATTTTCCCCGTCTGTGTGTGTGTGACAGTGTGTCTATGCGTGTACATGCAAACGCGCAGTGAGTCAATATTTGTCTGCTTTGCCACGTCCCTAGACATCCCATTCGGCGCAACAGACCGTAAAGCTGTCAAATGCGACCTGAATATTCTCTGTCTTCATCTGTTTCCTCCTTTTTTCTCTCCCTCCTTCTTCCTCACACTCCCTCACTTCCCTTTGATTTCCTTTTTCCTCTCCGTCAATAACAATATCATCGGAAGCAAACATGTTCCTGTGCTTCTGATGGCTCTTCTATTCCCCTCTCACAGTAAAGCAAGAGTATCTCGTCTTATCTACAACACTTTGTTTGATCACATCATAAAGTCAATTCTGCCTCGGTGATTGTGCGAGTGGCGTGAGTGTGTGCCACTCGCGTGTGTTTTGTACTAGGTATGTTTTATGATAACTGCAATATCATCTTTATAATTTGCTGCTACTTAGTGTTTGCCCTGCACACACTTGGTGTGTGATCAGTGGTGTTCTTCAGACTGACAGATTTTTTTTTTATGCAGATTTACTTTGAAAGTCTGGACAGCAACAAATCAGGTTAAAATCACATTTGTAGTTGTTTTGAAATGTGATTTACAGTAAATCAGATTTCTACTGATGCCTCTGTCCGAACACTCTGGTTGCCCAAATCAGATTTCCTATTGATGAATCACTCATAACGTGACACCACGATGAAGTGCCAGTCTCCACTTTCCTAAAGTTTACTCTTTTGTTTGACAGAAAATTCTGCATCACAGCTTGACTTTGTGATTGTTTAAAAGTGAGTTTAAAAGCCACTTCACAAACATGGGTATGCATTCTTTGTTACCATAGCAACCCATGGAGTTAGGTTGGCTATGTCTGGATATGCAAATCCAATATGATGAGCCTTAAATGATTGGATATGAGAAAAAAATCTGATTTTCCTGCATTCTGACTTTCTTTTATGTATTTAAAGTAACTAATTCCATGTCCTTTCTTGGCTTTATTGTTTATATCCACATCTGTAGCTATGTTCATCAAAAATGAACATAGCTACAAACAGGTTTAAAAAGATGGTGCAAAAATTTATAAATGAGAAGCTTAGTTTTCACTGATGCACAAGGTCACATTAGGTTTTTACTCTGTATAATATAACAGCTCTGAGCTGTGTGATGGAACCACTTGTTGACTATTGTATCTGTCTCCTTTAAACCCTTTCAGAAGAGAATACAATGTGCTGCACATTTCTCAGGTTCCCTGTGTTATCTTTGGTATTCTTAAGCAAATCATTACATAAATAATTTCTTTTTATCATTTCCGTGCCAAAGTAAACAGTGAGAACTCTGCCCTCATTGTTTCTTGTATTGAATTCCGTCGCCTCCTCCTGCCTGTTACCATCTGTCACATGCTTCCTGGTACACATTAAGATTTATGTCAGTCAAATATGCATTTGGTGAAAAGATGACCCGAAGATAAATAAAGCTCCACAACCCAAAGTGAATTTAAATCCTCTTGAGTGTACGTGTATGCTCCAAACAGTAGTTAATCATTCATGTGTAGTTGTATCTTAATCCAAACCTGTGCGTACGTGTGCGTGTGTGTGTACGTTTTTATTATTTTGAGAGGCAGCCTGGCTCAGGCCCAGTCTTTCTCCAAGCCTTGATAAAAACGTGCTGGGAGCACGGTGGTACACACCTACTTCACTACAGGGTACAGGCAGTACTGTGGCCTGTCCTATCCAATTGGCAGCCTCTGTGCTGCTGTACCACTGATAAGAGGTTGGTGTAAATAAAACTGTACAGCACAGCTCGTTATAACGCTGAACGTAGAGTCAGGCAAGGAGGAGGGGGGGGGGGGGGGGGGGGGGGGGGGGGGGGGGGGGGGGCATAGGAGACAGAAAGAGAGGGAGAGAGAGAGAGAACGTGTGGTGTCTGTACTCATTGTTCTGACAGCATACTGCGTCTGTGTGTGTTCCTGTGAATGTGTGTGTGCTTGTGTGTACTTGTTTTTCCATTTGCATGTGTACCAAATCAACTTTAAGATAATGGGTAAAATATTTTCTTCCCATGTTTCTCTCTATTGCAAAATAAGATATGTAGCATTTTTTTCATTAGGGCTGTGACAATTATTCGATTAATTGATTACTAAATAATTTGTCAGTTTGAGTGTTTTCTCACTAATTTAAAATAAGCTTTCTGATTTTTCAGTTCCTCCAAATGGGAATTTGTTCTGGTTTCTTTGCGCCTTATAACAAAGAAATCATTAAAACTGAATCATTTGAGACATTTGAGAACATCATTATTTCCAGGTTTGGTAAACACTAATCAACATTTTTCAACATTTTATCGACCAAACAAGTACACAATTTACCAAGAAAATAAGTGACAGATTAATCGATTATGAAAATAATTGTTAGTTGCAGCCCTATTTTTCATTAACATATCAAAAACAACAAGAGTAATTTTGTTGAGTAGTGACTTATAGTAACCAAAATAGAAAACAGAGAAGAAAAAAGGGGGGTAATGGATCATTTCATTTTCATCATCTTAATCACATCATCCACTTTACTGTCTCTCTGATAACTTCTGGGTCAAACCCCATGGAAATGTTTGGTTCGGCTTGTGAAGTTTGTGTGTTGTCTTTTGTTTTTGCATCTTATTGTGTGTATTCATCACTAATGGGTCGCTGATACTCACTGCCGTTTACCGCTCATTCATTCTTTTTTATTATGATTTGGTAGAAATTACCCACTGTGTGTTTTAGTTAAAAATGGAGCTCGGACAGTGGACGTTGAGTGGAAATAAATGTAAGTCCTCACACGTGTAGTGAGGCCACTGTGAGATTTTTACTGTTTTTTGGTACTGAGTGTGCTGTCTTACATAAGCCATTTATGTAGGCTCGGTGAACAGCCAGGCTATGTTTTTGTTGGTGACTGCACTTGTCTGCCTCCCTCCCTCTGTCCCGTACACACAAACACACACACACACACGTACATTTACTCTCCGTAGACTGCTTCTTCTCTCTTTCACTCACTCTCTCTCTCTCTCTCTCTTCTGCCCTGTTTACACTGTTAAAAACCACTAAGTGTGATATTGGTCGGCCATCGATGTATACACTGTAATTAGCCTTTTTAATTTCCCATTTAGCCTCCCTGACTCCTGAGAGCAGATCATTCAGCCAATGCAGAAACATATGCACATACTGTAAACGGCATCCCACCCTGCAGTAAAAAAGAAAAAAAAAAAACAAAAAAACGTTAAACAGGGAGTTAAGTGAGAGAAAAAAACAATCTGGTTTAAGTGTCAAATTAACCTTCACATCTTTGTTTTTGTGGAATATGGTGTTATTGTTTAGTCTCCCTTTTTCATCCAGGGAAGACAATGATATGAATTTATACAGGATTGAGCTTCAAAATATGGCAATCACTGTTTTTATTTATTTTTTTTTTTTTACTCACAGAAGCCAAATGTACTGTTATATTCACGAGCCATGTTTCTGAGGACATGGGCTTGTCCCTGAATGCGTTAATCTCCATACAGCTCAAGCCTCGCTCCCTCCGCTCCTCTTTTTTCCTTGCAAGTCTTACTATCATTTGGCTGATGAAGTATGGTTCATTTTCTCAGGTCAATTCCACAGACTGGCTGCAGTGCAGTCATAAATACAGCTGTTGTCTTAAATCTAATGCACCCTAGTTGTTTTATTTTGTGTTTACGTGTGATAATTTATACAGAATATGTAACTTTCGGCCTTACAGCATGCTTATTCTCTCGGAACAGTCGAGTATTGTTGAAATTTTGCTTAATGTGGAAGCTCTTTTTTCCCCCACTAAATAGTGTCATGCCAGAAGCACACGCGTGAGACCATTTGACAGCTAATGCCGATGTCTATTGCAGAAAGAGAAGGTCTTTGCATGACTTAACCATCTTCTGTTCAAGTCCAACATTTAGCATTTTTTGCTTAATGTCAGTAATGTGTCGAGCTGGCAGCACAGGGCCATTCAGTGTCGCAGTGAGAAAGATTAGTGTCTTCATCAGATTATGAAATGAAATGCGAAGGAAGAAAGTTTTTTTCTTCTTCCTTTTCTTTTGTGTCTGTGCAGGATGAAATGTTTAGCGTTCCACATGCTGGCCTACTTCTAGTGTGTCGCTATGAGCAGAGACAGACTCTTATGTTTAATTCTATGATTGTCTTTGATGAAAGATTCTGTTTAGACTGCTCTTTCCCCAAGGGAGCAGAGGAAGGGGGGGGATCTGTTGCTAGCATATATACTCTACCTGAGAAAGAAAGTAGGTTGGAACAACAAGTGTCAAATCAGGGTTTGGGCATGCTGCTGTCACCAAAATAAAAATATTTTGTCTTTTAAAAAGCAAAACAGGACGATCACTCTGAAACAAACAAGGCCTGTCTCTGCCTCTGACATATTCTTTTCAATGACATGTGGTTCTGAATGGCAGCATTATGAGATCACATCGCTGAACTGGATGATGTGAGTGTGTGGATTGTGTGTGTGTGTGTGTTTTTTTTTCTTGTTGCTCTCAAATACACTTATCACACCCACAAACTCCCAAATGGGCACTCAGGTTACTTTTCCTCTGGTCTTTGTCTCTGCATCGTAACGTAATGATGGCTCACATTTGCAACTCACATGCCACGCAGTCATGGAATGAGTGTAACAGCAAATGGGACAATACACCATTGCACACCACATTATTTAGGCGAATGGGAGAATGAGCACTTAGCATGTCAGGGGAAATTACAGGCGAGGGAATGCACCATCACTTCCCTGTGAGGCCTGCACGGTGGGTTAATCCACAATCCTCATAATGTCTACATGGTGAAATGTTGCCACTGTTGGGGAAAGCGCACAGCAGTTAGCTTTAAATGAAACACTCTTGAATGCCAAGGAAGTGGTTAGAGTACATAGAGTCAACAAGACCTTGTGGACACAATCATGTTTTATTTAGAAAGCACTTATCAAACACAAATGTGAATATTGTGATGACATTTCAGCAGGAGGTGTGGACACGTCTGTTGACTGGAACATGAGACTGACTAATGTCACTGTTTATTTTGGAGATAAGATTAGATTTATTACATGGAAGAAAAAAAAAATTAGTTTCAGATTATGTCTGGTATTAAAGGTCCAGTGAGAAGTGACATCTACTGAAGATTGGAACAAACTCCACCCATTCCCTGGCTTTCATACCAGAAAGGATATTCTTTTTGCAAAATGCAAAATACACACTCTGGTTTGGTTTGTCTATTCAAGCTGCAAAATATGGTGTCATAAGGTGGGGAGACACTGGACCTTTCAAATAAGCTCAAGTATTTAGCTGTTTTGATTGTAAGTTTGGTTTCCTATATGTAGATTTTGCAAAATTTGACATGCAGTTGCATGGCAATTTGTCTTCGGTGTTTAAAATCGGAGAAAATTTGATCGTTTCTCATATACAGTATTTAACAGTTCCTGCTATGTTAACATTCTACGATAAGAAAGTCAGTGTAAAAGAGGAACAGCACTGTAGAGAGTGAAGAAACTAGTTAATATGAGATTGCACAACTCACCTTTTCAGGAAACCAAAGAACGGATATGTATTAGCACACTCCACTTACAGTTTAGACTTACAGCTGCAGTTTTAAATAGGGGACTAGCAAAAACAATATCTCATCTGGGTCTTAAATGATAACATTTGATGATAAAGTTAAAAGAGGGCACCATATGAGGGAAAGTTTTCTTTTTCTTTTTTTTTTTTTTTTAACAAGGGCATGCAGGGCCTGTAAAGGCGGATCAAGTTTACAGAACAGGACCGTTATATTGCTCTTTGCTGCCGGGCTTTGCAGGAAGTTTTCTTGATTGGCAGGGAGCCCTCGCTGGCTTGTTCTCTTTTTTTTTTTTTTTTTTTACGACCCTTTATGAAATAACTGAGCCGTACTGCGCTGCAACAACAGTTGTGCAATATCTCAGAGAGGGAAGCGAAAAGGGAAGCAGCGTCGGTGGCATGTGGCACCTGATCACCACCTCATCTCTTCCTTCTGATGTGCACACGCGCATACATAAGTGCTGAATCTGTAGCAATGTGACACACGACTCCTCTACAGAGTGCACTAATATTTGGAGATCTGCTTTTGTTTGTTGTTGGTCTGTTTTTATTGTTATGAATAATATTCAGTATGATGAAACATGATATTTGTGGTTTCATTTATTCCAGTGTTGTATAATGAACTAGGGGATGCCAACATTTTAATGATGTTGTAAATTAAAATCTTTTACAGTGAAATAAGAGACTATTTGCAGTTCAAAGTGATTTAAAATGGGCTTCGTTTTAAAGTGCAGAATTTTCGTTTCCACTATAATTTAGCACACACATGACAAGCGTATCAGCTGATGTTAAATGTGCATCTCCTCAATCCTTGTCGCCTCGTCTTTCCTAACAAGTCCACCCTTTTGCAATCAAAGTGGGGCCCTCCAGATTTATAGCTTTAATTTGGCAGTGAAAATGTCTGATGGCGGCTGTTACCAAGCAGAGGGCCCCCTGTTAGCACTTAGCTGGCTAACTAGAGTGACGGGCATCTGGCTGGGTGGCTGCCTGGCCACGTGTACCCTTGGATTCCTGCGCCTCAACTTTTCCTTCCCACTTGTGCCCGTGGTGACCTTGCACAACTTCATTCTCCTTGAAGCAAGGCATCATGCAGGCATTTCCTTACAATTTATGTCCTTGTGCCACAAGCAGGGGCATGCCCTGCACTAAAATCCTATCCCTGGTCCATTTAGCACACGCCTCTTGGCCTCCCAGAAGACTGTTAAAGTGTTGCACCACCGTCTGTGAGGTGGAATCATTACTTGCCAGTATAAAGCTTATTTACTACAAATCACTAATGTTTTACAGTACTGCAAGCCCTGGTCATAAATGTGTTTTTCTTGCCTTCTAGGCTTTGATAGGAGTTCATTAGTTTTTTAAAACTAAGTTAGATTTCCTCAGCATGAACACACCTTTCCAGGAATAAACAGTGTCACACATTCACACCTGGAAGCTACAATCACTGGTTGATATATTGGCTACATAGGGGGGCACCTGAGGGAAGTTGAGGGTTAAGTGCCCTGCTCAGGGGCACCCCCAGTAGCAGGAAGGCAAATTATAAACTGAAACCTGCATTGAATTACTCGTTGTATGTTCAAGCAAGTTTAAATGGAATATTTAATATGGAAATGAGTTTAATTTAGCCATTTAGCTACCTGGAAAGTTGGAAATTGTTATCCATAATAATATTTGAACTACTGTGACATGTATTGAGAATATGGACTGCATATTACATCAAAAATGAACATAAAGCACTGCACATATAAGTGGATATTATGTGTGAATGATAATCATCTCCTAAATGGAGGCCTGGCAGCAGGTGACCTTTGTTTGTTTTTTGTGATATGACTTTATAGCATAATGCACTAATCATATGGCAGACATAGGGCACAGCCCCTTTCAGAGTAGTTTGTCAGAAGTAAAAAGATTGTGTCCTTCATATGCTACATATGTCGATATGTAGCATATGAAGCAGTCACAACAACACTTGTATGGTCATATAACTGTCCCAGCTGGACACTGCAAGGGCAATCAATGAGCTCAAATCAATACATGGAGGGAGTCCAGCACAGGTTAGCAGTGCAACTGTAGTACATAAAAAAATAATTAAATTTGAGCCATTTATGGTGAATATGGGAGCTAAAGAAACAGTAGAGGCACTACAGTATGTGATTAATGCAAATGAGAGACAAATGCATTGGGGATTCTGTCTACATCTATGCTACATGTCTTGTTCTCCAGAGGTTAAGTGGCTGCTCTCCCCAGCTAATTCGTCCATATGCTCATCTGTGCATTTGACACTTGCGCACCACCATACGCTCACATTGCAAATGATGCCTCTTGCATATGCAGCCAATTAAAAAGGACATTTGCTCACCAGCTCATTCTACTTAGTCTAACGTTGTTAACATGGATATAAAGTGTGTGATATCACAGATGAATTTTGGATGTTCTAGCTTTCAAGGTTGCATTGTGGTGGCTTATGACACACTCACTTTTGCAGCGTGCTATCTTTTTGCATAACTTGTTGCATAAGCAATCTACTGGCAGACACATGCTGCCATGCACGGTCCATGTCATTTCTGCTTTTGGTATAGGGCTTATTACAGTACAAGCTGTTCCCTAATGTCTGTGCAGTTGCAAAACCACACAAGCCATCTCTCCTCTGACTTTTTTTTCTGTCATCTAAGAATTGGCTTCCTGTTTTCATTGTGTTCTGTTTCTCTTGTGGAGGTGTCGTAACCCAGGAGGCTGAGCCAAGAACAAACCAAGGTCTGGTCGGGAGAGATCACTCTGTGCTTGCGCTGGAAACAGACGCACACAGAGACCCATTTTGCACACACAATATCCAGATGTTAACTAAGTGTGTGCGTATATGTATGTATGTGCACCTATTTAATTTGTGATGTGTATGACTTGTACAGTACTTGTTGCCAAGTAATAAAAAGTCATCTGTGCAAGCTTGATCGGATGTGCCCTCCAACGGCACCCTGTGGGTGTGAATACCCGTTTCCTGCCTCTGTTTCTGTTGTTGTACGCATTCATGAGTAAATGTACAAGGAAAGTACATAAAAATCCCAGACCTCTGCCGAAGCCCTACGTACTTGATCTACTTGCAGTAATGGAAGCAAAGTGTGGTGACGCAAAAATGGAGACAGTACTGAATAATAACTTTATGGCTCTGACTCAAAAGCATGAATGTGTTTAGGTCTGTAGTTGAACCTGATATTGTTAATGCACCTATACATTTTATATACAGTACAATAAAGGCATTCACATTTTAATATACAGTAAAAACTGTAAATCTGGAAGTCAAATACATTAGACTCTCTTCAACTGTTTATTTATTATTATACATGCTAAATTTGATTGCCAGTGTTCATTAATTTTATAGATTTTTGTCCCTACTTACTGACTGTGTCATTTCCGTACAGTTTACTGTTTGTTTTTAAAAGGTTTGTTTCAAAAAGTGGGAAAAAGTAAATACTGTATGTGTGTCTTGATAAGTGTAGAATGGAAGTTTTTTATATATATATCTGTTATTTCTCTTAAAGATTTCCTCTCTGTATGTTACATGTGTTCTATAATGCGTAGTATAAAGTGTCCACTGTATGTCGTGTTTTCCAGCTGGTGAGAAGGCCATAGTTTGTGACCAGTGTGGCGCCCAGTTCCAGACAGAGGAATCCCTGGAGGCCCACCGACAGATCCACACCGGTATGAACACACAGGCACACACATGCAGTCAAAAGTATCATCATGACATTGTGGCCATAAACAACAGGATTATGAGCTCCGCTTCTGCGTCAACATCTTTTTGTTGGGTGAATTTCTCCAGAAATCCCCTTTTGAATTTGTTCTCTCGAGATGTAAATGCTGAAAAGACACTGTAATCACGTTAAGTTCACACTGAGAAGAAATTAAATGGCACTGAATTCATCTGGTCGCTTTTGTCACAAATCAGCAAGCGTTTTGTGGTGCGCGTTGTGCTCGTTCACCCCCTCTCATTCAGCGCTCTCTGGATAACTGGAGCCATGGATTGACACATTGATAGATCACATCATCTTGGATTAGTCCCACTTGCCCTAAATCAAGACAGACCCAACAGTAATCAACAGACCCGAGAAAACTTGGCAGGCCAACGTTGTTTATCAGTGCTCAGCCATGAAGATGGGAGGACTAGGGTGAAAGAGATGCCAAGATGTAAATAGGAAGAAGTAAATACCCTTTCAACAGATGTGTGATGACTCAAAACAGCTTCACTGCTGGTGATGAAACCTTTAATTTGGGAGAAAAGAATGTCAAATTTAGCCCATTTCATTATGGAGTTGGTGCAGTTGGGGCGAGAGGTACGTCCTGAAGGATTTAGTGCAAATTTTGTGTTCTAGTCTTTTTTTATTCAAGTTTCTTTAGTGATTTTTTTACTCATTGTTTCTAATTAATTTGGATTACTGTGGTTCCACTTTAAACTTTGATGTATGCAGGTCAACCCTGTCACACTCTATACTGATAAATAAGATACAATGATGCAATTATGCGCATATAAAATAAAGATTATATATTGAGGTAGTAAGTAGAGTAAAAACTTATTTAATAAATTCATTACAGTAATAATAAGATAAAAGCAATTTTATTAAATTGCACTTTTTATTTTATTTTATAAAATAGCTGGTGCTACTTTTCCTCTTGACACATAAATACTCAAGCTCATGTTTCTTGGCAAACTCATCAATCATTTTTGATTTTCTTACATTAACTTGACATTTTACAGATTAGAGGAAAGCTTAAGAAAGGGTTCATCCTCTGAAGAGCATGAATCTGCTCAAGGGAAACTTTGCAGTAGATTTTTCACTCAGCCTAGCAGTTGTACTAGAGCAAAGGTCAGGGAGACCATCGTCCTTTAACCTAGTCCCTAGCATGTCAAACAAATTCATTTGAGAGGGCTGCTACTAATGCACATTCTGACCAGGGCCCAAACCTCAAAATAACACATCATTATCGTCATCATTATCATCATCCTGTGTTTTGTCCTTCATTTAAGAACCGTGACCCTCAGCATCGGCTCCCGTTGCTTTGCAGCTAATCGTGCCCCCCACATTCATCCCAAACATTTGAGAAGGGAAGTTGGGATGATATAAGTCAGGGTTTTGGGGGGGTTGGCAGGGCTGAGGAGAGTAACTCCTAAGGGGCATGCCCTCAGCCAATCAGCTCACCAGAGGTAAAGAAGGGTTAAATGAGGCTAATGATCCGACAGCCATAACAACGGAAAGGAGAGCTCTAAATATAGGCATTCTAGTCTGGAACGAATGGAAGGGGCTAAGGGAGGGGGGGGCAGCCGCAGCCGCAGCCGCAGCCAGGGCCAGACGTGTCTTCCTGCCAGACAACTGGAGCAGCAGCAGGAGCAGTAATAGTATAGTAATCATCCATGTGTTCAGGGATCAGTGTTCCAGAAATGGGCTCTTGTAAAATATGACAAGGCAGTTTCACGGCACAGTCTGATTCATAGCTTCAGTGTCTCATTGCTTGTGATCAATATGCTTCCACACACATTCATTATCACACTCCTGCCACTGGATTTGAACACATGGCCATTTTTTTCGCTGTATCAGTGTTGAAAGGACTGTTTGCTACTATCACTGAGTACACGATTAGGACAACTTGACCATATTTAACTAAATAACCCTTAAATTTTTAAGTTATTTTCATAACAGATAAACCAACGCTGGCAAAAACATAACCTCCTTGGCAGAGGTAATTATGTTTTCTGGTCCTGAGAAGATGCATAATTTCCATCCAACCATCACTGTTTCCATTTTCATCCTTGCCTCTTTCTCCCTATGCCCTCACCGCACCGCCTTCGTGTCTCCTTTGGTATGTGAGACTACTTTTGAAGTATTTATTAACATTATTTTTTACCTTTACATCATGTAAATAGTGGCAGATAAGGCCAGTGGATGCTGCTTTGTGCTTATTTTGTATGGAAAAGTGAAGGAATTCATCTACATCTTTGTATAATTTCTCTATCATAATGTGGTTTAAGTGCCTTTTGAACTAAAAAGACATTTCAGGTCCACATTTATTCACACATTTATGCAATATCTGTATGAAATGTATTTTTATTTCCGCAGTGTAGATAAGGAGCTTGAGACAAACACTGTTACTGGATCATAAAGTTTCTTGATTCTTGCATGGCATCCTCTCGGGCCTGCCAGCAGGGCTGTGGATTTTATCCTCTATGTTTAGGATATGAATTTATTTATGTGTCTTGTAGTATAAACAAAACCTCAGAACAATATTTAGGAACAGATACAGACAGCAGCCCCATTTGACAATACTGTGTTAAAACAGTTTGAGCAAGAAAGCTTAACAAACAAGGATTTATTTATACAGAAATGTCTGTGTGTACAGTACCAAAGGCACAAAACATCAAAGTGGGCGTGTGGTAGGAGCCGAGGGTTACTGTTGGTCATCAAAGCCAGATTTGATCTCTGCCTGCCTCTTGGCAGCACTTCAGCCCTTGGCTAATGTTCTCTGACAATATTTGGCCTCTGAAACTGTGGCTGTTTCTCTTGCTGCTTTGAATGGGAACTATTGTGGCATTTCCTCTGCTGGCCTGATCAGCTGCAGTCTGACTCACCCTCTTTCTCTTTCTCACTTTGTCTTCTTTTAACAGGACTGTCCATGCTTGGTATATCACACACCTCTCTGTGTTACTCTGTGTTACCCTCTGTGTTAGTCCAGAGGCTGTGGAGGCATTCCTGAAGTAGTCGTAATTCCTATCAGACTATAGCTCTTTTGCAAACTTGTGGGTGTGACTGGTCAGGATGCCAGTGGAGCTAATAGCAAAACATCATGTGGCTGTTTTTAACCCAGTCAACTTGTGCAAACACACATGCACAAACATTCACATTAAACTGTCCCCTACTTTGGCAGTGTTGTGCAACACATACACACATAAATCCAGAACTGCCTGCATTCAGAAGCCAAACTCACTTGTGAGTTGCATTTCACCTACTCAAGGCTAATTCTTGTCACATATTTTCCCTAAATTGGATGGCATCGCATCAGAGGCTCTCTGCCTCTAAACTGGGACTCGCCTCAGGGTTTTTGTAAGCAAAGAACACAGTCAATCTGGCTTTCATGGAGCTCTCATCCTTAAAGAAAAGCACTGCTGTCATGTAGAGTTGTAGCCCATTTACTATACTGTCTATGCCTCGTGTCCTCCAATTGTTATGCACTGAAGCTTTGACTCCATTTTTAAAGAACCAGCCCTGCACTCTTAGCAGCCCCACCAGGCAGACACAACATGTAAAGCTATGGATTTCCTGGCGGAGCCTTGCATTTCATCATATGCCTGTCAGGTGACAGACAAGAGTCAGAGTGTAATATATTGTGCATATTGATATGAAAACAGCCCAAACAGCATTTTTATTCACAAAATGTTCTCTTGGGAAGTTTGAGTTGCAGTCAGTGGCTTCCTCTAAATGGAGACAAAAACATATAAGTCTAATTAATAGTAGGTCTGATTCACTGTAGTATTACATGCTGTGCCCCAGGATATTTGTCTGAATTCTGATTTGTTATCCAATACTTAGTAAACTGTTCAGCCAAATTTTTGTCAGGCAATATTTGATCTTATTATCTCATGAAAAACATTGCTTGAATGCCAATGCTGTTTCGTCATCCTTATTAAAACAAGGTTAGGCATAATCTTTTGCCACAATGTAAATCAAGTGATCTGAAGTGACACCTGCACCTCTAGTCTTTGGAGAAATGTGGACTAAGGCCAAAGACTTTGACCAAACACTGAATGAATGAAGGAATGAATACACCTTCTAAAATAGAACAAAAAGTGAGGTAATTTTTTTCTTCAAATTTCTGGAAAAGCTTAAAGTGTACCTGAAGCAGGACTAATATAAAGAAAAGCCGGGGAAATCTCAAAACACCTTAATTAAATTTCCATGTGATTTCACATGATGAAATCCCAGTGTGCAGCCAAATGTCCTTAACGTTGTTCATTTCAATAACCTATGACAAATGACATGCTTGACGTGCCGTATGAACAGGCATGCACTGAGTCGTCACGGAGGGCGCTTCTTCAAAGTCAACATGAGCATTAAATTTATCAGCTGATATATTTCTAACACTGGCTTTGAAGTTATGAGCCAGAAAAAAAGGATTTTTTTTTTACCTATTAATGAAGCTTGGATTTTTTTTTTTTCAAGGACAATTAATTGCTTGAGCACATAATGTTAGCTCTGCTGTTGAAAGTAAAATTTTAGCGGTAGTTATTGTTCAATATGAACAGCCACTATTGCATTCTGTTCTAAAACTCTATATAAGTTTGGTTCGAAACAGAAGAGCACTCCAGCATATGAACTGATTTACTCTGATGGAACAAGCCTTCCCCAGAAGTTGGTGTCTGCCTGCAAAGTTGTTATTGTCAATTACTGCCGAACACTGTCATTTCCTTTGTGATATCAGTTGTAATCTGTTTCCAACACTCTTTTAATGTGGATTTTGTCCCAACACCATAATATCATATTGTGAAAGTTTTGTGCTGGTTTCCACATGGCCACCTCCAACATGTCATTTTCAGTTTGCATTTCCAGTAAAGCCTCTCCCCGTCGAGCTCTATAAGACTGTTCTGATCTCTGAGCTGAATTTTCTCCCGTTCTGTATTTATCTCAGTATTTCTGCCAGCTATCATCATCTCCTTTTACTTTTTTTCATTAGATTGCTTTGGTCCCTACCATAATTTATAGCGCTTGTATTTTATTAGTAAACCCCACCACACTCACATTCCACTTGATTAAATCGGAGCCTGTTGTAGAAAAGCAGAAAAGAAAAGGTCAGAATGTTTGCATGGAGAAAGTGGCTCAAAAACAAATAGACAATACACAGGATTTTTTGGTTTTTTAGTCTGTGGATAAGACTAGATAAATGCAGATTTCACCACTATGACTTCATGCATTTTCTATAGATTTTGCAGCTGCTGGTGTGAACTCTATATTCACAAATGTGCACTTTGCAATTGTATTGAAAACTGCTCCTTAGTCCGTCAAACTCAGGCCACAGTCTGCACGAGCAGTTAACATGAGCCGTGAGTAGCACTTGCAACAGTTGGGATTTGCATCTCCCATGTGAAATAAGTCCATAGTCCACAGGTTTTGGATGAAACCTGTGTCCCTGTTTATACATGAATCATCCCCATGTGCACACTTGCACACAGAGAAAATCCACACATAATAGAAGGAGGGAGACTGCTCATTTACTCTTCTATTTTTCTGTCTTTCTGTCTTTATCTCCCTTCACCCTTTTTTAAAGTCTTGTAATACAGGGAAAATATGCAAACCATGGAGTGGCAATAGAGGGTTTAGCCAGTGGGAACACAGCGTGATTCCAGCAGGCTGCGGCCACAGAGTAAACACTTTCTTTTCTCAAGCCAGAAATAGTTTGGCTGGAGAGAGAGCTGCGGAAAAGGAGGGAGGGAGGGAGGAACAGAGGAGAGACAGTAAAGGAGAAAGAGCGGGGGGGGGATAAGAGTACAAGAAGGTTATGATGGGTAGAAAAGAAGCATTTTTAGTAATATAATTTCATTTCTTTCTACATTTTTGTCTTCTTCTTGAAATGTTTACGCAGTGAAATTCTTCCAAAGCTAAATACACACACACACACATGCACACAATGTAGTTGTGTCACTCAAGCAAATTAGGCCAATGGCAGCACTACACAAGGGTCACGTCAAAAGTGCCGATTGTCTCAATCACATTAGTCCAGCACTGGCATCTGTTTAGCATTTAGTTAATTGTGATGTTATTAACTTGTCAGTGAGCATTAGGGTGGCGATAAGCAAAGCAAATATTCTTCCACCCCGGGCAGGCTGTGCAGCACATGTGTTGCTGATACACACACACTCACACACAGAGAGGAACACTCATGTATGAATATAGGAGCACGCTGTTTCGGGCCCCGCTCCATAGAAGTGTGATCTGCATTAGCTCTTGTTAGAATTAAATTATCACCACAAAGATGAAATAAACATGTTTATGAGGCATTTTAGCTCATTGCATCTCTTCGCTAAAGGGCAGATGTGCATTAGCATTATGACTTCTGCCAACAAAGTGTTTGCATGGTGAGCTCCCTGTTCATCTGTGTCATCTGGTGAGTCAAAATGCCGACTCGCACCCTTCCCTGATGCTCGTCCTTTGAGCATCCCACTCATAAATGAGCAAGCTGTCCATGGACCAAGACAAATTTCACAACTGTCAGCCAGAGAACATCACATAGGGTGTTTTGGGTCACAGTGGACCATCAGGCATTATATTCACAATGTTAGATGCCTAGTGAGACACACAGATGACAGAGACATAAAATGGATTTGTGCCAAAACAAAACAGGAAGTACAGGAGTACAGGAGTACATATTTATGACGTTGTTCTCTCCTAATTATGCTCCAACTTCCATGGTGGATTTCTGTTTTGATTGCCCTGTTTGGATTTTCAAAAAGTCATATTGTCTATGAAATATGGGAAATGGCTTCCAACACCCAAGTATAATCTTATATCCTTGAGTACCCAGTATTTAACATTAGAACTAAAATTAACCTTTTACATTTATTTTCAGCAATGGTACAGAGGTACCAACCTGTGCCAAAATGTGTCTACAACAGCCCATTTCAACAAACCAGCCAGTGTATACATTTCCTATTTTGAAGTACAGGTTACTAGGTTAAGGAAAATGGCTCTGTCCACAGAAACTACATGGAAGAAGGAAAGAAATCCAAAGGCTACCATAGTTCCCTGACACACTTGGGAAGGGGAGGTGTGAGCTGAGGAGTCCTCCACTCTCTTGCAATCTGCAGTCTCCCATTAGATGTCATTAATTCTTGCACACTGGACATTTAAATGTGCATGGAAAACATAAAACATGATGACTTTTTTGCAGGGAAGTAGATTCATCTAATATGTAATTCAAAACAGATTGTTTAAGATGGTGATTAGAGAAAGATTTTAACTTGACCTGCATTGATTCTGCCTTAATAGTTTATATACAGTGTCTGCTTACAGTCAAAACATTTACATATGATCGTTTAAAACCCTTGCAGTTCCCTCTTCCTCTGTTTCCGTGAACAAATACTCCTTTCTTTTTTGCCTCCCTCCATCTCCCCCTTCTTGGCACTCAATCTCACTCACCTTCCAAAATAAGAAGAGTACAAGTGGTCAGAGACACTATCGGTGGCTAAATTAAATCAAGTGGCACTAGTGGGACTATACAGTCAGTTCTCCTGGTACTAACCTCCTCCTTCTCCCTCAGCAAACAAATTTTTCCCTAGATAAGATCTAAATGAGTTTTTCCAGGCACAGGAAGATCCTCTGTTTGGCTGATGGATACTGTGCTGGGACTGCAGTGTGACCAAACACCGGGTAGTAATCATCAGCCACAGCCATAAGTGTTATGCACGGAGACCTATATTTGAATAGGGTGTGTGTAGTTTGTGTGTAAATGAGAAAAAATGTGTGAACGAGAGCTGGCACCGCTATGTTTCCCCCGCATGTATAATCATTCACTGAGAAATACCCGACTGGGCCCCTGCACCACAGAGCCTCAGTGCCGAGGCTTAATGTCATGGTGGGCACAGTCGCATTGAGGCATCACCACGGGAAACCATGGGACAACAGCATGTCAGGGAGGGAGGTAGGGGGGAGAATTTGGTGGGTGGGATCCAGTAGCAAATTGGGATGTCTGTTGTGTGCAACAGTCTGACTGCGTGAGCATCCCCACATGGATGGATCTTTGTAAACCAGGGACAGCAGCCACACATCCAGAGAGACCAATAAAATGATGTGGTATGGGCAGCAGGAGCGTGGGTCGGGGGGGCAGGGGCGGATTATAGACTCCCAGAGGCCTCTGCGATTCACGGGCCATAAAATGGAAGTCAGCAGGACACACTGCAAATCTGGCCAGCCAATATCCACCATCCCTTTCCTCTCTCTTTCAACCCCGAGGATGTGTCTCAGCCGTATGTCACAATGCAACCCCAGCAAGCACGTCCCGTTGTCGGACAATCTTAACTCCCTTGGACGCCGCTTTTCTCCGCCGTTACATTTGCATGTCAGCCACTGGGGCTTTGTTCAAAATCTGCTTGGTTGGAAAAAAAAAAAAAAAAAAAAAAAAAGACAGATAAGGAAAGAGACAGAACAGTGGAAATCAACGAAGGCATTTGCCATTCAGGGAATAAAGAGGCAGCTTTTGTCAGGAGGGTCCTTACTTTCAGATATCCCATCACATTTTAACCTTGGCAAGGCGAGGACTTTGAATATAAAAGGATTCGCCCAGGAGAGTGAAAGAGATGTGGAACACTGGCCTCACGTCAACAATAGCCAGGGTTCTTTTGTCCATGGTGTTATGTGAAGTAAATCTCCCTCTGTAATTAGATTGGAGCTGTTTGTGGACATCTTAGGAGGGCGCATCAGTGTTAAAACAGCAACGCACGAGGGCCCTTTTAATTTACAGTGCAAATACCTTTCGATTAGCGTGAAGAGCGAGGGGGGGTCGGAACTGAGGAGGAGGGACAATAGAGGAGTCTTTCAATCCCTTTCTTTTTGTTGTTGTTGTTTGAGAGTTGGAAGAGGCTCGAGCAGCTCTCCTGTGTTCCTTAATTGTGAAGCAAGGAGATTAGTACAAGTGCTTCCAACCTTTCACCCTAAACAAAGGAACCATCGGATCCAGTTGCCTAGTGACACTGGGGTTTCACACTGGCGAATTTAGCTGCTGCCTTCACTGCCGCAGCTCTCCATGCAAAATCCTAAGTGGAGGAGCGAAAACTCCTGCAACCAGTGCAAGCCATTTTTGTCCCTGTCTGTCTGACGGCACCCTTAATGGCAGCGAGCAGCCACGTTAATGAAAATGGCCGTTCATCCTCACTCCAAGTCTGTCTCTCAGACTCATATAAAAGTTAATGTACCCACGACAATGACATTCAGAAGACCGTTTAGCTTTGGACAAATGCTGCATTTGTCGGTGGCAAGAGCAGCCAGGCACGCAGAAATGTCCTTTTACACTGCGTGCAGCTCAATCAAAGGGCACTTAGCAGTGTCATATTGATTATGGGAGCTTAACCCCCGTCAATCTCTGATGGGTCATTTTGGCAGCCTTCCCATAGATAGATTCAACAAATAGAACTGCCTCTAGAGGAAAGCAGGGGTTCCCTCATCTGAGGTCAGTGATGCTCTTTTCTCACATGATGTGATATTTGCTCGTCAGAGTAAGATTTGTTGTGTATCTGTCTCTGCCTGTATCCTGACACCAGGAGCACCGATCTTGGACAATAATGAATTTGTCACAATTATTAAAATGACACGAAGAGCAAATTAATTAGCACTCTATTTCAATGTGATTTCAGCTCCCAACTGACGACTGACTTCATATTTCTGTGAAGGAAATGAGCTGCTTAACAACCACACTAAGGAATCACCTCCGATTACTCTAGCCTTATACATAGAAGATTAATTTTTATTGTCTTGTATTATAGCACTCTTGGTTTGTGATTGTTAATAGAGGAATAGTGTTCATTTTATATGTGAAATGGGAATTTTCAGGCTAGTAGAGTATAATTTTATGCTCACAACTGTTCTACAACCTTAACTGGACGTGTATTAGTATAACCATGGCGGTCAAAGGCTCCCTAACCTTGACAGTATATTATTTTTTTGAAACCATACTAACCATACTTCGACTGTTTCATAAGCTTGACTACATATAGGAAGTGTACCCAAACTTTTGACCGGTAGTGTAACTGTAGCTGGTGCTTTACCTGTGGATTGTACTGGTTTCAGGACAAGGAATCCTCTTTTTCACTGCCATAGAACATATTATTATTACTACTATTACTATTACAATTATAAATCAGTGTACAGTTTGAATGCTAAGTGAAATGTCTTAAATTTTAGCAAAAATATTGTAAGAGGGCATCTAGTTTGAATCTTCTTCAATCCATGTGTGTCTCTGTGTAGTTTGCATGTTTACCCACAGATTTAGGCTACATATTTTGGATGTATGTTGACCCTGTGATGTCACTGTGCCATGACAGGCAAAGATTAGTCGTATAGATGCCTTATATCATTCTACTAAGAAATATTTGAAGCTGGTTATTTAAGAAAATAGTTTGTCAGTGATCATAATATTCAAGCAAACCAAGAACCAGGTTTGTGATTTCACTGATTACATCCATGGTGATGTAATGAAATAGTAATATATTATACGAATAGCTTTTCATCTCAGAATAATAACTTTACAGTGAAGTGTTGCAACTCAGACCCATGCAGAATCTTGCTGTTGTATGGTGGCATGAAGCAGAAGCTGAGCTGTTTTACACTGGGAGGAGTGAAACAGAGACAAGTCATTGAGTTGGGTTTGTCTTGGAGGTGGCCTGCCAGTACAATACTTCGAAAAGGAACTCAAGTGGGACCCATTACACCCCACCGAGGGCGGACTCTTATCAGTTAATAGCAGGTTTCCCTTTGAGAGCAGATTGTTTTGATAGATGGCACCTGGTTGGGCCTTTGCAACCAGCCACAAAAAAAGAAAAAAAGTGTATCCTAGATAAGCTGTGGCAGTTACAAAAAAAAAATTCTGAGTGATAATTTGTAGATGGAAGCAGAGTACAAATATTCTTAATGTTTCCTGGCTGTGCCATCTTGTTTCAAGTCTTCTTTAATTGTTTGTTCATGGTGTTAAAGAGTGCATGTTTGTTCAGGTGTGGTGTCAGGCATGAATCAACACCTCAACTGATTAGGCAGCATTCTTGTTGCAAATTATACATTTTATGTGCTGTGTTTTGGAAAGAATGTGGTGACCTGGAATGCTTTCATCCTAGTCGTTGTTGACTTTGGCATCAGGTGCTCTACATTAGTTGGCTTTTATTTGTCATAATTGCCTGTCTTGTATGAAGTAACATTATCTATGCACACTTAATAAGCTGTCAAATATCTGCTGCCTTTTACAGCTAAAGCTTTGAAAAATGGAGAAGAACATGATGCATATCATTAACCAGCATAGTCAGCAAAGTTAACACAAATAACTCACAGGTCATTTATGTTTATTGTCTAAGTTGGTCCATCGAACCGGTTCAACAAGAGTCTTATCATGACTGAAAAGTCTTTGTTTGTATTCTGACCGACCCTTGATTTAAGGTTAAAGACTGTGAAGAACCAGGAAGCTCAAATTCCTGTCTTTTTCAATTATTTCATCAGTGGAAATATAGTAATGTAAGTCTTGATTCCATTGTAGCCGCAAGATTAGATTCTTGCATTTGGTGAATTAATAAATGCATCAATAAAACAATGAAAAAAGCACATATTATTCTTCTTAATAATGTGTCTATGTGTAGAACCCTTTGAGTAAATTTCAGAGCATTAAAAACGCTTGAGTGTAATTCTCAGTGAGTCTGTGATCAGTGTGCACCTTTCTCCATTACCTTTGCTGCCTTTCTCCTGTTTCCAATATGTAAATGTTCTCTTTAAAATTAATTTAGCATTTAATTATGCATTCATTCACAATCAAATGTGCAAAAAGCAACACACTCGTAAGTCAGCAGCCACCTGTTCTCTGCACGCTGACCTTGACTAACTTTTGCAGTTCAGGAGCAACAGTAATGGGATGATCAGACGTCCTCTGCACTGCAGAGTAATTTACTGGCATAGTACTGGTCAAGCATAGATAATGGAGAACAATTAAAAAGAGTAAAGACACAGCTTGCTGCAGAAGAAAAATAGGCTATTCTTTTAGTATACTTTTTTAAGTGGATATAATTAGTTGCCTTTCACATTTATGTCTATGAGAGAAAAAAGAATCGTGGTTTATCCAAAAATAAAAGTAAAAAATCATTTTGAATTGAACACAATCAATTATGATATGTGTTTTTTATCAAAATCAGCTGTTCATTGTAAACTAGAAACAGAAAATTCAGCTCTGGTTGATGTTCTGGCTTTGTTTTAAAGGGAAAAGCTATGTGATCAGTTATATTTTTAATGCCAAGAAGAGGTTTTGACTTTTGTTTGGACTTGTTCGCTGTAGGGAATTTTAGACTGGCAGAAATTACTCATCGCCAAATTCCTAAGTAAAGTTTAATTTGGGCACAGAGGATGATGTTAAGGAGTTTGACAGGATGGAACAAGCATTTTATTTATAGAAAATTCTTGTTAAGCTGTTAAGTCTTCATTTCTAAACCCCCCACCTCACTGCACACAACCTTTGGCCAAAACAAAGAAAAGGTTTCGAACCAATGGAATGTTGGGGGGTGGTGGCTCCAGTGTCCTCTTACAGTCCGGCTGACCAGCAGGCACTGGGAGGTGATTGATTGGTTAGAGCTGTGGCCATCAAGGACCCTTTCTGCAGCTTTAGAGGTTAGGGGTCACCTCTTCTGCAAATCTGCTTCCTTTTGTACAGTCGCAACACCAGGAGAGCAGTGTCACATCACCCCCATCTCTTTTCTCACCCCCATTCCTCTTCCCTCTTGTCTTCGCCCTGGGAAAATGGGGGAGGCGTCAATTAAATCTTTTCTCTCTTTCGCTTCAGTTCTCACTGTCTTCTGAAGTTGCTCCTTTTTGAAAAAAAAGCAAATTCTTTAGGTGATGACGTTAAAATGGGTGTGTTTAAGGTTTCCCTTCGAATAAAACTAATAATAATGGAGCATGCAAGCTGTTGTAGAAACACTTTTTAATAGATTACTTAAGCAAGCAATTAGCAGTACAATAACAGCCAGATCAGCATCTGAATGGTTTAAAATGTGTTTCATTTGATGCTATGTGGCAATTACTCCTGTTAACAGATTGACATGAGACTGATCAGACTGAGATATAATACAGCGAAAAACATAACATCTTCTACTCTCTAGAAGACAAGTTCTCAAAGTTGTTTTGTTGTGTTGTATAATCATCCGCCCCCACACGATCAAGAAGCCAAACCAAAAAATCTAAAAACATAACGGTTTAATTTGAAACCCTTGATGGTGAGGGAAGAGGGAAGGGTTGTTGGGCTTCGTGGGCCATCGCTAAACACCAGAGAGAAGCGCTGCCATGTAATCCCTTGATATGTAGTCAGTCCAAAGGGTTTGCTGAGGGATAACATTGCAATTCAGAAAATGTGGCTGGTCCTTGGCCCTCAGGGGCCAAGCCTTTGTGGTCACAGGACCAGGATTACACTTTAACCCCACCACCATGAGCAACCATCTCCCCCAGCCCCCCCTCTGGCTAAGGCCTTGGGTCAGGTGAAAGGCCAGGAATCTTAAACAGGGTAGAAAAGGAGGGAAAGCGGGGGGAGAGAAAGAGAAAGTTGGTCCTTTAAATATACCAAAATACAGAGCTTTGAAACAGTCCTGGGTTTAATTTGGATTCCACTGCTAAAGCCTTTAGTCTGTGCTTTGTTCCTCTCCAACAAGTACGTGCCAAGTTATTTACATCTCCAATCAACTAAATACAAGGCAACAGGTTTTTGGTTTTCAATTTCATTTGAATTGAAGGTTTTTCAATTGCACGTCCAGATACAGTTCAGGGACAAACTGAGCTAAAAAACAATGTATTTTCTTCCTCTTTTATTCTACCACAGACTAAATCATCATCTTGACATCTGTGTAACAGTCTTTTGTACATAGTTTCTGCCATGCCTCACAGAATTTCATTTAAAAAGGAGCGTAAGGCATTGAAATGCAGATTACATGCTCCGTTCTGGAGAAGTGTGGTGAATACATTCATACAATCACCACAAAATCAGCACAAGACTGAAAAAACTGAAACCAGATGGCAGCCTGAACTTAAGAGTTGTGCTTACAGTAAGTGTTAATGTTCAAGGTCCAAATGGGTGAAAATGACATGTCCCGTCAGTGGTCACATTATCCAATCAGTGACGGAAGAAGGGATTGTTTCCACCATTTCTGTCAACAAAGCATGATCAGTGCTTCCAAAAGTTAGTGCTCATTTTAATAAAATCTGATGCTTCTCCACAGACAGACAGACAGACAGACAGACAGACAGAGTCTTTGTCACAGAATCAGCTCATTGTGGCCCGAGTGGTGCTGCTCAATCCCATGTATGAAGTCAGACATGCTGGTTCCGTTCCGAGCTGCGTGGCGTGCTCCCTCTCGACCACCCAAGGCGTGTGAGCAGAGGCTGGGTTTGCGTCTGTCGTGAGTTGCTGTCGAGCTTTGCTGTCAGTCGGCTTGTTTGGAAGCCAGATGTAAGGAGGAAGCATTGGGGTCAAGGTGGGAGAGAATACCTTACATACCCCCACTCCTGAAAAGTGTAGATTTATAGCAACAAGTCTGGGTCATTCAGACCCTCCCTCCCTCCCACATTGCACTATCACTTCCTGCGTTCTGTCCGTGGACAAAAACGGCCTGTGGACGGAGAAGTTAAGGAAATAGGGAAGGGCTAAAGATAGAGGTGATGGTGCAGACATAAGGAGACACAGTGGGAAGTGATGTCAACAAGTTACACGTTGTTTTCTGATTCTCCACCTTTGTACATTAAACACACATCTCACAATGTCTTTCATTAACAGTCCTAATGGCTCTTAATGATGCTCAAGGAACAAATAAAAGGCTCATCAAAGAAACTTTCTGCTCCAAGAAGTAAAAAGATGCGACTGTTGATGTTCTATTCTTCTTATTCTCAGACAGTCAATTGATTGTTATTTGTGTTCAGGTGTTTCAGGGAATTACTACAACTACTTTTTTTGTTTTTAATGAAAAGACTGTAGGTATTTGTGATGCACATTTAAAGATTTTCTTCAGTAGGACTCAATAGGCCCAGAAGCTGACAGGATAGGGACATAATTAAGTACTGAGACATTGATTCAAGCATTGTTTAGTTTAGGTTTTTTATGAAAAACCATCATCCTTTAATTTGTAAAAACTTTTGATGGATCTTTTGAAGTCATTGAGTCCCCACAGAACTTTTCAAGTACATCTTATTTATTGTCCATAAAAATGCTGTAGAGGTTCTCTTTTTGTGTTTTATTTAAAAGACTACATCAAGCAAAGCCAAAATAAAGAACAAGAACATCCCGACCTGCCAACTATGCCTACAACTTTAATAAAGAAATTAATGTTTCCTTTGTGTGTGTATGAATACAATTTTTTTTATAAAGAATAACTTTCATCTGTTCCTCTCTACTGACTTAATTACTTGCAGGTCAAGTATGTTTCCATAATCCCATTTAATTCTTTACTGCAAGTTAATATTAGTTGTTTTATTCATCATTAAGTGACAGTTCAAAAATATCACTTTTACCATGAGATTCTTCCTTATGTTAATTCATAAGCTGCTGTTTTGTCAAAATAAAAATGTCACAGTGGAATGACTTTTGAACCAAAGCATTTTTTTTTTCTTCTGAAACGGAATTTTCAGTTATGAAGTCATTTCTCTGCCTCTCAGAGTCCTGTTTCAAGACATTGATTTCTTAAAAGGAGACAAAATGCTCTGAGAACAAGTGGAAATATCTAATTCCACCAGAAGAATAAAAAGTCCTCAAGGCTCATATTAGACCACTTTTCTTGGCGAGACAGCTGTTGAAATATACAGTGATTTTACCTCCATATATTTTTAGAGAAACAGCATTTTTAGCCTCAGTGACCCTCAGTGTGTTGCAGCAAACACCTGACCCTGTAAACTACTTTCTAATCTCCATTCTCAGCCATTAAGTGTCTCAGCCGTGGACACTGAGACTGTTAAGTTTCACCATATACCATATAAGAGGCTTTTTGCTGGAGGCAAACTCTTGTGAACCGAGAGGTCATGTGAGGACTTCTCTCCTTCCCTGTCGCTCTGGCTCTTCCACTAGGAACCAGTGAGTCCTGTGTGGAGACAGAGGAGCGCCCCCCGCTGGCATGAGGCAGCACTGAGCCCTGCACAAACACACAGCTGCCTCACACATGCTCCCAGCACAGGCACTTTTACTGCCTTATTCCCACTCGTCTGCATCGCCTGTGCTTTATTCAGAGGTGACTTTATGGAGCTGTTTTGTTGTGATCGGCACTATCATCGCCATTATATGATTATCTTCCCACTAATCTCTTCATTGTAAGAGTCCTGCAGGACCAATTTCTGGAGCAGGATCGTTTCTTATCTGCATTTTTAGGCAATCTGGGGCAGCAGGCTTCTCACTTCTCCCGAGAGATGGAGGCTTAAGATGATGGTCTTTTAGTAATGATTTCATTTCTACCTTCAGTGAATCTCAATTTGATCATGAATGAGCGTATTCTGCTGAACTCAAATGAATTTGGCAGCCGTTTGGATTCACGAGTGAATATGTGGCAGTATTATTTTATAAACAGTGTATGTGTATGTGCTTATTCCATATCTAAAATGAATGAATATTTCCAAGGCTTCATTCCACATTGATAATTTCAGGATTGGTTTTAATTCCTCCTGGATACTGTCTCTCAGTGAGAACTATTTTAGAAACCCCAGGTGGGCACACGCAGGTGATTGTTACCAGCTCTGGCTCTGAATACACTTGTTTTTCTCGCTTTCTCCCTTTCTATGATGAGCTTTTTTAGCCTTGGAGAGTTTCTTGGCCGCCTTTTGATTTTCTTGTACAAATGTGGAAAACATGAACCACCTCTGCTCTCGTCTGTATTCATGCTGCAAAATGACACATTCTAAAAGCTTCTTTCTTTTGATACTGTGATAAGTGAGAGTTTCCTGGTAAGAGAGAAGAGAGGGATCAAATCAGAGCCACTGCCTAGATTTAAATATTCTGATTTTGTTTTGTATTTTTAAATTATGGCAAAATGTAATATTGGCTCTGTCTAAGGTTGAGGAAAGCATATTTATTTATTTATGTTTACGTTTATATTTGTTGAGTCCTAACTTATTGGAACGTATTGTTGAGTTACTGGTACAGGATGAACACAGTGTACTAACTAAGGCTGCAAAATTCATAAAAAAAAAAATAAACAAAATTCCAAAATGACCAAGAGTAATATCCAAATTGAAAGGCACTGCAATTCAATCATGGTCAAAGTCTGTGGATTCAATAGTCCCAAAAATGTGAGAATGTGTTTTGTTTGTTGACCGACCCTAAAAAATGTCATATCTTTATGATTTTTACATTAAAATGACAGTTAAGCAAAAATACAAAAATATACATCATAACAAGTTATAAATATATCACACTATCTAACAAGACCTTTTAGATCTGTATACCATTTAAATATATACATTAACTCATATCTTTGATATATATGAAATTTAATAGCAGAATCGGTCATGCTGGCCATAAATAAATAGCAGCAGCTACATTTAAAAAGCACCACAATAAATCAAGTCAACCATGAAGTGGTTTAACTTATGTCCACATTTTAAATCAGACAGGAAAAACAAGATATTCTACAGAAAATCAACAGAAAATTACAATGACAAAAAGAAAAACTGTGAAAATGTGTTTATATTTGGACAAACTATTATAGCAGGGTGTTATGCACAGAAATAAACATGCAGTATTTTTTATCCTCTCCATTAATTTCCAGTTCCACATTAAATAAGTAGCTGCAAGGGCCCCTTGGTGTGATTATATAATTCTATTTAGGGTTAAAATCATCTCTACTTAAAAGAAAGAATTCAGGTATTTTAGCACTTTGCATACAAGTGGCAGAATTATTCTGCAGCACTTATTTCTGTATTCCACGTTTCTTCTTCCACGGTTCCTGTATCAGCATTGGGGTGCATTAAATATTTGATTCTAATATTTATGTTCCTTTATTTTTTATTGAAACTTGTGGCTGCAACACAGGGATCATTAAAATTTGATCACTTTATTTCCCTCCTAATGCGGCATATCTTAGCGCAACAGCATACAACTAACTGTATGTTGTAGCACCAAAACACAAATGGAAGAAAGGAGGCCAAGACTTCATTATAATGAAGTAATGGAAAGAGAGAAGAACCCTGTGCACCAACACCCTACCACCCCCCCCCACCCCCAACCTCCAAATCAATTTCCTTTAAATGGAATTAAATGAGAGTCAGACACACCACTGTATTAGTTCTTCAAAACACAACCCTCCTAGCAACTGTTAGACACACACTCTTCTCCATCCTCCTCCCCAACAACTGCCGTTTACCTCCTTGATGGAGTTTGATCAACACCCAGCTGATCTATAAATAAAGGCTTTTCTTCCAAACCCACAAAGTCATGTTGGCCGCTTGCAGTTTGGCTCCAAGGTCACAGCTGCCTGAACTCCTCTTTATTGCAGTCATCCACCACTTGTTCGGGAAATGGCTTTAAATGCACTTTAAACTAATGGAAGTCTGTTGTCTGATGGAAATGCACACATAAAATGGAGAAATGAATGCATATATTTTGACTTTTTTAAATTTAGTCTCTGGTGAGACATGTAGTAAACCCTCTCAAATACCTTTTTTTAATAACTATAATCACCAATTTAGCTTACATACATATGCATCACAGTAACTGAATGTTACCAGCCAGATGTTTCACACAAATGGGCCCTAAAATTATATGAGTCATTAGGTTTTTGTTTTGTTTTAGACTTTTGTCTTTAAAACACACCGTGGAGTAGTTTGTCTATTAAATCTAATCAAACTGTGTTTGATTTTAAAAAATAAATAATAATTTTCAATATTCCTGTATGCCTGAAATGGAATTTAAAATATATGCCATCCTTAACTGACCATGTCATTCGTGGTTAAACTCATTTTTGCTAAAGCATTGATATTGTGTTTTTTTTCCTTTACACATCATCCGCACTAAATATCTGAACAAGTAAAATTACTAATCACTACTTTCGTTGAATAGTTTACTCAATTTTCTCCTAGACAAAAATGAACACCATAGGAATGAATGGATAAGACTATATTATACAAGTATATCAGATGAAAAACATTTTCTTTAAACTTAGTCCTAGTTAAAATTCTCTGGTTGATCATGAACAATGTAAGGCAGGATTCAAGGAAGATATAGGTTTTCGTGCAAAATCTGTGTGCTATATAACCTGATTTTTTTCTTTGTCTTTCTGCAGAAGTAGCTGCTGCAATGAAGTGCAACTGTTGTTAAAAGCAATCACTGCCTTTGTTTATAAGAGAATAGTCTTGTTTTAAATGTAACAGTTTATAGTCTTGGTGCTACAGTATGAGCCATGCTGTCATCCAAAACCATGTTGTCTCAGTATGACTGGCTCGGTTGTCGCTTTATCCTCCACCTGAGGGTCGCAGGATGCTGCAACCAATCCCAGCTGACATAGGGTGGAAGGTGGGCTTACACCCTGGACACTCTCACACCTACAGTCACTTTAGAGTGTCCAGTTAACCTCTCACTCCTGCTGAAACATAGCTGGTCCTGCACATTGACACCTTCAGAGTCCACGTAGTCGTGTGTCCTGCTCACTTTTGTGTGCATATGTCCTACGTTGTGGACTCTGTGGTTTTATTCCCTGTAACCTGCTCTTCTGTGTTCACTCACTTACTCACAGAAGCTCATGCTCTCATTTATGTAGTTGCATCTTATAATGCATTGGTGTGATATTATCTGTTGTCCCTTTCTCAGTGAAAATGTATAGTTTGTTTGTTTTTGTTTGTGTCCATGTTTTGTTAGTTTTGTTTAATTTGATGAATAATTATTGGAGGGCTGGAGCATGGGCAATAGAAGATAGCCTTAATATAAAACTTTGGTACGATTGGGTGAAATAAAAACAAATGTGATATTTATCAATAATTTTTACCGTATTATTCTTAATTTCTCAAAAAAATCATATTAATAACATAAGCACCGACACAGTGATACAGTCCCTGAGCTAAAATTCAGTTGAACTGGTTGTGATTCGGCTCACGATCGCCGGCTTTCAGCAGTGCTGTCGCTAAATACACCAGACTCCTCTGTTAAACATTGAGATTTTAGAAATGTCCTTGTTAAATGTTAGAGATTAATGCATTGTTTCAGGATTTTAAAGTCTTTTTAACTGATCTACAATTTGGCATTGTTCAGTTTGATTCTTCTGTCAGATGTCATGTTCATGACTCTTCCAGTGACGACACTCTGACCAATCAGTGGCCGGCAGTCTGTCCATGTTACATTTTAGAATCGGCTCAGCTTGCTTGGAACCTTGTCAGAGCAGGTACTAAAGAAAGCACCAGGTACTAACCCTAAAGAAAAAGCAAAAAAAAAAAGAACTGTATAGTGAAAAAGCGCCATTATTCTCGGTGCTCTTCTTCCTCGAGCAAAACCTGGTGTATGCGAACTAAAAGTGCCCGACAATGAAGGCTTGTACTGCTCTGTGACTTTTTCTCCCAGAACTCCACCCCAGTACACATCGTCTGCTTTCGCCAACAAAAGCCCTACTGTAGCTACATTAAGCTGGCCGAAACGCATGCCATCCCTATTGTCGGTAATACCCTAGCGATTAGTGATTTGGCTACGCTTTTCCCTCAGCATTCACGTATGATTTGCTCTACAGTTTTTTCAAGGTTCTACACATCGGATAGCCTCCCTCTCTCAACACCCTTCATCCCTGTTCCTTTTTGTCCCTCCCTCCCTCCCTTCCCGTCTTTCTAAGACGTCTGAGAAAACACCGCTAAGACCCCATCCTGTCCAGCGTGGGACATGGAGGGTGCTCACTGTGTGTTGTGGTTATAGGACAGTAGAGCTGAGGTGCTAAAAGCCTTTTGTCCAGCAGGAAAGACGATGTCAGCAGCCACAGTGAAGGGGGAAAAACGTCGGGGGGGCGACTGGGGTCATTTGGCTCCAGCCTTTTTTTTTTTTGTGTGTATCTGTGTATGGGTCAAAGGACATAAGAGCCTGTGACTAATGTGAGTTTGCAACCTCCACCCCCCCCCCAACCCCCCTTTTACATTGTCTGCCCCCACTGTCCAGATGGCCAGTGAGAAGAATAAATTCTGGGAAGGCGAGGACAGATTTGGGATTCCAGTGCAGGACAGGGGGTAAAGGTGGAGAGGGGAGGAGTGGACAGGGTTTGGGTGGAGTTGTCTAAGTCGCTCTCAGTCCGTTTGGTCCAAGGAAGCAGAGAGTCTGAGTCTGAGATGTGGCTTTTTCTTAAAATGTAACTTCAGTCAGGATGAAGTTGTAAACAGAGCGAACACAAGGAGACAGAAATGAATTGACTCTCAAAGAGAAAGTCAGTGAGTGCAACAGTTGCTCATGTTAGCAAGAGGTGAAGAAACTAATGAGGGGAAAAAAAAAACTTAAATAACATCTCCACACAATGGAGCCACACAGTCTGAAAATTATGGATCTAAAATAAAAGAATGTTTCCGTCAACAACTAAAAGGATAAGTATATGATAAACTTGTCAACAGAATTCTGTGATAAACAAACATAGGTAACAATTCAGTTTAACTCATCAGTTTTTACTATCGACAGTAAAAGGGTCGATAGTCTCTATAGTCTCTCTAATTTATTAAAAAATATTACTTGTAATAATATTATTTGAGGAATATGATGCACAAAGACCTGGATCACATCTGTAAGTGAACCTCACACTAAAATGTTCAATTTCTGTCATTTCTATATTGCACAATTGTGTCATATTTTAAAATTATATTTCAATATGTCGTACTTCTTATATTTCCCTGAATTGGCCTCATAATTACTCAATCAGCTGATAAAGTCAGGAACAGTCAACGTTTTACAGCATTATTCTGTTAGTTTAATACCATGTCTGTCATAGTTCTATATTGTTTTTTATTTCATGTTTGGAAAACTTGAAAGACACTGTCTTTAAAATAAATCAATTGTTATTTGTAGTCCCACTTTTTTTTTTTTTTTTTTTTTTTTTAAAGTATACATAAAGCCAATCAGTGGCTTGGCCCAGACTATTAAAACTCTCTTTTTTATATTCTGCCATCATCCAGGTTGCAGACTCTCTGTTGTAATACAGGTCATTTCCAAGGTGTTTGAAGCTAAACAGGAAGTCAAGGTGATGAAACAGGCAAGAAATGATGCAAGAGATAAAACCATGTGACGTCAACACACCAGCAACATAGAAAGTCGACTTCTAATTAACTTGGGCAGACATGGGATGCAGAGTCTGTGAGAGGTGGCATTTTTGACACATCTTTCCTGTCCTGCCATCTTATTTTTCTTCTCTAAATAAAACCCATTCTATTCATTAAATTTTTTAATTTGTCAATTTGCCAGGTTCGTGAATCGAAGCTCACTTTATTTTTAGCTCCTTGCAGGTTTGGTAAAACCTTTATTGTTGCATCCACTCAATCAGTGAATAAGATCTGTGAGGATTTTTTTTTTTTCTTCTCCTCACTCAATATCATTAATCTTAGTGACGGGGATTTACGTCACCTGACAGATTAACTGATAAATTTAGAGTGAAAATGTCTCCATTTCCTGTTAAAGAGAAAAATAGGGCTCCTCTCAAATGCTGTGCTTCATCTGTAAACACACGATTGAGTATTATATGTGTGTGTGTGTGCGTGTGTGTGGGGGGGGGGGGGGGGTATACAAATGACTGAGCTGCGCAAATTTCTCGGTGGGATACACGAACCTCCCACTGAATGCTGTCATTTATTTTCATTGGTTTCCTGCAGTAATGGACTTCGCTTGAACAACATCTTTGTATTTAACCTTGGGAACAAAGCGTTTTGAGTGCATATATGCGTTTATGTATTCACTAGGCACTCACTTAACCATGATGATCATCTCATGTTCTAATAGCACATTTTGCTTAGCCTTTTTTTTGCAGTCTTTTTGCAGAGGTCACAGTGTATAAGAGACATTGTAATTCAACACCGAATCAGTCACGCTCTATTTGCCAGTGTTATTTAATGTATTTGTCTTGATGACACTGGTGAGCACATACAAGCAAATGAACTCATTTTAATACACAATTGTTGCGACAACGTGTGTATCCGCTACGTCGATAACAATGCATACCTGGAATCAATGGGTCAACAAACTGTATAACCCTTTAATTTGCTGTACATAATGAAGCAAAATGCACATCACAAAAGTGTGAATAATTTTAGTTAAATGCAGCAGCTCTCACTCTCTCTGTCTCTCTCTTTCTTCATACCGAGTACATTGATTAAGAATATAAATTATTAGAAAGCGCTAATCAATGAGAAATGCATGGACACAGCCAACACTTAACAGAAGAGAAGTGCTAGCTTGATTCAGGATTTTTACTTCACTGCTTTAGAACTTAAAGATATCTGTCATACAGTTTGAAGGTTTGATCTCGCATCAGCAAGACCAAGCAATCTGATTGGTTAGATGTCGTACATTAGTCTTAAGTGAAACCGAGAAACTAAAAGCCACAATATTGCTCAGTGAGTTTTTGTTGTTTACATGTATGGGAAAGAAATTGAAAAATCTTTTAAGTGTTTTAAGTGTGAATTAATTGCTTGAAAAGAAACGCATCTGTTCTGCAAAGGCACATTGGATGTCCCCGCATCGGTCCATCATTAGTGCCCTGTAAACACTTTTGCAAACCCACTCCATTTTACCTTGTCACTCACACCTTCTCATATAAATTGTTCAAAACAAATGAAGGCGAGGAAAATTAAATGCATCACTGTGGTGCCATCGGGACTCGTTTGTTCTCTCTCTTCCAGTAGCCACTGAAGATGTTACCTGACCCTTTTCTTGCCAGACAACGGATTTTATTCATAGACCGTATATGAACATGGACTTTCTCATCCTGTTGCAAAACAAACACCATTTATGAAGCATTGACATTTGTGACTGGATTGACGCCGTATCAGTTTGTGAAGTGGCTGAACTGGGCGTTGGCGTTAACATAAGGCCCACACAGGTCCTTCTTAGTGACCCCTACTGGCTCTTTACCAGTTGTACATCCCTTGCCAGACCCCTCCCACTGAACCCCTGCCTGCCAGAGCAGCCTGTGAGCCAGTTGTCATGGACAGGTTGGCTGAGAGTTAGGGAGGCCAGCTGTAGCGCAGGAGCTGTTCACTCTCATTTCCACTTCATTTATCCTTTCCCTCCATTCATCCATCCGTTCATCCATCCATCTATCCATCCATCCATCTATCCCCTCTTCCATTCTCTCCCTCACTCTGTCAGTGGACCAGCACTTTCTCACTTCATGCTGTGCTCCACTGTGCCCAGTCAGCTGTGGCAGAGCAAATGGCATCTCCTTTGTTTCTTCACCCTTCGTCCACGAAGTCTCCCAGAGTTTAAATGCAGTCATGTGTTTGTTTGTTTGTGTGTTTCCAAGTTCTAAGCTCTATTATTGATTATTCTTCATAAAACACCCCATATGCTGGGATCTTATTTTAAACAAAAATGAAAAAAATAAAAAGATCAGCAATGTACACAAATTTAGTAAGCTTAAGAAAGTGGACATTGATGCTGTATGTTCTTCCATATGGATAATGTTTGTGACTTGAGAATTTCTGTAGAATATTTTCCACAAGTCACTGAAGATGAATTTGTATGACAATGTTTTTGATATAAATATTTATATGTTTTTAATAATTGATAAGCAGGTTTATATAATTCATGATTGTTATGGAGAGGTCACAGCCGCTCCTACTTAAGAGTGCTTCTCACTGCCAAATAAACATTTGCTTTATAAAGGCTCAGTGCCAAATAAATACATCAATTCATTTTAGACAGTGAGTGCAATCTTTTGTTTGCTGTTCCGTGCCACCGTCCTCCACATCTGCCCCTTAAAACAGGTTTTTAGAATCTTAATTTTGTTGAATGTATATAAATCCATGTATTACTGGCGTAGTAAGGAATGTATTTGTGACTAAAGGCCTGTGTGGAGAGTTTTATTTATGAAATGTCAACTGAAGTTATGCAGGAAATAAACAGAAACAAAGGAAACCTAATAATTTCTAGTTTTGACCCACTGTAGAGCAGAGCCAGATCCAGACAGAGCTCTCTCTCTGTTTCCTTTTCCCTCCCTCCTCTCCTCTCCTCTCCTCTCCTCTCCTCTCCTCTCCTCTCCTCTCCTCGGTATGAATCTGCCGTATCTCATTCCCCAGCGCTAATTCCAATTTAATTGCCAGTAGCCCGAAGCCTCCTCAATAGGAGTAACAAATGGTTTGATTCTGTAGACTTCATCAGACTGCATTTTAAATGCGACACAGTAACCCGGTGCGAATGCCAATGAAGCCTGGCGAGTAGCTCCTCTGTTTACTAATTATCCTTTTTCTTACTCCGAGCCACACTGCACAAGTTGTCTGATTAAATCGGATTTGTGGGGATTGGAGAGTGGAGTAGGTGGGTGCTCCGGTGATGGTGGTGGGTGAGGAGGCGATATCGGGGGGCCAGTGGCGGCGGTTGGATTGGATGGCGAGTGTGGTCTGTCCTTGTGAATGATCAGCAAGTCCACAACAAGAAGGGGCCGGCAGTTCAACTGTAAATCATGATAAAGGGCTTTGCCACTGTCTCTCACGCTGACATTAATTCCCAGCTTGCATCATTTATGATCTTTACAGTCAGCATGGGGGTGAAGGAAAAATAAACACAGGCTAGTAAATAAATTCTAGTGACATTTTACAATTTATATCCACTGCAAAAGGGTGTGATTTCCTTTAGGGCTCTTGAGTGAGGTTTGAATCTGTATTTAATATCTAAAAACCTGTGAGTGCCCGTGTTATATGGATAAAACCAGTTTTTCATTCTACATACGTATTTCAAGACATTAGCTGAAATAAATTGTTAAATCTATGAACTATGAACAATTACATATATATATATATATATATATATATATATATTTTTTTTTTTTAAAAAGACAGACTCTTACTGGTAACAATACTAATTAAAAGATTAAAAGAAAATATAATCTGTGACCTCCCTGCTCTGTCTGTTCCTCGAGCTTATTTATTTCTACTAAAGCAATTACTCCCTAAAAGAAACAAATGTACCGTTGTTTAATTGAAATCCTGAACTGTTTAAGCAAATTTAAGAAAAATGGATGAATACACACTTAATATGTACTTGTTTAACGTGTCAACATGTTTTGTCTACTTACTAACATATTGTCCGTCATAGCAGCGTACAGATGCTGTGCAGCCACTACTGTCTGACTAATCATGTGCTAATAGTGGTGAAGTGCTCCACTCTTTACAGTGGGGGAGAAAAATATGGCGACGGCTGTGATGCTGTGCAGATGAGGAAATTTGCACAGCTATAAAGACCTCTCCCTGTCAACTAAATGGCCAGTTGAGCTGCCATATGGTTGTGCTGACATTATCTCTGGGTAATTAATATGGCATCTCGCCTGGCATCTGGTGGCATTAATCTAGCTGGGAGCGGTTCATCTTACAATGTCAGCGCTGCTGCGGGCCTGACGTGAATTATCACTGCCCGGTGGAACAGGGAGGCAGGGACGAAACAAAACGAAACACAGTAGGGTTAGGGCTTGTTGTTGTTGACTGTGTGCGCCGTTTCAGTTTCTTATAATAGAGGTGGCCTTTTCTGTGATTTTCTTGTTTTTCCCTAAGATGAATAATGTGAAGATCTTTCAGGTCAGTGAGCTGATTCCTCAGTAAAACTCTCCGGCCACCATTGGACTGATTATGTTTGTGTGCAATATTTATGTGTATAAAACATTAAAAGACACAATATATACACATTTAGTTCCATATAATAACTAAAATTATGGAAAAGATACATTATTGCTGATTTTTCTATGTATTTATGAACAGTTCTTAATATGTAACACATTTCCAACCTTTTTTCATTCATCACATATAAACAAACCAGTATTTTGCATTTAGTATTAGTTCAAACACTGATATAATAAAGTGTATATGATTAAGTAAAATTTAAATAGTTTTCTGTCACAAAACTAAAAGAATTTAAAGCTAGGGTTGGTTAATGTGGAACTCTGCCCCTTTTGTTGGCCTTCTTGTCAAAGATCCAAACACAGAACACTAAAAGTTGCTGTCTGTCATGGAAAGTGGAAACCATCGTCCAGTTAGTGGCGGACACCAACATTTTTTTCTTATTACAGAACTTATTACAGAACTAAGCTTTAACTGCTTTTCTATATTTAAATTAAATGTTCCAGTTCATCCCAACACCGTGTGCTGTCGTGTTCACTAAGGGTAAAATAGTTAAAATTTGAATGAAAGTAAACTAAATGAAAGTTTTGTATTGTTACACTTATTCCTTCCACCTTCAGTCTGATCAATAACCACAGTCTGTGTTAAATTAGAGGTCAGGACTTGTGTTGTATTTATATGACTGGTGTTATGAGTCTGAGTCTTGAACTGCATAAGAGTAAGCAAACTGGAAATATAAGCTGGGGAAAGAGGATGTCAGTGTGTGCTGTGCAAGAAAACTCTCTTTGAACATGGCACCAGTTTACAGGTGACACATTTCATTTTGAAAATCAGTGTCCTTTCCAGGTGACCTCTTTTTGGAAATGTAAGTGCAAACTCCAAAAATAAGAAGAGTTGTGTGGCGGTGTCCCCAAACTGAAAGATTGGGTACAAATGAGAAATATAATCATTTGCTAACCACTGATGTTCCAAGTGCATGTGACAAATTGGATTCGCTTTTGCCTTTGAAATGTCAATTTGTAGAACAATCTTCTCAGCCTGTAACTTAATCCCCACCCAGAGCCAAGATTGTTTACTTGCCTAGATTTAAACATTAGCTTTAGGGGTTGGTGTGTGACAAACAGGAGGTGAGTGATGTAATTTGGGTGCAATCCATGTTATGTAAACTGCTTCAACTGTGCGCTTATTTCCTCATTTCTGCATCTGTGTTGGCAGCCCTTATGCTTCTGCTGTGCCCCACATGGTACCTTTACTGCATCGCCAGTCCAAATGTACAATTAGACCAAAGCCCATGTGCTCAGCATGTACATCTTGATGCCCTGAACAGACTTAAAACTCAATTTCTCTTTTCCCAATAGATCATTGAATGCAGCATAATAATCCCACTAAGGAATCAAAATGTAGAGAGGCTAAATGTGGGGGGAAATCTTTAATTTGTTGATTGTAATATAATGATTTTGTATAATGAAAAAGATTTTAAGAAGTAGATTTAATGCAGGGAGAGACGGGCAGATCTTTCGACTGATTTGAAGCTTCCACCCAAGTATGAATGTTACTAAATTATGCAGAAGATAATACACGCTTTACTGATTTCACAACCATAATAATATATTAATATTAAGATGAAAATGAAAGTGTAAAACGTGTGTACACACGTATGTGGACAGAGGTGATACAGCAATATTGTAAGCAAAAAAGACTTTGAAAAGCATCCATGAGATTATTTTAAAGCATCTTTTGAGGCAGCTTTAAGTGGAAAAGCTAGGTGAGGAAAAACTATTCCATGGTTTGACAAAATTTCCCTCTGCAAGTCAGACATCTACAAAGACGACAATCTGCAGATTATGCATAGATGAATAAGAATGGACCATGGAATTAGTTTTAAAATAACATGTACACAGCATGCTCAAGAATACTCCTAAAATGAACACATATTGATTGTGTAGTGAGAAAATCTGCAGTTTCTGTTTGACTTTGATCAGGAATAAAATATTATTCCTGGATTGGAGTAGTAAAAATTGGTTCAGAATTAGAAAAAGTACTTATGAAACATAAGGATGAATGTATTTGTGATAAAGAGTGTGGAACTGATGACTGATTGATGTGTTAACTCCATTATGAACTTTGTTTTCTTCATAGTTTCATTTTGTTGTGTGGTGAGTGGAGTGTTTGCTCTCCAGGAAATAACACTTGTCCACATGGGGTCCTGCTGTCCAGCGATATGTGGAAAAATCATGAGCACAGCATGATGTCTTGCCACAATATTTCAGTGAGAGACCTTTTCTGATCCATGCAATAGTAAATTGCAGAAGTTATTTCTTTGTTTCCTCATGACAACGTGCATTTCTCCAGTTATGCTCCATGGTGGTAAAAGGATGTTTGGTGACCTTTTCAGAGCAGCCGTGACCTAATGTGTGATGAAGCCTGATTGCAGATGAGAGTCTAGCTCCGAGGTGCCAAATTCTTCTCTATGGGCCAACATGAATTCTTTGGGTGGGCCGCGAGTGAAACACAAATGTTCACATCACGTTACTTTACATTTTATTGAAATGTCATATTTTCATATAAGATTATCATTAAACTCAAATGTAGGTGTTTAAAGCAATTAAACACTTATTTGTTATGTTTACAGTGCATTTTATTAATTTTAATGAGATCACAGATCCACATGGCTTATTTTAAGAGGTAGAAACATATTGGAAAGGAAAGCAATCTTTCACACTTTGTGAGTAAAGGTGCTTTGGTAGATCGAGTAAGTTGAAAACAATTGGATATGGTCCAATGTGGTTAACAAGTTGGAATGTACTTAAGACTAAATATAAAAGTATATTAACTATAAAATTAACTAAAAATGTATGTGTATTGAGCAATAACACATGCCCTTGTAACACTGTACCTTTTGAGCAATTTTAAAGCAGTTGGTTTGTGAAACCAGAGAGAATTTACTTAAGACTGAATATGAAATTAGATTGAGTAATGAGTAGGGAATTGGACAGTGTGAACTGAGGTAAATGTTTGGTTTCATAATGACGACGAATGTTGTATTCTTTTGAAATTGCCACTCTCTGTCTACAGATACAGCACACTGCAGGGGAATTGATTTTTCTGTGAAAAAATAACTATTTTGCCAACTGTTTTTGAATTTTCTTTTATCCGCGTGCCACTGCCTGACACTGCAGCGCTCAACCTCTGCTCCTTACTCGTGTCATGAGCCACTATATAAAATTATGGTCAGAAAGTGGGTACAAATGGGGAAAATGAGGCAGGTCAAAAAAAGGAGCCTGGACCAAATGTGGCCCACGGGCCCCAAATTGGGCACCCTAGTCTAGATGAAGCTAAAGAGCAGCGGGAATGTCATCATGGCTGCTTTCTCTTCACTTGCTCCTCACTCCTCCTGACGTAGGCGGGATTGTTGTGACTGGTGTTTGTGGTGACTGTCATTTCGATGTTGGCAGCAGCAAGCAGAGCTGGTGATTCCACAGAGCAACCTGGCAGGATGGATGTTGCTGTGACTGATAGCTGAAGGCTTTGTTTACCGGTGTAAAGCGAGGAGAGTCTAAGGTGAGACAGAAAGAAATGGGTCTGTCTGTTTTGCAGTGAGCCACCATGGAGTTACAATTGCTAGTAATTCACATCTGGAGCTGCACGAAATGGGACGCCCCTTTTAAGAAGGTGGCAAATCATCACGTTAGCAGACGTCATAAAAAAATAAAGCTTTAATTTCATTGGTTGTTGTTATATCACTATCATTGACTATATTCATGATGAAGCACTTGTGTGAGAAAACACCTTTGTGATGGTGGACCTGTTTATAGTTTGTGCAAAACAAGTTTTGTTGAGATTTGAGTAATCTGAGAAAAATGTCATAACCCTCCATTTTAAGTATGTGTCCCTGGAAAATCTAAATTTTTTCGTGCTAGTTCACTTTACACTTCACCCTCTCCTGTATCTCATCAAGAATCAGAATGACCACACGTGAACTCACAAAATGAAGTGGTGGGGCTAAATTATTAGGGCAAGGACTAAGCTTCTCTTTACCTGATTTGCTTAATGATTTAAAAAATTTTTCATGGCCTGCCTTCTCCTGATTAATGTTGCTGAGGATGTTGAAATTAGTTTGATTAAAGAACAAAAATTAAAACCCCCTTTATCCACCGGTCAAAAACCTGCAGAGAGACTGGATACATTGTCAGGCTCCAATCACCAGTGATGGAAAGATGATACCTGGCTAAAGTGAGCTAATGTCTTTCTCTTATTATTTTCTCAGTCTAGACACTGACGCTGCAGAACATAAACCATTCAAGCAAATTTCTAAAATTGTTCGGACGCCACTGAGTTTAAGAGACGGACTGCTGTGAAATCTGTGAAATTATAATATCATCTCTGGTCTCCATGGTGCTGTCTTTTGTTGTGTTGCCTGTTTATGTGTATTTTTTAAGACTTATTTGAGGAGGGAAAAAGAAGAAAGGCAGGCTCCTCAACTGAAAATTGAAAAGGAGTCAGTCACCTTTTTTTTAGTGTTTTCCCCTGCTGGAAAAAGAAAACTGCATATAGCTTCTTATTTTGTTGTAGCAGAGGTGTAAGAGATGGAAATGGCCATTTTAGGGTTAAATCGTGCTGCTGTGCTACCTCTGACGTGAACAGACACCCCATCAACTTCTTGTTCATCATGTATAAATCTGAAAAACCTCTGGGAAATGTTCATTTTTCTGGCGTCGACTTTATTTTCCACTGTTGCAGCTCGGCATATTTGTTGTGATCACAGTTTTATCACACCTCACATGATGAAAAAAATATACACGTGTAACCGAAAACTGTTAAAAAAAAAAAAAAAAAAAGTCTTAAAGCAACCAAGTCTCTGTTTCTTGCGATGTCAACATCATATTTGTTATGTCATAATTAAAATTGAATTAAAAAAAAACAAAAAACATGTAATTTGATGTCAAACTGAGATGGGTACACTTATTTTTTTTTAGGATACAGACACTCACATTTGGTCACTATTACACTCTCTACACACAAACGATAGATTGGTATTGACATGAGCGAGCAGTAACAGTGGTTGAGGGCTGTGGTAATGGCCTGTGATTGAACACCTTGTGCTGAGGTCCCGCTGCTCTCTGCCTCATTAACTCTGGCAGGTCCTCTGTTCAGTGCGCTGCATTGCAGGCCACAGTCGGGACGCATTTAACTGTCTCAACTACAGTGCAAGGCAAAAGAGCATTCATTCTTCAGGGCGGATTACAAGGTGGACTTAAATGCTCGTGCTGAAACATTATCTTTCAAATGGTTACAGTCAAACCTTACAGGATTCCTGTGGAGCCTCTGAGATAGTGCGACATCCACAAAGCTTTGAGTAAAGCCTGTGTTTGTACATAAAGGAAGCGAAGGCTGGAAATGTAAGGCGGTGTATTTACACACAACCAGAGGTCTGTTCGAAAAATAATGAGCATTAATAGACCACATAAAAACAGAAATGCAGAGCCTGTAAGAGCCCAAGTGGCTACATACCATTACGTGTTGTTTTGAAACCTTAAGTCTAATATTTTCTTTTGTAAAGGTCTAATGTGTAACATTAAGGAGGTTTTTATTGGGTAAAAATTGAATGTACTACCCATCAGTAAGTGTATAATTGCTTTATAATAAAAAAGCACTTGTTTTTGTAGACTTAGAGTGAGACTCGAGAGAGGTGTTATTTTACAAAAAGACCAACCAGAGCACACTTTTAACCTCCTGGAGTGGAAGCAACAAATTCCTTTGTGGTATATGAAGGCCACTGTAGTTCCCTGAAGCATCCTACTGTTACAATCTTCAGTCTCACCAGTACTGTAGATGTCATTATTGCTTTCACACTGGACATTTGAATTAAAAATAACCATATTTAGAGGAACGGGAGGGTGACCATGTATCTACTGGACAGTACAAGCTTCACGTGCTTTGACATCTATCATGTTGTGTTCAAGACCATAAAGTTTTTATTTGTCCTAAATCATGTGAGAAATAGGGTCATTTTGTCAGAGACTTTTCCAAAATTTCTTTTTGCTACTTGTAAAGTAGATAACAAAGGTTTCTTGCACCTACACAGTGACTTTATTTTCTTGACTTGTCCTTTTTTATATACCGTCTGTCAAAGTGACTGAAGGGATGGTGAGGAGCCTGCAGCTTAGCAAGAGCACCAAAAACTTTTGAATGCCATTTTTAAAAAAAAAATGGAGTATGATATAATGAGTATCTTTAGACCATTAGTGTGATCTTTTGAGACTTTCTCCGAGTTTAATTAGAGCTGGTGGGTACATCATTGCTCTAATGCTGTGCAAAAAAGGTGCCCGCTCGCCTCCTCTAGCCTTGGGCTGTTTCTCAGCTCTGCGCCCATTCGGACACTGTCACCTCCCATCGAGGAGTATTCCTCTCCATTACCAGGCTCTCTCCATCCCCTGCTTAAATAACAGCAGCCCTGCCACTCCAGCCTATTAAGATACTGCCGACACGACCGCAGCCACACACACACACACGAGGAGCCGCAAACTGCCCAGGCCTTTATAAATAGATGGCGGGAGACGGAGAGGCTGATCGGAGAAGGTAAATTATTCTAAAACAACCAAACAGGACTGAGACTAAGAACCCCCACCACTCCAGCTCCTCCTTTCAGGTGTCACTTTGGGCCGACTCAATTTTACACTGTAATGGACCTCCTGGGTCAACTACTTTTCTCCTACCTTTCTTTCCCTTTTTTTATCTCTCCTCTGCTCTCTTCATCTATCAGAGGCCAACAACACATCTACTCAATTTCTTCCAACGCACACATTATTCCCTGTACAGACTGCATGGTTTGCACCACTTAATTTTGTCCAACACTAATCAGAATTCGCACTCCACTCCCCAAACTGTGGTTTGCAGACAAAACGGTGCCAGTGCTAACATGCGGCTTCAAGAAGTGGGAAAAACAAAATACTCTACTCAGGCAAAAGTACTTTCACTTAAATGAAATTTCTCTGAAGTACAAGTAAAATCCCTTTTCTAAACATTTACTCAAGTTAAAGCAAAGAGTTAAAGTTAATTAACCAGTTGTTATTCACTAACAGAACACCTTTACAAATGAAGGTGCAATTACAAAATAAACTTTGTGGTCACGTGATATTTCAAATATTTATGGTACGATGTTTAATTTTAAGATAAATTGTGGATTCTAGTAAATCTTATGAAGTTACATTTCTTAAATGAACCCAAAAAAGTATCAGGCTGTTCCAGGTGTTTTTAAGACGAACATGTGCCGTTCTTTGATATCAGACGAAAAATAAGCCCATTAATAACTTTAATTAATAACTAACTTTTCTGTTGTTGTTGTTGTTGTTATTCGTTGCTGTTATTCAGCATGACCAGTATACTCAGGCTAAATAGTGTGTAGTTAATTACAATTACCAATTACATTACTGTAAGTGGTTAAATTAGATCTGAACACCCGAATAAAAATCTGCGCATTCAAATTTTCATGTGGATATTTTCATCTGCTGTTTGAAGAAAGAGGTGATTGGATATTTTTTAATCCTTGCTGTTAATGAAGCAAATGATAAGGGAGAAATACCTTTCAAGTCTTATTGGACTTCTGTTTTTTTGTTTTGTTTTGTTTTTTTTAAATTACATCAGGATTTGTATGATACGCAAGGTCTCATACAAATATTATACAATACCTTTAAAGCTCAACAAGTACAGTCCAGCTATAGATTGTTAAATATTTCTTAATCTTTTTCATGTGGTGTGTCCACCTTTTGTTCAGCAGCTTTCTTTTTCTGTTTGTGTGCATCTGGGTTTCATATTTCCTACATTTCCACGCCTCTGTCCAGGCCGGAGGTCAGAGGTCGGTAACCTTTTACATTCCAAAACCTTTTTTTTTCCTTCACTCTAAATCTCTCCTCTTTGACCAAAGTCGCTCTGTCAATCATCGTCTGTCCCTTTCACTTATTGTTCCTCTAAAACAATTAGACCATTTTATTCTCCAAAACACTTTACTTTTCCCCCTAAAATATGTCCATTAACGATGTAGTCTGGAGAGGCCTGGAGGAAAAAGTCCTTGGCTTATACTAACACACTGACAGACCTAAGATACATGATAAACTTTTTTAAAAAGGAAGGGAGTGAGGTATAGAGAAAAAAGGGTGAATAGAAGGCAGGCTTGTCAATCAAAGACACTTAAGTACTCGGAGTCCCAGAGGGATTCCAGAAGCAGTTGACCTAGTCAATGGCCTATTCATTGATAAAAGCAGAGGAGAGGAAGAGATAGGCAAGGAAAACAAAATACTGAAAAAAAAAACCAACTAGTACTAGCTCTAGTTACATGTATGTTTGAGACGGATGTAACTTGTTCACCAACCTCACTGCTGCAGACAGAGCTTTAACAACTAAACCACATTTACAATATAACAGGGTTAAACCGTGTTATGGACACACAGGGCTTTATCAGTCAATCAACAACTTTGTAAACCATCAGATGTAATAGAAAAGAACAGTTTGAACTGTTCTATAAAAGTGTGGACTGAGAAAAACCTTCACGGAGATCTTTTTTTTTTTTTTTTTTGCATACTATATATATATATATATATATATATTCTTGTTTGATGCAATTGCTCAAGTAGTAAAAAACACAAAAAGAAGCAAAAAAAAGTGTTTTCTCAGCTTTACCTGCAGTGGGTTCAAAACTATAAAGTCCGAAGGTGCAATGACAAAAGTTTATCCTCAAGTGAGTCCGCATGTGCTCACTAAATCTTAAACCCAGCCTATTAAAGAATGAAACTTATCATTTATATCTTGTGTAAAAAAGTATAGGCTATAAGAGAAAGTGTAAACATATAACATTTCATCCTCTGGGAACCATGACCATAACTTACCTCACTTGTAAAACTGGCATTAACGTCAGGTTTCAGTCACGAGCATTCAAGGATCTAATGAAAACACACTCACTTTCTTTCCTGTACAACATGGAAACGAAGCTTAAATTGTCAATATTTATGAATTTTCCACTAAAAAGTAAAATGTTATCATTTTCTCCCTTTGCTTCTACATCCTTTTTGTCTTCGGCATTTTAAATCTCCCATCTTTATGTGCTCTTCACAAATTCCCTCTCCATCTTCCTACCTATCATCACTCTTCAGTGGTGCATCCTCCCTCCATCCCGTTCTTTAGCGTGCAGTGCAGCTAAGACAGTGATTGATCTGGCGTAGAGGCTGTCGTGGGCCCTCCGCCTCCTCCAGTGGTTATGAACATGAGGCGGGCTGCTCTTCATAGATTTTTAAATTAGTGTCAGCTTTGCCCCAAAGATGTGTTATTGACTGATGAAATAGAAACTGAGCTCCAAACACTCAGTCCTTCCCCAGAGTTTTCCCCAGCCTGGTAATTGAAAAAGTGTGAAGGGAGTGTGTTCATGGGTGAGTGCAAATGTGTCTGTGTGTGCGTTTGTGGTTTATAAGTGTTTTTGTGTTTGCAACTGTGTGCTCTTTATCTCTGCTGGAGAAAAATGTGCACAGCTCGCTCCAGACTAGTTTCGATTGAAGTATTGCATAGGAGATCTTTATCTGTCTACTCACCCACCCTAAAACAAGAGTACTGTGTGTAAGTTTAATCCTGTAAATACAGTTTACAGTGTTTCATGTAGGCCTGTGTGCTTAACTGTGTCAGAGATGGTTCTTTGACAACCCAAAAAATATGAAATAGAAAAAAAAATGAGCCAACCACTTCCTTGTTTTGGCTGATTAATCAGCTCCGATTGGCAACAGCAGACCCTGGCTCCAACAGTGAAACTGTCTTCACCTGTCAGGAGGAGACGCAGATCATGGTTGTGACTGCCTAGTGGCACATGGAGCACAAACGATGGGTCCATGGCTATATTCAATCATTTAAAGGCCACTTCTGCTGAAAATGTGTGTAAACGTGACTTTCTCATGATGATTCATATCAAAAACAACTGTTGAAAGATAAAGCAGGCCACTGCGGTTCATGAGAACCAGTGACAGTAATGCAGAGTCCACAGCATGTGGTGCTAAGAAGTGCATTCAAGGAACCTTGTACATTTCATTGCTTCTGCAAACACACATATCGTTCCCTAACCATATACCTGCTTCGTTTGCCACCTTGAGGTAATAGATTCATGACTGATTAGGAAGTGAGTAGTAGTCGTCACTCAGGGTTCCAAGTATGGAAATACATTATATTTTTATTATCAGTGCTAATATTTACAAAATATTGTTTTTAACCTTTTTGTTTTTGGAAAATCTTCTTGGAATTTTGTGACATTTACTGACGTTTTCATGCTTCAAGCTATCGTGATTCTATCAGCCTATAAAAATCCACTATCAGCCGACCTCCAGTAGTAAATATTTCCAGCTCTCATCTCTGATTCCCCGATGTGTCTCTCTCATTGCAGGGTCGGACATGGCCATCTTCTGCCTGCTCTGTGGGAAGCGTTTCCAGACCCAGACAGCATTGCAGCAGCACATGGAAGTCCACGCCGGCGTTCGCAGCTACATTTGCAGTGAATGCAACCGGACTTTCCCCAGCCATACTGCACTCAAACGTCACCTACGCTCACACACAGGTCGGTGGAAATACTCACTCACAGTCTGCCCTTTGTTGTTGTGAAGCCGTGATAGAAACATAGCAGCATTTTTGAGTTACACCGTGTGTAATCCATCATTCATATTCAGCCTCTTGCTCTTGTCTGGGTTACATTATGGTTAGAAATTGACTGATTGGTTGGTTCTTTGTGTTTATGCCTCATGCACAAATGTGCAACAGTGGGTTTATACGACACTAAAGCCTTACAGTTGCAGCAGTTCATTCAATATTTTAATTTGTTACAAGTTACAGATTATGTTACAGCTTGGTTTGAACGAAATATTCTGCCTTCTTTCTCAGGCCTCGGAAATGAAAGTTTTCCCATCTGAAGCACAACCAAAAGAAATTAATACACATAAGGACATTTAATAGTCATCCATTATGTCCTCATAAATAGGAAACTAAGAGTGACAGACTAACTCAGATATTCATCAGCATCCCAGACCAGATCAAATATAATTCCCCTGCTGTTTTAGTGTCAACTCCAATTTTTACCCAAAATACCTCACCCTAAAAGGTTCAAGACCAAGAATCAATTATCTAAATGACCACACATTTTCTCTTTAAGGTCTTATTATCTGACTTTTCCTGGCCTGTTTGTTTCTGTATGACCTCAGCCTGAGTCTAGTGTCAAATGTAGTGTAATGTAATCGAGCCTAACTCCAACATGGCAGGCAGTTTTTAGAGTGTGTGTTCAAATCGTTATGTGCTGAATTTATGTTGCAGCTTAATTGATTATATGATTAAGCAAATAAGTCAAGATTTATTTATGTAGCATCTTTTTTTGCCAGTTTGTAGAAGTAAGAAAACATTTAACTGATTTAGACCAGGTTCAATCTCCTTTGGTTCTGAGGTTTGTACGTGTTATTAAAAGAAGGTTTTTCATATATTGACCTCACTGATCTTTGATTGGAGTAGGATCTGTTTAATTTGGAGATGTTCAGAGGAGCTATAGCCCAGTGATTGGAAATGATCTTGAAAATGTTATTTTAGACTTTATAGCTAATCAGCATTTTAAGCCAAATGTGTGGACACCATATAACTTGTTTCTATATTAGCTATATTTAAATAGATTTTAAAAGCAGAAGTCAAATGTGTGCTGCTTACTGTAACTGAATACAGATATGACTTAAAGATTTTGGTCTGAACCTTGACTTAGGTCTTGTATCAACCGTAGTTGAGACACAAATGAAATTAAATCCAAAAGACTCATACCCATAATTCAGCAGCTGTCACTGAAGGTTTCCTCTGACAAAGCACCAACATGTAGGATTGTGGATGAAATTTATAACGTAAAAAAAAGTCAAGAAGTGCAAAAAAAAATAAAAAATAAATTTTGTTTCACAACAAGCTACTGATTAATCCCTTATACCCCTCAACCAGTTTTACACTGGCTGCTGTGTAAAACTGGTTGAGGGGCTGCTGCTGCACTTCTGGTCAGGAAATTACTCATCTCCATTGGTGATGCTTTAATAAGCATTATGTGCAGTTAATTCAAAGAGCACACTAGATGTAATACTAGATGTACTAAAGTAAATAAATAAATATAGAAGAGCAGAAACAGCACAGAAAAGATTTGCATTGTCATGAATGACTCTACTACACGTGTTTCATTCATTGAGACATTCTGAGATATCAGTGGATCATTAATTGCCGAGTCACTCGGGTTGTTACACCATAACCATAACATGGTTTCTGTGTTGTTAAAATATTGATGTAAAGAAAAGAATTGGGGTTTATTGCTGCTAAACTGAATTTTACTGTTTATTAATGTACAATGACATATAACAGTCTATCATTATGTCACTCAATTATTAAGACTAGAATAACTGGTGCAAGTTTATTGCATGTAAAACTTTTATTGGTCATTTCATGTGTCAAATTCACATACTCTATTGGAGAGAAAATATACATTTACTAACCTGTGTGATTTGTAATACAGATGTTAAGGGTATCATTGAAATGGCAAAAAATAAAAGTACAAATTAAATTAGAAATGCCTCTTAAATATTTTAGCAAAAACATTTTTTATTATTATGATAATAATGATCTACAGTAAAACCTAAAATTATTACTTCAGCTTGTCCAGCCTTATGTCTCAAATCAAATATAATCAAATTTTATTTGCTTTTGCTTAAATTAAAAAAAAAAATAGAGGTAAGATATTAAATAAATCAGCAAGATTATAATGTTCGCAATTAGGGTTAAATCTATTCTTAATAAAACATTTTATTTATTTATAAAGCGCTTTTCATTCTTAAAATGCAGCTTAAAGTCATAACAATCACAAAAATTGACACTGACCAATGTCAAACATCAAAGTCAAATACAAATTTATATAAAAAGATCTTAGATGATGATAGTGCACTATGTTTCCCTCATATGATTACATTTTTACTTGAGCTTAGCTTAATAAACAGCTTTGTTTCTAGGTCAATGAAATGAAAAAAGCCTTGAAGACTTGAAAATGTTATTTTAGACTTTATAGCTAATCTGTGTTTTAAGCCAGATGTGTGGACACCGTATAACTTGTTTCTGTATTAGCTATATTTAAATCGTTTTTACAAGCAGAAGTCAAATGTGTGCTGCTTATTGTAACCGAACACAGATATGATTTAAAGGTTTTGATCTGAACCTTGACTCAGGTCTTGTATCAACCATCCAGTTCAGACACAAATGTAATTAAATCCAGAACACTCATACAAAAATGCAAAAAGCAGTATCAGTCAGACGGAGCTCATTTACAGTGATTTTTTTTTTTGTCTGTCGTCTTCTTCTTCTTCTGCTGCTGCTGCTGTTGTTGTTTACTTCAGTCCACTAGTAATTCTCTCGGTGCTCGCTCTCCACTGAGGCGAGGCCAGGATACTAATACATTGTTGCAAGGGAGCAGAGGTAGCCTGATGGATGTGGCTATTCAGACTGGAGGGGGGAAACACACACACACACACACACACTCACACGCAACCATGACAGAATATGAAAACATGGAAATGAATCCCATTTCACCAGCAAAGGGATGGCGGCTTTTTTTCTTCCCCTCTCTTTCTCTCTCTCTCACCCAGCTGCCTGTCTGCGACCTTAAATAACAGTCTCACTGTCAGAGCCGATTTAGCTCACCAGCTCCTGGATAAATATTTGAAACGAAAGGCAGAGAGATGAGAGCAGTCGTCCCTATTTACAAGTCAGGCGAATTCACCATTAGTCTGTGATGGTGGTACGTGCAGGGGATGGGGTGGGGGTGGGGGTGGGGGTGGCGTAGCTGGCTGGAGCCGCCTGTACAGTAGCGATGCACACATGTGCTCCGGCTGGCAGACATTGGAGAGGACACAAGCAGCAGTCTCTGATCCACCTGCTGCAAATGTCACCTCAGCCCGTCTCTGGAGCCGCAGATGAGACACTTTGAACCTCATCCCGGCCGTGGGTGTGTGTGTTAAATCGCAACGAAGCCGCCGTGAATGCAGCCGCTTAAATATGATGCAGAGCCTTCCTTTTGTTGTGGGGATTATAAAGTCAGCAACTCATGCAGCCATCATCAGCTCCAGAAATAGGTCCTAATTTAGCCTCTTCCCAAAGAAGAAGTGGAGGCTCTGCATTCCTCTGCATTTACACTTTGATGTTAATAATCGTATTCAGACTTTGTAGGGAAACACAGGGCAAAAAATAGTGTATAACATATCAACCTGACAGAATCAGCCACTCAAATGTTTTATATAACAACCTTGTTTTTCATACAGATTCTTTTGTGCAAAGTCATTTCGTCAGTTTTCCCAGTTCTTGATAGGTATTTTTTTTTGTAATTACTATGATAAATCCACTATTATGTATTGAAAAGGTAAATTAAATCTTCATACAAAAAGGGCAGCATCCAAAATAATATTGCACTTATTAAAAAGGATGACTATTCTTGTGGCATTTGATTTATTTGGTGTTTGATTATAATTTCTTTGTCGATTGTTTAAGTCTAAATTAAAATATAGTTGAAAGGGACTGACAGAGATGGTGGCGGTATCTTCTCCTCACTCCTGAAATCCTTTTCTTAACTTTTGTGTGTTACTAACCGGCCCAGTCAGTCAGAGGTTATAGAGCTGTTTGAATCCAGTCCAAGATGTGAAATGCAGGGCAACACAAGTTCAAACTATCTATTTCTTCTTTAAGAGCTTTTCAATCTGGGTTATGAATGAGAGCTGAACAGTTTACATAACATTTTTAGTGATGCCTTAGTGACCACCATATTGGAATGACTGACTGTAAAGGTTTCTCTAATTCTTCTTCATGCATTTGATCATTTCAGTGGTTTAGTATATTTTAACACACAAAGCAACACCAAGCTATGAACACAAAAATCATGTTGTGAAATGATGTATATTGAGGCTGATTTGTTTTTTCTACAATAAACAATGACACTGTTTTTAATTAGGCTTGAAAAGTGCAATTTAATTTGATTTGAATATTTGATTTGCTTTTTCATGTGACATATATTTATATTTTTCTTCTACATATTTTTCCATAATCTAATTAACCAGATGTTAACATCTCACATTTAAGGATTTTCTTTGATATTAGTCTCAAATTGTTAAATTCATCCACCTGTTGAACCTTGTGCATTGTGATTTGTTTGACAGATTTTTGAACTACACTTTGGGAGTCACTACTGCATGAAGAGAGATTTATAAGGGGAGAAGAAGCACTGTTGTTGAAAGGTTGTTTTGGTTATATAACCTTATTGATTGCATTTCAAGGTTGCACTTAAGTTAATTTGTGTTATTATTAGTGTGTTTGTTTCAGGGTTATACAGTAGTACACCTTACAAGGCTGCATCCTTTAGGTATTTCTGCACAGAAATAGGAATCAATCGCTGTGAGATTTTAATACCAAGATCTCAATAGAGAGTATTAAACCCCTAATTTTAATGGACATAGTGTGGCATCTCATCAACCACAGAAAGCTTTCAAAGCACACCTTGGTTATTGTTTGAATCACCACGCTGTTGTATCAACAGAGAGCAACAAAAAGCACTTTTATGGGCATTAATTATGTGTGCTTCATTTTACCTGTCTACAGGCTCATCTTTTGAAAGCAGCCTTTTGCCAGTGTCTGACACGGGATCAGCATTTAAGGAAGGGAGAAACTGATTTAATGGCATTTGTTTCAGCATCTTTAATCGCAGCGTCTTTCCCTCACTGTCTGTCTCCTCTGATTTCCCTCCCTCCACCCACAGTTTCATCACCCTCTATTAACATGCCATCCATAATACACGCACATGCTTCCCTCCATGTTGCCTCTTTGTTTTGGTTCATATACTATATGTTTACTATATTGTACAGTAAAGCTTCAAGTGCTTGTGCACTAACATACAATGTGGGCTCGTAACAGTAGCAGCTGTGCTACACTCACACACACACATGCTGTCTTTGCAGGCTAGGCCTTCATTAATATTCTGTTGTTGTGCACTGTCTGTGTGGAAGTGTGTGTGTGTGTGTGTATTTTTTTTTTAACTCAGAGCCAATTTGCTGTCTGCTGTGGCGGGGTGTTTTGTGTTCGCAGCTGTATTTGATAGTGCTACAGCCAGAGAGAGAGAGAGAGAGACAGTTCTGGACCTGGCAGTGATGGAGCTCAGTGATTTACAGCCTCTTACTGTGTCTAATGAACACGCCCCAGGTGCCCATGGGCACCCACAGTGGGCCTATGGGGAGTCTAAAGAGGCAATGGGGGTGGGGAGGTGGGTATATGCAAATGTAAGAGATGGTGTGGTGGTGGTTGGGTGGGGGTGGCTGGGTGGGGGTGCGGGCAGTCAGCAGACGCAGGTGGCGATGCTCGGGGGCACCCATGGGTCCTCTCACCACAGTCTGTGGTTCCACCTCACTGTGTTGGGTCCTCATCTGTGGCCTCACTGCCATGTGGTCACAGCAAAGGGAGAAAGGGAAAAATCGTAGGACAGAGGAAGGAAGGGAAGGAAGGAATGGTGGCATATTTGGGATGGACAGAGGACGTGTCCTCATTCTTCTCCAGTCCCCATGTGAATATCCTGTCAGAAGAAAGTCATCCCTGTACACCTTCAGAGTTGTGATTATAGGACTGTGTCTGATTTATTTAAAGCTCTGCTGTGCAACTATGCACTCTGGCGTCCCTGAGTGGCCACAGCAGAAAACGTGCTTTGATATGCATCCCAGACACACTGTGGGCAGCACAGGTGGGCAGCAGACACTTGGCATTTTATACCAGTCTGGTCTTTGTCTGCCTCAACTGATAGTGAACAGTTAATTGTATCTACCCTCTATTTGGTTGTGCAGATGAACAAAAAGACAGAAAGTAATTTGGCGGGGGGGGGATCATTATTTTACCTGTTCTCTATTTATTCTACATCAGTTCAGGCAGGTCTTTAACCTCAAGCAACTGCAACAGTATATGTGGTGAATCATCTGGACTTAAATATACATATACATAGATACAGGACATATTAAGACACGTAATTTATACAGGACTAACCTAGTTCAGTAAGTAGAGACCATACATACATCATTATGTAGGTAGACACTGTATACTCTTACGAAGCTATGCAAGAGGATACGTTATGTACATAGACTAAAGTTATATATTTTTAAGTATGTGATATGGAGAAATGCAAAAGTCCTTTAGGTAAAAACCTTGTATCTTATTTAAAAACAACCACAAGCTCATTCCTATTAATTCAAGATATTTGATGATGGTTTTTCACCAGCAGACATTTGTGCAGCAACAGGACATTAAGCATAAATAACCCTCCATAGACCTCCTCTGTATTAGCAGCCCACTCTCTGGTCTGATCAGAGGCCCTAATTAAAGACAGGTGAATCTGAGCTCAATTATTATTCTTGCGGCGTTGTGCGAGCCCACCGAGCTCCGTGATGGATTGTGATCTCTGCTGTGGTTGAAACGCTAGAAAGAGCACAATGTCTTACAGCGGGAGCCACTGATAACTTCATGCAGACAAATAAAGACTGTCACTTTTATTGATTTTGTTACCCAGCCCCCACCGCCGCCGCCATATACACCCACATCTCCTGCTCCGTCCCTGTCTGTTTTATCCCTCCCTCCCTCACCGCAGCACCCCTCCATCCCTATCAAAGCCTCTCTTAAATACTAAGCTGCTCAACATCACATGGCATGGAAAATGCTTTCTTCCGTAGCACACCCGAAATGAGATTGGCATTTAAATGGTGACTATCTCTTGTTCCTGTGTGCATGAGTAAACCAAATAAACATACACATACTGTAACAAATATGAAATATTTACTACAATATGCAGGATGGAAGTGAAATTGTCCCTTAACAGCGGGGCGGTGGCAGCAGCACATAACGAGAAATGCAATTTATTCCCTGGCACGTCGCTGCCTGGACAGGCAGATAATGAAAGGCATAGGTCATTGGTGGCGACTTAAACCTGCAGCAATGGTGTGAAATACATTAATAAATATCCACAACATTAGTTGGGTGGAGAGTGCACCACAGCGGGGGGGGGATGGGGAGTAAGGGTGTGGGTGCAAATGATGTGAGGTGGAGCTCCTCGTCAAATGTCGGGATACAATTAGTCTTTGGCCTCCTGCAAATCATAATATCCCTGATCGTTGACATCTGAATATCCATTAATGCTGCCCCCATGGGAACCTGTGCTGTGGCAGCCTGAGGAGCAGAATGTGATGAGTGTTGTCACTTTCATTTCAGAAGACGTACACGTACTGTATGCTCACCCAGGCGGAGGTAGCCTGGTGTCTGTAGTCGTCTCGGAATGTAAATATATGGTGTTAATATAGAGTGTAGGGACTGAACAGTGGAGCCCAGAACAGAAACAATAAACAGATACAGTGAAAATAAAGGTATAAAGAGGTTTTCTTTACATTATTTTTTACTGTACTATTACCACAACTCACTTTTAAAGAAGCAAGAGACAAGTTCTTGTGTCTAGCAGGTGCTGTTTGGTCTCAATAGTTAGCAGGTACAAGCTTTTTTCTTCAGTGTATTTGTTATGGAATAATGCAGTTTCTTTGTTCCATAAATAGAGTGTTTTGTTTTTCCGTAAGGATTGTAGGGACTCAATGTAATGGGGATGGTGTTATTTTTCTTTCACCATTTCACTGTTTAATCAGTGCAATCAAAACAAAAAGGTTATCTGTTTTAGATTTAACCAGTTCCAATTAAATACCTACAAGACTGTCACTGTCAAGGTAAATTCAATAAAAACTGTTTTGAAACTGATATAGTTCATATCTTCACCGTTGAATCCCAAGTGTTGGATCACTTTTTTTTAACTTCTGACAATGAAAATCTACTCCTGTTTGCAGTTTTAAGTTTTTAAACAAGAGCCCAATTGAAGGTGATGTCAAAAATCCAATAATAGTTGTGATCATGTGTACATGTCATCAACATTGTGTCAGCTTATTGTGGAAAGTTGACATCTCCTTCCATCTGTACTGTAATTTTTGTCTTCTCCACGTGGAAACAGAACTTTCCCTATACGATCATTTGTTTTCATTCTTAAAAAGTTTTCCGTAAACACGGCATTGTTTCAAGAAATGTCTCCAAAATGACTCTAAAAACTGTAGTATATATGCCAGGCCCATCTGTGGCACTGTAACGCTGTCAAAGAAGCCTGTGTACAAACTCTGAAGAATGACATCCAGCAAGGTTTGGATTAAAGGGGTGTGGCTCTGACATCATTGTTTTCCTAAAGTTGCGTATTGTATCTATATACGAAAATGCAAGACTGACATTTTGAAATTTTTGTCACTCTGAGATCCATTAACAAAAAAATACAGAAATGCTGATTCCATGTTGATAAAAAGATACAATACGAAAATGTTGGGATAATTCTCCTAAACTTGTTCTTGTGTGAAATGGCGAATGTTCTCTACTTCCTGTCTTTCTCAGAGACTTCCTAAAACAGCCATCTTGTATGACATCTTGTCTTGAGTCTTGTCAAATGTAAAACATATATTTATTGTGTACAAGGGGATAATAAATTCTACAGTGACAAACTTAGTTTGTTATCGAAGCTTCGCCACATCTGTCAGGTTGTCCATTAGCGCATTGTGAGATTGGAGCCGCATGGTCAATAATACATCTCATGGCCATTGGACAGCCCTGACAGGCTGCAATTATTTAAGGCTTCACACAAAACAAAAACATGGTGCAGGTGATTTGTTAAGAACAAATAAAGTAGGTAACATTTGTCTGCTTCTATCAAAGCCTTTACTTTGGATTTTTGCAACAATGGTTCTCGTGGTACTTTGCATATCTGTATTAATCAGTTCTTATAGATGAATCGTAATGAAATCTTTTTATTTCGGTAAATCATAGTGTTGCCTGGTCCCTGAAGTTGTTATTTTTGTGTTCTAAAACATGAACTAATCTCTGCCTTTTCTCTCTCTCTCTCTCTCTCTGTGTTACAGCGGGTGACCACCCGTATGAATGCGAGTTCTGCGGGAGCTGCTTCCGTGACGAGAGCACGCTGAAGGGTCACAAACGCATCCATACTGGGGAGAAGCCCTATGAATGTAACGGCTGTGGAAAGAAGTTCAGCCTCAAGCACCAGCTGGAAACCCATTACCGCGTGCACACAGGTACTGTGATTAAAATTAGCCCAAATGACAAAAGGAGATATCTGAAGAACAAAACACTGTCTTTTGTTCACAGGTTTTCTATTCAGAGGATTTAGAAACTGTGGGTTTCGTGATAGTTATGTCCGAGAAAGATTTCTTGATTTAATTAATGCCTGAGCCTAGAACTTCTGATACAGTCTTATCTCAAGGCCAACATGATGACTAATTTAGGGACTAGTTCATATTTGTTAAAAACTACAATTACTACCCTGTGGTTGTCTGCCTCTACTGACTTCATTTAATGGGCAACAGGCCAAAATCCTATTTTTATGAGGGTAAAATGTATTTGTTCACCAAACTCACTAAGGTAATCTTTGAGTCCAGGTTAACATTTGTACTGAAATTAGAAAGATTCCCCCAAGATGATCTTGAGATGTTTCGTAAGGTCACAGTAACCTTGGTCAGGATTCTATCTGGAATTTTTTTTAAACCAGATTAGAAGAAAATCTCTCTAAAAGTCCTTAAATCAGTAGCAACTTGACTTGTACAATGTACATAATACTTTCTTTGTCATCCAAAAGACTAAGATGAGAACCTACAATGACTTATGGAACAATATGAATAAGAATCTATACAGACAAAAGAATTATCTAGTGTCTCTCTTAACACATCATGTCCAGAGGAATTGGAAGGACACAAGGATGGATAAACTGAAAATGAAACAGTCACAGGCATAAAAGCGATTTTAACCCGTGTATACATTATTAAAGATATTTTGTAACTTTGGTAAAGCTTTTAACAACATAAACACAGCTGTACCAATGCCATTCTTGCATATATCTTCATTTAATACTATTGTGACACTGTATATCACATTATCCTTCATAAAAAATGCAGTGTTTAAACATAATGATGTAGCTTAATGCAGCCTGGTAAAGGATTCTGTTCTAGAAAATCCACATTGCACTGCACAGACTAGGCCAGATGAATATCTCTGTTGCCATGATACAGTAGATGAATGTCTCTGAAGACTTTGTATTGATCCCAGTATATTTAGAGCCCCATAAAGATGTTGACACAGTGATAAGCTGGATGCCCTGGAGAATGAGTGTGTGCTCCGTACCAGACCGAGGAAGGATACCGCGACTCACCAGCCTGGCACACAGCCAGGGCTTTATGCCTCCTCACCATCTCTTTTTCTCTAACTGACACACACACACATACACATACACACATATCCCATTCAATAAGCCAGCTGTTAAGCCACACTATCAAGGCAGGCTGTCCAATAATTGGCTCCCCCCTCCGTCCACCCTTTCACCTTTTATGTGGGGGAGAGGGGCTTTGCTTTAAGCCGAAGAGCAACAGCAGATAACAAGAGCAAGTGACAAGCTCACAGTCAAAGGCCACCTCACACAAAGGCAGCTGCTTGATGAATCATCGACATTGGCAACCTCACCTCCCCGCCCCCTTCTCTCCACACATCCTAAATGCCAATGGCGGATCAATAGCTGGGTCCCATTTGCAATTCATTATTAGCTGATTTTTCGAGGCGAGCCCGTTTACAGTTTGGTTATCAATATTATCAGCATCGTGCAGTCATCCACACCTCTGCAGGAAAGAAAAAAAAAAAAAGCATGACCACCCACAGCACTGTATTTATGCTTATTGGATAAACTGTGTCTTAACCTCCGACTCACTCCGAGGTCAAGGTCAACCAAGGCACAGAAAAGAGAGGCTCAGAGTTGCTCGTTGTGCCAGCGCACATACATGTGTGAAGCTCCGAGCTGAAGGGTGACAGCAAGCGCCGGGCCAGATCACTTCCGACAGCTCATTTCAAATGCCACTGGTAAAGGTCAGCATTTACATGTCTAATTTGCGTCTGCTGGCTTGAGCGCTGGCGGATTATTCCCTGCCATCACTCAAATCATTAGCACATTTAGGCTGGTTGCTGTGGCTGAATTGAAATGTGCCTCTTGAATGTTGAAGCCCCCACGGCAAGGAAGCTGTGTTGGGCTTTGATTTATGACACCTTCAGGAGTTCTTTGTGGTCCGAGCTGCTTCATGGGTAATGTACCAGAGATCAACTGGTCAGATGTGATTCATAAAAGAAATGCCACATATTCCTAACATTCTTTCAAGTAACCCGGAGTTTGTGGAACACATTGATCTTGATCTAAACTTTGTTAGATTGTTTTCAGTTTGATTAATGCAGCTTTTGTGGGTATGATCACCGTGAGAGAGTATTGAATTTGAATTGAATTTGTTTGCTTATTTGAACATGATAAAATAAAAGAAGGCAACATTTCTCCAGATAACAATATAATAATAAGCAGTCACTGTTTTAAGTGTAAAGGAATCATTAGAGAAATAGTAAAAAAAAATAAAACAAAGAATGAGTAAGACAAAAGTCACACTGTGTTCAGTCTGTCTAAAATGCTGTTTTTAAAAATCTGAATAACGTGATGTCATGTTCTACATGTTCCATCTTTTGAGTGCAGCTGTTCCATAGATTAACTCCTTTTGTTGGGATACAATGAATAATCCAAGAATAGATCCTCTAGTTCATGTGCAGGAAACATGGTGACATTTTGAAGAAGGAGAGGAAACCAGACTATATAAAAATAATGTCTCCAGGTGCAGCTAATGTGGAGGCATCTCAAATCTGTATTGCCTTGAATGGCCATCAGGGGGCGATTCTCCTCGCTGCATAAAGAAGTCAGTATACAGTCTGTAATTTTTGAAAAATTACAGAATTTATTGAGGAGTTTGTAGGATAAATCACTAGCTTTATGTCTTCTCTAATACAGTGTGACATCTATTTTTATACTGTTGTTCCATTTTGAATAAAAATAGATTATAAAGTAGATTCATCTTTTTGTTTCTGACCCTGGCTAAACTGCAAAACTTTAACACTATAAAGTGACATTTCACAAACTAATGGGTGATGTCATGGTGGATGGTCACTGTCCTCTGTGATGGATGACTGTGCGATGAAACTAAAAGCTCCAGAGGAATCACTTAAAAAGAACCTTAAGATTTGGATCTGGTTATCAGATGTTGTGCATTCATACTCATTTTTTGACTCTTTCCCAACTGTAAACACGGTAATGCTTTGCACATTTACTTGTGTGGTGTGAAAAGCCACCAAAATCCCAATACAGTGGGGTCTTTTTAATGAAAGCACTAATGAGAATTGATAACAACCAAGCACAAAGCACAGATATCCCCCCAAGCCAGAAGAATAATTAGAAGATCGTTGTGTTATCATTTTATTTTCAGTTGGAATGACTTTAAAGAGTTAGTGTGGTCTTTTACAGCCACACACTGCTGTTTGAGGACAGTTGGGATTTCACTCCTGGCTTTCGACTTGTCACTTTATATATGTGTGTGTGTGTGTGTGTGTGTGCACGTGCACAGTACAATTATTATACCAACGACAGAATTTCTCCCGAGCCAACAGGGGGAAATCTGTTTTCTCTAAATTAGTAGTGAAGGGATATCTGTCTCTCCTGGAGCCTTCTTGACACAGAATTTTTGAAAGAACAGGTTTTAAACAACACAGCTTTTTCCTTATTTTCACTGATATCTGTATTAAATGTCTTTATCCCCTGAGTAACAAATACATCAACGTGGATATAATAATGTTATTTATGGACATTATATGGCTAACACAGTTGTTTTCTTTAACTCCCCGTCCGGCCATCTTTTAGGTGAGAAACCATTTGAGTGCAAGCTGTGCCACCAGCGATCCAGGGACTACTCGGCCATGATCAAGCACCTGCGCACCCACAATGGCGCCTCGCCCTACCAATGCACCATCTGCCTGGAGTACTGCCCCAGCCTGTCAGCCATGCAGAAGCACATGAAAGGCCACAAGCCTGAAGACATCCCGCCAGACTGGCGCATAGAGAAGACCTACCTTTACCTCTGCTATGTCTGAGAGCGGGAGATTGAAGAGAGAAAGGGTACGTAAGAAAGTGGGCATGGGGTGGAGAGGTGAGGGGAATGTAATTGAGCGCATAGGAGGCTCAAAGCTGTAGTTGAGTGTTGACAGTTGAGGAACGTCAACGTGCGAGGGACTCGAAAGCAAGGCGGCTTGTTTTCTCTTTTTTTCTTTTCATGCAAAGGGGGGGGGGGCAGCAAAAAGACGGGGTTTAGAGGGTGGTTACATTTGGGACAGAAGTGCTAAGAAGAGGAAGACTTGGACTCGGAGAGAGTGATTCTCCACCATTGTTCGGATTCACCGGGTCATTCACTACATCTGCAACTGTGTTATTGTTTCAGGTCATTTCATGCAGCGCCATAAAGCAAACGGGCTGCAAGGAAGTGAATTTTTTTGGATGCTGCTGCCACAGGGGCAAGAGAGCAGGTTCTCAAGGGCTATCTCAATTTGCACATCCATGCCACCAGGAATCTTTTACTCCATACTTAAAAAAAAAAAACATGAAAGGATTTTTGTTGTAGTTGTTGTTGTACTTTGGTTTTTGCAGAGTTTACCTTCATTCTGCTCAGACACTAAGAATTTGCTAATATAAGCATCACTTTAGGCCCCAGTTCATTATTTAATTGTCTTCCTTTCAAGTTAGAGGTTGTTATGAATCACGACAAATTTATCTTGGAGGAGACATGTTTTCCAACAGTATCATATGAATCTAAGAAATGAACACTCCAGCGTGAGTGAGAACTTGGGTGAACGTGCCCGTAATCTTTACCTAAATAGAAAATGAATCATGTCCTGTGCCTGAGCAGAAGACACATATCTCCCCTGTCAAACTGTCCATACATTCAGTCCTTCAGATCCCAGCAGTGGCAGTGAGATAGCCCATGAGAATCCGCACAAGAGCCGGCAGGCTTATATGCAGTAGATGAAACAGCTGAACTGGACAGGTGGGAGCATTAAAATACTGCAAACCAAGCAAGAGGGTGGGACGGGACGCGATGGGACGATGCTAGTGCTGCTTTTAGTTGGATGTTTCCCCGGTTTTTCTCAGTAGTCTTCCTGGTTCTGGATCTGTGTCACATGAGGCCTGGACAAGGAGTCACCACCGGGCCCCCTCCGCGGTTCTCCCCAGAGAGCCACGTTTTCATCATATATATTTAGTTTTTCAGCTCCGCGTCAGCGTTTATCATGGCTTGATTGCAAAGATTAAACAAATGGCGACAACGGTTTTCTTTTGATGCCTGCACGGTGTGTATCTTCTCATTAGACCATAACTCATTATCCACATAACAACACAATAAACCTACTCGCCTACTTAGCAATAGATAACTGGACTGGCTTTTATCCATGCACATTTAATCCAGATCACTATCATTATCTCACACTAACAACGAACTACACAAACTGACACAGTAATCGGTTAACACTCTGGAGACACTGGCAGATCTGTCCGTCCACAGTGGTGATGGAAAACACAGTGGGACAAGGCTGCTTTCCGTGGGAGTCCTGTGACTTTTTGACTTCTGGAAGTGAATGTTGAGGAGGTGCTGAGGAGGGAAAAGCCTTAGCTGCACACCTTCACATGTGGCGTTGCAGGTTGAAGACTGTTATATGGCTACGAAACATGAATGTGAATGACTGTAAGCCTGGGTTCTTATAAGGCTGTGTCAAAGTCCGATCCGCAGGAGGGTTAATGCTGCCTTTCAGTGAATGTCGGAACACTTTAATTCCAACACAACAAGCTCTTCTTTTTATCCATTTGACATCCAATGCTGTCCTCTAATTCTTCTGTGTAAGTGTCATTGTACACATGAAATTAATCACTCACCACCAAGGCTCCAGAAACTCAGATTGCACTGGATTAAATTACGACCAGTGCTTTAAGCATAATAATTAAGCTCATATATGTATGCTACTGTTAGGACTGTATAAATGACAGTTCCAGAGGTCAGCAGCATTTACTGTACAGTGTGTGCTGTGAAAACCTTCGTCCTGAAAAAGATTTCTGTCTGTGTGTCGCTCAGTCCCAGAGGTTTATCTGGTGAGGTTGGGATTTCAGACTTTCCCGACGTCTCTGAAACGCAGCATTAGACGTGTGGGTACACGCAGCCACAGGTATTTACGTTTGAACCTGAAAAGGCTTAAATGAACGTCACTGCATGTCACAGTGTTACTGTGGTGATCACATGTCCAAATGGCCGCTGGGGGGGAAAAAAATCACTGGTTGGACGAGATTTGACCCAGCAGCTTCGGGGGGCGACGAGTAAGACGACAGAATAAATCAACTCTTTTTTTCTGTGGTATTTTTGTCCCTGCGCTTTGTCTGTCTCATCTCCTGTTTTGTTTTGGTTTTTTTCCTGTCACTATTGTTGACCTTGAGTTTGATCTCAACACATCGTACTTGAATTACCTCGTTTTTGTGACCTCACGTTGCTTGTGTATTGTTTTGCTTGTGAATTTTTTTTTTTCCTTCGTTTTTTTCCCTTTTGTTCGTACAATGTTTCTTCGTTCACGATTGTTTGTCGGAAAGATGCATTGCACAGCGTGATGAAGCAATGCATACGCGGGAAAAAAAAAATTAAAGTGCCACGGTGAAGAGATTTGTTTTTTCTAATGTTGTGTATTTCTTTGTGCATTAGTTGTTACCAAACTTGGTATTATTAATCCTGCTTGTTAAAGAGCTGGAAAGTTTGGTCTTTTTTTTTTTTAATAAAAGCTACCTCTAAGTTTTTTTGTTTGCAAAAGCACATATTTTTGTGTTTGTTTTTTTGCATTATTTCATCATTGCTACTTCATCTCGTGCTTTTTGTTTTTCAAAAGTTGATTTATGATTGTGTTTTAAAGCAAAATGTATATAAAAGGGTAAGAAATAACAAAAGTAGAGGTTGATAGGATGTGAAAAATCATTCAAATGGGTGTTTATGGTTTTCTTATAGTCCCCCCCCACACTGCACCTCCAACCACAGAAGAGCAGAGGGGAAAAAAGCAATTTTGAAGCCTTAAGTGATGAATCAGTGGGATGCAACAAGATAAGAAGAAGTACTATTTCTTTTTCAGATGGGTTTAAAAGCAAGAATTTAAACTTGAAAATATGTTAATAGAATTGTAGTTTTGTAATGTGAAAAACAAAAAAAGAGAAGGTTTGTCAAAGTGGTTGAACCTCCCGTGCAGGACAGGTCATATTTGCAGTGATGCAGAGTGCGTTGGACAATTGGAACTGCAAGCGGTAATCAAAAAAACAAAAAAGAAGAAAAAAGAAAAGAAAAAACCAGGAGGTTAAAAATAGAGATTCTCTCATCTGACAAGCTCTCTTGAGAAATTAGTGTATTCCTGAACAAGAGCCAACAAAGGCAATTTGATATATAAAAATTGTGATATTTTTGTATTCAGTGTCAGTCCTTTTTCCATTTGTGGAGGGTTAAAGCAGGGCACAAATATTTGTATTTCCTTTTTTTTTATTATATTATTACCTGTTATTTTTCTCTCTGGTGTGAATCATTTTTGCCTTGCTCCTCTTTGATATTGTTGGACAAAAAAAAACGTGTGTGAACATGTTGTAATAATAAGTGTCGCTTTCTGGATGTCAATTGCATTGTAGGTGAAGGACTAAATCTATCTGCCACAAATTTTACAAGCGTGTGTGTATGTGACAAAGTTAAAAAAAAAAAAAAGAAGAAAAAAGGAAAAAAAAAAAGTTAAAAAAGACGATGATAAAATATGGGGCGGCAGAGGGCGCTGTTGCCACCGACCAATTAGTACTTGTCATTCACAGTTTTTCAATCAAACTTGACTGTCGACATGTTATTTGTTTTGTTTTTGTACTTGAAAAAAAAAAAAGAAGAAGAAGGGATGGCATGTCCCGTGGTGTCTTGCCATTTTATTCTCAAACACTGTGAGCTGAGGGGGCTTTTTTTTTTTCACCCTCGTAAAATATCCACCCACTACAATAAACCCGATCACGGCTCAGTCTGAACCACCGCAATGCAAAACCTGTTCAGTCACATTTTATTCCCATCATCGTCCTCTGAATGTTTTCTACTTTTTGTGCGGGTGAAAGAGTGCGTATAAATGAGCGTGTTACTGTGTGTGTGTGTGTGTTAGTGGAAAAATGCACTAATCAGATCAGATACAAAATAAGAGGATATTCTATGCCACTTTTTTTTCTCTATGTTGGAAAAAAAATATATATATATATACGTTGGCATCGATATAGTTCTTCCCTCAGTGTTCCTCTGATGTTTCTGTACTATCTTTGTGCCTAAAAATGGAAATTGTTCAACAAAAATATCCATCTATATCTGCTTAGTTTCAGTATTTTCAGAAGAAAATAAAAATCTCCAGCGCACTAGGGATGTCATGACGCTCGAAAATGACCAGAATTTTTTTTTTTTTTTAAATCGTGAATATAATGGGACTTATTTTCTTTGCAATAAACCCTTGATGCTAATGAAATAGCAACTGGGATTCTGCATTCATGTTTCTTTGGTCATACTCTGTGATTGGCGCCCAAAAGCTTTTACTTTGCAAGGACAAAAAACTAAATAAATAAATAAATCTTGCTTCTTTTTTTTTTTTTTTACAGCAACAGGTTTGCTATGGTGAGAACTTTATATTGCTCTTGAAAAAAAAAATCTAAATAAAATAAAGAAAATCTCCATTTTGGTAGGTTGGCACTAGGGTTGTTCACCTTGTGCGATTTTCCTGTTTTATTTTTAAGTACTTTTCTTTTGAATTTCTACAAAATGCATTTAAAAAAGGGGGGATGAGGAATCATGGCATCCCTGGAGCTGGCACTCTGTGTTTTGGTGTGGTGTTTCTAGAACAAAGTAGCCATTTCATGCAGTGTTGCAATGCATGTGCCATCAAGGTCTAGACTAAAAACTGTTTGAGTAACAAAGCACCAAGACATTGTATTTTTTTATATTAGCACTGAGGACCAACTGCCCTGTCGGACCAAGCATAACAAAGCTTTTTTTTAATGTAACAAAGCTTTTTCTCTCTCACTCTTTGTCTTTCCCTGGCTCGTCTGTGTTACTTCTCTCCTCCATTGTTGTGACAGCACAAATGCCAGTCAAGTTGCTCTGTATTAAGAAAATAGTGATTTTATTATGATTTGAATTGTTATAGTTTTTGTCTACCTCAGCACCTAATCTTAGCCTAATCTTAGAAGGTGCCCAATTATTATTTTTTTTATTTTCTTTATTTTTATCTCTTATTGTTGTCAGTTGTATATATATATTTTTTTTTCTTTGAAATTTGCATTAGAGCTTTGCAAAGGTCCTTTGTCTTTTCCAGCGACAATGTGCTATATTTTATTTTCCCGTGGCAGTGCGTTTCCTGTTGAGCTGTGCCACCAATCTATAGCCACCGTCTGTTGATATAGAGGTTGTTCTTTTTTTTTGTTTGTTTGTTTCTTTCCATGTAGAACCAGACACATCTCTTTGTAACATTTCAGTGTTCTCTGATGGAGTGTGAAAAAAAATAAAAAGGAAAAATAAAAGATTGAATGCTGCAGGTTCTCTTCTCCATGTTGTCACTGAAGTCAATGTTGTGCCTTTGATAGTGAAAATATAAAGAATTCTTCTTTTTTTTTTTTCTACATCCTACTAACGGTAGATTGGTTTTTTGTAGTGGAATTTTTTTTTTTGTATTTTTATTTATGAGTCTCATAATAAAAATCAAATCATGATGTTCGGTTGTATCCTTTCAATCTGCAGTTAGAAAAAAAAAATAAAAAACTGACTTCACGTTGTCGTTTCCTAGCTTTTTTTTTTCAGAAAAGTAGAAGAACAGAAGGCAGAGCCAAATATTCAACATTTAACTGCGTGACTACATGAGCTGTTTAGTGATATTAAAGTTTATACTAGTTTTCCATGACTAAATACTTTAATATTGCAATGTAGTTCTTCAATTTTACATTTTATTAATCCCAATCTCCTATAGCATCATTGACATTTCAATCATATCTCAAAAATAGAATTTTAATTATTTTTTGTCTAAATCTACTCCCAGGCACTCCCTCCATTAAAACACCATACATACAGGGAAAGTATGTTGCCATAAAATGTTTTTAATGTCATTTTTTTTAAATACAAGCAAAATTCAAATGTGTTAACTGATTAGATTTGGCTGAACAAACATGTTTGTTGCTGCTGCTTTTGTTCTTTTGGAAAAAAGTCCAGCACTGATGATAATAATGATAATAATAATAATACACTTCTGCAATTATATTTTTATTATTTTAATGGCTTTGCTGTTATTATTTATAGGTAACGTATGAATGAAGCCAAAGCTGTTTGCATGTATGCATGAACTGATGAGACTTTATTTCCTTACTTACTTATTTACTTACATGGCCCATGAGATTAATGGACATGTTTATTCGTTATTTCTGTTATCATATTCTATTGTTATGACTCTATCCAGTACTTAAAATGTAGAGTTATTTATTAATACATTTATTAGCATCCATTTTGTGCTGTATGTAGATTCTGGCTGTAGAGCTGGAGGTTTCGTGCCTTCAAGGGCCAAAAACATCCATGAAACATGAACTGAAGCCAAATATACCCACACGCATTCATTTTAATTGTCCCTTTTTAAAGCACCAGAATAAAGGCTGCTGCTGCTGCTGCTGATGATGATGATGATGATGCTGCTGCTGCTGCTCACCATCAGCGGCCTGTCATGTGTTTGTTTCCACAAACCATCACAGCTGAAGCCCTTTCTGCCTTCACTCTCACCACCTGGCTGTTTGCCACCTTTTTCATACTCATAACGTACTAATGGCAGCGACTGCAGCACTTCAAGCCCGACTGCCCTTTGTCTGTTGTGCCTCTTGTGTCACAGAGGTCATGGATGCTATCATTAGAGATGCAGGGCAGGACGTATGACTGTCATTAGAGAGGAAGCGAGCCAAGCTTTTTGCATGTAGACAGATTGTCCGAACCAGTTTTATTTGGGGCTGGTTGTTGCTTGATCTCACCTCGCTTTGTGTGTTTTGCTGCTTTTGTTGCACGTGATTAAACAGATCATGTTATGGTTTGTCTAATCTTTGTAACAGTTTTAACCACAATTCCGCCTTAACTGAAAATTTTTGAAACGGATCGTAGAGAATATATATACTGGAGACAGTGAATGTGTTTACACAGTTAATAATATTCTGATATTAGCTCCATTAAGACAATAGTGTGAAGAACAGCATTTTCTTATTGCCGTAACGTGAATGAGGTAATATTTGGGATAAGTAATAATCAGATTAAGACAGAGAGAGTGTTCTTGTCTTATATTCACATGTATCAAATTATAACGTCCCATTGGATTGTAATTGTAGCAATAATATTTTCTGTATTTACATGTAAAGGGGATTATGAATGGATAACTTACATATTAACAATCAAACACATTTCCCAGATAAACAGTTTGATTATTCTTGTATACATTTAAACCTATACTTTCCATTTATACTGTAAAGTACCTCTACATTGATCAAGATTCTCTAAATACATATAGAGACATTTGTTACTTTTTTATTGAGCACCAATTCGAAACCTCAATTAAGCATACCATTTATTTATTCATTTATTCATTCATTCATTGGCTGAAGGTAAATGATATACGTGTCTTGGGTGTCCTGTGCTTAACTAAACATTTAAAAGTGATTCTTATATGTAATAATAAGAAGAATATTCAGATAAATCCATCAGCCTCACAATTGAATTCATGTCACCAGTCAATAACTGGATTATTAGTGCCCCTATACATTAATTAATGATTACGATTATACATTAAGATTATAACATCCTTTTCTGTTGCCATCTAATCATCAAAAAAACATCCAGCAAAAGGCCAAAAATATTACAGAAACTTTCTGATTTTCAAGGCTTTTACTAGTGGAAAACTCATTACTTTTGAGGGGAAATGAAAAGACATTTATAGCAGGGTGGGAAAAAGAATAATGAATGCTTGAATGTCATGCTGCATGTACTTGATGTGACGTACTAAAACCCTGATGTGGCCCTTCTAATATGCTGAAGTTTAAAAATTCATCACACAGTCAGTCAGTCATAAATCTCCATAATCAGCTCTGCATGGATGCTGTCATTTCACCCTCAATAAAGCCCGACAAGACCGACTGTCTGCTCTTCCAGCAAATAAACAAAAATCACATCAAAAGTGTCTTCAGTTCGTCCAGCGTTTGCTCATTTCCTCTCTGTGAAACACGCCATCAGATCTGGACTTTGCTATATTAGAAACTAATGAGGCCACTCTCCACTTTCCTCTGTCCTCTCTTTTGCAGCCGCTGCTCAGTATTAAACACATTCCAGCTTTGTGGTTATATTTTTTTTACTGATTTGTTTATTTATATTTCCCTCTTTAGGTTTTGGCAGAAAACAAAAAAAACAGGAAATGAGAGGGTGAAAGAAAAAGTCGGTGTGGATGGATTTGTTGGACGTGTTGCTGTGACTTTGATCTTATTTTGGGGTTTCAGGAAGGAAGGGGCAGCGGTTGGTTTGTCAGGATGGTGATGGGAACAGTGAAGGGGTGGGGGTGTCTTTGTGTTTCAGTGCTGATCTTTGTCCCACGTATGTAAAGGCTGGAGTCCTGAGAGTTCCATCCTCCTCTATCAAGGCGATTGTCCTCAAGGTTCACAATTTTTAGATTTTACATCAGACTTAAATCTCAGAATTCTGACTCTTTTATGTTGTTTATTTATTGTTGTTTGTTTTTGTTTGCAAAGAATGTTTCACATGTGGCCCTAATCCTTTTACCATAGAACACAAATCGGAAACATAGGCATGAAAATAATCTCTATCAACATCTGTGACACACATTAATCTGACTTAAATTGACTATAGATGATTCCTCTGTTTAAAAGGATAGAATGAAAATCTGTGATTTAGAATGGTTCCTAGTTCATTTAATATGATTGCAGTAAAATGCTATATTTTTAAGTAACAGTAGCATTAAACCTTGTATTTCTCGACATCTTTTAAGGTGTTATTATCATTTTTATTAAGTAATTTGTTCCTAACTAATTTACTGTACACCCTGGAATAACTATCATTCTCCTCATATGTCAGCATAAATTTATTTATTTTATTTTTATTTATTTTTTTATTGGTATTTCTTGCAAGCATGTCCTGGCCAAGTCATGCAGCAGTACACACAGGTTTTAGACAGAACATACAGTATATAGAATATAATCTAAAAAAAAATGCACATAAAATATGCAGAATAAAATATAAAATCATTAAAAGCCAGATTTTTGTGCCTCCACATCTTTTAAAAAGTTCAGTAAGAGCAACAGGAATATGTCAAAGTCAAAGATACTGTACTTTTCTGACAGAGGTAGACCTGAGAATTTGAAGAGTCAGACCCATGATGGACTTATAAAAGCTCTAAATGACAATAAAAGAGCCTTGAACCTTGAAGCAACGCAGTTAATGACAGCAACATTTAGTTGATGCTGACTGAACAATATAAGCACTAATTTAGACTTTTAACACAAACTCTCTTTCATTATTCATGCATTTTGCTTATGTTTTGTTGTCATTGACCTTTTTCCACAATAGCTGTAACTGGTGTTACATTGATATTGGCTGAGGAAAAAGAATCAAAAATATATATAATCAGACATCAAAGATAATTCAGTGTTATAGGTTTCACACAGACACGTTCATTATTTTCAGGAGTCCAATATAAAAACCACTTTGAGAGTGAGAAGGCTTTGTCCACAGTGCTGACAGCAAACTTATGCCATTGTATATGGTGCCCTCCTCTGGCCGCTGTGGTGAGCTGCAATGTACTTCATTAAGAACTGCGGTACATGTGCAGTCTGCAGGGTCAGCAGTGAATGAAATAATGAAGTACAGGTGAAAGTCAATTTTATAACATGTTGACAGTTTATTTAAGAGACTGGCAGCGTAAAGAAAATACAAACATCTCAACATGGAGCCAATACAGCAAAACGATTAATACTATACCATACTGTAAATACTGTATAATAAGTTTGAAGCCCAAATTTGCTGCTGTAAGCAAAATTGGTGTTAAAAATGACATTATATTGTCCAAACAACAGTTATAAATATCAACATTTTAATACTGTGTCAACCGGTTTTATTAAACATGAGATGTTTTTAAAGCTCTACACAGACTCATGCCTCTCTTCAAAAAAAGAAGTGTTGCACTACATTAATACATTAAGAAATCTCACATTTAACACAAATTGGCATTTTTAATCTATGTTGTGGAGGATATGCTAATATAAATCTGTATTTCTTTATCTATGCATTTTTAATGTATATTTAAAGGATTTACATTGCAGTAATGAAGGGTTGATATTCTATATACAGACTACCATGGACCAGACTACCACAGACCAGTCTGTGGATTATCCTTAACTGTATCTTTAGTGCTGATTGGCCCCACGTTAGTTCCTTTTTTAGGTTTAAACCATTTTTTATTTATTTTCCCCACAAAATATTGCTGAATTTAACTTGAATGTTGAAAACTATTGTAAACGACTCCTGAGCCACGAGGAAGCCCTAAAATAAACGGCACACTGCTGTTTATTTTCTTAATATGAAGCATAAATGCATGTTTCTTTTTCAGTACTGTTTGTACTTGCCATAAAAATGAACCTGTGATTTGTTTTTATGACTAAATGAGTCAGTTTTGTATTTTTACAGTGTAAGAGTGTGCCGATATACAACTATACAGTAGGTCTACTTCGGGCTGGACCCTGAAAGCATGTTTGATGAAAACGAAATACTAAATGGATGATAACAATAATAGTGCTTGCAGGGATATAGTGACTCAAGTAGGAACCATTTCACTGTTCCACTGCTTTACGAGATCCTCCCTGTCTCCACTGAGCCACGGGGCTTAGAGCTGCTAAGTCTCGCCTTTTTAATTCCACGCTCTGCTGAGCTTGTATCCACACCGGTTGTGTGCTGTAACACTCAGGCGACCTGCCACACTGACCACAGTGTGCCCAGCGTGATGCTGTACGCCACCACAGCCACCAGGTAGACCCTGAAGAGCAGCACATCCAGCACATAGCCAACCTGCAGCCATTCTTTGGCTATTTCCTGGCACCTGTCCCTCTTCTCCAGGAAGTGACGAATCGCTGTCACTTCATGCAGGATGTTGTCCATGACGGGCGGTGTGGGGTCTCTGGGGGGCAGCAGCCCAAGTCCACGCAGCCCACTTTCTCTGTCGTGGTGGCTCAGCCTCTGACCGACCTCACAGGTGTGGTGATGGTGTGTGCACCGTGCTGCAAGGGAGTATTTCACTTTGTATTTAAGGTGAACTTTATGTGATGGTCAAGCATTCTGTTGAATTATATTATTTCGCTTCCATAGAAGGAAATTGGCTTAAAGGACCAGTGTGTTACATTACATGTATGAGTGTATCATCCCTTTTGAAATTAAAATTGTTTTGTTTTTGTAAGGGTTAGGTTATAGGTTATATTTTTTTAACTAGAAAACTGTTGACGAAAATCCTTCAAAGAGTGAATTTAGATTGAAATAAAATTAGCAAGTTATGTGAAGACATATTGCTTACTTTTAGTTTGAATGAACTTGTCAACCATTTTCATTCTTAGTATGTATTTTGTACTTTAGCCAAGGATCTTGCTTTTTTTGGATGCTGCCATTTTCTGCTGCCATGTTATAGCCTGAACAGATATGTATTTCTTATAAAACTGATGCAGAAACCAACAACAAAAAGGTGGAAATGACAGAGAGAGAGTGGCAGAGTGCTCGACAAGAGTGTTTACATCCCTTTTTTGTTTAAAACGATCTACGAAGGCTTCGGAAAAGAAAGGATGAGTGGCGGCGTCCTCTGTTTTTTGTATTCTGCAGTCTCACCATTAGATGTCACTAATTCTTACACACTGGACCTTTAACCCAAATATACCCCATCCTTAGTGACACCAGAATTAATTTAAACTACTATACATGCTTTCACCTGTACCTTACCAGTTCCGTAGTTGTTCTCCTTGTATGGCTCCAGGTCCGAGGCGTGGGACGACAGTCTGGAGCAGAGGCGGTGCTTCTTGTGGATGCAGAAAAGGACCGGAGCTCTTTCCAGCACCAGGTACTTTACCCAGTGGGGAACAGGAGGCTGCAGGTCCTGCTTGTGGACCAGACGCACAATCAGCACAGTTTCTGTCAAACTGATCACCAGGAGCGCCATGCAGACCACGAAGTAAACACCTACAAGGCAGATAAGATCAGATCATGTAAGATGATGATCTTTAAAAGCAAATTTTAGTAAAAATACAGGGATTTAATCACAATACCTCAATGTCTCAGCGTATTCAATAGACTGAGAGACAGAGGTATATACATTTTATATATCAGCATGGAGTTTACTCTTAAAGTCTGTCCCTGCTTACTTTGCAGAGCCATTGTTGCATTGTTGCTTCATTGCTCTCTTTATTTAAAACTTCCACAGTAGACTAGAGGTCAAATTGAGTAGTTTAAAGTCACACCCAGGCATTCCTTACAGAAATCCTGTTCTGAGAGCAAACATATAAGCAGATCCCGGTCACCTATCAGCGGGGTTCCTATGGCAGTGGCGGGCAAAGTGTCTGATACAATGATGAGGAAGACGGAGTAGCCCAGCAGCAAAGTGATCTTGAAGGAAACTCTCTCTCCACTGTCTGGTGGCAGATAGAAACCAACGATGTCCATCACCATTAGGAAGATGCTGGGCAGCAGCAGGTTCACGGTGTAGAACAATGGCCGCCGTCGGATCACAACCTGGGAAATGTAGTTTTTAGGTCAAAAGAAGAATGTGGTTATTTAATAGTTAATCAGTGAGCCAATACTTCGATGTTGTTGTCAAGTTATCAGACATCTTTATGCAGAGTTTTGCTCCTTCACTTCATTTAACCACAAAATCTTTCACTTATCAGTTTTTCATTTGTTAGTTCCTTCATTCCTTTGTTCATTTGTTTGTTAATTTGTCCATTCACTCATTAGTTTGTTCATTCAATTTTACCATCTATCTGTCCATTTCTTCTCTAGTTCATTTGGCCATCCATCCATCCATCCATTCATTCCATTGTTCTTTTGTTGATTCACTCAGTTCATTAATTGGTTCGTTCCTTTGTTCAATAATTCATTCATGAATTTGTTCATTAATCCTCCCATCCTTATAATCCATTGTTTCCCCATCACATTGTTTGTTTGTACATTCCATCCTTTGCGTGTTTGTTCATCAGTTTGTTTGTTTCTTCATTTTTTTGTCCATTTGTCTGTTCATTACTTTGTTTGTTCATTCATTTATTAGTTTGTTCATTTATCCTTCTGTCCACGTTTCATTGCTTGTACATTCAACTAGGTGTTTGTTCATTCGCTGGTTAGTTAGTTAGTTTGTTCGTTATATGTTGGTTGGTTGCCTGATAAAAACAATAAAATTGATGAGGACCTTGGCAAAAAAGAGAAGTGTGTTAATGTCATAATCTGAGGTGGTTCATCTCTTTACTGTTAGTCAAACAAACGTGATCTAAATCTGGAAATACATAATGGAATTAAAGTGATCTGCTTTGCCTGTAGTAGTATATTGATATAGTTTTTCATGCAGTGGTTACTTTAAATGAAACTACATAACTGTTTTCATGTGTTTTTCTGAAAAGTTTGTGGACTGCATGTTTCATCATATTATTGTCATATAAAAATTGTTACACTGAAGATTCAGTGAAAACATTTAATCTGAGATCTATAGCTCACAACACCGACTGACTTACACAAAATAGGGAACAGTTAAGTCAAAGCAGTGAAAAATCAAACACGCTAATACTGTTTCATAGCCATTTGCACAACACACATAATGTATAAGACAAAATGTTTGTTACTGAAATATTATTACAATGGCATGATCTTGTATGTTTGATCATTTATGTACAGGCACAGATTAATCAACATTGATTAACAGCCTTGAGATTTTCAAGAGGGGAGACACATGATCAGTTTAGACAGAGGCCACTGCACTGTGGGATTAAGATTGCAACAAGACCACACTTCTACTTACTAAAAACTGAGCCAGATTTTTTAAGGTTTAGGCCATTTGTCTGAATCAGGACAACAGGTCCCGGTCAGAGGAAAAATAATAAGCAAAGAAGAAAATAGAGTGGAGTCATCACACAGCTACAGTTTGCATGTGTGTGTGTGAAGGGAGAAGCAGGGGGTCAATGCCATCACCTAAAATGTTTATAGTGGTTCTCACTTTTAAAGAGATTGTACTGTAACATGTAATGAAACACAACAGAGAGAAGCACAATAACAGCACAAAACAGCAGTGGAAGCATCGATGCACCCCACCTCTCACCCTATGTCCGCTGGGATTAGGCACCGGTCAGTACCCATAACCCTCATGTGGAGGATAAAGTGGTAGAAGATGAGTGACTGAACACACATATATACATATTTTTGCATTTATATAAATAAAGCACACACGTTCAAACAGCTCAATAATTAAGGCTTTTGTCTTTGGCCTTGGGGGTGCAGGTTCAATACCTGGTTAGAGCAAGGCTGTTCCTTGTTAAGTATCAAATTCCCCTCAGATGCCTGCTCAATTTGGGGATAGCATAAATTTCCCCTGTGATTTTGGGCAATATTCAGTGCAAACAATCTAAAACCCTATGAAATGTTGCACACATGTCTGATAAGGTACCTCACTTGGTTCTATAAAATCCTGAAATAGTGGGTTGCATTTTTGAAACACTGAAAGAATTTTAAAACCTCTGACCAAGATGAGAAGCTTAAGAACATCATGAAATTCCATCTATGTGTATCAAGACAAATAGCTCCGTCCATCAGAAGATGACTTGCGTCTTGTAGGTTCTAGGTTCGTATCTTACAATAAATTGAGTTTTACACATTTTTAAAACATTAGACCAAAGAACAGAACTTAAATACAGAAAGAAAAGGATGTTCTCTAGCTCAGTAAGAATAACTTGTGCTGTAAAAATAAGACTTGTATGTCAGACATTGTAGGTTCAAGGCTCATTATGATGTTTCTTAGTTCAAGATTCAATGTAAACACTCAAAAGCTCTAAGACAACCCAAATGACCGTAGGAGCTGGTAGCTCAGTTGTTAAGTCTGCTGCTTTGAAGTTCTGATGTCATACGATCAAGTCTTATAAAGACCAAAACATTTTAAAGTTCAACATCCAAAACGAAGATTGAAAGGAGATGAAAAGTCCTAAAAAGTCCAGAGATTCCTGGCATGGTGGCTTTGTTCACAACAACAAGTAAGGTTGTTCAGACTGCAAGGTAGCAGGTTCGGTACCACACCTGCAGGGTTGTGCGCAGTCTGCAAAGAGGGCAAGTGTGATTCCACAACTGCGGGGTTGTGCGCAAACAAAACGGCAAAAGACTCTGTTCCACAACCGCGGGGTTGTGCGCAAACAAAACGGCAAAAGACTCTGTTCCACAACCGCGGGGTTGTGCGCAAACAAAACGGCCAAAGACTCTGGGTTGTGCGCAAACAAAACGGCAAAAGACTCTGTTCCACAACCGCGGAGTTGCGTGCAAACAAAAGGCAAAGGACTAAATTAAACAACTGCATGGTTGTGTGCAATCGAAAAGGTGGTAGATTGTGTTCTAAAACCCTGCAAGGTTTGTTTGTTTTTTTTCATTTTGGTTTGAAAACCAAACCCAGTTGTAGACCTGCCAAATGCCAGATCTGCCACAAAAGTGGTTTTTTTTTTCGTCCGGCAGCGTCAGTTCCACAACCACCGTGTTGTCCCAGTCCAGTGGTAAAATTAGGTTTGGGGTACAGGTGTTTAGTAACTGATGCTCAAAAATGATCAGCACATTAATTAGACTTATATGTGTGAGCATCACTTTTCCACTGTTGACAGGTGAAAAATAGTTCTCATGCTTTGACTAGTCTAGGTTGAAGGATAGTTCTAAGTGTGATAGTATGAGGTATCATTGACACATTATCAGCACAGGGACATCACTGTTTAGATCATTTCCAGGAAGTGCACAGGACCCCCTACTCTGTAAATAGAGGCCTGGTCAAGGCATTTTCTTATTCACCTGAAAGCTGAAGATGTAATGTATTTGTGCCACCAAAGTGCCAACAAAATAACAAATAGAATTAATAACTTAAAAATTGTCAACAAAATCAAATAAAATTAAATTATAATTAATAAATTAAAATTAATTATTTTATAAAATTAATTACAAAATTAAATAAATAGCCCCCAACCCTAACCCAACCCATGCAGATAGCAAATCATGCAGCAAGCACCATCTGAAATCTGGCCAATCAGATTTTAGGGGTGGAACCCTGGCTAACATCACCCCCACCCCCCACCCCCCCACACCCATGCCTACTTGTACTGAATTCTGAACTGAATTGGTGTTTCGTTTCGTCATCTGGCAAAAATTGAACCCAAGCTCACGTATTCTCTGCGATATATATCTGTAAATTCATATAACGTGATCTACAAACGTTCCTTGATTTACGCACGTGTTTTGCTATCCACAACTATAATATTCCTATTTGTAACTTGTATTTTGGGTTTTGCAAATAAATATGTATTTGTAAATATATCTTTTTCATTTGTAAAACAATACTTCCATTTGTAAATCTGAAAACTCTGTGTGTGAGGTGTTGCTGCGGAACCCTGGCTAACATCACCCCCACCCCCCACCCCCCCACACCCATGCCTACTTGTACTGAATTCTGAACTGAATTGGTGTTTCGTTTCGTCATCTGGCAAAAATTGAACCCAAGCTCACGTATTCTCTGCGATATATATCTGTAAATTCATATAACGTGATCTACAAACGTTCCTTGATTTACGCACGTGTTTTGCTATCCACAACTATAATATTCCTATTTGTAACTTGTATTTTGGGTTTTGCAAATAAATGTGTATTTGTATATATATCTTTTTCATTTGTAAAACAATATTTCTATTTGTAAATCTGAAAACTCTGTGTGTGAGGTGTTGCTGCATTTGTGGATCACCAATTACATGCAATCATGACTTTCCTTAATTACGTATTTTTGAGACATCCCTGTAGCAAATCCCACCACATCCACACACAAATAGCTCGTGATTCACGCGCATATAGGTTGATAACCAGTAGATGGCAGCGTTGTTCGTGCATTTATGGTTTGCACATTATGTCTCTTCTGGGAGTCTGTTCGAAGTAGCTGAACTTACAAAATGGAAGCATCATGTGGATGGGTATGTGATTATGCAAAATTTAAAGCCCAGGATTGAGTACAAACAGTCTGGACCTCGAGAGGACACAGGTTGAATTTCTCAATTTTCTTTTTTTTGGAAACTTCAGATTCTGAACACCTAACCTGGATGTTGAGTTGTTGATCTTAAAATGTAGGTGTAATGAAAAGTCCAGTGCTCAATGCAAATTATCTATAGACCTATGAAACTGTGAACTTTTTCGAGCAAGTAGCTCAGTTGGTTAAAGTGGTTCCATAAAGTCCTCACATAATGGGTTCTATCTTCGAACGACAGAGAATCAGAGAGGAGGACTGCTTTCCTCTCTGAGATTGTAAGTTCAAATCCCACAGTGTAATGCATTTCACACAATTTTAAAACTTCAGACCACAACATAGAACTTAGAAACACAGAGAAAGCACTGTTGCCTCCCTCTGTAAGAATAGCTCATGCTGTAGGAGTAAGACTTGTATGTCCGAGACTGTGAGTTCAAATCTCTCTGTGTTTTTTAGTTCAACAACCAGTGTAAACAGTCAAAAGCCAGAAAAAAACACTGAGAACTGTTAGAGCTGTCTACAAAAGCAGGTAGCCCAGTGGTTAAGAACGCTGTTTTGAAATTCTGAGATCATAGGTTCAAATCTTATGAGGAGCAAAACATTTTAAAGGTCAACATCCAAAATGAAGACTGAAAGGAGAGGAAAAGTACTAGATGCATTAGAGATTCAATGGCACAGTGGCTTTGTTCATAACCACAAATAAAGTTGTTCAAATGGCAAGGTGGCAGGTTCGGTTCTGCAACTGCACAACTCTGTGTAAACAAAAAGAGGGCAAGTTTGATCTCACAACCGTGGGGTTGTGTGCTGTGCAAAAAGGTGGCTGGCTTGGTTCCACAACTGCGGTGATTGTGTGTGTTCCAAACGATGCTGGGTTCACCTCCCAAAAGTAGTTGGATGGAGGTAGGAGGTTTTTTATTTTTTATTTTTTTTGTTAATTTGGCCATCAATACTGGACTGCCAACCGTGAGCATTTTGTATATTTTTTTTGATGGCCCAATTAAAAAAAAAAAAAAAAAAAAGTTATTATCTACCAAGGCACAACCACTTTTGGGGAACTGAACCAGACATCTTTTGGGGAACTGAACTGGACATCTTTTGGAACACACACAACCACCACAGTTGTGGAACCGAGCCAACCTCCTTTCACGCAGCACACAACCCCACAGTTGTGAGATAGAACTTGCCCTCTTGTTGTTTACACACAACTGTGCAGTTGCAGAACCGAACCTGCCATCTTGCCATTTGAACAACCTTATTCGCGGTTGTGAACAAAGCCACCGTGCCATTGAATCTCTGACACACTTCGGACTTTTTGTCTCCTTTCAGTCTTCATTTTGGATGTTGACCTTTAAAATGGTTTGTTCTTCATAAGGTTTGAACCTACAACCTCTGAACTTCAAAGCAGCTTCCTTAACCACTGAGCTACCTGCTTGTGTGGAGCACAAGCTTTTCTTTGAGCTTTTGACTGTTTACACTGGCTCTTGAACTTAAAAAGTATCATGGTGAGATTTGAACTCACAACCTCAGACATTGACCTTTAAAATGTTTTGTTCTTCATAAGATTTGAACCTTCAACCTCAGAACATCAAAGTATCATTCTTAACCACTGAGCTACCAGCTCCGACAGGCCTTTGTGTTTTCTTTGAGCTTTTGACTGTTTACACTGGCTCTTGAACTAAATGCATCATAATGAGATTTGGACTCACAAGCCATTCTTGCTGAGACAGAAAACAATGCTTTCTTCGTGTTTTTAAGTTCTATGTTGTGGTCTGAAGTTATAAATTGTGCAAAACTCACCTATTTGTGGGATTTGAACTATGAACCTCAGTAACACAAGTCATTTTCTCACAGACTGAGCTATTGGCTAATGACTTGATTCTGAACTCTGAATGGTGTTCTTGGCGTTCTTAAGATTGTGGACACAAACCCACCGGACTGGAACAAGCCCGTGTTTGTGAAACAGAAGTTGCTCAACTGCCGGCTTGTTCCAGTCTGGCAGGTTCAGTTACACAAATGTTGGGTTGACCTGATCCATCAGGTTCAGTTCCACAACCGCTTGCTTGTTCCAGTCCACAAGGTGGCAGTCCCCACTCCCCCAGAGGTGGTAAAGGATTAGAAATCTTTTCCTTGAAATGTTGGCCACACAGTAAAAAAAACTTGCTCACTAAAATGAGGTTTGGGGTCCAGGTGTTCAGTAACTGCTGCTTAAACATGATCAGCACATGAATTAGACTTGTGTGTGATGAATGTGTGAGCATCAGTTTTCCATTGTTATCAGGTGAAAACTAGTTCTCATGCTTTAACTAGTCTCAGTTAAAGGGATAGTTGTAAGTGTGATCATATTAGGTATTATCGACACATTATCACTAGATAATTAAAAAAAAAAAAAAAACATTAGCTCCAGGAGAGGAAATGTTGTAGAACCTCCTACTCCTACAAATAAAGGCCTGGACAAGGCCCTTGTCCAGGGCATACTATACATACTATAGAATGGCATATTTGATACTAAATTAGTTTATGTAAACATAGTGAATTTTGACATTTGCATTGACAACACACATGCATGGATAGTCAGTGATCGTGTGTGTTTATATGTGGAGCAGAGACATCAAGTGCCAGCAGGGGGCCCTATGCCCTTGACTTACTTTTCAAGTGCTGACATTTTCTTTTCTCTTGTATTATTTGAAGTTTTGAGCTCATCAGTTAATGTACAGGAAAGTTACAGGCCACTTCATGTTTCGGGGTCAAAATTCACCAAATTTTTGATGGTTGCCATGGCCATGCCCTTGTGTATCTGAGGCTTTTTGATAACTTTTCATCTTTAATGTGTTTAGTACAAATCAACACCTTTTTATGTGGGTACAATTATCGTGCTCCCACAAGTTCATTCATTTAGAAAAAATTGAAATCCCCAAGAGGAATGCCAATTTCAAATTTGCCAACTTCCTATTGAGTTGAGGCCATGTGAGTTCAAATCTCACAATGGACTTTTTTGTTCGTCTTGGGCTGTAATGTTTCCAACATGTTTCATGAAGTTTGATGCAACTTACTTTCTGCATTGTCCTACCAGGTTTCACTTCTGGCGGCACTATTGGGCCATTTTGCACCACTTTTATGTATTCCCCTAATTTTAATTATGTTAGTTTTCGCCAACATTTAATGTCTCAAAAATGTGATCCTTATGGAAGAAAGAAAAAATTTTTCCCAGGAATTACAATAGTGTGAGTGATCAGGCCTTAATCATTTTAATATAAATATATTTAAAAAGACAAAGGCAATTAAACAGTTACAAGATAGTATTTTTAAAACAGCTGGACTAACTATAAATACAGGTGTGAAGATGTACTATACAGATCTGTATCGTAATTACTGCACTCACATGGAACTTCATCTCAGCGTAGTAGTCATCATTGTCGACGCTGAAGATCTTGTAGTTGGACAGTATGTGAAGCAGCTCCCACTCTCCCTGGTTCATGAAGACTCTCTTGTCCTCTCTGAGCTCTTCAGGGCTTCGCATCAGTGTGATGTTGATGTCATCAACTGCAGATTGAATACAGTTTGGAAGGAAGCAGTGTGAAACAAGGACTATCACTCTACTCATCAGTTCAGGATAGGGATGGAAGGACAGATGAATAGAACTGTACAAACCTTAATAAGTGTTAAAAACAGAGCTGGGTGATATTTTGTACTGCAAGCTCATGTTTTAATCAAATCATATAAAAATGGGATAAATGGGAAAAGTTACAAAGTAAAATTTTAAATATAAATGCTTGAAATATTAATTAAATAGTTTGCCTATTATTGTCACAATCAATGTGTAAATGCAAATGCAGATTGTGAACAGAAGTTAGCTGATTTGGAGACGTTTTGTGGCTTTAATGCATTGAAAAAGATCTAAAACTTTATGTAGCCCAAGAAAAATATCTGGAATGTTTTTTTCTTACTTTTATTTATTATAAATTATGTAAATATGTTTGTCAACCTTCACAGGTTTGAAACAGCAATTGAAGGTTCAGTGAGAGAAGAGAGTCTTACTGGTGTGGAGCCAACTCTGGAAGGTGAGGCTACATTTCTGCACATCAAAAGGGAAATTGTAGATGTTGAGTGTGCAGGCTGTCACCACCTGGATGGGCTTGTAGTTGCGCACTAGTCCATCATGCGTCACATAGACGTAAGGGATGTCAGGAGATTTTCCTACATCCACACTGCAGATTCAGAAACAGAACATCTGTTTAAGATGGGAACAGAAAAACTGGGAAAAATCCCTGACACAAAAACAGTAGTAGAAAAAGTAGTAGTAGTAGAAAAATGTAGAAGAAAGTTCTTACAACTCATTAATGAGGATGTCGGGCACCCACACATTAGCAGTGGGTAAAGAAACTTGTTTGACTTCGTCAAAGTCTTCAGGGTTCCAGACCAGGAATTCATCTGTCCACGACTGAAATATTTAAAAACAGAAGAAGAAAAATCAGACAAACCGCAAGCACAAAAATAAGGCCTTAAAGATAAATAAACTATGTAGAGAGAAACTGTCAACAAATGTTGTTGTATACCTGAAATTGGACATGATAAATTAATGAAATATTCAATACAATTTAATGGGACGTTATTATTCATTTGCTTTCTGTTTTTGATAACATCTTAACATTCCACGGTTAAAAAGAAATTAAAATGTTCTCTTTCTAATCCCATTCCAGATTTGATCTCAAGACATCAATCAGTGTTCAAAAAGGATGAAAAGGTATTCTTCTCCAACAATTATGATTGAAAGAGGAAAACATTAATTTAATTGCCTTGTGTGCTTTATAAAATATAAAATGTTTAAATTTACCTCTTAAACAGATTTGAATAAAGGTTGTTGTGCCTATGTTGCGCACTGTAGTGTTATTTTGCCAAGTAAACAGTGATCTCCTCTTTCATTTTTTGTTATCTAAAAAAACTTATTCATTTTATTACATTTATTGTTGCTTCCCATTGTTTACCTGACATGTAGAACATTTGTCTTCAGTTGTATGTATCACTAGTGTCCATTTTCATGTCAATGCGCATGTATATACCTCTTATTTTCTGGGTTGTAACTTCCATATTTATATATTTTAACATATTTTCTCATTAAATGGAAACTAATCTTTATTATTGTAATTTGTTCAGGGTCTCCTTGTGTGTCTCACTAGTGTGTTTACTGTTTGTGTCAGAAAGTTAAATGGAAACTGCTTCCCAAACTGTTGGTTTTCCCACTCTGGCTTCTTTTACCTGACACCAACATCTAGCTACACCAAGCTACAGACAATTAACAGCCTTTTAAAAATACATTTGTCTTACTTGTCTGTACCACACGTATGTCGTCAAAACCTGATTCTTCTCATCCTGTGGTGGAATACAAGAAAAATAAATCAGGATGTGGGGCCTGGTAGTATCATGATGATGGATCATCATGATACAAAGTAAAATATAAAGTAAAAAGTAGTAAAAACTGCTTATTGTAAACATGAAGTTGGATGTGGACTGAACTCACCACATTCAGAATGGAGTAAACCATGAGGTCTATGGCAACTATCGTGGACGTCCTCCAGTCTTTCACTGGTCTCACTCCTTTCTTATATCCCGCACTCAGAAACTCCGACAGACGTACAAGAGTTGCGTTGGCAAATCGTCCTGTGCTGCTGCCCAGACGCTTAGCTGAAAATTCACCAAACATTTATCTGTTTACTGTGTATAAAAATGTACAATTAATTTGTATTTAAAATTATGAATATAATTATGAAACATTTTTACACAAGATAAAGTCATAACATGCAAAGAATTGCATTTATTTTTAACAAAGAATGTGTATATATTAACCACAATGTTCACCAAATTAAAGAGCTGTTAATCGCAAAAGGAAATGTTCTAAGTGAAAGTCCCTGAAAATCCACTTTAATCAACACATAAATTTAAATACATTTTTGAAATGAATTTTGTCAATAATTTACATAAAGTTTGTTCATATCCATTTATAAAAGTGCTTTACAACACCTGCTTATTAAAAAATATCTCTAAATCTCATGTGCATATAAGACATTTTATACTCTTTAATTCCGTTTTTAATTACACAATTTCTTTAAAACAAAAAACATTTAGTGCAACAAGCAACAGTTTAGTGCATAGTCATCATGTCAGTCCCTGTAATTGACAATCTGCAATACAGATTAAATAATAATACTTTCTAAAATGTACTTTCTACAAACTTTGAGGGTAAATAAGAGTGGAAGTTGTTGTTGTAGGCTTGACAGTGTGTGTGTACCTGTGCACGATCGTGATGCTCCTTGAATCAGAAGGAAAAGCAGTGCTGTCCAGCCTGGTGAGAGTCTCATGATGTCAGTCCACGTGTGTCTCCTGCTCCTGCTGCTCTGATGTGGGGCCTCAGGACGCCTGACACTGTTATGCTCCATTGCTCTTCACTATATCCATCAATCCACTGGTGTCCACCATCAAAACCTTGTTAGTGTCTCTCAGCCCATTAGGGTGTGACCATTCTGCTCTGACGTCACTCCTCCATGTTCTGTAAAGCAACAGAACACAGATAAATGGAGCTGATAGACTGAAGCTATCGGACTCTGTGACTCTGTAGATCATATCTGAATAATTATTTCAATTAATACTCAAACATCTGGTTTGGGTGATTATCACATAAATTGCCCAGTAGCCATTTGCTGCCTGAAAGTTTATTTAATCTAATTCCTTAGAATCATAATTAATCTGATAATTGTAAAAACCAACCAATTAAATTTAATCTGTGAAAACATAGGAACATATTTTTTAGTTTAGAGTTTTAAGTAAAATATTTTTTTGTCATTTTTAATTTAATCACATTTAGTTTATTAGTTTGTTTATGCACAATTAAAAAATATTAGGCCTCAGTATTAGAAATTAAATCAATGTATAATTTAATTTCTTTACACCGAGATCTAAAATATGAGCGATTGCAATGTGCTAAAAATATTGAGTGCAATTGGTTACATTAATATTTTCATTTTTAGGGGCAAAACCATAAGTTCCCCATAAATAAAGATTTTCCTGTCAAGTTATATACTGGGCTTGCTTTTGCTGTAAATCCCAAAAAACAACAGTAACTTTAATTAAAATAGAAATTTAAATAGAAATAATGAATTTAGACTGTCTACATTGTAATGTCTTTCTTCCCATTGTTGCTTCAGAAATAAAAAGTGCAGGGTCTCTATGGCTTTTATTTTTGCTTTAGTCATGTTTATCTTCACAACAAAATCAGATTTTAAAAGGTAAAAGGGAAGTGACGATCTGTTTGAGATGACAACTGTAGTTACAACCAAGTAAAAACACAAAGGTAGAAATTAGCATTTAAAACCACTTGTAAATTTTTTTCCTCAAGCTACACAATGCAGTGTTTTATTAGTGTTTGGCTCAGAGCAAACTGATGCAGTAGATTAGTCTACACACAAATACATGCTGGTTCTCTAAACGGGCACCTTTTCTGAAATCTTGGCGATAAAAAAGACAATAAAGACAGTAACAAGACTCTTACTTAACATTTATCCACAGCTCAATTGCATAACATCACATAACCAGATCCACTGGAAGAAGAGGCTCGCAATTACTGTGACAATTGCATTAATATGGATCTTTCCACCAGTGAGTTTTCGGTGACGTACTTTTTGATATTCTCATCACGAGTATTAAGAAACCACCAGGGAGTAGAGACACAGCAACTGAGCTCTGAATGGGCCGTATTGATCTATTTTGTGGCTGCAGGATGGAGATTAAGGTATGAACCCAGTATTTTATAACATCACACCGGCACTGGGGGGTTTTCTCCAGGGAACTGACTGATTTTTCCATATCTAAGTGTAAATCTCAGTTGTCGGGAAAACATGATAACATCCCTGATCTTATAATGTGTCTGTCATACAGTGACGTTGCTGTAACCCTGTCTTCTGAGACAATTAAAACTGAATGTTTTGCTTTATAGTTACAGTTTCAGTTACAACTTGCATAAAAGCTTGTCTCCAAAGCCATTGGACTGTAAGGAGATGGTGTACAATGCTGTAATGGTCTAGAACAATGGTTGATTTTTATACCAACTACCCCCTGAAAAAAATTTGGGCTCTCCATTATTGCCAATGTTAAAAAACAGCGGTGTAAGCAAAGGCAGCTTTTTCACAGGAGGCAGATTTATTCTCAATAAGATAATCTGCACTCTCATCATCCTCCACTTCCTCACATATACTTCATTCACTGGTATAGTGAAATAATTTTATACACACTCTGGTAAAAATTTCTCAGCTCTACTCTGATCACATTCCCTTGTATTTACAGTAGAACAATATTTTTCTCTGAGTACCACAAGATGCAGCTCACGTATCACTTGTGGTACACGTACCACAGTTTGAGAACCATGGATCTAGAAAATGGAGAGTAACACAGTGCTCAAATTTTCAGTTTATAAAATGAAATAGATTTTATTACACTGTGTTCTCTTGATAGAAATATTTATTCTCCTGCATTTATTTTCCATAACCAAAATATTTATAATCAGATGTTATTTTAGTATTTTGCCATTTAAAATATATTTCTATACATTGTGATACTTCTTTTTGTCATTTACTTCCCTTTTTTGTTTTCTTTTATGTCCTAATATGTTACTGTGTTGCTTTGATTAAAAAAAAAATCCCAGTGGGATTATCAAAGTTATTTCCAGCTACCTAATCTAGCTAATAGCTAGCTAAATAGCTACATTTCTGTATTTTTGACCTCTCAATTTCCTTTTCTAATTTATATTTATGTAGATGTATTTCCTTTATCTCTCCATCCCAGTGTTACCTAAAAGCATCCTTCCAAACTGTACATTCTCCCTCTGATTTTAAGAGTTTATTACTGTGTTTTAAGTACTCTTTCCTGACTTCCTCCTCTGCTACTGAATCAGATGCCTCATTTCCTGTCATTTCTGTATTTGCTGCATGGAACCCATGCATACATTATCAACAAACTAACCCATTTAATTGTAAGTCCAAATATATTGTATGTTGTTACGGACTGAAATCCAGAATTAGGTCACCAGTGTCCTTGCTAATCAGGAGATATTAACTGTACCTGTTGTTGAGCTGTTCTTCCACAGCTGAGGGCAATCAGCTATCTGAGGTTACATAGGCAGGTTGGAGGTAAATTGGCCTTTGTCCTTATATTTTGAATGGGAATTGATAAATGGAACAGCTTTGAATGGAGGTGTGTGTGGTTTTTTTTTCTTTTGGCTACCCATTGTGTTTCCCCATTGTCCAGTAACCTCTGTTTTTGCATTTGGTTTTAAGTCCAGCTCTTTGTTTATCTGACCTTTTCCAGACCATTTTTATTTATAATGTGCTTGCAGCCATAAATCCATAAAAGACAATTAAACATGAGCAAAAAAAATAATAATCTTGCATTAAAAGATTAAAATTCAATAAGACACAAGCATTTTTTTAAACCCAACAAGGAATGGTGTATTTTTAAGCAGGCAGTGAAGAGACTGCCTCATGTGGGCTATTTTGTTCCAAAGGCCCAGTCTCCTCTGAGCCTCAAATTCATTTTTGTGTTTGCAAAGCAAGTCAGATAGTGGGTGAATAATATTCATTTATGTGTACTATTACTGCCACATTTTAGAAACCAAATAACCAATTTTCTGCCCTTTCTTTGTCATGGCAGTGCTTTGTATGACCACAAGTCTCAAGTCTCCTGTCCTGTTCGACATGATGCAGTGATGATGCTTCCCAGACCTCAGCAATTGCTCCCGTGAGTGCAAATTTATAGATTCTGGGTTATTTATTTGGTGAACAACCTCAGTTTACGATACAAATGGCTTTTTCTTAAATTCATCCAAACTAATAGCCTTTATATTAAAACAAAATTTAATAATAATTTTAAAGGTCCAGTGTGTTTGATTTAAGGGGAATATGTTATAATTTCATGTGTCCATTAACATGAAATTAAGAACTGTAGATGCCTTTTCTATTACACAGCAAGTGTGTCCTCTTTTATGATTCATTATCAAATCCACAGTAGCTCTTGGTTGCCTATAAATTGATTTATTTACTTTGAATAAAGTAAATCCAAATCCAAAATAAGGAAAATCAAACTGCCAAGGTTAAAAATAATAATTTTAATTAATTGAAAATTTTCATATATCAGTTGAGTGGTTGAAATTTTACATCAAACCGTGTATGATTAAATAAAATATACACAAATACACAAGATTGCCAAAAGTACTGTATGTAGCCACTTCAATATTACATCCACATGTGAATACATATGCACATATAAATACATTCTTGTTTGTTCAATATTCCTTCCTTTGCGTTGTTTTAAAAGGATTTTTTAAACATCTGCGTCCAGGAATATCATAATACAAGAAGCTCTGTACAGTAAAAATCAATCAAATCAAGTCTTTGAGCATGTGTTCAGGCAAAGCTCCAGCTGGCCCAGAGCAGCAGCAGAGTACCAGCATACAGGGTCAGAACCAACAGGTAGAGACGGAACAGCAAGCAGTCCAGCTTTGAGCAGAGGGCCAACCAATCACCTTGAGCTGAGGACTCGCTGTCCTCCTGGGATAAAGCCAAGCGGAGAGAAACCAGCTCCTGAAGGAGCCACTCTGGCCCAGAGGCAACATCCTGGATCTCAGTCAGGGACAATGAATCCCCCTCCAGTGAGGACTCCAGCTCATAATCTATGAGAAGAACATCAACAAATCTGATTTTACTTAATTTGTGGCTAATTTTATTTTTCCTTAGCAAAACACATCAGCACTGAGAGAAATTCCTGTTGGTGGGACATTTCAGCAAATTTTTAACCTAAGGTCAGGTCATACATTCCATATGTATGTGTGCACAGGTCTGCTAAGGTCCACTTTATGTGAATTTTGTCATCCAGTTTGAATCCGTAACAACTGTGTAAATATTACCTGTAACACAATACCTTCCAGTTCAGTTGTTGGAGTGCTCTTGTTTTGGTCAAAAAACAATGACGCTAACCATGGTAGCTAACCCTAACCCGAAAAATTGCCAGTACTTAAATGGAATGTAAGATATGCATGGAAAACCAGATTGATGGAGACCCTCATTTAAAGTACCAGCAGATGGGAAAATGTGAAGAAAGCAGTAAATATAACCCAGCCCTTATACCTTACCATCACTTGCGTTAATGTTTTCAAGGGTTTTGATGGAGGTTAAAGCGCTGTCATTGAAGTCGTGACCACTTGAGCCGTACTTGTCCAGCAGACAGGCAGACACCGACATTTCCCTGACCTCCTTCTCACTGTGGTGGAACAGCTTCACCACCAGTATAGATTTGATCAGGCTGAGCATCAGCAGGGCCATGCACACAACGAAGAACACACCTGAGCGGAGGTGGAGCAAAAAGCAGAAAATCTCTTCTAACACAACAGTCTGATTAAGGCATTGTTAATGATATACAGCATGTTGGTCTTAAAGCAGAGATAGAGGCAGGATTGATTGAACAATAGTTAATTATTGTGGAGTGAAGTTTAGGTATGGTCGCTCTCTCACTTGATTTACAGTATATCATCCTGAAAGGATATTATAGAATTATTTTCAAAAATATGGACCCCAACTTTAATGTAATGACTGATTTGAGTATTAGAAATGTTTCCGATTGTCATGAAGAGGTTTTTATAAACTGTGGCCTTTAACTTATTTGGTGAATTCTCCTGATGGAAAACTTTTGAAGGAAAATATTGGTATTTTGTAAAATTCATCTTTTTTGTGCCAGATAGGTCAGTATTTTATTAATGTTCAGTTCACTTGTGCCTGACATTTTCGTGTTTAATATGAGAAATGACAGACCGAGTGCCCTCCACCGTTTATTTACTGCTCTTTTTTCTCAAGGAAATCTGGATATTGGAGTTGCATAGATGATGAATTTTAGAACTTGTTTTGTGAGAATCAAGCTTTTTATGCCTGCAATAACAATAGGGCTAACAAAAATTTATTGAATAGCTTGTACACTGAGTTAATTTTGGAATTCTTCATTCATGTGACTGGAAAAAAAATCCAATAACAAAACCGAAGAACAACAAATGTGGCTCTAAAATAAAGCAAACCCACCTATAAGAGGAGTTGTGAGAGCAGAGGAGGGCAGTTCATCTGTCATGTTGACTCTGAAGACAGTGTAGCCCAACAGTATGCTGATTTTAAAGGCGATGCGAACGCCACTGTCCAGGGGAAGATAGAAACTGATTACATCCACCAACATGAGGAAGATACTGGGGATGAGGAGACCCACCACATACAGCAGGGGGCGCCGGCGGATCAAAACCTGACCAACAGATATGGACCAAGAAACAGATCACTCTACGATGCTTCATATATGATAAACATCGATTTTTAGTGCTGCATGGCCATGAACATAGTTTTGTTTTTACTATATAGTAGTTTCTGTAACACGGTGCAGTTTCTTCTGGAGCAGTTTCTCTTTTATTCATAAGGCCTGATTTTGAATTGATTTAATTTAAATGTTTGCATTGTGTATATATACAGTATAAACTCCCAGTGCACCATTACCCAGCCTTATTTGGTCTTTGAGCTGAATAAAGAACAACCCTCCCTGCTCTCCACCTGCACTGGGGCTGTGAGGCCATTTTCACTAACACTAACAAGAAGTCCATTGATCAGGCAGCCACTGAGACAGCCTCATTATGGTTGCTCACCCTGCTCTGTCTATCGGCTCTTCCCTCACTCCCTCCCTCTTTCTCTCTGTCTCTTTACATGCCAGATAGTGCAGCAGCTTCATCATTTAGCATTAGCTCACAAGTCCAATCCATGAAGGTCATGGCGAGTTAGGGTGGCTGCTTGAACCCTCAGAGGGCAACAGTTCACCATCGATGAGCAATCATGCCCATCACAATTTAGTAACTCGTTTGCTAGGAACGATTCATTGGAGAGGTATTACGGCTTAAAGAATTATTTGTGATTTTATATGGGGTAATGTTGAAGTTATCATTACATATAAACCAACAAGTCCCTCTTCTGCTTGTATGACCCAACTGATAGAGGATCTTCACCTACCTCAAGCATTTTTAAAAGCAAATTAAAGACATGAATAATCACTAGAGACTATTTTTATCATGTAAACACTGAGTGTGTTCACAGCAAACTAAAAAGATTGCACTTGCACAAATTTGTCATATGCATGTCTATGTATGTGTATGCATTTTCTCTTGGTACTGCTGTACATTATTAGGTCTCTGCCTGCTTCTGCTTACTGTGTTCAATTATTCTGATATCAAAATGTGCAATTTTTAAAACTTTTGCTGCAATCTTATGCCATTACAAAGAATGGAGATATACACGTCCTCATCTGTCAGTGCACGGGTTACTGAGATAGGGCAGATTGTGCATAGATCAAAGCCAGCTGCAAAGATATTTAGCATTCCCTCCTGCATTTCCCACAGTAAACGAAGATTGACTTGACTTAAACTTTTTACTCTCTTGGTTTCTTCACCATTCCCTAAATACATTCAATGAGGCAATACGTTTCGTACATTGAACTGGATATGTGCATAGTCGGTGTTGTCTTGGTGGATTTGCCAGTAGCTTGAAGGTATGGACAGCAGCTCCCATTCTCCGTCATTCATGAACTCCCTCTTGTCATTAGCAATGGCCTCTGCACTCCTCCACAGGGAGAGGTCTATCTCATTAACTGCAGAGGGAGAGAGATTAAAGGACAAAAAGAGATGGAGAATGAAATATGTTCATCACTTTTCTCTTCTATTCTGATTTTGTTGTCCTTATACATAACGTATTATGACTTGAACATATTAGCTGTTGCTCCTCATGGTCTCTATTAACTTAACAGCGTCTCCCAAGTCTAAATCTTGGACCAACTTCCTCATAGAAGTTGATGCAGATCATATAAACCCCTCCACTTAGAGGCCCACTATAAATCAGTGACATCTAATGGTGAGGCTGCAAATTGCAGCAAATGTAGAACTCCTTTGCAAACCTTTCCCTTTCCCATGTGTGTCAGAAATTACCGTGGCCTTTGCATACTGGAAAGTATGTAAATACTCTTTCACAGCTCTTGTTACTCTTCATAATCTCTGTGGTTTCCGCTTCCTTCTTTGTCAGTTCAAGCTTCAAATTTATATGGACAAAGTTGTTGTTGTTGTTTTTTGGTTTTTTTTTGTGCAGTTAGCTTCAAAAATGCATAGTTTTTCTGTTCAGGCTCCTCTGAAAACATGGCTGAGCAGGATGGCCGCCTCTGTAAAGCAAGGCCCTTGCATAAAATACATATAAAATGCTTATTTTAAGCCTTTGAAAATCAAAAGTTTTATTTTAAAGTTATTAAGGCATATAATACATACATACTTATGGGTGGAATTTTCTATTTCTGTCAATAAATCCTCATAAATGTTACACACTGGACTTTTAAATGAAAACTCAGACCTGAGTGAAGCCAGCTGCGGAAGGTGAGGCTGCAGTTCTGCTTGTCAAAGGGAAATGCGTACATCTCAAGGCTGCAGGCCAGCACCACCTGCATGGGCCGATAGTTCTTCACTGAGCCGGAGGAGTTGACGTAAACATAAGGGATCGGTGGAGATTTTCCTCCATCCACACTGGGAACATACACACACACAAGGGAGAGGGCAAGGTGAAACTATACCGATATTGTGCCAATAATATCGTGCATCCCTAGTTTTTTGTCGGAATTTCCCTTACGATTGCCCTTCATTATCTGCTATTTACTATCATCAACTAAGTAGGAACTTTAGTCACAGTAAACCGCTAAAAAATAATGCCTGGTGTAAACATCGGTCTTGCATTATTTTTTAAATCCCAGTGCTGGAAAAAGTCTATACACAGTTTATCTTTTTGAGAAGTTAATTAATTTATTTTATTTGATTTGATTTGTTTTAAAAGATAACTGGAGTTTTAAAAAAGTTACTGATGAATATAAATCAACAAGAACAGAAACAGTGTCATCATGACCTAAGACTAAAATGATTTTCATATTTTTTTCATACCGAAATCAGTAATAGTAATTGAGTTTGGGGTGAGTGACAGGAAAATCCCATTCCAAAACCTTATTTGACCTGACTTTGTCCCAGGTAATAAATGAAATGACAAGATCACACTGTAGATGTAACATAGCACTGAAATGGGTCGAGTTTTCTCATAATCTTACACTTCACTGACGATGACATCAGGTATCCAAATTGCATCAGATGACAGTGAGATTTCAGTGATGCCATCAAACTCCTCTGGATCCCAAACCAGGAACTCATCGGTCCAGATCTGAAAGCAGAGATATATAAAATGATACTGTTTATTTTCTTAATTAATTGATTATGGGTTTGGTTCAGTTACTGAATTAGTGAATCAGTTACTGAATCAGTTACTGTATTATAAAAATGCTAATTTAATCATTGCAGCTGTCTTGATTTTGATGACCTTTACAGTAATTAACAAAATGGAAAATGTTGATAGAATGATTGGTCACATACCTGTCTGTACCAAATACTTATTGTCATACTCTGTGTTTTTCCATCCTGGGGAAAAGAGAACATGTTTTTAGCTATACTAACACTATTTTAAGACAACTTTAAGGTGTTTTTCAACTGAGTCAGTGTATTTCCTATTACAGTCAAATATGTGCAGTGCAACAAGATAAATATAGTTTATGTAAAACTACGATTGATTTTTCTTGTCAGTGGAGGAAAAAAAATTACACACCACATCAAGGACAGACTGCAGTATGAGGTCTATGGAGACTGTGGTAGTGCTGGTCCAGTTGTGAACAGGCCGAACTCCACAGTCGTATTTTCTCAGGAGGGTCCTGGTCAGCTGGTTCAACGTTGACCTCTTCGGCTTCTCCGGCACACATTCGGACAAATGAGCTTAAAGGCAAAAAAATAAAAAATAACACTGTGAGGAAGTGACTAAGTAGGTTAAGATTAATAAAACAAACATACAATTACATTTATTGTACTAGAGCAGTAAAGGAGGCTTTGAAAGAGATTAACCAAAGTTGTTCTCACTATTTAATATGCACTTGCTGATAAAAAGGCAACAACATTCATACATATTCACACATTCATGACAGCAGTGGATGAGGGAGGTGGAAGTTGCTCAGTGCAATGTAATACTGTCCATAATGATCATAAATACTGGGTTTATTACACTTTAAACTGCCAGATATTTAAGATCTTATACATTAGTATGTGACAATTGTAAAATGTAAAACTGTTTTCCAAATTATTCTGAGGTTTTTATGCAATATTGTGTATATATTTATACTTTTTACTTTTCTTTACAAGTACATTAATCCCTACATGTGCCATGATTGGATTATGTATAATATTATGTATAGTTGATTTTAAGCCAGTATCGTAATATTCCCTATTTGACCTATTTTATAATATAAACAGGAAAATGGTTATTCATGTATAGCCGATGAAATACATCCACTCTGACGTAAAAAACTGTATTAGTAATGCACAAATCTCATAAATAGAAACCCTTGCAGGTTATTTCTCATTCAGAAATGGTAAAATACAGTCAAGGCATCTTACCTGATAACAGTAGCATCAGCCAAAGGAGAGACATCTTGCTCAAATAAATCAGTAATCCAGATTACAAGTGTTATCCAGGTGTTACATCCAAACATCCACAGGCTCATTCAATAGCTTCAGCAGTAGCAGCATTGAGTGAAGGGGAAACAGCAATGAACAGAGTAGCACTGAGATTTCACTTCCACTGATATTGATTTTCTACTGCCTGTGTAATGTGATACGTATATTAAGAAAACACTGGAAAAGGAAACTCCCTGAAGGTTTGTTTTGGTGCCTGTTTATTACTTTACAGCAAAGATTTACATTGAGTATATCTGCGTGTTGTGATTAAATTCATTGGTCATTGTTAAATATCTATAGTGTACAGCTGCAGGATCTGACAGCATTAAATCGTCCGGGACAAGTGTAAATCAAAACATTTTCATTATACACTTATAGATTCAAATTTAAATCAATTTTTATTAATTTATTTTGTTTATTCTCATTTGTTACGTGTCAGATTATGTTTAAGTTTTTGCATATTTTTTTAACTTAAACATATTTTGAGATATTTTATGAAAAATTTCAAATGCATCAACAACAAATAAAAAATCATTATGACATCATTGCTTTTAAAGCAGTTAAAGACTATAAAATGGCAATAATATGAAGAAGTCAATATATAATGAATATAATATATAATATAATTAACTCTGTTGTATTTCTATTGAAGAAAATTATAGTGAAATCATTTTTATATTGTATTATTCCCAAATGTGTCAATTTATATGTACGTGTATGCATGTGATTTGTACATACAGTGTATATTTGTAAGCTTTTGACTTGTATTTAATTGTTTATTTAACTGTAAATATTCTAATAAAATAGTTAAATTTAAATAATTTTAAAATAATTTTAAAATTCAAAAACTACAAATAAGGAGAAACTGTACTGAGCTGAAATCACCTCACACACAACAGAGACGTACTGTAAAGTTTCATGTAACCTGAATGCAACAACTGTCCTGTCACTCACGTTGCGCGCGCACGCGGTCTGGTGCACGCGCGGGTCCTGACAGGTGAGCGCGCGCAGCTGGCCCGGCTGTGGGCTCGCGGCTCTTGACAGATGGAGCTTCTTTGACTCGGGGTCGTCGCTGACAGTGTTTCGGGCGTGAAAAAAGACAGGAAGGAAATCCGGGTTTTCGTCTGCAATGACATCGGAACAGAGCGAAAATGGAGAAAATTCGACGAACTCGGTGAGCGCAGAGGATGATGTGGAGTCGTTATTAACGTAACAAGTGACATGTTTTCGTCGGAATGACTGATGAACTAACGTTAACACTAACCCCGCCGCTCTTGTGTGGACAGAATCCTAAAACACCGAATCTGCCTTAGAAAGCTGACATTTTAGCTTTAGCTTTGTGCTTTACGTCTTTTAATTAGGGTTTTCTATAATATTTTAAAGATGTTTGTATATTTTATGAAGCACATTTAAATCCGGCATACATAAACTACACCAAACTTCTCTAAATTTTTATAAAATTCAAACTTAATCTCCCCCCCCCCGCCCCCCGTTGGCAGTTAATTTGGCTCGGATGTTAAGATACTCGTATCAAAAATGTGTTTTGTTAAGTAGTTAAGTTCACATTTGATTTAATCAAATATTGCCATCTGCACGTAAAGCCATAAGAGTCCAGAATCCTTCCTTAAATCCAATCAATTAATTTTACTATTATACTATAATAATTTCAGTCCAACTTTCTAAAATCTAAAGTAAAGTTAAATGTTTTTTTTTGTCTCTGTGTTCATTCAATTAGGCTATTGCTTTATGAATAGGCCTTTCTAATCCCGGCCAACCACATACATGAAGTCATATTTTTAATTGTGTCATGGACAAAGGGTCAGGGTTCACAGTAGTAATGATGTGTGTCAAAAATAATGTATGCTTGCATCTGTTTTCCGTTTGGTATTGACATAGGATGTGTCTGTGTCTGTGTGTGTGTGTGTGTGTGTGTGTGTGTGTGTGTGAGAGAGAGAGGGTGGGAGTGAGAGACACCCAGTGCCTTTGTCGCTCAGGACTGGTGGCATGGTGAGTGGAATGATAAACAGAAGCCTGTGCTATCCATGTCAGTGGCCTAAAATAGAGGCTCACTAAGAGGGTCTCAGATAGACCCCAGACTCCATATAAGTCTGGTATGGTCTGCTCTCAGTTTCCTGTGTGTGTGTGTGTGAGAGAGAGAGAGAGAGCCGTCCACCTGCTGTTGGGTATAGCAAGCTTTATATAGCACCTCTCACTCAGCAGACTCATGTTATTTCTTCCTTGTGTCTGTGAGGTTGAAGCGCATGACGACCTGTGAGCATTTACTTAGTGGCAAGTGATTACCGAGCACTAATACATGTTTTTTAAATTATTATTATTTCGTTTTCTCAACAGAAAACATATAAAATAATTAATTCATTAATGATGGTGCCACTTCCAGAATAGATGCACTAAGCGCAATATATTCAGGTTACCAGTTCCTGTGACAGTCAAGGATATATAAACATGGTAGAAAACAAAACAAGAGAGGTCTCAGAGTATTTTAAACATGATCCTTAACTGTAGTTTGAATATTTTATCATGAAATTATTGTGGAATGGTATTTTGATTGTCTATTCCAATGTTTTTCAAACATTAGTCATACTTCTCATATCTTTAAAATGTTGCCTTGAAGGAATAATTAAACATTTTGAAGTGAACTGATTTTTACTTGAAGTACAGTACAATAAATACAAAGCTACTAACTTACCTTGGCACATAGACTGGAAATGAGACAGTGCAGATGTTGGCTTGGTCCGAGGGCAACATTATCCAATTACCAGCACCTTTAAAGCACACTACCACTTTATTCATCGTGTTTATTTGATCTGTGTGAAAACAAGAGGTCATTCGGGTCAAGCAGTGTAAATATGAAGGCTTTTGTAGACTTCCCTGGTTGCTTATATTTACATCTGACATGAGACAAATACAGTATATGTCATATAATGAGTGTAAAAAATTCCCCACTTTATTTTTGCTGTTAAGTGTAGGCCACTTAATTGTGCTCAGTTTTACAAGCTGCATTGTCCTGACCCAACTATGTGAACCTCAGCAGGTTGGCATTTTGGAATTTGTCCTTCAGCTCCATATATACTCCATGTTGTACGAGTCCGACTTTCACATGGGACAAAAGATTGGGGTCATTGACATTAAAGTTTGGACTAGACATTTTAAATTGGCAGTCGAAGGTGATTTGTAAAACATGTTGCAATTAAAACTTGTTTCACCCCTGTGTCCAAACCTTTCTCTCAGCAGAGCGAAATGCTGATCAACCAGCTGAGGGAGATCACTGGCATCCAGGACCCACAGATCCTCTACAGAGCCTTAAATGTAAGACCTAAAATGTCACTCATATCTGACATAGGCATTTCCACTGGTTAGCAATTGGGGAGAAACCCCACAGGGTGGGCTTGGCTACTGAACTGGAAATGGTTACCTGGAAATGGAAGTAAAAGTAGTAATATTTTGAAATTTAGAAATAGTCCCACTTAAAAGGTTTACAAAGCATGAAACCTTGGCATGAGTCCACTGCAGCGATCAAAAGAGATTCATATCATCATGAATAATGTCCACGTGTGTTTACGTCATTCAGGACTGTCACATTTTTGAGCACCTATGAGTCATATTCACGGGAATATCTGATCTGTCCACTTAGATGCCAGACACAAATGCACATGTTTATTTCTATGTACGAATGAGGCTAGAAAAAGATCTGACGCTACCTAATGATATTCAAACGTCATACTTGCTTTGTGCCACATGGGAGGAAAAATCAGAATTGGGTCTCTTGGACCAAATAGTGTAAATACAGCCTTAGTCCCTGCTATTGGAAACTAGCTGTCATGGTGTAGGCTAAAGGTAGTTGGACCTCTGTAATCAATCTTGGTTGAGACGTATCTGTTTATGTGTGAGGTGAAGGGTTGCAGGATCAAATCCTAGGACAGGTCAAGAGCTGGGTTGCCCCTGAGCAAGACATCCAACCCCCATTGCTGTCTGGGCACACAGTGTGTTGTACATTGTAAATCTCCCTGCATAGTTGCATCCAAGACATCATTTAAATAAGCATGAAGATACTGCACCATTGATTTTAGACCAGGTTTTTTGATGGTCAGTGGTGCAGTGGCTTTCTGCTGCTTCAAGATAGCCAACAATGAGCCTGACCACACCTCGCACACGGGTGTAAGATAGAGCACAGTGAGTCTTACATCGTTACAACTCTGTGTGGAATGGACAGGAATCAATATCATGTCCTCGTCTCCTGTATTTAAGGCCAGTCAGGGTGATGTCGGACATGCAGTTGGACTGCTAACAGCACAACCTGCAGAAGTTCAGGATCCTGGAGACCCTCAGGAGTCAGAGAACCCCGGAGAGGCCTGGGACAGTCAGAAAGGTACAGAGTCTGGAAAAGTCTGACATGATTTAATGTTGAAATTAAATACTATGTACAATCATCATTTCAAATCTCAAATGGTTGTGACATTCTGATTGTATATTTTAGGAAAGCTTTAAAAAAAAAAATATGAGACTCAGCCTTTCGTTGTTTAGTGTGTTAGATACACCGATTTCAAATGCAGGTGTCCTGTTAAGGATTAAACAGTTCATTGAACAGTTTGGTTTGTGTCAGTTACACTTCTGTTTTGATTTGATAAAGAGAGATGAAATTGTAATCATTTCCAATTTTCTCACCTTATTTCCTCTTTAAAATGATGTGAAACATGAAGTACAAAATAACAATTTTACTTTTTTCAAAGTAATAGACACTTTGCCCACAATTGACTGTAAAACAGACAAAAGTGTGCAATTTTGCATTGTTTACAACAGATAGTGTAATATAAATCCAGCTGTAGTGGTTTTACACCTGTGTGTTTAGTTATTTTCTCCTTGTTTTTTTCTCTACTTGTTAAGATAAACATCAAAACAACAACATATTGTTGTAAAGGGCACAGGATTAATAAGAGTGATACAGAATATTCAAAAGCTCAAATGTTTCCTTTTTAAATTTAAATAAATAACTGAGGTCTTCGGTAACAACGCATATGGATTATTATGGACAAAATGTTTTAAACTTAAAAAAATCAAAATACCATCTAATTTATAAATTGTCATATTGTCATGTAATATTGCAGGGATTCGTAAAGATGAACTGCAGACCGCCATTGAACTCAGCCTGCAGGAATCTCATGACGCCCAGGAGGAGGAGAGAGAATTTCACAGGTGCAGGAAACACTTTTGACTATTTTGAGTTCAATCTCTTTATTATCAAAAGCAGATGACCGCACATCTTTGACTCTGGTTCTGTCAGAGAGTTCGTCCTGTTAAAAGGGAGTTTCTTCTCTCCACTGATGCCTAGTACTTGCTCATTATGTGAACTGTTTCGACCTTACTATGTACAGTGCCTTGAAACAATGTATGTTGTGATTTGGCACTGTACAAGTAAAACTCATAAAATTAAACAGAATTATTAATTTACTCTACCGATGATGTTTTGCAGGGCTCTGGAGGCCAGTGCTGAGGAGAATGCAGCAAGAATGAAGAGGAAACGCTGTGAAGCCCAGAGTGACATGTGCAGCCCTTCAGACTGGATCCGTCAGGGCGACTGGCCTGTGGGCATTCGCAATGTAGGGAACACATGCTGGTTCAGTGCCGTCATACAGGTGAGAATAATGGTCTGCTGAGCTTTGAATAAAAGGATTCTGGATAGAGATTGACCCAGAGGTTTTTCTATGGCTGATGCCAGTCTTTAGAAATCAGTGAAGCCAGTTTAGGATGGCTGATATATGATGCCCATTCTCTTTTTCTTTTCATCCATCTGATAAAATATTAATTTTAATTTAAATAATAAATTATTTTGAATTAAGATAATGCATTTACTTAATATTAAACATATAAAATGTAATATTTATGTATTTAAATTCATTAACATATATGAAAATTGCCTTGAGATAATTATACTGTGACTTGGTGCTGTACAAATAAAATAAAATTGATTTGATTAGGTTGTCAAATAAAATTGTCATCTTAAACAAGTAATAAAGTTAATAAAGTTAAAAAAAAACACCTGGATATTTCTATAGGCAGATAACATGTGCACTTGCAGAACTGCTGTCATTTCAGTCACAATAAATAACATTTTTGATTACTTATATCAATGAATAAAGAAGACAATGAATCAAGAAAATAAACATTTTACCTAGTTCTGTCCTCATGTTTCACTAATATCTATGCCCTAGTATTTGTTATCACTGTAAAATTATCATATGCATTGTTTAATATATTTAGCTATTTCTTTCACTGACATTCATATAATAAATGATATCCCCATGAGTTTCTGTATCAAGTGTAGTTTTAAAGTGACAGCAGAAGCACTCCGATTACAAAGAGATCTCTTCTAAATCTTTCCCTTTCTCATCAACTCTAATAAAATTAAACATAAGAGGATAAAAACAAATATGTGAGGGCATCTTCCTGTTACAGGTAGGTTTTCTTGAGCTGCTAACTCTATTAAAAGTCCATTCCAGACTGAATTTAGTGAGGCCTATCAGGTGGCTCGACAGAAACTGGAGCTTCATTGAGACCAGAATGTGTAGTGAAGTAATGATGGAGTGAGTGGTCACTTCCTGGTGTGAGCCTGAAATGGACTCAATCAAAGACAGTGGTTATTTGTCTCTGTTGGACTCAAATGTGCTTCTGCTTCGATTTAACCCCCAGGGATGGAGGTTATTTTCTGGAAACACAAGTGAGAAAATGAAGAGTTGTTGTTTGAATACAAATGTTGTTTGTATCATACTCTCTTATTTTCTTTTGTATATTTACAACTCAAATTACTGATTCAACAGAGCCCAGCTCTTGATAACATAGACTTCCCTAAAAAAAAAAAAGTAATTATGCTATCAGATTTAGGCTCAGTGACCGCATGATTGGATTGTCAGTTCATTATTCCTCGACTATCCTTTGTGGTATAAATTACAGTAAAACTGAGATAAGCCGTAATTGAATTTCCCACTCAAAGGCAAAAATAAATTATTATATTCATAAGTGCTCAGAAGCTCCAGTCGCCAGCAAACATGACACATAAAACTGACAGGTGTTAATTCATTTAGTTTATCATGAAAAACACAACACACATAGTATGTGTGCTTTTATATGTGGAAGAAACTAAAGCAAAATTTGGAAACTGGAAGGAGTGTTTTTTTGAAAAGATTAGTCTAAATTTGATGTTAACTTTAAAAAGAAGTATTTTTAAATTCAGAAGCTGTCACTGCACTGAGATATAATTTTATGTCATCAGCATTTACAGCTGCTGATTTTGAATCTCTCAGTCAGATAATCTTGTAATTGTAAAAATTACTTCAGTAGTCAAGGGCCTAAAACTTCAGAATACATGATTAAAACATTTGTTTCAAGGTGAGGAGAAAAATACATTTTTTCCTCTTCATGTTACATCCATTTAATAAAATAGTCAAACATACTTTATACTCACTGCGATTTGCCCACATCTGACTCTTCTGAACTGTCTTCTTGTTGCAGTCATTGTTCCACCTGCCTGTGTTTAGGAGGCTGGTTCTCAACTACCACCTGACTGAGCGACTACTGGAGAGGTGTAAGAGCCACTCAGTGAGTAAACTACTGTCAGTAGGATGTTGTCATTTCCACCAAACCATATGTTATTCTTCATATCTGGGATTTTGTGTTCATGTAAACACAGCACAAACATTGGGTGGAGTTTGACTCTGAGTCTGTATTAACAGGACAAAAGGAACATAGCTTTCATGCAGGAGCTGCGCTGCCTCTTTGCCCTCATGGTGGGCTCCACCCGCAGGTTCGTAGATCCCTCTGCTGCCGTGGAGTTACTGCGAGAAGCCTTCAGGACCAATGAGGCCCAACAGGTACAACACACAGGCAGTTTTTATCTTTTACTCTCTCATTATCTCTCAGTAACTCTGTGTCTGGCACCACCTTCTCATTACCTCATGGGCATTTCAGCACTTGAGAACACGATATTTTAAGAATATCTGAAGGTGACCTCTTAGCTTTGATGCAAACATCACTTGGACACACGTTTCATATTAGTCAATATAAATTGGTCGGCAAATTACCCTCTAGGGGCAACGATCAATATTTGGGGCTTCCGGTTAATATCTTGACAAAGACTTTTGTCCATCAGCTATACTGTTTGAAGTATGATGAGTAAAATGAGATGTGAATGTGAATTTGCATGACTACTGTGTGATTGGCTAACTTCTGAAAATCAAAGAGGTGATCACTGATGCATTTTGTCAACATATACTTCTTTTGCTCACCAGATGGTCATTTTGCCTGCGAGTAACCAAAGCCTGCTAAAAAAACTAGAAATGGAATTCTGAATATTTTTATAGACCCAAAAACCTGGTCCCTCAACTACAGTGTCTGCATTATCTCAGAAAATTAGTGTTATCAATGTATTTTTAAAGCTGACATTGAAGCACAATTAGGGTATCTAGTGGCCTTTTCAGAGGGGCAAGGACTACTTTAAAATTTGATGCAAATGTTGACAAAGATAAGATTTGATTTTTTGTGTCAAAATCAAAGTCAAAATATAAGCATCACAGCTCCTAAACATTGAATTTCTTTCGTCTTAATTTTAGGATGTCAGTGAGTTTTCCCACAAACTGCTCGACTGGCTAGAAGATGCATTTCAGTTGGCTGCCAGTGGAAAGTATGTCACATGTCGATCATGGTAAATACCTACTTTTCTTCTTCATTGGATCCTTTGTTTGCTAAATGACGTTGTTTCATTTTTAGTAATGCAGAAGACAAACAGCAAAACCCCATGGTGCAGCTTTTCTATGGCACTTTTGTGACAGAGAGAAGACATGAAGGTACAGTTGTGTAGTTAGGTCACACTCTTACGAATTTTGTTCTCAATCACTCGCATGTACGTGTTTCTCTTTAGGTAACACGTTTTGCAACACTGAGCAGTTTGGCCAGTATCCCCTCCAAGTCAACGGCTTCAACAACCTGGATGAATGTCTTGAAGGAGCTATGGTTGAGAAGGAGATAGAGTCTGTCCATTCAGATCACGGCATTACATCTGGTCGTGAGGTGAACAGATTTGTTGATCAGTCAGCTGTTGAGTGTTTGTGCCGTTTTGACGCTGTGCTGAGTGAGTTTGTTTTCTTCTCTTGGTTGCAGAGATGGTTCAAAAAGTTACCACCAGTCCTGACATTTGAGCTGTCGAGATTTGAGTTCAACACTCAGCTCGGTCGTCCTGAGAAGATACACAAGAAACTGGAGTTCCCACAAATCATTTACATGGACAGGTCAGCTTTGTACAAATAACCCAATCATGCAAGTTCATTAGCAAAAAAAAATTCAAATGTCGCCAGGATTCTATAGAAACCCTTACATTTTTTTCCTCTTGAAAGTTGCAGCTAATTCCCCACATATTCATGTTTTTTTCATGCACAGATATCTTCATAAAAACATAAAGCAGACCAATGAGAGAAGAAGTGAAGTGAAAAAACTTAAGGAGCAACTTGCAGTCCTTCAGCAAAAATTTGAGTGGTAGGTCACCCATTCAACTTGATTTAAAAACATGATGGAAACAGGTTTCTTGAATAATTGTCTCACGTTTTTAATCACAGCTACAAAAACTACGGCTCAGGGCCGAGCAAGTATCCTCTGGCAGACATGTTGCAGTTTGTGCTGGAGTTTGCTACCACCAAACCCACAAATGTTTCCCCAGCTGAAGACCTGAGCCTAGCAGCATCTTCACCGACTCCTGCAAACCACCCTCTCAGTGAACCCGTCTCCAAAGACAACAGGTGGAGTAACAAGTCTATTATTATTACTGTGGAGGAAACCTGGCTCCAAGTCACCACCCATATTAAGATTTTTCTGTTATTAAGTGTAGTTCTGATCACTGTGATATTGCACATCCATACTCCATGAGATCAACCAACCTGATGTTTCTGGATCTTTGTCGATCTGGGCTCAGTATATGAGTAACTGGGCCTTCACAGTAGTTGAACCATTGAGACAATTAAAACTTTTAAGTCAAGACCAACAATGGTTGTTGTAAATAAAAATGTTAAATGACTTGATAACATGTGCAGCTTGTCTACTGAGATCTTTGTGCTCATCAAAGGATTAATTCACTTAATCAATACAACTAGTTTTTCCTATTGGTAGTAGTAGCAGTGTACTCTCCAAAGTAATTTCTGCAGTCTAAAGACCAAAATTTGCCTTTAGTATGTCTTGATGTTTTTAGTCTGTTTGCCTCTGTAATGTTGCGTCACTACCTTCTTTCTCTCCTTCCCTTGCCTCCTCAACTTCTCCCTCCAAATAATCACCTGCCTGCAGCAAAAATAAAACATCTTTTCTATTGGTTGCTTCTACATAAAAATAGAATTATGCTCAGGCAAATTTAAAATTTTACTCTGACCCCTCCTGCTGAACTACACATAACAGACTTTTTAAAACACTTTTTGATGCTTGTCTTTTCACTCTCAGTGAACCTCTGGAAACCGATTCATCTGACAGCCTGGTTTCCAGTGTTTCCAGTTGCCAGCGGACGCCAATATACAAACCCTTCACACAGTGCAGGCACCTAGTCGACTGCTCACCGCACCCAGCCCCGCACAGCATCACTGAGGAGGAGCTGCACTTTGTGAAGACCTGCCTGCAGCGCTGGAGGACAGAAGTGGAAAACGATATAAATGGTATGCTAATAGGGACTGCAAAGTCTTGTGCTACAAATGGCACATTTCACATTACATGTCATTTGATCTATTAATGTCAGTCTTTATATGCAACAGCAAACTAATTACGACCTGATAACAGCAGATGCAGCATCATGACATCTTTATCATGACGATGAAATAACAGTAAACCCCAGATTTGCCAAAGGCACTTCCTTTACTGCGCTTTGTTTCACCAAACAACCTGGAATTAAAATACCTGCTCTGTAAATATATATAAATTAGTGTTTCAGGAAAGAACCTCTAAACTATCTTAGGAAAATTCACTAAAATAGAGCTTAATGCTTCTTTTTATGTCTGTCAGCTGATGTCCCAACAGATTACAATAAATGTTGAAATGTCAAGTTGAGTCATACTCCTGTGACTTGAATACCAACTGGAGAAATGTATCCAAAACTTTTCTCTAATGGAGAAAACATAAGTGAAAGTGAAAGAAAAATGCCTATTGCTATATAGGTATATAAATCATTTTGGCTTTATTTTGGTGTGTGTCTTTGTGTGTCAGAGCTGAAGGCCAACATTGACAGACTCACGCAAAAGCTCGAGGGCATATACGCGGACAAAAGTCTCTGCCAGGTAAGACTTTAAATTCACTGAAACAAGCAGCAATTACAATCACAGTCTTTACTTCACAGGTCTCAGACTCATGACCTCTTTATATTCTAATACATTTTGTTCTGTTACACTTCAGTGACAGCTCTATTAAAAGTGAATTCTGACCAAGATTATTTTAAGTTCACTTTGGATGAGCTGTGCCAATGTTGTCCAGTGTTTTTGTTAATTTTGTGGGGGGGGTTACACCACTAACAACAAAGCAACTTTCCCCTTGAGGGACAATAAAGGATGAGAACTTAAAGATATGAATTGTTTGAATGTACAGTATGTGTTAACTTTTTAATTGGTAAAGAATAATTGAGGTCAAAATAACCACAGCTTTTGTGATTTGCTGAATGTGTTGCTTCAGATTTCAACTATGAAAACCATTAACTGTTCAATCCTTATTGGACACATGTTACACTTTGCTTTATATAGAGCTATAAATCCACCTCTTCAGTATTTTGGGTGTCTCAGTATTTTATATAATTGTGTGTAATTGCTGACATGCCATTGTGCAATCACATAGGTTCCCTACAGACTCCATGCTGTGCTCGTCCATGAAGGCCAGGCATCGGCAGGTCATTACTGGGCCTACATCTACGACCACGCTAACCAGCGCTGGATGAAGTACAATGATATATGCATCACCGAGTCGTCGTTGGAGGAGCTGGAGAGGGACTCGTTTGGCGGAATGACCAACGCCAGCGCCTACTGCCTGATGTACATCGATGACAGGCTGCCCCACCTCATCACAGGTACACGTGTATGATCTCCAAAAAGTAGATGTACTGCATGTAGACATGAATCATGTTTTCATAAAGCCAGCCATATTTCTTTTGGGTATGTGAACATTTTTTAATTATGTACTGTTTACACATCAGAAAGCATTTATAATTTAAAAACTATATGTATTAGGGATGAGTCGCTTAGATTCTTAGTATTGATACTTATTATTGATACTTGTCAAAATCACTGGATCAGCTATTAGAGTTAAAATGTAAAATCTGATAGAATCCAAAAACAAATGTGTTAACAGCTTCATTGTTTTAGGTGTAAAATTATCCTATGTTGGACTGATAGCAGTAACATTTAATATGCAAGGTTGTGATATCAGTATCCCACACAAAAAAAGTGATATCAAGCCATCCCTAATGTATGTTTTTGTGAGCAAGGGCCAAAAGGTCGCATTTTGACTTCTATCTCAGTGTAAGTAGACTAATCATTGCATACAGGAAAAGCTTTTCTACAGTACAATAAATAAAAAAACAATAAACAATTAAAAAAACAGTCTGTAGTAAATATTATATTTTTTACCTGGTTTATTTTCTATAAAAAAATAAAAAAAAGAAAATAATGTATAATAAATTTTAGTTTTTCTCCTGGATCTAGCTCCATAGCTATTAAAGATACTGCAAATCCGTTGACACACTTCTGTTTCAACAGAGCCTCAAGTTGGTGTTAGTTGCATGTTTGTATCTTTATTTGTTGCCTTACAGTGCCCAAAACCCCGTTCCATCATAATATCCACAATGTTCACAGGATCCGGATCAGTCTTTGATATATTATAGAACCTCTTGTTTCCTTAACTTTTTGTTATTTTGCTAACAGACTGACCAACGCTGGCAAAAACATAACCTCCTTGGTGGAGGTAAATATGAACATTTAGGAAGTGAAAATCTGAGAACTCTCTGTTTTCTACCGCATATTTCCCCAGAAGACACCGATGATGAGACAGGCCAGGTGCTGCATGGCATGGACTCCCTGCCACCTGTCCTCAAACGCTTCGTCCATGAAGATAACCGCTGGTTCCAGCAGGAGCTCAGTGAATGGGAGGAGCAGTTCTGTCAGACGGCAACACCACAGGAGGAGTCTGCTACTGCTGCACCTGCATCTGCAGAGTCACCTAATCCTGGTCCCGACAGTGTAGAGCAAAAACCTATAGAGCCAGCACCTCAGTCAGGACACAGCACTGAAGAGCTGGACCAGGGAGCCGCTTCAGAAGCACAACCAGAAGCAGAGAAGGATACAGAGCCCGATCCTGAGGAGAAGCCTAAAGGTCTGTAGAGGTGAAAAAAGGCTGTTATTTTCAAATTATTCATCATTATTTAATCCTTTCAGATATTAAATATGAGCATAGAAACATGCAGAAACAATGGTGAATATCCACCATGAATTTAAATGTATGGTTAGACACAGTAAGCTAGAAGAGTTTGACCCAAATCTAAAACACTGAATACACAGAAGCATTTGAAGAAAGGATGGGGTACCTCTGAGCAAGGGGCCCAATCCCCATTGCTCCCATTGATTGAGTCAAGGGGACACTTGAAATTGAACTCCTAGTGCCAGTCTTAAGCCTGGATAAATGGGAGGGTTGTGTCAGGAAGAACATCCAGCGTGAAAAATCTGTGCCACATCAAATATGTGCATCAGAAAGGAAAAGAAAAAAAGAAAAATCAGGATGGGGTGGCATTTACACAGCAAATTATATTTATGAAATGATGTTTACACAGCAAATATCATAATTCATTATCATCTTAGTAGTCAATATTGTTATATTGTACATTCATAGATGTTAAAAATGCATGTTTTATTACCTTTACCTTGACTATCTTTGCCGCAAACGCAGTAAATTTCCTCAATCTTGGTCGAGTGAAAGACCAACTTGTCTTGTCTTCAAAGTCATCTTCCACTTTAAACATTCAGTCTCTGTTTTTGACCCCAGAGGAAACAGAGTTAACACCACCACCGCAGCCAATACAGAGCGATGGCTGCCAGCCAGACGACAGTGCAGCAGTCACTGACAGCTCGGGGCCGAATCAGAGTTCCACTTCAGCTGAGGAGGAGGAGGAGACGCAGGCGAGTCAGGTGGGCAAGTCTGTGGGAGCCCTGCCACCCCCCATCTGTGTTCCCCATCTGCTGAATATGGGTCAGAAATTCTTGGCCACAAAAATAGTGTGTACATGTGGGTCAAGAGTCCCATTTCATTACTTAGCATAGTGTTGGAAATGTCAGGCTGAGAGAAGAGCAATGTACAGATACAGTAGAGGTCAGGAGTAATTACTGCCTTCCACTAATTTGTTTTATCCTCTGTGATCTGGTCAAATACATATCAAATAATTATTTTACTTATCCGTATTAGTTTTCTTTTTATAGCTTGACTGTGGTCCAACACAATAATACCACAAATAACTGTCTGAAAAAAGACCATGGAGCTGCAACAGTGCCAATAAAATGGTTCACATGCTTCATAAATGTTAGATTCCCTGTAGGACTGGGTGATAATTCAATAACAATTATCTCTTTATACTTGCTTTGAACGGATTATAAAAAAAAAATATAATATATTAATATTCTCAAACGTTGTGCAATTGTTTGAGGTAACAGATGCACTCTTAATTACTTATTAAGAGTTAATTACTTTGAAAGCTTTTACCTCTGATTTGTAAAACTGTTTAAAAAGTTTGTTGTTTTCTGTCCATAAATAAGTTTAAAATCACAGTTGACTGCTTTTCTCAACTTTCACTCAGGAGCTGAAATCAATATTTAATCATCTGACATTTACTGCAGTAGTAATCCATATTGACAAGTTACTTTGACGTTATATCGCTCAGCCCTGTAAACCAGTAACAAAGTTCTAGCTAGTGACTAGAAACCACTTCATTAAAATGTATTGATTTATTTATTTTGGTGTAATATTGAGTCATTTTCTTTCTTTGCTACCTAATTTAACTTTGATTTTGGTAGTTTTGGTGTCAGCGCTTCGGACTTGTGCTTTTCAGTTTCATTGGCCTGAACAATTTTCAGCCAAATTGTGTTCACTCTGCAGGTGTTAATAATAAACTTATACCAAGTACCACCTGAGAAAATATTGAATATACACCACAAAAGTCAGCTATGGATTTTTCACAAATTATCTTATTTCCGATAAAATAATTTGCTCTCTCATCATCCTCTTCTTCCTCACATATTCTGGTATAGAGAAATTAGATTAAGATGGAGTGAGAATTATTATTATTTAATTTATTATTATATTTTTGTTATTAGTTTAATTTTCCACACACTCTTCAGTCAAAATTTCTCAGCTCCACTCCGATTACATACCCTGGTATATACAATAGAACAGTATTTTTTGATTTTCCTCCAAGTACCACCAGAGGAAGCTTGCATACCACTAACTGTGGTACATGTACCACAGTTTGAAAACCATGGGATTAGGATATTGATAAATTATTACATGGATTTATACTATGCCTCTCTGCCTGTAATTCCTGTAATTAACTGTAAAGTTTTGTAATTAACGTATAAATTGTGCTAGAGGAAGTAAATGTCGTCTAAACACTGAACAGGATGAGCTGATACAGGTACTGAATTGATTTAAGGCTTAATATTGTGTTTCCTTGAATCTTTCTCTGGCAGACTCCTGATCCTGAAGCAGAGCTTAGCAACCAGGAATCACCTGACCTCCTTGAGGATAAAGGAGATGCAGAGGCGACAGGCTGCAGCTCAGAAAAATCAAAAGGAGAGCCAGAGGCTTCAAGAGAAAATCCTCAGCTTGAGGCAGAGCAGGAGGGTGAAGAGCAGCAGCAGCAGCAGGAAGTTCCAGCTCGGCAGCGACGGACTGAGAACGAGGTCTCTGAAGTGGAGATCCCAAACGTGGGCAGGATCATGGTGAGAGCTGATGCTGATGGATACAATGAAGAGGTGAGTGCATTCCACAGTCACTTAAAAACATAAAGTATAGTGAAAAACATTTGTCAAAACATTTCATTAATTGTGAAACACTACATTTCACGACAGATAAAGTTATATTTAGCTCATCCAAGGAAACAAACAAGTCAGTGTATTTAGGAATAAATTAGTAAATTAAAGGAGGAGATTAATGGACTGCCAAGTCCATCCTCCTGCTCATTCTCTGCTTTTTTGGGACATTGATTTGTTTTTTGTTTTTTTTTTACTTTGTCAGATATTTACCACCATAAATTAATTCACCCATTATTACTGTTTTTAAAAAGGTACAACCCGACCATTAATACCACAATATACATTCCTTGTTTTATTTTTTAAATTCTTTTTTTAGACATGGACAGTGCATATTGATCAAACTTACCAGTTTACAAGCAAAAATTCATAGTTCATTCATAGTCCATGGTCTAATGTTACAATAGGCAGCATTCAAAGGCAAAGTGAGGATAAAACACCATTACTAAACTGATTTTGTAACTAGTAGTTATAAATGATCGATTTGACAGTTAAATCACCCCTCTTCCTCTTCTCTGATGCTCTGTCTTTTCCAGATGATGCTGACTCCAGCTATGCAGGGTGTGATTCTGGCCATAGCCAAGGCCCGACAGACATTTGACAGCGAAGGCCCCGAGGCTGGCCTCATCAAGGTGTGAACTTTGACATCAACACTACTATCACTATGTTTATTCAGCATCTTGTTCTATGGTTTTAAAGTAAGTCTTAAAATAAAAAAACAATATTTCACTGAACCTATGGACTACAATTTAATCTATGAGGGCTATCTTTAATTTTTGGCTACTATCATCAGCAAACACTGATTTAACTGCTACATTTTTTAATTGTTAAATGTTAATCATCACCGAAAAATTAAGGCAAGAAGCTCAAGGTCAACAACAAGACAAGTGTTCGGCTCGTGAATCATGAAATGGAACAATGTTCACGCTTAATGACGACACTCAGACACAGAAAGTATTCAAAATTGCCCTTTTGTGTTTATGTGAAACATCAGTTTGCTCTCCTCACATGAAGAGATACTCATTTAAAACTTGAGAGACACTTTAAAGCTTGAATTTAAAATCTGCTAGCAAGCACCATTCACTGAAGTCTTTATTCTGAGGTGTTTTTTTGTTCCCTGTTGTGCATGTTTGTAAAATATGAGCATTTGTTAAAGTGAAATACTAAAATCCCCCATGTTTCCACCAGGCTTTCCACGAGGAGTATTGTCGCCTGTATGAGCTCTCCCAGGAGGAGACGACACCTCAGGAGGATGCTCGACTGCAGCACGCTCTCATCTACTTCTTCCAGAACCAGGCACCCAAACGCGTCATTGAGAGGACTCTGCTGGAGCAGTTTACCGACCGCAACCTGAGCTTCGATGAGAGGTGCGCTCATATTCAAAACTAATTATCCTGTAGTTTAACTGTGACAAAAACAGTTAAATATATTTAAAAACACAAAAAACAAGCTACACTGATGTGGTGCATAACGTCTCTGATGCTATTAAAGCTGTAGTACACAACTTTTACATATAGAACATTACTGTCAAGTCATTTTTGAGTTCACACAGTGCTAAGTCTATAAGGTCCACATGACTCATTGTGTTTCTCAATATAGCAGTGTTTAGGTCTTGTGTTGTTTTATGTCAAGACAGATGGAGGCAACAGTAACATCCACCTAGCAAACAGAGATATCGGCACACAGGTTGTTATATGTCTGAAAAGGAAAAAAAAAGCATCCACCAAAAAGTTTTAGAATTGAATTCTATGATTCGAAAAACCCGCTCGTTCAGCATTCGGTTGGAAAACATGCCTCTTATCTCTTCCAGCACCTGCTGCTGTATACAAACAAATGCTCCCTCAGCCAAGTCTGATAATGTTGCTTCACAGAGCCTATTTTCAGATGAAGGACACCATATACAAAAAAGCTGTTTTCTTTCAGTTAATCAAGACCACAATTATTATTAAAACATATACACTTCAGCTTCAAGTTTGGAGATTGAGAAAACAAGGTGGAACAAATCTGAGGCACTCAAGCAGGTGATAAGTGAAATATGTTTGGAAACATGTCAGAGATTTTCAGCCAGTAAGGCCTTATCTGGGTTTTATCTGGACAATAATATTGTCAAAATTTTGGTGGAAACAGATACGATGAAAGAAAATGGATCAGAAACGCTGAAGCCAAGGAGAACATTTTTGATAGGCATGTTCAGAATAGAATAGGTGGGTTGCCATTTCAAAGATCAGATTAAATATACATTTTCCTTTTGTCCACCTGAAGGCCACCGCCCCACAGTTCACAGTTGACCTAGTACGTGACAAAATTCTCCGTCACTTATGATCCTTCGTCAGTTACAAGAGATATTGAGTATGAGGGGGTCAAGAAATTTGAGGCCCAGAGTGTTTTTATAAAGGGCTACATAATTAAAATTCATTTTCTTTATTACTTATCTTACTATTAAACCTGTTTTTACTTTTTTGCAGTTTAGTTTAAAACATAAAAAAAGTTAAAAAGGCTTTCTTTTCAGTGGCACCATATGACCATATTATTTGAAGACCCACCTTTTAAAGGAGGACAGTCCATTGCAACCTTTTTAACTACATGAATCATAAGAGCAAATTATGTGCTTCTTTAATGTCTTTACCTTTTTCACTGACGTTTCTGTAACATCTAATATTACTTTGAAAAAGATAAACCAGACATTTCCAAGAGGTATACCTAATAAATGAGCCAACTTAATTTTGTGCTCAATCTCAAGGAAAAGGCTGGTAAAAAATTAAGCAAATTTATTCACAAATAAAAGTAATAGAGTGGCAGAGGAAGCTACTGTTGTTGAATATACAGTGTGCTTAGTGTGCCATCTAGTGGGGAGAGCAGAGATGTGCAGCTTGCTGCAGCTGTTCCTGTGTCAACCCAGATGTATTTCTGTTATGTAAATGCAGGGGCATCAGTATAATGAGGGAAGCGAGAGCCAAGCTGCGTCTGATCAAGCCAGAAGACATGGACATGGATGAATATCTGGTACTGTCAGAAACCTCAAAGAATCGGCTGCAACTTCATATTCCCAATCACATTGGAAAATAACTTGTCACTGCTTTATTCTTTGAGATCTTCAAGTTGTTACACATTTTTGAGAGCAGAAAAGAGGAATTGTTGGTTCTCTGTTTCTTACACAGCAGTGGCATGATGACTACAGGCTGTTCAGGACGGTCTTCGTCTACCTGCTCACGGGCCTGGAGCACTACCAACATGGGAAGTAGGTGTCAAATTACTTGTTTGTCTTCATCCATGTGCTGCACCAGAAATTTCATGAACTACTTCACAAAGAAAAACAGTCATTATCCTCCAAATCTATGTACTCATCCTCCACACTACGCCACCGTGTGGCCTAGCTAGGACACTATTTTATTTAAAAATTCTGAGATAAACCATGTCATTTTTATGTGTTCTTTCAAATGTTTTGCAGCAGCAGCTGCATTTTTAAATGAAAATAATTATGTTTTGACACTGAAAAGCCACATTTGTACATTTCTTAATGTGTGAATTCTACTTTCCTGTCACTTGCGAATCACAAATGTCAGTGTTGTGGTTTTTAAAAGTGGTATTATAAGGTATTTTCTTTGTGCATGTGTGTATGTGCTGCAGAATGAGGGAGGCGCTGACCTACCTAGCACACGCGTACGAGACCAACGCCACCCTGCTGAAGAACGGCGAGAAACGTGGCGTGGACAAGTCTCTAATTGCAGTTTACAGGAGGAAATGTCTCACTGTGAGTACGAAGACAGTTCTGCAGTCACTGTGTGAAACCACAGCACATTATTGCAAGATGCGATAAATGCACTGGGCTATATTATGTTATGTTAAAGGGATAGTCTGGGTTTTTGTTAAATGTGGTTGGATCACTAACACATTGTCAGCACCCTACATTTAGTACAGCTGACAAGAGAGAGCCAAGAACTTGCTCAGTGAAACAATTAACGAGAGGCCATAAAATGTGTTTGTCATCTGTTGGTGAGTTATTTACAAGAACAACAACCATTAGTTTCCTGCCACCAAAGTCCAAGGAAAAACTGGGAGATTATAAAAAGGATTTTTAAGCTTGCAGGAATTTGAGACTTGCTAATCTACTGCTGTCTTGTCACACAGGCGTTGAACGATAGCGCATCGCGGCTGTTTGGCAGTGGTGAGGAGAGCAAGGTGGAGGAAAGCATTGCCATCATGGACGAGGCCGTCATCCCCTGCCTTCACCTGATGAGCCGCGACTCAGCTTTATCCCAGGAAGACCGGGATGCCATGGAGAGCATTCGCAGCCACTGGTGCTGCTGCCTGGGCCAGGACATGGAAGGTATGATGAATTATATTATATTATATTATATTATATTATATTATATTATATTATATTATATTATATTATATTATATTATATTATATTTGCTGACATCTTGGTTAAAACTGAAATTCTCTTTATAGCTTATAAACTATGGCCTGTTACTACATAGTCAGTGTCTTATATGCTGCTAATGTGTTCTGTCTATTGCCAAAAGAAAGCACATTCTTAATATTGAATAGATTTTATTAGGTTAATCTTTTGTTAAGGGCCTCATATTTGTGCAAACGTGCAGAGCACACTCAGCTGTATGTTGTGATTGATTATGTCTAATACCTCATACAACCACAACAACCCTGATCCTAAGTTTTATTTACTCGTGTTTACTTTTCTTCAGCCTATTTATTTTTTTATTGAAAAAACTAAACCTATGCTTTCCTTTGTGTCCAGACTCACTGCAGGTGAAGCTGGGTGAGTTGCTTCCCAGGGTTCTGGACGGTGCATCTGAGACCATGGTGCTCAAAGACCCTCCTAAAGTCCATGTCAACCAGGCCCACGACCTGTGCAGTCGCCTGGCAGCTGTCATGGAGTCCATTCACAACACCTCGATAGTCATCGTCAAGTAAAATCCTGAGTGAAACCTCCTTCAGCTGTGCACTCTCACTGCAGGCAACATGGATGATAGACTGTTCTGACTGTGGGGATGAGACATTGGTTTAGTTTTCACAAGGCTAAAGTGTGTGTTTCATTTTTATCAGCTGGTTTTGGTTTTGCACACAAACATGATTTTGACATGTTAAGAAAGCACTCTTTAGGGATTAATAGACAGAGGGTTGATCATGGCTGTCACATAATCAATACCTGCTCTTTGCAACAGCCACATCAAGACATTAAAGCTTTTAAGCAAGCTTAAATATTGACTTGAAAATTGTCCCTTTGAATCCCAATTTTTTGCAAAAGAAGCTCCTTTTATTCTAAAAAAAAAGCAAATATTAGCTGTATTCAAAAGTTCACAAGTTTTTTCATGACCTGCAGCCATAACTGGAGAATTCTTAATTTGATTAGAAATCGGTAAATTTTAATTTTTTTTAACGGTTTCTTAAAGGCACATTACTTACATAAATACAGTATATGTACATATGTAACAATTTACTGTCTGTAGCTATAACCAGCTTCTTTTCTGTTTTGCACTCACAATGAAACAATGAAACCGACCTGCTGAACATATGAAGCAATGACTGCATAACAGCAGCAGAACAATGAAGCCTTGAAGGTGCAGTGTGCAGAATTTAGAGGTACTAGATATATCAGCTGAAAATGAAAACAATAATTAACACTTCATTATTCATTTATTATAACCTAAAATTGGGGGATGATGTTTGGAGGGTGTTTTTTTGTTGTTTTTTTTTTACCTCAAAATGAGCAGCCCTTTGTATTACAAGGGAATGGGTCTACTTTCATGGTGTCCAACACTGTTTGCAAAAGGTGTTTGTCAGTACTTTTACATGACAGTAGGAAAAAATGAATTGAATACTAACAGAGAGTACTGCCTCCTAGTGTAGCAGCTTGATAGTGTGTGTAAACTTGGACAAGATAGTCTAATTCAAGGGCCTTTCCATGGAAACTTCCAAATGTCTACTAGTCAGTGGTGTGGTCTACATCCATGTTCTCAAACTTTTTATACTCGGCACCACCAGAGAAAATACTGAGCTTTTGAAGTAACACTATTATCACCAACGTTAAAATACAGTGGTGTAAATAGACCGAGCAATGTCAATTACAGTCTCTTCACAGGAGGCAGATTTATTCCCAATAAGATAATGTGGTCTCTCATCATCCTCCTCTTCCTCACATATACTTCAGGCACTGGTATAGTGAAATTAGATTAAGATGGAGCGAGAGATAAGGTGACTCTAATTATTATTATTTGTTATTAATTAATTAATTTTCTACGCACCTCAGTCAGAGGAAGCTAGTGGTACACGTACCACAGTCTGAGAACCATGGGTCTGCGTGATGTATATCATACCACCAAACGATTTCCATATAACCAGAAAAAAGCAAAACAAAAACATGGACACAAACAGATCCTGGACTAGCCACTGTTAGTCATACCAGTCAGTAATAACGGCCTACAGGGTATTTTGTGCACACAAAAAAGCATAGACACATGTCTCTAGTTAAAAATGAAACAGTCCTATGTGTATGACTGATTTCCTGTGAAACAAATACGGCAGTGTTTGTTTGGTGGTGGCAGCCAATCTATATTAAACTCCCATGTTCATGGTCTGACTACATATGAAGTAAGCATTAGTACTAGTAGAACTTGACTGTTATGATGGTTTCTTCCACACTTTGGAGCAGCTCAGTGACTGTTGTTAGGACACTTGCAAATTTCTTTCACCCCTCGATGCCACTAAATCCTGCACACTGGTCCTTTAGGTCTGACTGACCGGCCTGTTTAAACTCGCCAGGGAGTGACCAGACTTCTGTTGAGCTGAATGTTTTGTTGAGCAGTGTGAACGTAACATGTGCCTTTAATCAAGGCTTAAAAAAAAACAAAAACACTAGATTTGTATTGCACCGTAAACAAATCCTTCGTTACCTTTTTTAAATATATATTTTGTATTACTTTGTATTTTTCCTAAAGATTATCCAAAAAATCCACTTTTAGATGAAATTCAGATACACACTGCCTTTTTATTTTTAACCATGTCAGTCCTTTGAAAGGAAAGACATGGATCGACCGAAGGAGAAAATGTGTATGAGTTTTATCTTTTCCTAGATTTAAAAAAAAAAAAAGCAGTATCATGAATAAATCATCCACATAAACCAGGATTTTTAAAACATGGAGCCCCTGTAGTAGCCTCTGCAGGGCCGCTGACCCCACAATGCCGTTTTCACTTGTAGTCTGTGATGATACTTAATAAATATTTTAAATATGAAACTTGAAATATTTTACTGTCTCCATCATGGCACAAATCAATTTTCGACAGTACGTTTTTTTATTTAATTTTACTTTTAAGATCTTCTCAGTGGAGCCATAATTTATTTGGCTGAAAGTTGGCCAGTGAAGGCGTTAAGCAGCTGGAGAGTAAGTATAGTTAAAATAAAGTTAAGTATTATTATCCTTTACACTCTTAGAATATCAATTTCCACAGATTAGGTCATGATAAATTGTGTTATTGACCATGCATTATCTTAAGTATCTGGAATTATGTGTCGTTGTCATGGCTTTATTCTAGAATAGCAACATGAAATCTTCCCAAAATAGCATAAGCCTCTTTTATCTGTGTAACTCCATTATGAAATGAAGCTCTTACAGTGAATTGCATTAGAGACATGATTATACTTAGATTAGATACTTAGATAGACCTTAGCTCCCTGCTCATTAGGGGGCAGTTTGGGAAGCAACATAAAAGTTTTAAGATGTGTAAATTTATTTTACAAAGGAGTGATAAAAATAAGGGTACAACAATAAAGTGGCACATGATGGAAATGAGCAGAGGATGCTGTCCAAACAAAACAAAATGCCAGTCAAACAAAGGACTAACTAAACTAAACTAAAACTTACTTTACTGTGTGAAGTTACTTTAGTTTGGCTAAACTCCACATTTTGGTTTATGTGGAGAAATAACAAAATACATGGGTGGAACAGCATCACTATACCTACTGTTTCTAAACAGTTGAATATATCTACGATGGGAATGCGAAGTCAGCGGTTAGAACTAAATCCTGTGCTCAACCTTTTTCACATTAAACACAGTAAATGCCAACTTTACCCCCTGACTCTCACAGTCGCCCTGTGTGGACTCAGACGGAGCCGGGCCGGCTTCTTGACACCTTCCATCTGGGGTGGAACGCCAGGAGGTTCAGTGGCCTCGCCAATCCCTGTCCGTTCCTCCTGTAACTCCGCCCACCCAGTCCAATGGCAGGCGGGGAACCGCACAGACTATTTTGCATATCTCAAAGTCACCTTATGGGGACACCGGCCGCTGGCAACAATAACATTCTGGAGTGTTGGAGCGTCTCGAAGGTAGATCAACGTCTGTTTCTGTGGCATATTACACGAGTATGCAACTAAAATTCAGAGCTCCACATAGAAGAAAACTGTTTTTTAAAAATGTTTTACACATCTTGATGTCTCGTTGTACTGCAGTTATTCCCTACATCATTGTGTGTATTTAAATGTGGGTTTAGACAACTGACTTTCAAGTCAAATAGGTTATAATGAAATAATCATAATAATAATAATATATGTTTTTTAGACTGGAAGGATTACAAATAAGCACGTTAATAAAAGTGAATTCAAGTGAAATTCATATTTAATTATTTATTGACTTTGGTCAATTTATTTTTGCAGTGAACAGATTAGAGAGAGTGACCCTCCTTTTCCTTCATACATAGTATGTCCTATACTATGTGCTGTACAGTATATGACATTTTCAAAGCCTTGGTAAAATACAGGTATAGTATGATGTAATAATGTAAAAAAAAAAAATCACAGTGTTTAGAGCTAAAATATATTCATAAAGTGAGGTTAAAAAGTTTAAAACCATTCAGCATAAAATGTACTCAATTCTGTTGAAATTAATTATTATTGTGATTTAAAAAAAAAAACATGTAATGAACAAATGTGTGTGGACAAATTGTTGATCTTAAAATGTAGGTGTAATGATGTTAATTTTAAAAGTCCAATATTCAGTGCAAACAATTGAAAGAACTAGGAAATGTTGATAACATGTCTGAGCAGGTAGGTCAGTTGGTTAAAGTGATTCTATGACATCCTGAGATAGTAGATGACCAAGATGAGAAACTCAAGAACACAAAGAAATGGAGAGTAAGAAAATGTGGACCAAGTCCTTCAGAAAGTGACTTTTATCTCTGAGATTATAAATTCTAATCTTACAATGAAGTAGATTTTGCACAATTTAAAAACTAATGTAAATAGTCAAAAATTCAAAGTAGTCAAAAATTCAAAGGGACCGTTGCATCCTGTCAAAGTTAGTAGCTCAGTGGTTAAGAATGCAGCATTGAAGTTCTGAGGTCGTAGGTCTAGTTCTTATGAAGAACAAAACAGTTTAAAGGTCAATGTCTGAGGTTGTGAGTTCAAATCCCACTGTGATACTTTTTAGTTCAAGAGCCAGTGTAAACAGTCAAAAGCTCGAAGAAAACCTTGGGCTCCACACAAGCAGGTAGCTCAGTGGTTAAGAGCGCTGCTTTGAAGTTCTGAGGTCATTGGTTCAAATCTTATGAGGAGCAAAACATTTTAAAGGTCAACATCCAAAATGAAGACTGAAAGGAGACAAAAAGTCCCAAATGTGTCAGAGATTCAATGGCACTGTGGCTTTGTTCACAACCGCGAATAAAGTTGTTCAAATGGCAAGATGGCAGGTTCGGTTCTGCAACTGCACAATTGTGTGTAATCAAAAAGAGGGCAAGTTTGATCTCACAACCGTGGGGTTGTGTGCTGTGCAAAAGGAGGTTACCTCAGTTCCATGATGATGGTGGTGGTACTGTGCGGTCCACACCAAATGGTGTCAGGTGCCGTTCTCCCAAAGTGGTTGTGTCTGGGTAGGTTTTTTTCTTTTTTTTATTTATTAGGCCATCAAAAAATATATATATATAATGCTCATGGTTGGCAGTAATGGTGGCCAAATTCATCAAAAAAAAAAAAAAATTATACACCTACACAAACCACTTTTGGGGAACTGAACCCAGCATCTTTTGGAACACACACCCCCACCACAGTTGCGGAACCACACCAACCACCTTTTTGCATAGCACACAACCCCGCGGTTGTGAGATCAAACTTGCCCTCTTTTTGTTCCACAATTGTGCAGTTGTGGAACCGAACCTGCCAGCTTGCCATTTGAACAACTTTATTCGCGGTTGTGAACAAAGCCACCGTGCCATTGAATCACTGACACATTTGGGACTTTTCGTCTCCTTTCAGTCTTCATTTTGGATGTTGACCTTTAAAATGTTTTGCTCCTCATAAGATTTGAACCAATGACCTCAGAACTTCAAAGCAGCATTCTTAACCACTGAGCTACCTGCTTTTGTAGATCCTGAGGTTTTCTTCGAACTCACAACCTCAGGCACTAAACTTTAAAAAGTTTTGTTCTTTATAAGATTCGAACCTACAACCTACGAACTTCTGAGATTTGAACTCACAGTCTCGGACATACAAGTCTTACTCCTACAGCATGAGCTATTCTTACAGAGGGAGGCAACAGTGCTTTCTCTGTGTTTCTAAGTTCTATGTTGTGGTCTGAAGTTTTAAAATTGTGTGAAATGCATTAGACTGTGGGATTTGAACTTACAATCTCAGAGAGGAAAGCAGTCCTCCTCTCTGATTCTCTGTCGTTCCAAGATAGAACCCATTATGTGAGGACTTTACTGAACCACTTTAACCAACTGAGCTACTTGCTCGAAAAAGGTCACAGTTTCATAGGTCTATAGATAATTTGCATTGAGCACTGGACTTTTCATTACACCTACATTTTAAGATCAACAACTCAACATCCAAGTATTTTAAGGTGTTCAGAATCTGAAGTTTCCAAAAAAAAAGAAAATTGAGAAATTCAACCTGTGTCCTCTCGAGGTCCAGACTGTTTGTACTCAATCCTGGGCTTTAAATTTTGCATAATCACATACCCATCCACATGATGCTTCCATTTTGTAAGTTCAGCTACTTCGAACAGATTCCCAGAAGAGACATAATGTGCAAACCATAAATGCACGAACAACGCTGCCATCTACTGGTTATCAACCTATATGCGCGTGAATCACGAGCTATTTGTGTGTGGATGTGGTGGGATTTGCTACAGGGATGTCTCAAAAATACGTAATTAAGGAAAGTCATGATTGCATGTAATTGGTGATCCCCAAATGCAGCAACACCTCACACACAGAGTTTTCAGATTTACAAATGGAAGTATTGTTTTACAAATGAAAAAGATATATTTACAAATACATATTTATTTGCAAAACCCAAAATACAAGTTACAAATAGGAATATTATAGTTGTGGATAGCAAAACACGTGCGTAAATCAAGGAACATTTGTAGATCACGTTATATGAATTTACAGATATATATCGCAGAGAATACGTGAGCTTGGGTTCAATTTTTGCCAGATGACGAAACGAAACACCAATTCAGTTCAGAATTCAGTACAAGTAGGCATGGGTGTGGGGGGGTGGGGGGTGGGGGTGATGTTAGCCAGGGTTCCACCCCTAAAATCTGATTGGCCAGATTTCAGATGGAGCTTGCTGCATGATTTGCTATCTGCATGGGTTGGGTTAGGGTTGGGGGGCTATTTATTTAATTTTGTAATTAATTTTATAAAATAATTAATTTTAATGTATTAATTATAATTTAATTTTATTTGATTTTGTTGACAATTTTTAAGTTATTAACTCTATTTGTTATTTTGTTGGCACTTTGGTGGCACAAATACATTACATCTTCAGCTTTCAGGTGAATAAGAAAATGCCTTGACCAGGCCTCTATTTACAGAGTAGGGGGTCCTGTGCACTTCCTGGAAATGATCTAAACAGTGATGTCCCTGTGCTGATAATGTGTCAATGATACCTCATACTATCACACTTAGAACTATCCTTCAACCAAGACTAGTCAAAGCATGAGAACTAGTTTTCACCTGTCAACGGTGGAAAAGTGATGCTCACACATATAAGTCTAATTAATGTGCTGATCACAACATATTAATTTGCTAACGCACAACCCTGCAGTTGTGGAACAGTCTTTTGCTGTTTTGTTCGCGCACAAACCCGCAGTTGTGGAACAGAGTCTTTTGCCATTTTGTTTGCGCACAACACCATCGTTGTGGAATCACACTTGCTCTCTTTACAGACTGCACACAACCCTGCTGTTGTGGTACTGAACCTGCCACCTTGCAGTCCAAGCAACTGTCTTTGTGGTTGTGAACAAAGCCACCATGCCAGGAATCTCTATTGTTTTCTTGGACCTTTCATCTGCTTTCAATGTTCATTTTGGAAGTTGACCTTTAAAATGTTTTGTTCTTCATAAGAGTTGAACATATGACTTTATGATTTCAAACCAGCATTCTTAACCGCTGAGCTACCTACGCATATAGGCTTTTAGGTTTTGCACATTGCACAAATCCACAGACATTGAACTTTATAATATTTTGTTCTTCATAAGACTTGAACTTATGACCTCAGAAGCTCAAAGGAACACCTTTATCCACTGAGCTACTTAATTCAACAGGTTAACATGGTCTCTTTGAACTTTTGACTATTCAAATTAAATCTTTATCTTAAACAAAAATTAAACTGGGATTTGAACTTACTCACTTCATTATAAGGTTAAAGCTTATAACCTCAGAGATACAAGTCATATTCTGATATACTGAGCTACTTTCATCAGAACATAAAGTTTCAAGATTCATTTGTTTACATACTTATTTAGGAATTGAACCTGTGTCCTCAGGACCTCAAAGCAGGTTGTTAAACAGACCAGCCACTTGCTCAGTTGCTAATGAGAGTTTTCATAGAGGTTCTGACTCATCAAATTCTGGGCTTTAAAATCTGCATAATCACAGAGGATGAACTTTCAACTTTGACCGTCTAGTCAATATCTGGTAGAGAAAAATATTTCACAAAGATTGAGAAAAAGGTTGGTCTTGGAGTTTTTTAAGTGATTAATAGTTTCTAAAAACAGGCCTTTCAGGATTTGAACCCAAATCTTCAGATCTCTAAGTCACTGGCAAAGAGACAGAGCTATTCGGCTTGAGGGAATCCTTCTGTTTTGTTTTGTTTTTTTGTTTTTTTGGACACTGTCTTTTGTAACTGAAAATGTGGATTCAACATTTTAAAATATCTAATAAGGTCAGAGAAATTGAATGGTGGTGGAACCTGCAAACTGCCAGACCGTGACAACCACAGGGTTGTCCCGGTCTGGGGTCTAGAATTGCAGGGTATTTTGGTCTGGTGAGTTCAGTTCCCCAACCATGGGGTTGTTCCGATCTGTTTCCCCAACTGATCGGTTGTCCTGCTCCAGCAGTTGGCAGGTCCAACAGGTTCAAATCCACAACTGCAGCCAAAGAAATTAAATTAAGAAGAGGAGGCTGGGACAAGCCCACATTTGTGGAACAGAGTGTGACATCTTGTGGACCAGGAGAAAATCACAGTTGTGGAAGCAAACCTGCCACCTTGTGGACTTAACAAGCATTTTATCATGAACAAAGACACCACACCATGAAGCTCCGGTGCATTTGGGACTTTTCATCTTCTTTCAATCTTTAATTTGGATGTTTAACTTTGTCGCCCTGTGGTGGACTGGCGACTTGTTCAGGGTGTACCCCACCCCTCGTCCTATGTCAGCTGGAGTTAGGCAACAGTGACCCCTGTGACCCTCAGTGGAGGATAGGGTGGTAGAAAATGAGTGAGAGAGACCTTTAAAATATTTTGTTCTTTATAAGAATTGAACCTATGGCCCCAAAACTGCAGAGCAGCATTCTTATTCACTGAGCTCACTGCTCCTATATATACAGCATTTTTTTAGAGCTTTTGGCTGTTGACACTGAATATTATACTAAACAGCACCAAACAGAGATTTGAACTCGTAAATTCAGATCAACACGTCTTGTTTTACAGCACAAGCTATTCTTACTGACATGGACAGGAATGCTTTCTCTGTGCTTTTAAGTTCTATCTTGTGGTCTGACGTTTTAAAACTGGATGAAACTCTCCCCATTGTGGGGTTTGAACCTAACCTCAGGCATCCAAGTGATCTTGTGATAGAGCTGCTTGCCTTGATGAACTTTCTTGGTGCTCTTAAGCTTCTCAACAAGGTCAAAGTTTTAAAAACTCTCCGAGCCTTTAAAACCTGAACCTACTATCTCAGGAGTTTAGAAAACCACTTTAACCAATACATTTGTGATGTTTCATAAGACTTTAGATTGATGGTCTTTTAAAATTTACTTCATTACATCTACATTTTAAGATCAACAACTCAACATCTAACATATTTTTTATTATAGTATTTCTTATCAGTTTCATCAGAACCTGAAGATTCAAAATATAAATTTATTTAGGAATAGAACCTGTGTCCTCAGGACCTCAAAGCCAATCTTTAAACAAATAAGCCACTTCCTCAGTATTAATGAAAATTAATACTTAATACAAATACAAAATGGCAGCTGAAATTGTAGTCAGTTAAAAACATTCTGCACAGAGAAAAACCCACCACCTTAGGAAATGCTGCCATCTGCTGGACGTACTGTTCCAATACATCTTTTAAAAGCTACTGAAAGGATACAGTTTTAGCCCTTTGGAATCAGTCTAGACAATTAAGTCACTGTTATAAATGAGCTGACTCTGAAACGTAACGTAAAAAGTAACACAGCCACTTCACGTTAATCAACATGACTTATTACACGGCTTGGTTTAATACTTGATTCTAATTGTTCAGTAGCTGCATTCATCAATCTATTATTTGTGAAAAGAACAACATAATACAACATGCTACCACTGTCAGTGTCGAGAGTGTTAGCGCGTTAGCTTTGGTGTTAGCATTACTCCGAGCATCGTGATTCTCATTGTTTACTTGTTATCACTTTTTAATCCTACTGTGTGAAGAAAAAAATAATTTACTGAGCCTTTAAAGGCTAAGAATATGTTGCTAACAAAGTTTTCCAGTTTAAACCTTATGTAAGCTAACAGACTATTATGCATTCATTAAATAACTCTCAAATCATCAAAACTTTGTTTTGGATTATTAGTTGTTTTGTTTTTATTTATTTATTTTTGCTATGGATTATTTGTTTTTTGTTTTTTTTTGTTTGTTTTTTTAAAAAGCCGTGTAATAACAAGCAGGGTAACATCCAGTGGAGCGTTCCGTGTGGTTGGTTGGTTCAGAATGCAATGGGTGTATACAATAGGAGAAGTAGGCCTACTGCCCCCAGCACTTCCTGTAGTGTACTGCAGCACTGGAACTTTATTTATTTAAAACAAGTTCAATTTACAAACTTCATTCAAGGGAACAATATCTGCATATGAAAAACCCAACCATTTTGATGTATATATATATATATAGTCAATTCATCCGTATACATTTTATACACACAAAGATGCATGTATACACATATATATTGCACATACAACAACAAAAGTAACAATCATGGCGGTTGACATTATGATAAGACCAAAATAAATGTGTTTATCAGTAAGGATTTCAACTTAAAAAACAAGAGACCTGGACATAATTTTACATAAATCACTAATGGACTGATTCATTTCAGATAATACCATTTCATGTTTCGTGGCGAAGGGTTAAAATCCACCAACATTCCCATGGTTGCCATGGCGACGCCCCTCTCAATCTGAGAGACCTTTTAACTTCTCATCTTTCATGTCTAGAGTACAAATTGACGCGTTTTTTTTTTATGTTGGCACGACTGTCGTGCTCAAATAAGTTTGCTCATTCACCAAACTTGCAAATTGCCAAGATGGACGCCAAATTCAAAATATTTTTGTAATATTTGTGAAATTAGTGCAACTACGTTTATGCTTCGTCCTACCGGGTTTCACCTTTGGGGGCAGTACTGAGCCATTGTGCGCCACTTTGATATATTCACCATATTTTATAAAATTCATGTCTGACGTGCATGCTAACCTTTGTCCATTTTCACCAACGTTTAGCACTAAAAACTGCGATCCATTCGGAAGAAAATAATTCATTCCAGGACTCCCAAAAGTTCCTCACAGTTTTCCATCATAGTTAATATTATAAACTATGAAGGAAGCATAAAAAAATGATAATTACCAATAATCTTAATTTAGGGCAGCTGTGGCTTTGGGTGATGGTCTTGAAAATTGTTAAGCACTGTATTTATGAATAATTCGATGGGTCTTCATCTCACTGACGCCCGGTTCACTAAAGGACGGTGATTTTATTTTGAAACCCGGATGTTGGTAGCCCCACATACAAGATAGCTTCGTTTCACAACACTCACCACTCCAAATTTAGGGTCGGCTGGATTGACTCGGGAAAATAGATTGACAGGAAGCTTGACCACAGTTTGAACCGGAGCTGGCAGCGACTCTGGTGAGATAAGTATGAGGAGGAGAAACAGACGCTCCTCTCTTCTGCCGGTCTTCTGAACGGAGCTGCTGCTACTGCTGCTATGTGTACGCAAAAGGCGGAAGTTGTTGAGACAACACAGCGATAAAGGGTTCGGTCTGGCCGTGGATACTTAATTTATTGTGTCGCGCAGCGTGGAGACAAGTGCTCCGTGGAGTTTGTCCCAGTCGAGGTTCTGCAGCAAACAGGTGAGTTAAGGAAAAAACAACTAACCTAGCTTAAAATATGTTTTCTTTATAGTGAGCTAACTGACTTAGCTACCTTAGGAGCGGTTCTAAAAAAACCGCTGTCTTAGTATTTATTTAAGCAAGTTAAATGCATCAAACAAACGGACACGAGTGTTTTTGTCTTGGTAGATTTTTTTCTTTGTTTTTAGTGAATATTAAGGGGTTAATGTTAGCTTTCTGTTATCCGAACTTGGTAAACGGATCCTGCTAACTTAACCACTGCCCTAAATATACTGTACTTGGGCTCTCATGTGTTAGCTTTGCAAAGTCAGCAGGTGTGAAGGGGGCACTGGGTGTAACTCTTCTCTTACAATATCGTGTAAAAATCCACTTTTCAAAACGAACTTTTATTTCACGCACGCAAACAGTATAACGTAGGTGACAGCACGACACCTATTTTTTAAGTTATGTTGCTTATCCAGTTGTTACAACATTTAACCCCTAATAGGGCTGTGACTATAAATTATTTTATAATCAATTAATATGACGGTTATTTTCTCGATTAGTGTCGAGAAATAATGTGGATCACTGTTTTTTGTTTTGTTTTGTTTTTTTCAAACCTGGAAATGATGTTCTTCAATGTTTTGTTTTGTCCAAAAACCAAAATGATTCAGTTTTATTGACTTTTGTCATATAAAGAAAAGAAACCAGAAAATTTAACAATTAAGAATAAGAAACATCAAAATATTTGACAATTTTAGTTTACAAAATTGTAAACTAACTGCAATTATTAGGGCCTGGCCACTCAGGCTGGCTATGGAACCAGACCTGCTGAACTTGAAAAACCTGCAGTTCTGGCAGTTGGCAGGTCCACAACTGTGGGGTTGTACTGGTCCGTTGGGTTTCCCCCCCCCCCCCCCCCCCCAAAAAAAAAAACCCAAAACCCCAACTGCTTTTGTGACCTTGCCAACTTGCAGGCTGCACACAACCCTGCATTTATGGAGCCATGTTTGCAATTGTGGACCCACATCTTCCACTCCTTTGGAGTGGACACAACCCCATGGTTGTAGAATTGAATTTGCCATCCTGGAGTTTGAACAACCTTATTTGTGGTTGTGAACAAAGCGCCAGCATGTCATGACTCTCTGATGTGTTTGGGACTTTTGGTTTCCTTTCACTCTTCACTTTGGATGTTGAACTTTAAAAAGTCTTGTTCTTTATAAGAATTGAACCTATGATACCAGAACTGCAGAGCAGTGTTCTTATCCACTGAGCTACCTGCACCTAGAGTTTTTTATGTTTTCTCAGACATGCAAGTCTTACTCTTACAACACAAGCTATTCTTATTGAGCTGCATAGCATCACTTTCTTGGTGTTCTTGGTGCGAAATTAACTTCATTATACCTACATTTTAAGATGGACACCACAAAATCTAACAAAGAATGTCTTAGGTGTTTTATAAGAATGTGAAGTTTTGAAAAAAAAATTGAAATTTGAACCTATAACTTTAGACCAATGTCTAGTAGACAACTTGCTTAGTCGTTAATATGAATGTACATAGAGGTTCTGACTGTTTGTACTGAATTATGGGCTTTAAAATGTGCATAATCACAGAAGATTGGAACCTTTAATTTTGGATTTGAACCTTCAAGTCAGTGTCTGGTAGACCAAGATATTTGACAAACGTTAAGAAACCGTAGTTAAGGATAGACTAGGCCAGTTGGACACTCTAAATTGCCCGTAGGTGTGAACGTGAGAGTGAATGATTGTCTGTCTCTATGTGGCCCCGTGATGGACTGGCGACCTGTCCAGGGTGTGACCCCACCTCTCGCCCTATGTCAGCTGGACTTAGGCACCAGCACCCCCCGCGACCCTCAGTGGAGGATAAAGCAGTAGAAAATGAGTGAGTGAGAGTGGTTAAGGATAAATGGGTTCTAAATGTGTCTTCAGAGCTACAAGTTGATGTCAAAAACAAAGGGCTATACAACTTGAAGTTTTATTTGTTTTTCTTTTTGACGTTGTCTTATGTGAATTCAGATCTTGTGATGAAGCAAATTTTCTGATCCTCTTTTCAATGTAAACAACACAAAGCTCTTTGAAAAAGTGTCTGAGTAATAATGTTCAGAGAAATCCTTGTTGTGGAATTGAACCCACCAACTGCCAGACTGGAACACCCACAGGGTTTTCCTGGCCTGGAGGTCTAAAACTGCAAGGGTTGTTCTGGTCCAGCAGGTTCAGTTCCACAACTGCTGGGACATTGTTTCTGAAGTTTCCCCCCCATAAAAGAAATACACACAATTGGCAAACACACATACTGTGGGTGTACATCTCTCCCTTCTATATTCTCCACATATTTATTTCCAAAATGTGCAACCTTCACAACATTTGTCAGCTGTGTTTGTTGACTATTCTGAGTGGTTTGCTTCTGACTTCTTCATGAGATGGTTGGTGTGCAAGTTTTAGCTGAGACTCGGAAAACCTGTGGTTCATGTTTGCACAGTCAAAGAGATAAGCCACAATAACACCTTTCACTTAATGCAATCTCCTTCACCAAATAAGACCTACAGTGGCTTTTAGTTGCCTCTCCTTTGTCTATTTTCACTCCAAGCTTTTGCATGTTTTAAAATTTTGTAAGATTAATCCAATAGTAAAATGGCCTCCGCTATATTCTCCAATTCAGCCTCAAACAAACCGGCTACATTGACATGGACACCAATTAACCACATCCTGTGACAAGCTTTCACATGTTTGCACACGAGCACACTCACACACCACACGCCCACAAACAAACACACACACACACACTTAAGTGCACTCTCATGCCAATTATTTCGATATGAATCACTGTGGTTGTTATAGTTTTTCTTATTGTCAAGCATGCACTGTTCTTAACATCCCTTCTCCATCTGGGTTAAAGTTGTCCATGTAAATGCAAGTAAAATCAGGATGCTCAGAATACACTTGGGCTAAGGTAAATGGTGGATGTCTCAGGCTGCCTTCATTGTCATTTAAATATGCATAAATTCTCCTCCAGATATGTTTGCTGTCCACACCTGGCCTGCATTTTCAAGCCTCAGAAATGTACAAATTTAAGAATATTGCTGGCATTTTAGTTTGAAAACTCACTCTAATGCTTTATTTTAGTTTGGACAGGCAGAAACTAGTTTGGAAAAGATGAGACTGTTTACCACAGTCACTTCCTGACTGGTTCTATTCGGCCACAATTTGACTGTCAGCTGTGAACAAAAAACCAAAAAAAAAAACTTATTTCCAGTTTCAGTTCCCTGTTTTGACTTCTCACCTGTCCTGTTGCTCGTACTTTCTGAAAGTAAATAGACAACTGCAGAGTAAAAACAATAGTGTTTCAGAAAACAAATTATAGAATAACTTTATTTATGATTATTACTTATGTTTACTGATGATTTTAAAAAAAAACTAGAGTGTTTTTATTTTGATATAAGACATAAACACATTAGTTTCTATTATGAATCAGAACATTTTGTGAAGAAACAGGAAATTAAAAATACAGATGCTGATTTATTTTAAAAACATCTCCTGGGATTGTTCTTGCACTTTATTTTTCTCATTGTAGTTATTTCCTGTTTCTCATTCACCGTCTTTTTACTTTAGCTCTGACACTTTCACAGAGGAGGGTCGGCACTAGTTGCACCTTTGTTACACTTTCTCTTGGTTTAGACAGCAACCGATTTTAGAAAGCATTAAAACATTCACATGATCGACGGTCATTCCGGGTTGTGGGAATATATGTGGTTTTCCCTTAAAAGGCTCAAGATCTTGATGAACATGGACAGAAACACAGAGCTCCAGTGATGGATGGGAAGGTTATTATTACACTGACTGCACTGTTGCATGAAGTTTGTTTTGTTCCTTTTAGCACAAATTAGGAAGGAAATGTTGTAGTTTTGTGATTAGAAATTGCAAAAATGTTATTCTCAGAAACTCAGAAGCCGAGTACTAAAAACTGTACCCAAAAGAAAAAAATCCATCCAAACCTTTGACAAAGTTTAGTATTTAATACTTGTACATTATTTTCATTGAAATAAAACAAGTCTGCAACCATATAAATAACTAATCGACAACTAAATTAATTAATCACTATTTTGATAATTCCTTTTTTTTTTAAGTTGTGAACATATTCAGGGCAAAAACAAAACATTTGAGGATGTCATTTGGACGTTTGGGAAGCAAACTTCCAGACATTTTATGGACCAAACTACTATTTAATTAATAGAGAAAATAACTAATTGATTTTGATAATTAGTCGCAGGTCTAATGATACGACTAAAGTGAACTGAAATTCAGATTAAAGAGACAGCAAATGTTAAATACATTTAAGAAATTTTTCTTATACATTTTTAGTCATAATTGGAGAAAAAAAGAACATTCATCACCATATATTAGCCATCAGCTACCCTGATTTTTAAAAATCAGTGTCAGCTGCAGAAAAATACATAGACATAACTGACCTAATTGTGTGTTTTTGTTGAACTGTGTTTATTTGAATAAAGGCCCTTTAGGGACAGAAACTGACAGTTTTAGGTTATTAATGTTGTGGGATTTGGCTCTGGTCCCTGCAATGAACTGACCACAGTAAAAGTAAACATTTTCATCAATACGTAAACATTCACACACTTCATCTTCATCACCAGGAGTCATGAGCAGCGAGCTGAATGTGCCAATGGGTTCCCCGGATCCAGGAGTCTCGGAGCAGGGTCAGGACAGAGGCGGGATGGACTACAGGGACTGGGTGCGACGCAGTTACCTGGAGCTGGTCAGTTCGAACCACCACTCGGTTCAGGCGCTGTCCTGGAGGAAGCTCTACCTGAGCAGAGCCAAGCTGAAGGCCTCCAGCAGGACGTCCGCACTGCTCTCTGGCTTCGCCATGGTCAGTTATGTTATTCTTTGTTATTATGAGCGCGCCCAATATGTGATATTGTGTGTTAAATGCATAAAAATTAGGATGCACATGCCCATGTATCAGGAGAGCTCGGACCGATAACGGATACCAGTTATGCTTTATTTCCACGGCCAAATACAGAGGTCATTTTGTCTCTTCTGTAATAAATTATATTTTTTTTATACTAATGTCGCAGCAGATTCAGATATAAATTTTCTGCATTGTGCAAAATAAATATCAAAATATAATAGTTGGAGAGGGAGCAAGCATAGAAGTCAAGGAGGCAGCTGCTTCTTCTGCCAACTGTTTTAGTCAGTCATTTTGGGGGAATTTGCCGTGTTGACTAATGTCTAGTATGCCATTTTAAAAAAAGGGATGGCACTATACCACTTTTTGTGTCCAATGCTGATATCACAAACTCAAGTATCTAACGATAGTGATATTAGTCTGATAGTCATTTTAGACAATTTTCATTTATTATATTATATATATTGTTACACAGACAAAAACAACTCAAACATGACTGCCAAGATCCTTTTGCTGATTTCTATTGGTTTGGAAGGTATTGGATTTTGTGTTTCTGTCCGATATCCGATCCAGTGTTTTTGACCGATATCAATACTCATCCCTAATTTTAAAGCCAATTCCGTGCTGATAATTTCATGCATCCTGACACAAAACCAATCATTAACAACATACATGTCTACATTGAGATGATATCAGCCAGAGTTTTTTTTTTTTTTTTTTTGTGTCATAAAACAGTCACAGATACAGCTCTGCTCTCACATATTTTAATTAAGACTGCAACAATTATTTTATTAATTAACTTGTCAGGCCTTAGTGAATATTTTTTTTTATCAACAAGTTCTTTAATTTCACCTTTTTCAGTGCGTCAACTTATAGTTTGTTTCCTATTGAATTATTATTTTGATAAAACAAGTCATTCCCAGATGTCGTCATTTTGAGGTTTGGGAAGCACAGATGGACATTTCCTGTCATCGTGTTGTAGGTGGCAATGGTGGAGGTGCAGCTGGAGATGCACTACAGTTACCCCCGCGTGCTTCTCATCGCCTTCAGCGTGTGCACCACCGTGCTGGTGGCCGTGCACCTATTCGCTCTGCTGATCAGCACCTGCATCCTGCCCAACGTGGAGGCCGTCAGCAACATCCACAACCTCAACTCTGTCAGCGAGTCGCCACACGAGCGCATGCACCACTACATTGAGCTGGCCTGGGGCTTCTCCACCGCCCTGGGCATCCTGCTGTTCCTCACAGAGGTGGTTCTCCTCTGCTGGATCAAGTTCCTGCCCGTAGACTCCGGCGGAGTCAAGAAGGTGCCCACCACAACGCCCTTGCCTGTGGTGCAGAACAGTGGCTGGCAGGCGGCGCTGGCCTCCACCATCATCATGGTCCCGGTGGGGGTGATTTTTGTGGTGTTTACCATACACTTCTACCGCTCCCTCGTGCGCCACAAGACAGAGAGACACCACCAGGAGATCGAAGAACTGCACAAGATTAAGATCCAGCTGGACGGTCACGAGAGAGGCCTCCAGACTGTGTGACAACAACAACAACTTCCACTCGTTTCTCATATTTATGAAGCCTCACTTCTCTGACATTTGTTCCGGTCACTGATGTCGCCTCACCCGGACACTGTAGGCAGTGAGCTTCAACACTCCTCTGGGCTGTTACACGCCAGACTCGTTAACTTATTTATGTACTTATTATTTACTTATGGTCAAGTTATTCAGTAAATTTACTTAAGGATAAGTTGTGTCAAGTTGTGCCATGAGTTTTGTTATCTGTAATCTTTGTCAGTCAATGGATGTTAAAAAAAAAAAAAAAAAAAAAAGTTTACAGTGAAAGGGCTATTAGGTTCAATGTGCCATTTTCATATTGACGTGGTTAAGGGTTTAATGTAGTTAATGGTCTTTTCCCTAAAATCCTATTGAATCACTTATATTAGAAAACAGGAAACAGGTTTGGCAACACTTTACAGTAACAGTATGGTAATAGCATGGTTTAATACTAGGTCTACTTTAGTGCCCGAACAAGTTCAGGAGAATCTGTAAAGGTTTACGTAAAGAATTGGCTTTTCCTCTGCACAGAACCAGCATTTTGGGAACTGCTACTTTTGGAGAATACTATTGTCCCAGAGTGAAAAAGAAATCTCAAAATGACACTTTAGTGTCTACAACCAAAATGCAACTTTAGGAAAATTCTCTAACCTTTAACCCTGCTAGATTTCATATTGTGCACATGCTCCACATTGTCTTATCCATTTTTGGTGTATTTTTGTGGCAGTGTTACAGCGCCACGAGTGAAAAAATATTAAATATCTATAAGAGTTTGTGTCGCCATGACAGATACGTCACATCGTACAATGTGTGAGCAATGACACTAGCAAGGAGGACAACTTTGACCTGCCCAACACCAGTGGCTACAAAAATATCCATATTCACACGATAATAGGACTATTTAAAATACATGAAAATATGCCTTTAAGGTCAGTTTAGGACAGAAAAAAAATGTGCCATATAACATGTAAGCCATGCACAGTAGTGCGATGAATCGCGACTTGTCCATTTTATTTTTACAGTAATAATAACCAGGTAATAGTTTGGTAATAACAAAAAGTGTGCATGTGGGACATAAGGGAAAATTTATTTCAAATTTATAATTTTGTAATTGTTAATTTTGTTCACAAATACTTTCATGTTAAGTTTTTGCCCTGATAATTATTACCTGGAAATTACATTGGGAATAATGTCTTACTGTCATTTTATCTCCTTATTGCAACACTATTACATTATTTTTACCAAACAGAAATTAAAGCTGTGTATTAGCAAAAATGTGATTAGTTACACAAGTATCGAGGTAATGATACAATAATTTGTGATATCGGGTCACTAAACATTTTTTCCCCTAGACAAATTAGTCTGTTTTAAGAAAAACTATTTGCATAAAATATCAATTTGATAAATTGATAAATTTGATAAAGCTAAAGGGAGGAGGATAAAGTCATTTGGCAGAATGTTTGCTGTCAACTAGTGGCTGGAGGCTTAAATGCAACACAAAACCGCTGTCGATAATATTTCCAATATGCCATGAAATATTGCAGTTTTTTGTGCGTTTACTTTCTTACACCTCTTTCACAAATAATATAGTATTACCAACTTATAAAGTTTTAACCATAGTTTTACCATGTTGTTACTGTACTGTAAACGTAGACGTTGTTTGTCCCTTTACGTCGCCAGGAATAATATGGCTGCCAGTAACTTAAACTAATTAACTTTAATGCCATGAGGAAATTGCCAAATGTAGCGCTGATATTTTTTTGATTAATTTCAAAGACGATTTGTGCACTGATGAGTGAAAATGTTAAAACTGAGCTGGCTTTAATGCTGTTGCTCATCAGTGAAAGTCTGATTTTAAAGGTTTACTTAGTTATTCTCCATGTCTTAATGGCTTAAAAGACAGAATTAGAGACAGAAATAGAACAGGTCAGCTGCAACAGTTAAACTAATTACTAGGCACATCTGCGTCGACTAAAACAAAGTACTCTCCAATTGTGCATTTTTAACCAAATCAGTCAAAAAAAGCGGTATGTGCCATAGTAAATTTACTCATGATTATTGATCATATTTAGAATTATGAGCCATGAAATAATTTGTGCCAAAGTAACTTTCAAATGTTAAAACCACGACAAAGTCTGTATTAAAGTTAATGAATTTGATTGATAAGGGATTTAAAAACCAAAACGATTGGATGTCTTAAAGTCAGACAAATGCAGTAAAATGCTGCCGAGCCTTAACTCGACTCGCTCAGCGGAACTGGTCAGCGACACAGGCTCGTTTTTTACGGTTAAAAAGTCGAGCGTTTGACTCCGTTGTGGCTGATTACGTGTGTTTTCTCATCACGCGAGGAGGAACGACGACCACCACGGGTTATAAACTGTTCAAAGTCTTAAATGTTCTTGTAAAATAGCAAAGAGTTTTGTCCGTCTGTGGTTCTCTTCTTCCTTCATGTACATTATTTTATTATTATTATTTTTTTTTTTTTTACAGAGACCACAGATCCTGTTGAAAAGAGGTCAAACTGATGCTGCTTAAATATGAATGTGCTTCTGTCCAAATATCCTTCTGCCTTACAGAGTCATTGCCTTTTCATGTTTTGCTCAAGGTTTAAACACAAGCAGATTTTTTTTTTCCCCTCCTCCTTTCCTGGAAAAATTTCAGTTTTAATTTCAATTTCCTGCAATTGTACGTGAGCGAGTTTAAACCAATGAAGTTTAAACACAAAGTCAGGCCCTGGTTCACAGGGAGAAAAGGAAATGAAGAGCACAGGATGTAATCAGCTTGAACTTCTGACCTTTTATTTAACAAAGAGGAGAAAAAGCTGGTATCACATTCCAAATAAGAAGCCTGACCAAAAAAAGTGTCGCTCAGTTGTTTTTGTTGTTTAAAAAAAAGTGCACTTGTAGTTTAGTCGTACAAAAAGTTAGTCGTCCGAAAAACTGTTGTCGTCTCATGTGTTTGTGGATTTGTGCTTTTTGATTAAAAGCTGCAGAGAATCAAACCTGCAACTGACTTTAAAAAAAATAAAATAATATATACTTACTGGATTATAGTTGTCGTGGTCTTTTCGTGTATCTTGACCCACTCACTAAGAGAATTTGTGCTTTGGTTCGGTTTCTGTCAGTGTTTCCCTGAGACTGAGTTGGATTTTTACTAATTATGAATTAAGAACAGTTGTGTTTCCAACTCAAATGACAATGGGGGCCAATGAGAGTCCAGTCTGGTCGAGGGGGCGGAGCTAGTGGGGGAAAAAAAATTAAGAGTGGGTGATAAGAGCTTAAAATTATCACACAATATTCCATCAAGATATCGCAATTAAGATATTTGTAATGACTTTTCACAGAATTTCAAAGTAAAAGTGTTTTGATATGGAATGATGTGTACTTCAAAATAAAAACATTTATGCGGTAAAATAAATCTAAAATTAAAATCATGTGGACAAATGTAATTAAGACATAATTATGATAAATGAACATAATTATAATCAAACGTCTTATTATAAAAAATCTTGCTAGCATATCTATTTTGTATGAAAGAGGAGGTCCTTTTTTTTTTTAAAGATAAACGGTTGTGACCCAGTTTATAAAGTGCAAAAAATAACATTTCTATTTTTACTGCAATTCTGTAACATCTAATATTATTTAGCATTGGAAAACTGACTATTCTAGACTTATGTACACATTGCACATTATTTAATAAATATGAAGGGGGGAAAAAAGCTGCAAGACATATCAGCAAAATTTATTTTGCAACCCAAAATGCAAAATGTGTATCAACCAAAACCTTGTCCTAATGTTGGACAAGAATGTGTGTGTTCAGATGCAGACATGCTATGTAAATATTGGCAGATGATTTTGTTGTAAGACGTTGGACACGGCAACAACTCCAATCTCGTGACAAAAGAAATACAGGAAAATAACATAACACAATGTACAGGAGCTTAATATGATTAATATCGGAGATTCTAATCAAACTCAATAGATCAATTATTGGTTAAAAAAAAATCGCAGTCAAAATCAATTAACCAAACAAAATTTTATGTCTGAAGTGTCTTCAGTGTAACACGAGACAGAAGTACAAAAACAAACAAAAGAAATGCCATGGCAACACATTTTATGCGACTTCGGACAAATCTTTTTTTCAAGTTTTAAAAAATAAACAAAAACAAGAGGAAACACGTGAATTACCCTCTTTTGAAATCATGCATTCTCCTCAAAAATTAACCCTCCAAAAGAGTTGTTTGTGGGATTAAATGACACACATGCACTTTTCCTTTTGTACCAGCAGAGGGCAGACTGTGCTCAGGTCACACAGTTCATACAGCCTCTTCGCCAAATCCTACATTTACAAGCCTTTTCTTCTTTAACCAGCAGTTTAGTGGAATACAACAAAAACCAAAAAAATATTTATTTCATTTAAAAAAAAAAAATCAAAAAAATCAAAATAACTAACCTCAAACTACTTTTACCAGCATTAAGTGTCGCAGCTTCATATGCATAGGAAAAAAAAACCATAGGGCACAATAAATAATCTTAATTCAACAGTTAATCCAGGCCGAGATCTGTCATTCTGCCGGTGGAAAACTACTCAGATATTTTTTTCTTTTTCATAATATCTTAAAGAACTAAAGCGGACAGATTTTCTGATATTTTACGATAAAAAACAGGTTCAATTTAGTTTTCATGGTTTTTCCTGGGATTAAATCTCATTTTAACTAAGGGAGCCTTCAAATGTAAACGCAGTGGAGGAAAAACTTAAGATCCTGTTCCTTAATGTGTTGAATATTACATGTTTATTTATGATAACAAAAATACAAAGGAATGTTTTTGAAATCTTTTTGAAAGATACAGCTTCAGGATAAAACTTCAGGCCAATAACTGAGTTTTCTCTCCAAAGCTAAAGTGAAAATCAGAATCTTTATTGTAAAATTAAATCTTTTTTTTTCCTCCTAATATGAACTTCTGATGGTTTAAAACATATTCATACCCGTTTTATTATGTTTAAAGCCCAAGATTCTCAATGTCCTTTCAAAATAAAGAGATAATAAAAAGATAATTTCATGACATATACAGTACATTGACAAAAGATAAATCCTGAGTGTAAAAGGAGATAATCCCGGTTAATCTGTTGTTTTAGAACTGATGCCATGTGAACAGTGTTGAGGAAAATGTGATGATTTGACTAAAGGTATTTTTTATAATCTGTTATTTGACTAATATAACTTCAACTGGATGCGGAAGAATATCTTTTTGGTCAGATTAGAATTAGATTTTATTTTTTTTTTTTAAATGAAACTAAAAAAATAAATAAAACACCATTCACTGGGTGCTATTTGATAAATGGGTATAATGAAAAAGTAGTTTTTAAACAAAGGGAAGGAGCAATATTATCCAGTTAATGAAATCTCAAATCTTTTTTCTCAATTTAATTTTTTTTTTTTTTTTAATGATACTCATCTGTTAGTCTTCAGGTGGGGAGGAATGACTGAAATTAATTCAGGTAAAACCCTCAAAGTATGCACACAAACACACCTGTTACACCTGAGATACTGAGACACTTCAGACGACATCATGTGAAAAATATTAGTACATAATTAAAGATAATGTTCAAATCTAACCACTATTTTTGAACAAGGAGACCAAAAGAAAAACAAAACACAGTAAATGAATAACAGTTCATCTAATCCGTCCTTCACTGCAAATCTCTTGAACGAAACCGTCGTCTCTGTAGGCGGGAAACCAGTACTGTTCGTCACAACGTCCAAAAAGTCAGACAGGTTTTCTTCAGTAAAATGTGTCAAGAATGTCAAAACGTGCAAAAATGATAAGATATTACTGGAGAAGAGAAACAGCAGCCATGAGGAACACGTAGAAGCATTTCGACCCGTAACTGGAGTCGGAGAACACGCTGTTTATAGTTCATTTGAAGTTATGACTCGTTAGCATTCGGACTGTTTTTTAAACAGGAAAGGAAAAACTGGTGGGGGCAAAAAAAAAAAAATCAATAAGAAAACATACAAAATACACATGAATTTGTTGTCTTAATGAAATAAATGGAATTTAAAAACAATATCTATAAGGACACAGCACAGAAACCCTGTTGCTAATCCCATCCTGAAATGTAATCTCATACAAAACATCAGGATAAAAACACACTACTGTGGAAGGAAAAAAAAAAACAAAACTGACAATGACAGAAAAGAAGACAATGTTGTATAACACTTCTGTGGTATATTGTTACTCTGAAAGCAGATGCAGTAAAGTCAAAACCTCTAATGATTGGTGCAAGTGCTGAGCATTACATAACATTACACGTTAAATCCATGAAACATGACACGGTGTGTTTGAAAAAAGCAATAAAAGGCAACGACAAAAGGCAGTTGAAAGGTCATAAAATATTCCAAGTTTACTGCATACGCTGGCAAGCTTGTAGTCTAATTAATACAGTATGAGGAACCAAACACTAAACTATTACTGCAAGAATACACATTCATCCCTTGTACATGGTAAATTTAGACACAAAGGCGCTGTTTAAACCTAGTATTAACATTCCTCCAAATCAATGGAGTCCGTTCACACCAGGCATGAAAGGGAGAGTTCAGGTTTCACTGAGCAAAACAAGCAGATTTGAGCCACTTTACAAAAGCCTCGCTGAATACAATCTCCGCCTGCTTCTTTTATTTTGCAGTTGCACATCCTTTTACAGCTGGAAACTTTGCTGCTCATGCTCCTGCACCAAACTCCATAGAGAAAATCTGCGTTTTTTTAGCTTGTGGGGACACAGGAGCTGCAGGACTACTGCTCCCTCATATTGGTGAGATTGAGGTAAGACTTCGGTCAATTCAAACAGAGGATTTCAAACCCCCAAAATCACAAGCAGACATTTAGAACTACTAACGGAGGCAGCGGTGGATTAACAACTTCTGTGTGCCATGATGTGAAATCGCCGATTTTCTCAATGAGCTTTGGTGCAGAGAGAGAAACATTAGTTTCCAGCAGCATGACCAAAGCCTGAGGTGAACGTGTACATAATTTCGAAATATTTGTTCAAATTTGGCTGTTTGTAAGATTCAGTCGCCTGTTTGTGCTCTAATGGTGTAACTGGCATAAAAACATCACAGTGAAACTGCAGCGGAACAGAGGATTATCAGCCGAGGAGGCGATCTTAAGTATGGCGACAAATTTGCGTTCACAAGTTAAAGTGACCATCATGTCCCCACTAATGTAGAAGCTGATGAGCACAGTGTGAATTCCAGAGTGATTTGACTCGGGATTGAATGCTAATTTAAACCCAGGATTTTCCAGTTTTGACAGGCTAAAGTGATAAGATTTGAAGAGGTATTACAACCTGAACTTTGAACTCAAATTGGATGTTAATACCAGGTCTGACCAGGGCCAAAGTGCTGCTCCAATCTCTTAATCTGAACTCTTGCTGTTCCAATCATCAGCTTTGCACAGATTCTGACAGGGTTTGCTGGAGTGTCTCAGAAGATTCATTCATAACATCTGCTCTTATTTTGAGTCTATGCACCAAGTAACTTCACTTAGAACTTTTTTTTCCTTCCTCTCCTTCATCTCTTAGTAACAAATGCTGTCCACCATCATGCAGTTTGTCCCAGTAACCTAAACATTCAAAAAGTTCATACAGCCCCTCAAAATTGCACAAAAACAAGCCACAGGATACAAAACACAGGAAAAACATTTGAAACCATCAATTGAATAGCTAACATAGCTTATAATCAGTCTAAGGCAAAACAAATAAAAATAAAATAAACTGTGGGCTGGTGAAATTAGGAGCTTTTTGACAATATACTGTGTAGGCTATCCTTCTGTGGACCAAAGTCCTAGAGTCCATGTCAGCCTCCCTAGTGGAAAACCCTTCTGAAACCCTCTGTACACCCGTGTGGTCTGATTTCTGGACACACAAGAGGGAAGCTTCACACCCTGAAACTCTCTCCTTTGCCGTCAATGTGGCGCAATCGCAGGTAAACGTCGGTGCCGATGCCCTGCATTGACTGTATGGACAGAGAGCCACCCAGGTACTCGGCGTAGGCCCGGGACGTGGGCAAACCAAAGCCAAACCTGCAGGTGAGAAGCACACAGACGGCGGGTTAGAGATCAATCATCTCGCACCTGAGCTCGCCATTTCACAGCTGACTGAAAATGATCTGTTTGTCAGGAAAACACGAATATGAAGTGGCAAACACAGAGCGTGCAGAACTGCCCATATTTACTGCAGGCAGGTACAGGCAGTCAGAACATCCATCTCAATGTCAAGGACCTGTATATGCCCAGTCATGTCAGTGTGATGAGGGTCAGAATAGTTGATTGTCATCTGCGTTCGAATTGACATTCACAGACTCCAATGTTTATCTGGGCTATTTTATTGAAATAATTTCTTCCATTTGAGTAAGTTGATGCTTGAAAGCTTTAAAATGTATTTTTGTGATTGAAGGCGGTATTAAATTAAATAATTTGAATTAGATGTTTGATTTGTGCTTACTCAAAGATAAAAGAGCAATAGTGTGAAGGGCTGAGAGACTTAAAGAGTTACTGCCACAAAAGAACAAACAAAACTTAAGTACCATTATCAAATATGGGCCAATAGTTATTTATGCACAACTGCACTGACATCAGCTTTTCAGAAATAATCTCTTACAAGGAAAACACACGCTATAATCGATCTGGCTAAGAGAGATGTTTACCTGTGGCCAAGTTAAGTGTACGTGAATACAGTTGCACAAGTCACATCTGGATTTGTAACCAAATATAAGAAATAAGAATGTGGCTTGACTACAGTGGTGTTGAAATCACATGTAGAAATGCACTGAAGTATAAACATTTTATTGAAATAATAACACATTTTTAAATCACTTTTAAAAACCCACTTGCTCACTTTGGCCTTTGGCACAGCTCAAGATGCTGACCTTTTGACATGATTTAATTTAATTTATTTTTTTAATTTTATTCTTTGTTATAATTTTTTTTTTTTTTTTAATATATTTTCATTCATTTGTTATTTTTAGTTTAGTTTACATTCAGAAACTTCTCCTGCCGGCTTCATAAATACATTTGTAGCTAATTTCAGGTCATGTTAGAACACAGCAATAGAAGTTCAGGATTCCTGCTACATTTGTCACAAGTGAAGAACAAAACTGGACATCAATGTGTTTTTGGAGTTTGTGTCAGAAAACATGCTTACCCGTGCATGGGACTGGACTGGTTCCCACTGTTGGTAATGTTGTTGAAGAGGTTGCTCATGCGTGGATCCTGTGCACTCTCCTCAGCTGTGCTGAAGTGGTAGTCTATCACTTTGTCTATTATTTTGTGAGGAATGCCACCACCGCGGTCTGAAATCCTGAAATAAGTACAAAAAGGTAATGAATTCAAATCTCAGGCTGCCACAACACTCGCATCACTGAAGTGTCCTTCAGCAGCAGTGGGTCATGGTTTGATCCCCTCCAGTGTGTCCCTGAGCAAGGCATGCAATCCCGAGTTAAGTGTCTAGATGTGGGACAGATGGACAAAGATGAAGATGACTGTGTGAATGGGTGCAGTGGTATAATGCTGTCAACTGTGGTGAGTATATCAAGATGGAGCAGTTACAGCAGCTTTTATTTCTGCTGATTCATTGTTCTCTAAAGTGGCTGTAGATTCTTGACTTGCCTCATTTTGTTTCTGTGCTTATAACCTTGATGCATTAGCATGTAAGTGCTAGGAAGTGCTATACCCGAGCTGGCCTCATTTGGTCAGAAAAGGTTGATCAGTATTTCTCAAGCCTGGAAATGATTAGGTTCTCAAATGTCTTGTTTTGTCCACAAACCAAAGTTATTAATTTTTAAGGATTTCTTTGTTAAATGGAGCAAAGAAACTAGAAAATATTCACCTTTAAGAAGCTGACAAATCAGAAAACTTATCTTAATTATTTAAAAATCTCTAAAACAGAATTATCAATTATCAAAATAGAATAGACAATAGATAAGATAGGATAGATAGATAAAATTAAAAAGTCCAGTGCAAAACAGAGTGTTTGTTTCATTCCATTTCCCCCTAGTGGAGTGATTAATCAGTGTTGATACGTGTCCTTGGTTACTCTATGGTTAAACAGAAATCCTGTCCTTTTGTCATGGGTATATGACGTATACCTGTATATCACTTGGATGGGTATGAATGTGTGAATGACAAAACTAGTGTAAAGCAGCTTTGAGAGGTCATGACCTTTCACCTTTTCATTGACTTATATGCTGCTCTGATGATGTAATGAGACAGAGATTGAGCTACACTCACCTGATGACAAAATCAATGTCATTATTGGCAATGGTGACAACCACATCAGGCACATTGTATGGCGTGTCCAGGTGGCTTTCCATGGTGGCCCTGAGGAGGCAAACAGAAGTTTATTCATCCCATGAACACATTGAAAACAAAAATCACAGTTCTTAACGTTCTTGGCAGTCAGTGTGTGTGACAGGTGCTCGTTGTCTTGGGCTGTTTGAATACGCTATGATTCCCAGGTTAAAGTCTCAAGTTGCTCCCTCGGTCCCAGCTGGATTTAACTGATCACCCCCAGCAAAGATTAGACTTAAGACTGTCTCAAGTTCAAACAATCAAGCTGGTAATTCACAAACTCAAATATACTTTATCCCCACAGGGACATTTAACTGAAAAAAAAAATGCAGTATGGCAGAGAAAAACAACAACAAAAAACATACAATATTCACAAAATAAATGATCATTTGCAGGCAGCACGTGTGTGTTGATGATTTGGTCTGTTGCTCCGCCCACTGACAACCACCCAACACACCCAGGAGGCCAGTAGAGCGAGCAGAGAATAATAAGCATTAGAGCACCTAAAAAGCCTCAGTAATCCTTTTAAAAATGTCTCCACCAGAGGAGAAAAATGAGTGTCTACGTTGGAGATACATTCAATACAGATGACAGACATGCCAGAGTGGATACTTTTCTCCCAAACAGCAACAAAATGGAGGACTTCAGAACTTATTGTGGATATTTAACATTACAGTCCGTCATTGTCATCATAGTGTGATAATTCTCCACTGCTCCACTGCTCTCAAGCAGTCACACTTTCAATCTCCGCCTGTTGCCAAAACACTCAATCTAAATGAGATCACTATAAAAATAAAAACAGATGGGACAGTTATGCCTATATATGCGTGTATATATGAGTTTTATTCAAGTTTCATAAAATGGTTTGGTTATTTTTTCCACTTACTGCAGTAACGATTTTAAAAGTTGCTGTTATATTACCTTTGTAAAAATATTAGAATGCAGGCAAGACCAAAAAAAAACTAAAACACTAAAAACAAACCAGTAACTACAGTGCAAAATATTCATAAGTAAAGTGAAAGTGATTATCAAGGAGGACAGTTTCCTTGTTGAATAATGTGATAACCATTGGAGCAAATGGGAGTCTGAGGTAGTTGGTAGTGAAGTTTACCTCATCGCGTTCTTGAGGAGCTCAGGCAGGATGTAATCCAGCGGCAGTGGGATGAAGGGGAAGCGAGCGGCCACATGTCCGTTGATCCTCACCCTGGGTGAGTTTCCGTACTGGTGCTCACACAGACGTCTGTGGACAAAAAGCAACATTTTAGAAACACTTGCTAAGAACATGGTTCATGCACCGTTTTCTCTGGGTCACCTAGATTTTACAGGTGTTCACTTTGTTGTGTATTTCACATGAAAGTACAGCTAAAGCTGGTGGAGAGGATTGTGTTTGATCATAAACCAAAGTAGGTTTATCAAATATGACCTGATGATCGCAATAATAATCAGCAGAGTTACCAGAGTTCCTCTACTTTTTCAGGTTGTGTTTTCAGTGCTATTTCTCTAAACTGAAACAGGATTTCTTTTTTTTTTTTATGTATGTATGTCTGTGCTAAAAATGAAATTTCTTTAGCTTGTCCATGACAAAGATGTGCAAACTCAAATGTACTGTACTCACTTTAAAAAGTAGTATTTCACAGTGTTGCCTCAAACAATAATAATTTAGTTTGTAGTCTTGAATGGTTACAGTAGCAATGGGGATTTTCTGTTATTATAAATAGTTAAATTATAAAAGTACATTATAATGTTTTAGTACAACCTACAACATAAGTGAATAACAAATCTACTTACTCTTCATTGTCAGTCCACATGCAATTGATATTTACTCAGTGAACTTTCTCTTGGAAGAGAAACCCAGTAAAGTCACTTGAAAAGGTTACAAAAAGTAAACAATGATAGCTCATATCTCTTCCACAGATCCAGGTGCTAAAAAATTGTGTGTGTTCCCGTTTATCAGATGAACTCTGACTCTCAGCCGACAGAGCGCCGCTAATACAGATACAAAGTTGTACAGAGAGCGGTGCGACTGAACACTTACCTGGCAAAGTCCACCCATTTCTCAATGATCTTTTTGGGTGAGAGACGTCTGCAAATGATCCCAACAAAATCAGGCTGAAACAAAAGTACAAGTATTTCAAATTTTATCCAAATAAAAAAAGTTAATTGCACATAAAGAAATTAATTTAACGACTGCTTTTAATCCACATTTTGCAGTTTAAAATTAATAAAAATCATTTGTAACTTGACATTTAATTACAGATTTATGCAGTGCACAACAGCAGATTAACAAAGAACCTTAAAACAGGTTCAACATATTTTCTGTTCTGAGAAAACACAGCTTTAGAAGTTTAAAATCATTTGAATCATGAAAGTTAATTCATGTACATTATCTTCATGGAGGGCGAGGTGGTGCGTAGCCAACATTCGGATTCCCAGGCGGGAGCACAGTGTTGTATCCAGGAAGTTGCGGATAAGTGTCTCATCCTGAAAAATAAAACAGTGGCTGACTGCTTCATAGACTTTTTGTCTCACTTCCACTTCATAATCACCAGTTATGGAGAGATTGCATAACGGAGGCATTACCTCCAACATTCATCCTGGGTTTACACATTTGTCCCGAAATCTATGATCTATAAGATTTAAAAAACACAACAGACAACTTCAACTTTGGTTCCATATGTGTTATTTTTGATAGACATGTACTTATAGACACATGTGCTTCTCAGAGCACATTAAGGTGCTTATTATGGCACAACATCAACTCCAGGGTAAATTATCAACACTAAATTTGAGATAATGGAGAAGAAAGAAATATGTAGAATATAAACATTCTGACAATGTTTACCTGACAAGCTGCTGTAACAGATGTGCACTACATTATCATGACACAGCTTAAATATAGCTATTGCTTCAAAAACAAGTTGATGCACTGTGCGTGTGTGTCAAGGATCCTACACCTGGGTTGATGTCAAATTCAATTTCTTTTCAAGGACTTTCCAGGACCAGTTCCCTCAAATCCAAGGACTGAATGTGCCAACACAGGTTAAGATGGGAGGGCAACTTGTAAGAGTCGCTTCTCTGATGGCGTTCACTTTTATTGATTTGCAGCACATTCCGCATCTGGCCATGTGATTGTCCTTGGGATCTTGGGCAAATCAGTCTTTGTAATTTTCTTTGCCAAGCCAGAGGATCATGGAATTTTCATTTCCTATGCATCACGTCATTTGCTCTCCTATTTAACATTACTCGCTCATTGTTCTGCATGGACTCTTACATCAACAGCGGAGACAGACAGACACCACTAGTAATTACACCCTGATGTTTGTTCTGCAAAGGCCTAGTCTGCGTACATCAAACAGCGCATAAAACAGTAGGTGATGTCATAACACACAACGGGAGACATTTACCTAAATACCAACTCCACTTCATTTACTTTAAAAGGATTTCAAGGACCTGAGGGCATCCCGGTGTGTCTTCATTTTTCGAATAACGGCATACCAGTATGTGTGTAGATGAATGATCATGACAGTGACAGGTTTGTGTCATGCAGAGTCAGTTTATACCTGGATGTGTTTGCGACTCTCCTTAAAGCCCTGTGCGAGCATAGTCACCACATCTTTGTGGTCATCCAAAAGTTGTTGCACCAGTTTACAGAAACGAGCTTCCACATCCTGATCTTTGATCTGTGAAAAAAGAAAAAGAAAAAAGAAATTACACCACTTCACATCTAGTAAAACTAAAATCTTAAGGCATCAAGTAAAAATCACTACAAACTTAGCTAAGCATGTTTATATGGTGTGGCTGTTTCTGGCTTCATTTCCTTTCAATGTAGTTCATCTGTGTTTAACTGTTTTAATAAATATAACATAATATTCATTTTTACAGCATTAAATCCAGCAGTTAAAAAAACAAAATTAGGGATGGCTCAATATCACTGTTAGCTGATTTTTATGCGTCAGTCAAAAAAAATCTTTTTCTGTTTGCGTATCCAGAAAGTCTACAGAGACAATATTCACAGTAATTTAATGCTTTAAAATGTAAGTAGCAGGTTATAGGTAAACTTGCATATACTTGACATATAAAGTGTATCAAGTTTAAAATATACCGTATGTTATATGTCTCTCTGCACCTGGTTTCATGAAAAGTCACAGGGTGCATTTTCAGGTCAGACTGGATAAAGCAATGGTTGACTTTACAAAGAGCAGGGCAACATACTCTTTAAATAACAGCAGTTTTAGGTAGTGTGTACTGTATTGTATGCTGTGCAGACAGGAAGATGCAGCAGACACATATTTGTCTCCTTAACCAGGGTTGGCACAAGAACAAAGAAATGAAGTAAACAGCTGAGACTCGTGCTGTTCACATCAGCATGTCAACCAAGAAATGACACACAGAAGATGGAGTACTGAAACACTGCTGCAATAAAAATATTCTTGCAAGTTCAGACAGTGTGCAAGAGTCTCCTTGCTACTTGATGAACCATATTTAGTGTTTTATTTCACATGGGTGTGCACATCTTTACCTTATCTGAATTCAAACACTTTAATTGTATATATTTTGTCTTCCTCCTATAGATAAAAGGCCAAAGAAGTCAATCCAAGTCCATTTTTTTAATATTCCAAAACAAGGTAGTTGTAGCTTTAGGTGTCAAGGCTCTGTTTTTCCAATCTTTAGAAATGAAATAAATTTGGGTTATTTGTTCAACACACACACAACATAAAATTATAGCCCTATAAAATCTTTTCTTCATAAGTTTCATTTTAATTTGATGTGATGTTTTCTTCTTAGCACTTTGTGCTTATTTTACCTGCAAGTGTGTCGGTAAAAATTCACATTTATTCATTCTAATTCTAATTCTCTAATTCTAATTCTAAGTCAATGGATAAAATGCTAACCTAATAAGTCATGTAGTTATTAATTGACTAAACACAACATTACACTATTTTATAGGGCTATATCGATTACTAATCGAGTACTAAATTAACCATCAACTATTTTAAAAACAATTTACTGGTTTGAGTTTTTTTTTTTTCTAATAATCTTAAGGTTTCTGATTTTTCAGCTTCTTAAAATGTAATATTTTCTGATTACTTTGCTCCATATAACAAAGAAATTCAAATTGAAATTTTTTGATTTGTAGACAAAAGACATTTGAAAACAATTTCCAGGTTTGGTAAACACCACTCACCATTTTCTGACATTTTTTGGACCAAGCAATTAAATTGAGAAAAAAAACTTTATCATCAAATAATCTGTCCATTATTCTTCTAAATTAATCAACTAAAAAAATGTTGGTCACTGTTTCCCAAAACTTGAAATTCTCAAATATCTTTTATTGTTGATAAACTAAAACTATTCTGTTTTACAGAAACCAGAAAATATTCATATTTAAGAAGCAGAAAATTAATTTCATTTCATAATTTTGGTTACACAAAGTGCTTGTAAGCTTTTAAAAACATTGCACTGACAAACTAAAAAAAAAAAAGATTTGGAAAAAATATCAAATTGTGATTTTTCTGACCTATAGCATTTGAATTTGTTTTGTAGATATTTTTACCTCAAGCTTAGTTCAGTAGTCACTGTTTTAATACTATAAATATGATGGGAGAATCACCACATACCACCATCAAGACAGTATACCCTACTACTGTATATATCCTAATGCAAGGATGAAACTTTGATAAACTGTTTTCAGCATACGAGCCGTTGTAGCCGTTGCTTGTCACATTGTTTCAAATTGGATTTCGATTTGGAGACAATTGCTCAACGACACATTCACTTGAAGCTCAACAACATGGGAGACAACCAGAAGAGAAAGCACATGTTCACACTTCCTGTTATTGCTCACACAGCTGTTTCTGAAAAAGGGAAGAACTTGAACTTATGAACTTGTGTGTGTAAACTTATTTGTTACCTCTTTTTCTAGATAAGTTCTCTCAAATAAAAACCTAATTTAAATAGAACTGATTAAGTTCGGGGCTAAGATTTGAAATTTAATTAGGGTTAGGCATTAACTGGTTATAGTTAAGGTTAGGGAAAAGGTTTGATTTAGGCTGTCCAAATAAATGTAAGTCAATGCAGGGTCTTTACAAGAATAGCTTTGCAAAAGTATGTTTGTGTGTTTATGCAGGTTAAGAACACTCACCGGAGGAAAGTCGCTGAGCATGTGGTATGCTCTGATGTACAGTTCGTGCTGTTTAAAAAAAAAAAGAGAGAGAAGAGTATATAGTTAGACTGATGCCCCATCATCATCATCATCCATCCAACCAACCAGGAATCATCACAGCACCAGCTCAGCCCCTTAACCGGGCCCTGTAACTTAGCCACATGTGGCTTATATTTGAAAACAGAATGTTTCCAATGTGAGGAATTCTGATGTAGCACAGCAACAACTCCTGCACAGAAAACAAGCTCTGTTCCTGTGATACATCTAAGGTGAAAACGATCAAGTCATTCACGACACAGATGACCTGAAACTCAAAACCTACTTCAAACCGTTCTCTTTTCAAAAGAAAGACCTTAAGCCTCCTTAACCTACATTACAACCACTGGCTTTCAAAAGGGAGCCGAGTTTTCTGAAAGCTGCGTGAAACCATAAAAGAGAGGAATCTAGGTGAAAGTTCATCCCCAATGAAACATGCAGAGGCGGTGAATTGGAAGTGAAAAACAAAACGAGACGGAGAGCAGAGTGTTCCCAAATGAAGGCCTTGAGAAAAAAACTGACTGAAAATGACATTAGAAGTAACATGTTCTTACAGGTACTGATTTGATTTTATGCTCAAGTGTCAGTGTCGAAAACAAAATCAGACTATTTTCTGGTTCAGAGTAGCTGTTTTTCTGGGTTTTATAGGCTCAGGTTTGGGGGCAATGTGTGTATACCTCTGCTACACTATGTGGCGATATGTCCCCATTCTAACCATCAGTATTAGACATTTTAGAGTAGATCTATTACATGAACACAAAAACCTCACAGCTGGTCAAGTAGCATGGTGAGCACCATTCTCAATCTTCCTATCGTCCATGAGCTTTAACATGCTGAACTCTTTGTGTTAAAAATGGCCCAAAATTCAGCCTCCTCATCAGTCCAAAAATGCACCAGTTTCGATTTTGCCATGTTTCCCTTGCAGTTGACTTTTTCCTCTGTATATGAGCTAATTTTTTATTTCCAGTTCAAAACCCAGCAGTGGAAACTGTGGAGCATGTGGGCCAGTTTGGGGTAAATTGGCTGTAAGCAAAGAGTGTCATTTACCACTTCCACTAAAATATAAGCTAGCCAGTAAACTTCCAGTTGTCGTTAAGCGGAAGCGTGGACTTCCGATATCGATTGAGAATGTTTATATTGTCTTTTTGTAGTCGTTTTAGTCATTAGTCCTGAGGGATTCAACACAGACTTAAATGAGTAAGGCATTTAAATGTCTGCGATGTTAGGAGACAACAGCAGAGCACTGCTACATCCCTCTGTGTACAACCTCTGCTACATTCTATAAATCAGCGGTTCTCACAATCTTCATACCAAGTACCATCTGAGAAAATACTGAACTGTCGGTGTAACATCATTATCACCAATGTTAAAATACAGTGGCGTAAATAGGCTAAGCAAAGTCAGATACAGACTTTTCACGGGAAGCAGATTTATTCCCAATAAGATAATTTGCTCTCTCATCATCCTCAAATATACTTCAGACACTGGCATACCTAAATTTGATTAAGTTGGAGCGAGAAATATGGTGACTCTAATTATTATAATTGAATTTATTATATTTTTTTTTTTCTTGTCTCATTTTATACTCAATGTGGTCAAAATTCCTTTCCACTCTGATCACAGTCCCTGGTATATATACAGTAGAACAGTATTTATGCGTAACAGTATATATACCGTATACAGGAAACTGCTGGTACACATCCAACCGTTTGAGAACCATGGCTATAATTCGTCACCAAATACTTTTGGTAACTTCTGTAAACACCAACTGTAGAAAGTCTCACCATCTCTGGCTGACAGCTTACTGGAAATAGTCGGGCTGGCTTATTGAAAACCAGGAATTAAACAGATATATGCATTAGTAAAACAATTCCATTATCTGGGTGTGCTAGTCTGACTTTGAGAAATTCCTTTCAACAAAAACTTCAGTCTGAGGATGTTTTTTACAGTCTGGTTTTAGTCATCATGTAAGCATACTGACTGTAGCCAGAGGGCACTTCAGTATGCTGATCATGTCCTTACCACTTGGAGAATGGTGGGGTTGCAACCAATGATGAAGGGCAAACTGCGGAAGCCTTTGATGCGATGAGCGATCCGTACAGGCAGCTCTTTGTGTAGGTACTTGGCACTGCTCTGTGATCACACACAAAGATAACAGTGGAAAACAATTCAAGAAAGAGTCCATGATGCTGAAGAGCAGGTACGCTTGGCAGTTCTCCCAGTGTGGTGGAATCGTTTACCAAGATGTGGTGTCCATCAGGAGATTTCCCAGAATACAGCAGGGTCGCTAAGGTCAGCCGCACTGACGCCTAAAGAAAACAGCAAAACATAAATCCAGTCGGTGTCGAAGATTAGTGAGTTTTTACAAACACATAAACACATAGAGAATACAAATGTATTCTCAGTATTTCCTCTGCAACACAGAGTTGCTGTTTGTCAAAAGACCACTATTGCACTATGGGTATGAATCTTACACAGGTGAAAGAAACAAAGTCCAATCTAGGTTATTGCCATTTTGTGTGTTTGTTTTCTAAAAGCAAGCAAACAAACAAAGGAACAAACAACTTAAGCCAGCCCTGGTGCATTCTGGTCCCTTACCAATTATCAGACATAAATAACGTGTTATGCCCAGTGTAATTATGTTACATAACAAAAACCTAACAAAATACACTGAACAAAATGCAAAAGCATGTTAATTAACAGAAACATAACTAAAGAAAGTACTAATAAATACCGATAATGAAAAATCTGATCTTAATTGAACTTAAATCACTAATTACACTGCGAAAACAAACAAGATAGCCACTACGATACTTTACTTTATTTGATGCTTGAACTTTGGAACTGACAGCAGAAATGTGGCATGTCTGATATGAATGTGATTCTTTTCATCATCCTCCTTTCTCATTTCAAAAAAAAAGGAGCCCATTCTCTCAAATCTTAATATTTGACTAAACTGAAGTAGCAATCAGAGAGGAAGACGTGTGCTGCGGGTAGTAAAGTTCCTTTTTACAGATATACTGTAGTAGCTCTTAAAATGCACACTGTATGTTTACACTGTATGGAAATATTTATGTATGCGTCTACATTTTTACTGGTATGTTTGATGTTGTACGTTTATTTTATTGCAGTTGTTCAGTGTTTGCTGGTTACTGACTAACAAAGAGAAACAAATATTGATCAGTTTTCCTAGAAAGAAGCGATGAAACATTAATACACTGTTGCCTAACTCTTCACTAACCAAATTTAAAACAGACAGCTTGGTATGAGCTGGTGTATTATTAGCCTATGCTTTAACAAGAGTTGATGATGACTTTGAAAATCCAGTCATGACCAGACTGGACTAAAAATAACTTGGTATACGATTACAACTAAAACCATAATGCCACATATTTACTTAAAGGCTACTAAGTGTATGAATACATATTTCAGTGTGCATTGTACAGGTTCAGCCATGGAAACACATTAAAAAGGGGAGTGACTGTTGAAGAGAAAGCAGTGTCATCTAGCAGCAGGTAATAAATCAATATGCAGCAACAGAGCTTTCCAGGAACTGAGGCCACTGATTCCAACAAAACACATTTCTAAAGATGGTGAAAAACAACATTGAAAAAGTATCTCCCCACTGTGAATATAAAAATAGATGAGTGCATAGATAACAAATATCAAAAATCAATACTGAACCTTGATCAAAAAAACTTTTTTTTTAAAGATTTACGCTTCGGAGCGAAAATGAAATAAACCAGTCGTGTGTGGTTTTAATTTAATTTGTTCTGTTATATGCATTGGGACTATGGGTGTAAATTAGGCCTGCAACGTTTACTTGATTGATTCTAGTCAAGTATCAGTTACCTCAAGGACCCTATTTACACAAGCATTAACATGCACTCCCTATCTGGGTTTCTTATCTTGATGAAAAGGACAGTGGTTTATTATAACAGGTAAATAAGGGCAAAATGTCACGCGATGTGGTCAGTCACATCACGCCTGGTCGACAAAGAGCCAGATGTGAACCTAATGCATTAGGATACGATCAATTTAATGATACCAGGTTTAATGTGGCCAAAGTAGCACACTAGAGTCAAACAGCTATTCATTTGACAAAGTTGTGGCTGTGTTTACCCTCATATATGATCCTGTAATAACGTTTGCTTATGTCAACACACACACAAGGTACAAGTACAAAATATGCAGCTGCACTGTCAAGGAAAACCTAAAACATATTCAGCCTGCAACTACTACTTATTTTCATAACCAATTAACCTGTTGATCATTTTCTCAGTTAACTGATTACTTGCTTGGTCTATATAATGTCAGAAGGGTGAAAAATCCATTCCAATTTTATTTCTAAAAGCACTTTAAAAACAACCACAGTGGACCTAAGTTCTGCACAGAATAGAAAGACATAAAAAGCTCACGAGGGAATAAAATAAATCTAAAATAATTTTAACACAATAAAACACAACAAAAACAAAACATCAACAACTTCAACATTGTCAAAGGCCAATGAGAAGAGATGCATTTTTAGAAGAGATTTAAAAACAGACAGGGAAGAGGCCGGTCTCATGTGCAAAGCCTGATCCTTCCACAGTCACTCCACTTGATTTTGTGACAGCCCAGGGAATTGGGATTTCTAGAACTTAACAAAAATTGTTTTTTAAACTTATTTGTTACATGAAGCAAATAAACTACAAAATGTTCACATTTAAGAAGCTAAAAAGTCAGGAAAAATGTTTAAAATAGCCATCATTGTAATACGTCATGCGATACATATGTTAATGTAATAACAGTAATTTTGATAATTAAATGTTGACAGAAGGAGGAAGAAGTTTGATATGAGGAAAAGGAGTTATGAGTGTTTGACACATAATTTCTTAAAATAAAGTGCTTGCTTGTGCATTTCTGTTTTATTTCCTTGTCTCAATGTTTATTCCTCATGTCACAGCAAGATAACACTACAAGGACTGGTGTCTCTTTAAGATATCATTTACAATCCCTGCTATTGAGCAATCTTTAGACATGTGCAGACTAGAGTGGTGCCAGTGACAGCTGCATAGAGGCAACTTGTCTCTTTCAATGTTTTTCCAACATTAGCATATTAGTTTTCCCTATCAACTAGACTTAAAAACCAACTAGACCTAAAGTCCTCATGCAAACAAGAGTAATGCCGAGTTAAAACCCTCAGAAAATGTTTTGATGAGAATGGGGAGACCCCATTGGCATCAAAACAATCCATTAAATGTGTGCAACACGCTAAATGTTGTCTACTAAAAAAATGATTATGCACAAAAATAATTACCAATGATTTTAGTTGTAATTCAGTTTTCAAGCTTGAGCACAAATGAGAAACCTCTAACATCTGTTGAGGACCACAGTCAACAGTATTGATCCATTGTTTACCAAAACCAGTGGATTGGAGTGTGTAAAAGGGAAACCATCAAATCCAATGTGACTAAACCCTAAATGTGACATAATTACTTCAAGTATGAGTAACATGGTAAAAAAGAGAAATGTCTGCTGGAGTTGGAGCTTTATATTGTTGAAATGACTGTTATACCTAGGAGGCAAAAGCATCAGCATAAATGTATTATTAAACAGATAACTTGCTTGAAATTGCTGAATGTTTAAATTCCTGATAAAAATTAGAGATATGTAGATTGGCATTGATCAACTACCAGTAAATGAAGTTGAACATTTTTATCAGATGGAGGAAAAATTACTTGCATCAATTACCAGCCATCCAGTGGCCTGATTTCTACAAATTGGGATTTCACATTGAAAAACCCATATTGGAGGACCTAGTATTTAGTTGTTATATTGGTATCTGTATCGGACACACAAATGCGGTATCGAGCCATCCCTATATAGAAGCCAGGTGTATTATTTAAAGAGAGCCAAGTGTAGTCCCTTGTAATCGCAGCTAAATGAAATCAAGAGTTTAATATAAAGCGTGTAATTGTGTACGACCGTAAAAAACAAAAACAAAAACAGGCTAATTAGGCCTGGACCTGTCAGTCAAGTGGGACAAAAAAGGCTCACTGTCTTTTCTGTGTCCCTGAACTCAGCACAAACAATGCTAACGGCTAACGAGCTAACGTTACTCTGCTGCTAAACAGTTAGCTTACATTCACCGCGACCGGGGAGAGCCGCGGTGTCAGAGACGAGAAAACCTGCGTTTAAGTCACACTCCTACCTTTTCTGCGGACGCGTCGATAGCAGACTGGTTGTAAAACGACGCGACGGACTTGGACCGCTCCCTCACCAGTTCTGAAAACCCCTGGGCTGAGGACGTGGAGCGAAATCTGCAGTGGCTCTGCGAGACCGATATCGGCGACAGCGCTTTGGGGACAGCGGCCGACATGAGGCTGCCCAGCCTCGGCCTGGCCTTGCAGGAGACACAGCTCAGCATCTTCACCGCACGGCTCGCCAGTCCAGAACGCATTTGAGGACGGATTGTGCCGTGAACAGGGTGTCCCTGTTCCCGTACCAACAGCAAGTGTCAGGGGCTGCTAGGAGGCCATTAGGGTCGCGTCATAAAGTGCACAAAGGCACGTATCTAGATACAGTAGAGACGGAGAGGGTACAGTATGGGCTTTGTAAGCATTGACCGTTGGGGGAGGGAGCGAGGGCGAGGACATGACAGCTGAGCCAATCAGTCGTCACGGGTGGAGAGAAGCAGCATCAGCACCGCCCCCACCACCACCTCCTCCACCGAACTGCAGCCTCACAGTCCACGGGTTTAGGTCAGGGACAATGTACATTTTTGTCCCCTCTCCACCAAAATAAAGTTAATCTGGAGCTGCAAAATCCATTTGACCCACAAAACCCAGGTAATATGTACTAAGCTGTTTATACAGTTATACTATATTACTGTAAAGAATGATTGTTGCATTTATGAAATTTAACAAAAAAAAAACAAAACAAAACATTTCATTGCTGTTCATACCCAACCCCTATAAATAAAGCAATATTTGGATTATATTTAGATGTATATTGTGTATTTTATTTTGTCATAGTTTCATTCATGTGTATGATTTAATACACTGACAACATAATTTGCAATGTGATTCCATTCTTGCCTACTTCTGCAGCATTGGGGCCCTTGCATACATCCCTCCATTACATGCACTGAGGATTTCTCTGGGGCTCATTGGTTCATTGTTACTTACTCTTAAATACTGGTGAATGCTCACAAATGGCCTAAGGAGAAGATTATAGTGAGGAGCGCAAATTCTGTGGACTGACAGACTTTGGAGCACTTTGAATAATGCCAAAGTCACACATGATGGAAAGTAAGATGTTTCTTCATGCTATTGTTAATGCTTTTATGTTTCTTTCTTTCACATACATGAGAAACTGGAGGGTTTGGAGTTTAATTTACCAGCAATTAAATTCTGTCAAACTGTTTTATAATTAAACTACTGAGAAATTCCTTGTAGACGATACTAATGACACCCCATATAGAACAAGATAATTGTTCAGTGAAAGTTCCTTGAAATTATGAAAAAAGGAAAAAAAAATCTAAAGTCATTCAAGTGTGGGGAGTCATTCTTTGGAAGTATGAGGCAAGTGTTAAGTCCTGGTTCCAGGGGAAAACCTTGACAAAACATAAATGTTGCTCCTCACCCACAAGTAATACCAGCAAACAGAATTTTACAAACAAAAAGCAGTTTACTGGTATTGAAGTGAGATTTTTCCAAAATAACAAACAACTCTCACTATCAAATTAAGCTTTCCTGCTAACAAAACTAAAGAACCAAAGGACAACCACTTACCAAAACTCCTAATACAACAGGAGAAAACCAATCACCAAACAAAAGGGGAGTCTCACTCCTAATACTGATTTTAAAGTTATGTAGAACAGTCTCAGTTTTAACATTAAAGTAACTGTGGTAGCAGTGGCCCAGGTGCATGAAGGAGCAAGCGGCAGAAGAAGAAGAGAGGGCATCTTCATGGGCAGCTCAGTTTTTAAAATCTGGGTCCACCTGGATCCAATCAAGCAATCATGATTGGAAACTGCAGACTGAGGTTCCACCTGCAGCCACACCTCAGTCACACACACAGGGGAGAACAGCATACCAAAAACACAATATACTCCCAACACATGAGAATGTTTTAGTTGTTTACCAGTTAATTGTACAAACATACACTAGATACTGCAACAACCTTCCTCCTCAAACAAAAGGACCTGCACAAGTATAAGTTAGAACTGATGCTCTTTGGGGTAGTGAGTTTTTTATTATCATGGGTGGGGTGGAAAAAAATCATACTGAGTTAGGTAGGACTTGAATACAGGCCAGAATACAGGTCAGCAGTGTGACTTCACAGGTAGAAGACAAATATTTTCCTCCCTCATTCTTCACATATATTTGACAATGACCCCAGTCTGACCTGGTATTAACATTCATTGACATCAAGATTATGTTCATCACAGGTCTGAATGCTTCCAATGTGTCTTAGGCTTCTATGTCTTGGGGAAACTACAGTATTTACACAGTAGAACAGAAGATATTATACTGTAGTACAAGTCCATCCAGCACTATGTAATTTACTTTCACAGCCTTTGGCGCCCCCTATTAGTGAGCTCAACAGGACCTTGCTTGATGTTATGTTTTTGTAGCCACCTTCACTTTATTGCTGTCCAGCAATGCTCAGAAATATTTCCAGTATATTCGAATGCTGGTGCTGAAATTATTTTGCAGATTCATTAAAGCAAATGTACTTCAAATAAAGTTTTTTTGTCAACCTTTAGTTACTGCAAATGCAGTATACATACATATTGATTTTCCATATATACAATATGAGTCAAATCATATTATATATATATATACACACACACACACGTGTAAAACATATGTGAACATACAATTCTAATATACTATATGTACACATACCACATCCATTTTCCACAGTCATCGCTAGGTGGCGACATTTGTCAGTTTAACCTCTTAGCAGGTTAGCTATCCATGCTATCAACACGGAAGTCGGTGTAGAGCGACGATGACGGCGGTTCTCCCTGACAGCTATTACACTACGTGTGCCTGTAAAGGCGTCCGACGGTGTCTTGTATGTGAAACTTTAAAGGGAGAAGTGAATGCAAAGGCGACTGAACATCAGGTAAATAAATATTTTCGAGTTAAAAGTGATTGAAGGGACAACTAACGGGACACAACTAGCTTACTAGCTCCATTTGCAACTACCTACGGGTACCCTCGCAGGACATTCATCCTCACAGTTCGCCCTTGTAAAGTTCCAAGTTTGTGGTAGTGTTGTCAAAAAAGCGTGCACTTTCTCACGGTATCAATATGTACTACATCCCCCCATGTGTATTGCCATCTATATCGCAACTAACGATTGTTTTCAGAATCAATTCATCTGTAACTTATTTTCTCGATCAATCGTTTCACCCATAAAATGTCATACAATGTTGATCGCTGTTTTTTCAAACCTGAAAATGATAGTGTCCTCAAATATCCTGTTTTGTCCACAAACCAAAATTATTCAGTTTTAATTATTTCTTTGTTATATGGAGCAAATAAATCAGAAAAAATTCACATTCAGCATGCTGAAAAACAGAAGTCTTAAAAAAAACACTCGAACCGATTAATCGATTATCAAAATATTAGACGATTTATTTAGTAATTAATATTAAATTTAGTAGTGGAAGTATTCATGTAATAATAATATATACTACACTGTAATGTAGCTCATAAGTCAAAATCATTGAAATTGATTGCATTAACTGTGGTGAGACAAATGCATTAAACATTATATTAATCACTCTTGTAAAATGTCCACCACACAACTATACTATTGTATTAGTCTTATTCATGCATTATAATGCAATGAACTTGCTAAATCTTTTAAATAATGATATATATAACATTGTCATTTTACATTTTACTCTTGTAAAACGTCCACCACACAACTATACTATTGTATTAGTCTTATTCATGCATTATAATGCAATGAACTTGCTAAATCTTTTAAATAATGATATATATAACATTGTCAAATATCTTGTTTTGTCAACCAAAATTATTGTAATTATTAAAGAAAGTAACTCATATAAAATAAATTTTTAAATTGTGAAAAAAATGACTTGATTATCAAACCCTGAGTTAATTGACAACTAATATTTTCAGCAAAACATGACTCGAAGATGCTCAAGTGAAGTGCCATAATTTATCTTTATCTGTCACTTCTTTATACAGGAAAGGACTCAACTTGTGAGTCTGCCAGTTTCCTGCAAAGACACATTAGTTTGGTAGAACTAAAAAAATAATAATTTGTTGCCAAAAATGACACAACATGAATACTACGTCTGTCTTTTTTTGTGAAGGTTGTGCATCATTTCCTCTATGATCCTGATACGAGGCTTGCCATTTGCAGAGATGCAAAGGCCACATCCTTCCCCTTTCCTGGTGTCTTCCTGTGGGAGAACTTTATATCTGAAGAGGAGGAGAAGACACTGATAAGTTTGATGGACCAGGATGTGTGGAATCTGTCCCAGTCTGGTCGAAGGAAACAGGTCATTTCCCAATTAAAAATTGCTTGTCTAACATATGAATCCAGTTTATTTGTTAAGTGTGTAGCATCACTTGACTTATTGAACATTTTATTTGTAGTTTGCCACAATTGTTATCATCATCATTGTTTTCATCCATTGTAGTGGTGAATTGTTTAATTCAGTCAATGACACTCTCTGCAAAGAACTAGCGGACAAGTTCCAATTAAAATGATAATAAAATTATAAAAATTGCTCATTTTCTATTATTGCAGGACTTTGGTCCAAAAGTTAACTTCAAGAAAAGGAAAGTGCGTGTAGGCAGCTTTAGTGGACTCCCGGCTTTAAGTCAAGAACTAGTTCTCAGGATGCAGCAGGAGCCAAATCTTGCAGGGTTCCAACCAGTGGAGCAGTGCAATTTGGACTACCATCCTCAGCGAGGCTCTGCCATCGATCCGCACCTGGATGACTCCTGGCTGTGGGGGGAGCGTCTGGTCACAGTCAACATGTTGTCAAACACGACACTCACCATGTCTCTTGAACAGGGTCTGCCTGAGATGGGTCTCGGAGAGGAAGTCCGTGTAGCTGTCCACCTTCCTCGCAGGTCTTTAGTAGTGTTATATGGTGAGGCACGGCATAGGTGGAAACACGCCATTCATAGGGAAGATGTTCAGGAGCGCAGAGTTTGTAGCACTTACAGAGAGCTGTCTGCAGAGTTCTTACCTGGAGGGCAGCAGGAAGAGCTGGGAACTCGGCTGTTGAACATTGCTTTGAGTTTTCAAGGAGCTCCAATATGATACTGTAATGATTCAAAGGAATACTGTAGAGCTTGGTGCCAAGATGACTCAGATCTGTCCCAAAATGTGTGTCAACACAATTTACCAGTCCACAGTGGATTTGAAAAACAGAAGACTACAAAACTGGAGTTGTTTTAGATCCAAATGAAGGTCTTTTTCAAAAAGAATTTCCTGATGGGGCCTTTGTCCATACTGGAGCTGACAGTTCCGTGAGAAGACCAACTGGAAGAAACCTTTGAGAGGAAGCTCTCCAAGTATGTGGGACTGGTCAGCGACTGACAGCAAGCTGGATGGAGAGTGAGGTGCTCCAGTAGCACAACTTGTTTGGTGAACTCAGACATGAAGACAAATGTCTGGTCGTAGGGTGGTAGCTGCGATCTGGCTGGGAAACTTCAGCTGCCTCTCGTTTCTGCCAGAATTATAGTCATAATTCAGAATTATAGTCATAAACATTATACACATGGTAACTTACAATGCAGGGACATGTGTTGTTGATTTTCATACCACCACATAATAGTATGGAATCGGATGAACGTACAATAGAAGCTGTAATGAAATTTTATATGAAGTGCTATAAACAGCCACTGTGGTAGGAAATAATAAGTGATTGAATTAAGGAATTAAAATCACACATTTTTGTTTCTATTTATTGTACATATTTGGAGTTCTTTTTTTCCACTTTCAGACCTTAACAAATGAAGCTGTTATTGCTAAAATCTTGAATATGGAGCTATATCAGCAGCTATTATTGGATAGAAACGTATTACTGGAAGAAGTTACTAGTGGTTAAAAGTCAAAATGAAGTATTCTGTACGACAGTCATCCTCGTTTGTCTTTTTCTTTGAAAAAAAAAATCCAGTTTTATTTTGTTTTGGGTTGGAGACATTTGGATATTTGTCTCTTTTGAAGGAATTGACGTTACAGTGACACAAACAGGATCACATAAAGTGGTAGAAGGTGAGTGAGTGGGTGAATTTAATTAAATATTTGCCCTAACTGTGCTGTATAGAATAATAGAATTGTATGTATAGCATTAATAATAATCATAACAATTACATTAAATTTATATAGTGCTTTTCATAAACTCAAAGTTGCTTTATAATAAAAGAAAGCAATCAACATTAAAATATTAAAAGCCGTCTTGAAAAGGTGAGTTTTGAGGAGTGATTTTGAATGAGAGTTCCAGAGGGATAAAATATTTGCACCTTTTTGTTCATATAGTTTGAAATTAATTACTAATTTAGTTGCAAATTTTCATATTAAAATAATGGTATATGTGTGTACTACATTTTGCATTTAGTAACACATATTGTATATTGTAATACAATATTACATGTGTTCAATGTGCCTAATGGTTTCAAATTAAATTTATATTTCAGCTAGCTTTGCATTATAGCATTAAAACAAATTAATAAGGCAATTACTGCATTAAGACAAATTGATTAAATGTGTTAATTTAATGTGATTCGTTTGATTAAATTAAAATTAATATTTCCACCAATTTTTACATTACATTTTTAATAAATGAAATTAACATTTGCAATTATTCTGTGTAGATTTAAATTAAATGAACACAATTCAACTGGCCATAGTCAACTCTACAGAATTGCACGGTCACTGCCCGTGCTTTTATTTTGAAGGTCGCTCCCGGACATCCTTGTTTACCCGAGCCTCTGCTGCTCTGTCGTTGGCTGGCTCTGCCGCTGGTGCTGACTGGTGATCGGTCTGTGAGGCTTATGAACACCCTGAGTTTATAATAAGCCGGGTTCGATTCCTCAGGTGGGGTTCAACTCGCCGTCGCTGGGAAGAAACAGCTATAAGTGTCTGACAGCAGACAACACAACAACAGCGACCATGTCCTGATCTGGAGTCTTTTTCACATGTAGCCTGCTAGCCGCTAGCTGCGTCGCGTACAGTGTACACACAGGCTTTTTGTTCTGCTGCTGGACAGACAGCCTCTGCATGACAAATTGGTACCGATGTTGAGGGCTGACAAGGCACAGACATAGTGGTGGTCTTGTTTTGCGGGAAGGAAAACGTGTCAGTAATAATTCCTGGTTGTCAACCGCAGCCCCGGGGCTGACCCCCTTGGTCGCAGACCGATTTTAATGGCCGGAAATCCGAGGAGGGGCGCCGGTCTCATCGGCTTGATGAAGGACGCCTTTCAGCCCCACCAGCAGCCTCTCCAGCCCCATCAACCTGCTGTGGTCGACAAGAAAATGGTGGAGAAATGCTGGAAACTCATGGATAAGGTAGTGACAGTGTTATGCCAGTTAACAACATGTTATAAAGCTTGTGAGCAGTTACAGTGCCACGTCCCTGTTTTTGTCTTCTGTGTGGTGATTACCATCTTAATACTGAATTTATACATTACTGACTCTTCTTCTACCGCTTTATCCATAAAACCAGCTGACAATCATACACGTTTTCCTCTAGTAGAAATCTTTTTTTTTCCACCTATGTAGTGTTTACAGTGTAGGTGATGTTGTGCAGTCAAATAAGAATCAAATAAAGCAAAACATGACAAAATACAGTATATTCAAACCAGAAAAACAAAAAAAAAAATATAATCAAGTTGTTTGTTATGTTTGAGTTAAGTCCTCAACAATTTATTGTTATTATATATGTTGATTATTTTCCTACATTTCCAGTTACCTGTGTTATAATTTGTGTTGACCATGTTGTATGTGCACACATTTCCTACAATTGCTGTAAAAGTAACCTAATTTCCTCACCAAGGGAATCTGCCTTAATGATATTTTGGACTTCAATTTGCCAAATTGATTGCATTCCTCACATTGTGACTGTAATTTCTATTTCACCCATAAAATGTCATAAAGAAGACAACTCAAGTAGTATAACAGGAGGGCTATACTGAAAAGAGAAGCTTTAGTAAGAACATTGCAAATGTGGCTCTTCTGCCTTATTTACACCCACAATGTAATGTGTCATAAGATGGCACTGATCCCATTTATTGTTTGACAATTTAGAACTTTTTTTAAAGCTTGTTTGCATGTTTCTCACTCAGAAGGATTTCTCTACTGTTTTTATTGTTTATGACCATTTAATGAACCTGTATTATGGTATATCATAAAGAGGGAGTTTTTATGTGTTGAACATTGTCTGATGCGGTGCACAAAAATGGAACAGATAGTTTTGTTGATATTGATTACTTGCATTTGCATGAATGTTTGCATGTTCTACTTGCATTTGCATGAGTTCTCTCTAACTTCCCCTCCACAGGCCAAAGACATACAGATCAGGGTTTGGTTGACTGGAGACTCAAACTGATCTCAGGTGTGAGTGTGAATGGTTGGTTTGCCCAGCGATTTGCTGTTGACTTGTCCAGGATGTACCCAGCCTCTCAGTGTACTAATTTCAGCTGACACTCTCACGGCCCGTGAAGGATTAGCAGTGTAGGTAATGGGAGGATGGATGGATTTCCACATTGTTGCACTGATGTAAAAAACATTAATCTCTCGATTTCAACCATATCTTTCCCACAGCCTTTAAAGTATGCCTCACATTTGCCACAAAGCAAATATTTAAAGTACACATTATGATGCTATCACTATTTATTTATTGACACCTCCTGACTGAAAATTGCCGTAAAGGCTGAGTTGACAAAAAATTAATGCGCCATAAGTATTAAAGAAGAAGTACACATTGCCAGTGTATGTATTGATTCAGATGTATTGAAATTATTTACTGTGAAAGTTGTCTTGAGACATAACCATTAGTGGCAGCCAGCTCATATTTTGAACATGTCTTGTCCTTGCTCTTTAATGTTAATATACTTGCTATTTAGTAAATATTACCACATTTTATTCAGATCTTATTGAATCAATTTGGCCGCAAATGCTGTGATAGTAGTCTTGGGATGTAAACATCATTTTAAGGTGCAGTGCCAGTGGGTGGCAGCCAGCTCATGACTTGAACAAGTCCATTGTCCTTGCTGTTAAAGCTTAATAAGGCATCAACTGTGGTCCTTTTTTGAAAGGTCTCCTTCAAGAATTTAAATAATTTTGCATCGCAGTATGTATTGTATCATTACTTCTGTGTCATCACATGCATTATATCATGAGTTTGTAGGAAGCACCCAGTCCTAATGGCAGTAAAGTCCACAAAAAAGTTAAATGCTGCAAAGTTTACCTTGGACTTCTTGTTTATGTTTGTCATAAAGCTGAACTCGGACATTAAAATGGACAATACTCATTATGGTGGTGCTATAAAACATAGCATATTCTGATTCATGTTACTGTCATTTGTCATATGCATGAATGTGAGACTTTTATTCTGTTTTATTATTACTCTAGATTTAGGTTTTTCCCGTGTCACTCTGTTTGTACAGTAGTACAACGCTATCTTGTTTTCTTGCTCTGACCATTATATTTACTAACAAAAACTTTGAACACACCAGTTTAATTGCAATGTCCTAGGAATGCTGCAGTGTAGCTATAACTAATTCTCAGTCATCACGAGTATCCACTTAAGCAGAAATGTGACAAAATGTGACAAACAGCATTTATTACCCAAACTGTCTATTGTTAGAATTTGTCACAGTTTACAGTTACTATTTTAATGTTGAACTGCTGCATGCTCTGCTGTGTTCTCGGATCTTGACTATTAATACCAGTGCAAAGTATGTGTTATTATAAATCGGTTCTAATAATATACAAGGTTTTGACACAAACTTCTGTAAAAATGAGCTTCATCAGTGCTGGTTTCAAGTCATCAGAGTAAAACAGACACTACTTATTATTAGGATTTTAGGACAACAGTTCGAACTGAACCCTGCTGAACAGTTCGTAGTTTTCAAATTAAAATCAGAGTTTGAAACTGTTCCATTTGTGAATCACAAAGGCTACAATTCAGTTTTTAATACTGTCCTTTGTTCTCCTTCTTGCATTAGAGTATAGTAGTAAATAATTTGCATGGTATCTGACATGGTAATGCACCATTGCACATCAGATAGCAATATCCGTCACAAAGCTGTTAATGTAACTGTTGAGCCCTACATTGATCTAATTTGAGAAGTTAGAGGGTGCTTTTACATTCTGGGTTTATATATTGAATATGGTACCCATTTGCCTGTATTTTGGTGAATTATATTTTGAAATTATACTTTCAATATATAATATTATAATTTAGTTGGCAGGTTTCCTCAAAATAGTGAGGTTTCCTCAAAATAGTGAGCACATGTCATGACTTTCTAGCTTTTATGTGCAACAAACATGTTTTTAGTTTTCCTAATGGAGGCAAACATTGCAGACTTCGGGTGGCGGTTCCAGCTTTGAGGATTTAAGTCTTATTTTCTCATATTGTTTGCATATGAATAGAGCCTAAATAGGCCATTGTGTTTCCTATCCAGGTGGTGCGTCTCTGCCAGAACCCCAAGGTGGCTCTGAAGAATAGTCCACCCTACATCCTTGACCTGCTCCCGGACACATACCAGCACCTACGCACCATTCTCTCCCGATACGAGGGCAAAATGGAGATCCTCGGGGAGAACGAGTATTTCCGTGTAGTCATGGAGAACCTGACCAACAAGACCAAGCAGACAATGAGCCTTTTTAAAGAGGCCAAGGAGAGGATGTACGAGGAGAACTCCCAGCCCAGGTACACTTACCTTGGTTCAGTATCTATACTCTTTGAAAACAGTTATTGTGCAATACTTATCGAACTGGCAATACGTAGATCAATTAACAAGCGATTACATATTGTTACAGAACACAACTGCACATAGAATTAGCAACTCTCTTGCCATTGTGTTCCCATTAGACTAAGAAATTTAAAGACATGTCAGAGTAACTCATTAACATTGCTTTGGCCTAGTTTTTGAACAGCTATTCTGCTGGCAATGACCGACTGATATAAATATAGCACGTTTTTGGGGCCGTAAGCACTATATCTAAAAGACAGACAAAGAAAGACACTGCTCTGTAAAATTTAGCAATTTCTTTAACCCAATGCTGAAGTTGCTGAAAAAGTTTTTCCATCATTGTGATTTAAAAACACCTCATGACATTTTCCAACTATAGATGAGAAACTCGATCGGCATGAAAAAAAACTGTATGAGAGAGACATGATTAAACTTTCGCAATCACATTCACTTCCCCTCTCTGCTTCTCAGAAAAAGCTCTGACTCAGAGAAAGTTCATCCTTCCTCTGATGCAGTCTTGATTTCTATCAAGCTTCTGTGCATCAACAACTAGACCCAGACACATCAAGACAAAAATAATTTACAACAGGCTCTGGCTTTACAAAGACATCTGACTTGAAGTTTGATAGTTTAATCAGCAGTGCAGAACTCGGTGAAGCCAATGTGCTTTAACACAGTGCATCAGTAATATTTTGGAAAAGGTCATGTGGGGATAAGTGAGTTTCTTTTTCATAAAATATGAAAGCAGTCAAAAATTAAAGTGATGACCTAAATTGGTTGGGAATTTTAAAACAGGTTTATCCCATGTAGTTTTCTTTTGTATCAGCTGCTGCCGATGTGTCATTATGTGAGTTTTCCTTGTGCTTGAATCCTGTCGTCGAGATTTAAACTTCATGCAATGCAAAAAAAATCATGCAACTTTTATGTGAAAACACATTTACCTAAATCTGAAATAAAAAGTTAGGAAAATTCTGCAAATCAAGCTAGCCTTTGGTAAACAATGTACAAAAATATAACATATGAATCAATATGATTTTTCACTGTACAATCCAATTTTTTTTTTAAAACCCTTAATTTTCCCACTTTTCAAGGTTACCCAAACCCAATGTTTATGAAATTGCTCAACAGATGTTTCCTTCACTTGACATGCAGTAAATATTAGGGCTAACGATTAATCAATGACTAAAGTAATTGCCAACTATTTCAGGTTTTTTCAGATTCTTATGTGAATAGTTCCTGGTTTCTTTGCTTGATACAAAGGAATCATTAAAGCTAAAACATTGAGGTTTGTGGACAACACAACACATTTAAAGAACATCCACATTTTCTGATATTTTAGGAACCTATTTGGGATGATAATCGACAGACTAAATGGCCATAAAAATAAGTGAAAGTTGAAACTCAAGTAAATAAAGTAATGGGCTCTGTACATGCACTATTTTTTCAGTGTACATAGAAAACTTAATTAACTAAAAGAAAATTAGTATATTTTAACATTACCTGGTTTGACTCAAAGACTAAGTAGAAATAGAGTCTAAAGATGTGAGATACTGCTGCCTGTTTGCAGTAAGTAGGGGACTGATAATGTCCTTTACTAATTTGTGTTACTCTCTTTTCGGGTCATCTCTTTTTCTTTCTTTTTTTCCCCAGGAGAAACCTTACCAAGCTGTCTCTGATCTTCAGTCACATGCTCGCAGAACTAAAGGCCATCTTCCCCAATGGCCTGTTTCAGGGTGACAATTTTAGGATCACTAAAGCTGATGCTGCTGAATTTTGGAGAAGGTCATTTGGGGACAAGTAAGTTTCTTCTTAATAAAATATTACGCGAAAAATGAACTGAAACTAGCGATTTTACTGTGTAAATTTAGCATATGCTGTATTTGCATGCGTGTTTTATGACTACAATGAGTTTTTTTACTCACTCTGAGCTTTAGGTTTGGAGATTGTTAATCACAGTACTAACGACATGGTGACTGGTTAGGTTTCTTTTAAACCTGTTAACTTTCTGTCCACCTTCATACTCATGAAGGACCATAGTGCCATGGAGGACGTTTCGTCAGGCTCTGCACGAGTTTCACCCGATCAGCTCGGGCCTGGAGGCCATGGCCCTGAAGTCCACCATCGATCTCACCTGCAACGACTACATCTCCGTCTTTGAGTTTGACATCTTCACCAGGCTCTTCCAGGTAAGTCTGTGCTTTGTGGTTAACTCAACGTATGATCGTTTTAATATACAGAGCTCTAACAACCCTAATGTAAATTGGAATTGACTTGAACATCAGATACGTTTTTTTCACAGAGTAACTGATAAAAAGGTTCCCAGACATAAAGTTGTTAAAGGAAAAAAAATGGAGATAAAACATTTGTAATCTGAGCTGTGGTCTGATTTCTTAGAGAAGGTATTAACCGACCTCATTAATTTTTCAGCGAGTCAGTCTGTGCTCGGAAGTGCAGATGTCGTATAGACTCTACACATAAAAGGACAGTCAATACTTTCTCATCAATAAAGCTGCTGTGTTGCAGAAATTGTAAATTTGATTAACGTGTCTTGCAGCTCAGTCATGTGTTCTGTGATCCTGTTATTAGGCGTGTTTGGCTTCTAGGTTCTAGCATGCATCTTCATAATATATTGATACACGAGAGTGTTGATTATCACTGAGGCTAATTGATTTTTTTTTAATAAATTGATAATTATGTCTCCATTGTGTAACATTTAGGAGGGCTTAATGGCACAAACTCAATATACTGTATACTATGCAAATGTTTGTGGGTTGGAAGTGTATTATTACTTTAAAACAACATTTATTTGGTTCCTGTAACCTCAGAATTATCCTTTTATTTGTACTTTAGACAAGGGCCTTGCTTTACCGAGGCAGTCATCTTGCACTGCCATGTTCTTCAGCAGCATGAACAGACAAATCAGCCAGAGCATGCATTTTGTTTTTTAAAGGACATCCTTTCTAGTATATTAAGGCCACTGTAGTTCCCAGATGTGGTCAGAAAAGAGACTAGTGAGCAAAGAAGTCCTCTCAATCTGCAGTCTCACCATTACATGTCACTAATACACGTTTTCTGGAAAAAAAAAAAAAAAGATACTGTGTCACAGTTGTCTTCTTGTTGGCAATTTGCTAGGGTTATTTTATACACACGCCGTATAACTAATGAAATAATCGGACCACTTGTGTGTTTTTTTTAGCCATGGTCGTCTCTTTTAAGGAACTGGAACAGCCTGGCTGTCACTCATCCTGGTTACATGGCCTTCCTCACGTATGACGAGGTCAAGGCTCGACTGCACAGGTTCATCCACAAACCTGGCAGGTGAGGAATAGATCAAGCAAACCATTATCTTGTGTGAACCAGGAAGGAACTGCAGGAAAAAAGCTGTGATTTATTTATTACATTATTACAGTTTGATTTCCAACTGTGTGAAACACATGATTGCAGTTGAACACTGACTGTGTGCTGTTAATCTACATTACTGCCTTCCTTTTACAGTTACATCTTCAGACTGAGCTGCACCCGCCTCGGCCAATGGGCAATCGGCTATGTGACAGCTGATGGCAACATCCTGCAGACCATCCCTCATAACAAACCACTTTTTCAAGCCCTCATTGATGGATACAGAGAAGGATTGTGAGTCTTGCTACAACATTGTGTCAAAGAACCATTTTATGTATATTATTTGGGGTAGAGTGTACTATAGTTTACACGCCTTCAGCATTAAGTGTAGCAGAAATTCTCAGTTCCACTACATACTACACCTTTACTGTATGGTCAAAGTTTTAAAGAGGGAGGCTATTGTGAGGGGGTTGGATGTGCTGTGTGCCTGCTATTCCTAGTTTTTCCAGACTTGCCAATATTTAAAATAAACAATAGGACAAATCCACAGAGCAGTATTCCCAACTCTCAGAGCATTTTTGGGATCTTTCAACATTGTTGTAAAAGTTTAGAAATAAAACAATGACCTGTGTTTGTTTTTATGTGGCATTTCTCTAGCTATCTGTTCCCAGATGGCCGTGCACAGAACCCAGACCTAACTGGGCTGTGTGAGCCTTCTCCACAGGACCACATCAAAGTTACTCAGGTTCGGCCTCATTTGTTTTTCTTCTCTAAACCACTAAGCCACTTCCTCATGTCTCAGGAAATCTGTTTTTAGAGCTGCAAAGAGGTAGAATGAATAAAACCTTCTACAGACTCAGGATGAAATTACCAGTAAATGTTAACAACCACTGTCTCCTCCTCCTCACCCTCCTCTGTCCATGCAGGAGCAGTATGAGCTGTACTGTGAGATGGGCTCCACTTTCCAGCTCTGCAAGATCTGTGCAGAGAACGACAAGGATGTGAAGATCGAGCCCTGCAGGCACCTGATGTGCACCTCCTGTCTGACTGCCTGGCAGGTGAGGCTGTCTGCTGCCAGTGGGTGGGAACCTCTAAGTACCCCCTGAGTGGATTCACTTACAGTCCTGAGGGGATCAATTGTGTTTTTAATCATCCATAATTTAATAATCTGATGTATTTAATTCCAGAGTGCACTCAAGCATGTTCATGTATTTTTTCCCAGTAACTGAGATGGGATTTCTTTTTAAAATTTCACATTACTGATTGAAATACAATACATCAATAATCTTTATCTACAACTCTATAACATTTTATGACATTGGTTTTTACAGCTCTGTAAATCCTTAAACAGGGAAGAGGTGCCTATTTTTCTTTCCGCTTACTGCTGTAATTATTAATTTAAAGCTTTTGCAAAAAGCCACATAGATAACCTAGTTGATATGTAAGACAGGCTTATTTTCAAGTTATTAGAAATTTTATGTTTTCTTTATATTATTTTAAAAAAGCTTAATTGGTTTCTTATCTCATTGTCATATTTGACAAATACATAAATGTTCCACAGCACTGTTAATTCTCCAGACAAACAGAAAAGCAGGTTTCTGTCAGTAATTATTTTCAGTCACTTCCTCTTTGTTTTTAAAGTTTTCATAAGTGAAACTCAACACTTCCTGCACTTACACTTTGTTTCACAATAAAAGTCTTGATGCCGCTCCAAGAACATAAACCATAACTTTAGCTAAAAACTATGTCAATTTAAGAGTGACATTAAAATTGCCTTTACAGATTTATAGTTACATGAAGGCCTCGCTTGCTCTTCTCCCTGTGTATGTGGGTGTACCAGGAGTCAGAGGGTCAAGGTTGTCCATTTTGCCGCTGTGAGATTAAAGGCACAGAGCCCATCGTCGTGGATCCCTTCCACCCAAAGGCCAGCGGGGCTTCCTTCGCTGGTTTCCAGGGGTCCAGTAGAGCAGAAGCTGCTGGAAATGATGAAGAAGATGAAGATCGCATGGAGGACCAGCACCTTGTCATGAGCAGACTGGCCTGCGCCAAGGTCAGTCACAAACATCCACTCATCAACACTCATCCGGATTTAGTCTCAAGACTCTGTGTGGGAACATTTGAGTCACAGTTGGGACTTAAATTTTAGATTGTAGGAGTGAAATTTAAATGTATGTGTGTACATGTAGGTTGAGCGTCCAGCGTCTCCAGTGTCTCAGCTGCCTCCAGTTCCCCCTCGCCTGGACCTCTTGCAGCAGAGACCCTCCAGCTGTCACCAGGGAGCCACAGCCAAGGTGTGTGTGTGTGTGTTGTGAGAGAAAGAGGGAGACAGCGAGAAATTTTTTCAGCTGATGACATTTGCTAACCCAACCTGTGCTGCAAAATAAGGAACAAAGAAACACTGTCATGTTTGCTGTTTTTTTTTTTAAATCAGCATTTGAGCAAATATTACAAATTATGCATTCTTGCTCTCAGAAGCTTTCTAAAATGTAAAAAATCACTTAAGCTTTATTTTTTGTGCAAATGCTTATTTATTCAGCTTTTTGATGACCTATGTCATGTATTCAGTGTTAAGAGACTGACCGTTTAGTGCTTGATTATCTACATCAACCAGAGACAAAAGCCCATATTGGTCAACCTCTAGTGGAGAGGTGGGCATAAAGATAACACTTTCAGTTTACTACATACGATGTGACAGAACAAACACTTTGAAGTTGTTTACCAGCTCTGAGTCCAAGGATTTGTGTGTCCTCTCATCCCTGCTTGCTAAAAATATCACTGTCCACTCCACTCCCAACTTCTCCCAAGTTGGCGGCCACTCACCGAGACAAGCCCCTACCTCTGCCTCCTGCCCTCAGAGAGCTGCCGCCTCCTCCTCCTCCAGAGCGCCCCTCCCACCTCAGTCAGGACTCGAGGCTCCAGAGGAGACCGCTGCCCTCCACCCCAGACCAGCCCGCCTGGGCTGCCAACTACATGGTCCCACGTCCTGCAACCAAGGCTCCATCAGCCTTGTCCTCTGCTGTTCAGAGTAACGAAGCCAGTGGAGAGGGGAGCAAACCTCAGTCAGCTACCAATGCTGTTTACTGTCTGGCTGCAAGGTATGGAGCTCTGCTGCTGTGAAGTATGAGGCTGCTAAACACTTTCAAGGTCCATGTCCAGATTTATGCATGAACAGTAATAATAAATCAATAAACAATCTTAATCTCAATATTGAACAAAAATAATAGTGATAACATTTTCCCATCACTTAGTTATTAACAATTTAAAGAATAAAGCATCTAAATGAGACATTATAATCATTTAGACATATTTTAATATCTTTTAATTTATATTTTTACCCAGAACAAAGAATTAATTTGTGAATTAATTTATCTTTATCTGCGGCACACTTGCAATACCTTCAAGGCCCACCAGTCAGCACTGTTGTATTGAATAAGTAGTAACACCATAAATGAAGAAATGACTGAACATGGCTGTAAATTGACAGATTGAAGTTCACATGTTAATGCAAATGTTTCTACACAGAAAGGTAAAATGTACAGAAAGGTCTTACAAACCCAACAAAAGATACATTCAAAACAAAAATGGAGAGGGAAAAAACATTTTTAATTTGGAATGAGCATCAATTATAGATTGTGCTTTTTCCAAAGATACTCAACTCAGGTCCCACGGTGTGTCATGCTCTCTTTTTATCATCAGGTCTCTGCCGGCGTCTGTGGTGTTGAGTGGGGAGAAATCATCGTCGTCTGACTGTGAGGAGAACGAGTACATGAGTCCCACGTCTCTTCCAGCCACTGGTCCTCTGTCGGTCATAACTGGGTCTTTGGTGCCTCCACCACCGACCCAGGCTAATCAACACAACGACATCAGGTAATGTACTGACAAGCTGTGATGAGCCTGTGTCCACTGCAGCCTCAGTGAAACCTGACGTGGTTATAATTGTCATGTCCAGCAGGGGGCTCTGTTTGTTTAGGATTAGCCAATTCTTAAAATTTGAACATCCCCTTTACTTATTTGCTGTTGTCAAACCTTGCTGTAAATATTTTATGGGAGATACAGCCTGATAATAAAACATTTATCTATTTTTGATATTTTAGATGTTCTGGGGTACTATCAGAAGGCTGCAGATTTCATTTCTCTGAAACAAAAAACATTTTCTGCAAAGACCCTGGAATAAAGCATATCATAACAGCACTTTGGAAGATTTTCTTTGTCTCTTTGTCCTGACAGTGAGGCGGTCGACAGTGACTCTGACGACCCCCAAGTCTACGAGTCCATGTGTAATATCAAGGCTCAGTCTGGATCATCCGAGACAGCACAGAACTCTGATCTGGGTAAAAAAAATATTGAAATTTGAGCAATAAGTGAAATATTTAAATGTTTTCTCCTTTTATCATTGCACCAGTGTTAACCCATGCACTGTATCCCTGATATATACATTAATTCACTTAATGTTTTTTAAGTGATAAAAATCACTGATTATTTTCTTTAAACCTGTAACTACTAACACTGTAGTCCTTTGATTGTCCATCATTGTGTCGTTTTGCTTTTCAGACCACCCTCAACACTCGGCAGCAGTTTCCCAGGACGCTTCCCTGGTGGAGGAGGATTATGTTTACGATTGTCCTCGACCAGTCGTCCCTCCCGCCCCGACCAGAAGAACCCTGTCAGATATGAGTGTGCCCTCAGCCGCCTTCAACACACTCAGCATCGACAGTGCAGTAGAAGCAAGTATGTATTTTCCTCCTCTCTTTTTAGCATTTATATTTAAAATGCAACTAATCCATAAAGTTAATAAAAATTATAAAAAAATTTTACTTTTAAATGGTGATCTGGAATCATGATTTTTAAATCTTAAAGCTAAAAATGTCAAAAATCCTATAATAGTATCTTCACATCAGTCTATGTTAATGTAATTTGGTCAAAATCCAGATCAACATCTGCCATATCTAGAAACATTTCTTTATTATTTTAGTTTTAAACCTCTTGCTTTCAAATTTGTTTTACAACCCATGTAGCGGGAGCTTTTCACTTTGACTGTTTTCATTAGTTTTACAACAAGATGTTTCTAAAAAGAAGAATTATTTAAATGTATCAGGCCTCTGTTCAGTCAGGAGCGTAAACACTTTTATCAACTTGTCTACTCATATGTGTGTTTCCAGGTATGTTTGCAGCAGCTGTGGACCCTGAACGCCCCCCGAAACCCCTTCCACGGCGAGCCAATTCTGATCGACGGCCTCGTCCTTTGAACCGGGACTATCCCGCTCCATTACCAGACCTACCCGGTGCCTCCCTGACCCCGCCTCCGCCTCTTCCTCCTCCTCCTGCTGCTGCGAGCTCTGGAAGCTTGGCCCTGAACGGGGAGATCGAATGTCTGATGTCCCAGGGCTACTCCATCCAGGACATCCAGAAGGCCCTGATGATTGCTCAGAACAACCTGGAAACGGCCAAGAACATCCTGCGAGAGTTTGTCACTGTCCCCTCTGCAGCGCACATCGCCACATAGTCGCCCCCGAGTGAAGCTCCACCTCTCTGTCTGCTCTCTGTCTTTACTTTGTGCCATTATCATGGATGGCATTCACCAAACACTTTCATGCAGGAGAACAAGTGCCTGCCGAAAGAGGAGTGAAGCTGTGTTCATGTCATCCCAGAAGATAAACAACATAACACTTGGAAATGCAGCAGGTAATGAACTGTTGTTACGCCAAGATGACGTTCGGCATTATCTCATAACTACTGTTTGAAGTTTTTTGGTCCAGCTAGAAGAAGCACAGTGATGGTAGTATTATAGACTGTGTATTCAAAAAGACGTAGTCTCCTAGTTGGACAGAAGTAGGATGGAGGACTGTGGACAGAATCCATCAGCAGGTTGGTTCAAACTTTTAGTCTGGTTTATTTGAAGGAGCAGCTCAGTTGTAGAGACAAACATTAGATCTGCTGTAACCTGAACGCAGCATTAACAAACAATTGAAAGCCTTTAATGTCTGCTCTGTTGAAGCTGACTTGTGTTGTTCCCCCTTATTTCAAGAACTTTCTTATAAGCTACTCCAACTTGAATGAGTCAAGGCACCAACTGGGATTGCAGTTATTATTATTATTATTATTAATATTATTATTTTGGTTGTGGTTTGACTCAGTGTTTTTCACCCGGCAGCCGTTCAGTTTGCTGCTTTACAAGCTTCTCAGCAAATTGTGGCGTACGAATATGTAGCGGTAGAAGATCTGGTTGAAACTGGTGATTAACTGGATCATGTGTGCATGTTCGTGTGTGTGCTACTGTGAATGTGAACATTCAGTTGCAGTGCAGTATCGCGGGGCTTCATCGCGTCGTTCGTGTCACTGTGGTTTGCTCTGTTTTAATGCTTAGTTGACAAGTTTGAACATGACTCCATTTCTTCTCACAGCTCTCGGATCGTTAGCATTTTGTGTATTGAAATAAGAGTTTTAATGTTTTAACTACTCTCATAATGTGTCGTGCTGAGTGTGGTACTAACAATGACTGAATTTTGAGAAGTTTCCTTACGGCCCATCCATTAAGTCGAATGCTTCTGTATTCTCATATAGTTTCTTAACCCAGATCTTAAGTTAGATTTCCTCTCTCGAGATGTTTATGTGCTTTATGATCAGTACCACATTTATACCAAGAACAGTGAAGGGAGTCGTCCTGAAGTGAAACAAAAGAAAACGGTGGACTCAGGTACTCAGTATTAAGTCAGGTCTCCATGTCTTGATGCTGAAAGTACAGTGTCAGGCAGTAATTTTTGATTATATTTAGTGTCTTATTTTTAACCAGATTTACATACATTTTTACTTTATTTAATATTCTAAAACCAGTTTTCCAACTTTTCCCCAGGCTCTCGTGGAGCTCGGGTATTTCAGTCACTCCGCAGGAAATTATGGGCAGATTAATAAATGCTGACAAAAATCTTTAGCTGTCGCTTTAATGTGAATTAATGAGATTGTTTCATCATTAGTGCTAATTAAATGTGATGGAAACATCCATGGCTCGAGGATGAATTCGACCACCTTTGACACCATGACCAAATATCTGAAACCCACTTTCATCAGCTGTTCTGTCGGTTGATGCTACAATTTTCTTGATCAACTGGCTCATTGTTTGGCCCATAAAATGTCAGAAAATGGTCATAAATGACTGACATGTTTTGTTACCAGAACAATAATACTTACATTTTCTGGTTTCTCTGTTATTGCAGAGCAAAGAAAACCATTTTAGTAGATACCGCTGTGCCTTTAACAGCCTTTACTTTACAATAGTTACAAGGAAATGTGCAAAATGTGATGGTGAGTGTGTTTTTGAACCTATTTGGCTTCAGGTAGCATCCAAACTCAAAAGATGTTTAGTTTGTCCACTGTGGGCGACCGTAAAAAACATGGTCCAAAGTAGCAGCCGCTGTAGAGCTGATCCTGCTCCTGATGTAAAAGGCTCTATCTGGGGTAATGAAAAACAACAATATTTTAGTTTCTGCCAAATTAAAATCATTTAAACTATATGTTATACACTGGACTTTTAATGAACTGCTCAGTGACTGAAATATTACTATTAGTTTAGTCTCAAACCTTTGATTTCAAAGTCATTAGATGGACTTCATTCTAATCCAGTTCATAAAAACTTGAAATGAACAAAGACATGAGACATGAGTAGTTGTTTTAAGTTGTGATTTTCACTCAGGTGTTTCTCTGCAGTCGATCAATGTCGAGCCTTCACCCGTAGTTCGCCACACCTCTACCTTCCCGATGCATCGATATCAGATGTTACACTCGGGGGCTTGTACTGTGTTAACCCCGAGCTGCAGGATCACAGGAGCTTTTAGAGCCGAGATGAAAAGATGTGTGAGTCACTGAAGCAGGGAGTCTGATCTGAGTCCATGACTGCATCAGCGCAGAATCCAAAAGTGTGTAGTGAGAGCAGCTTCGTTTACTGGAAAAGAAGGTTGTTCTATATTAATGTGCACATTCAGGATCAGAGCCAGATACAAGACAGGCTTCTTTTCACTTTTATGTATAAACAGAGAAAAATGTGGCTGAAGTTTTCTATTCAACGATGAGTGGAAGTTTTTCTTTTTCAAAATAAGAAATTTTAAAAGTAACCCATACAATAAATGTGCCTTCTCTCAATCACAACCCGCATGTTCCGCAGAGAAAAGCCAAACCGTGCATCCACATTTACTCCTTCATGAAAAGTGGAAATCCATAGTCTGGACACGGTTCTTCACATCAAGAAAAAGTGTTCAATGAACAGTTTTTGATGCTTAAGGGAAAGAACTCCATGTCACTTGTCTTAAACAACCTTGTCCTAATGTTGGCTGATTTAAAAAAAAAATGGAATTATCCAGTTCCTAATCAGAAGTTTTAAATGGTATGCCCCCCTCAAGTCGGATTTCCAACTCGGAAAATCCGACCAACCTCTCAAACCGCGACATGGGATTCTAAGATGGCTGCCACTCGCGTCAACAATAAAAACGCTGCTACCTTTACTGTTAACTGCACTTCAGTAGGATTTGTTTCTCCTTATGCAGTTATGAACATAGCACTGTTCAGTTTTATCCGTGGACATGTTGTTATGCTGTTTGTGCGTAGAGTGTTGTTAGCAGCGGGTATTGCTAAAAGTGGCTAGCCGACATACGTTTGCGACTTCTCAACTGGAACGCACAAATATTACAGTTGAAAAATAAATAAGACAGCTCCCCCTGCTGGACAGACTATGTAATGACAATGTGTCGAAAGAAATTTTTTTGGGGGGGCCCAATACTGGACGCTCATCAGACAAGAAAATATGTTTGCAATTGGGAGAGACTAACACGACCGTACTGTATAGTGTTTCAATGAATACAGGCTGCAGTTTCCTGCAGTCTTATTTTGAACATGTTTTCCTCTAAAATAGGCTTGAAATATAAAGTGCAACAAACACAATGGTGTCAAAATGGGAAGGAAATGCAGTAAAATGAATTTAAAACAATAAGTGTTAAGTGTCAGGTGATTATATCTCTGCAGACGAGGCTGAGGTCGGTGAATCTGTCCCGATGTGACTCCATAGAGGCGTTCAGCTTTAATTGCCCGGAACCAAAAGCTTTTGAAAGCAGCCTGTTGCCCTTTTATGTCGCTCCCTCAGCCTCTTTTACGCCATGAAGAGGACGTGTCTTCAGTTCCTCTTGGCTTTTGTGTTCACTTGATCTCGGCGTTTGAACACAAGCAGGGACTAACAGTCTCGGCCGTGAAAGTGCAGGTCGCTGTGTGAAGGGCAAACACTTGAGGCTGAGGTCGCTGCCCGATGCTCCACTGGCTCACACACACACACACATCACACACACACATCACACACGCGCACACACACGCGCACACACATCACACTCCAGTCACTGTAAACTCAGCTGGTTTGATGTATAAGCTCAGATCTCGCAGGTTAATGACATATGTAGTGTAACCATGATAACTAGCCTTTGCAACAGGAACTTGCCTACTAAAAAAAAGTTTTCATTGCTTTTTTTTTTTTTTTTGCTCGTGTAAATATGATTTTATTTATTGTCTTTTTAATACCCTCAGCATTCATTGTGTTGCCATGTTTTCATGCCTAAGCCATTAAGATTTTTAATTAAACTGTATTTTCTTTAACATTTGATCTGTGGTTTGTCCGTAATGAACTACAACAACAACAACAACAACAACAACAACAACAACTACCATACAAAGCAATATCTACATTCAACGTAATAAAAAAAGTTTTTTTTTGTTTTTTGTTGTTTTTTTTTGTTTTTTTTTTAAAGGTGAACATAATGAGAAATGAATGGGCTAAATTTGTTTACTAATTGAAAGTGGAACAAAACTTGTCATTTTAGGGAGAGGAGAGGACATTTTGGCTTTTTTTTTTTCCCCCAAATTGGACCATAGACAAAAAATACTAAAAAAATAAGATAAAAGTATCTACAATACAATAAGGTTTTGTAAACAGGGTGAACAGTAAATGGAAAAAAAAAATGTGAAAACTAATTTTTGAAACGTAAATTCTTGCAGGCATTTGTGCCTTTTTAAAGGCAATCAGTTACTTTTTAAGAGGCCATGAGGTTAAATACTATTATATACACATCATAGACACTGATATTCTGTTAAACAGATTTTTATAAATTGATGTTAAATGATTGATATTTTTAAAACAGACCATTAACCAGCTCCTGTTAGTCAGGGATTGTGGGTCGAAATATTTTTAGTGGTCACTTCCAGTAAATTACTGTTATTGTACTTTTTTATTTTTGACTGCACACGTTTTCTGTTTGCAATCCAAAAACTAAAAAAAAAAAAAAAAAATCATTTCATTTGTTCACTTCATTGCCAAATGAAAAAAAAGACTAATTTGTTTTGCAGTCAGAAGTGCAGCTCTGAGCTCACACGGCCTGGATTTGTTGCAGATGTGAGCCGTGTTTTCTGACCTTCCTCCTCCTCCTCCTCCTCCTCCTCCTCCTCTTCACTGCAGCTGGAAATCTGAGCTACTGTTGGATTTGTTTCCAGCTCGTGCTGACAGCGGTCTGGAGGCAGAGCTCCCCTTCCTGTCTCCTCACTCTGGGACTGTGCCGCGTCGACCCACAACGCTCTGAACTCACTGTTGTTCTGGTGCCAGCTGAGCCCTCTGGGTGAAAAAAAAAAAACACTTATATTCCTGCTTTCTGCAAAAATAAAAGATAGAGTTAGAATTACAGCCCAGTGGTGTATGACTCAACTGGACTATATGTAGTTGAAATCTAAACATTTTTTCCAGACGCCTATAACATGCCCTTGTTGACGAAATCGAAATTACAATTCAAAAGGTCAAATGTGTCTTTTGGTCGCCTCGACTGAAGAGATTGTTGTTTGGTACAATAATCTGTGCTGGATTTTAAAATATTCTCTTGCATCTTTTTTTTGTGAGGTCACAGTGACCTTTAGTCTTTTCAGCTCATCCTTGTTTTATGTAAATGTCAGAATTTCCCTCAGTGTGTTTGTCAGACATTGTGATCAAACGCTTGTATTGAAGCATCACAAAAACACCTTCTCGACTTTCAACCACCAAAGTGAAACAGTGTGTTTCAAAAATCAGAATTTCCCACTGATGAGTAGGAAGTTTCACTTGTGAAGTGAATTTTCTTAGTTTCAATGCGTCAAAAAATTCAAAATTAATAAGAAATATTTCGAGAACAGAATTAAATGGAACATTTTTATTTGGCATTTTTTTTGCAAAAAATATAAAAACGACGATGCAAGCATCAAATGATCACATATATAGGACTTAATTTACACACATTTAGAACAAAAAAGAAAAAGAAACGTGACAGGCAATGTTCACTTTCAAAGCTGTTTTCCCACTGGTGAAAAATCCAGAACTGTCAACAAAGAAACTGAAATAACAAAGAGGTGCAGATTCACCTCAAGACCAAATTCTGAAACGTCGACAGCAGACGACTGTTCTTATGGCTTTGTGCAGATTTCCTGAACCATAATGGTGGCACAGCATCAGACTTTTTATTCATTTTTAAATGGCCTGAAGAAGTTCTGTGTCTGGACATTTCTACAACTTCGACATTTGCACTCAGTGGAAAAAACAAAACAGAGAAAACGTGTCACGACTCTGATTATGCTGCAAGTCATCGGGGCAGTGGAGCCACAAAATAATCTTTTCACAACCTACACAGTGAACAGTCAGTACATCTTATTCACAACATGGGCCTGAGGAAGCACAACAGTGTTAATGCGTGTTTCAGCTTAATCCTAAAGTCAGGGTTAGAAAATAAAATGTCGTCTTCTTCTAGTTGTTTATAAAAAGTCTGTATGAAAATATTGTGTAAATGAAAAACAATGATCCTACAAAAGGCTGGTTGCAGCATCTTCCAACTATCCACCTCTCTTGGGTGTTTTTTTTTTTTCTTTTTTACTAAATCGAATTTGAGTGGTGAGCTACCTGTTGATTCTCTAACTGTACCAAAATTAAAGCAAGAAGTCCATGTAAAGACTTGGTCGCCGGTCCTGTACTGATTGATGTGTCGTATGAAGCCTCTCAAACATGCACAACACAGAAACACTTCCTCAGGCCCGACTTACGAGCTCTCTGTGTGGAAACAAAGAAAACACACGGAGCAAAACCAAAGAAACAAGAACAACAACTAAAAAGAAAACATTTCAGTGTATGATGCATTCTCAAAAACTGGCACAGCAGATCACTAAACTCTGACCTTCCTTAACTTCAGTTAACAGTCCGAGGCCTCCACTAACACGTCTGTACACTACAGGTATTTACAAACAGTACAAGGGCTTGACAGTAGCTCGCAGAGGGTCAACAGTTTTTAGATGTAACTACAGTGGTTTTCAACCTTTAGCACCTCCTGGTGGTTTTGGTTTTTGTTTTCTGACAAATTTCAACATGAATTTCTACAAATACCGTAGCCTGTTGGAAGTGAAAGTGAAACAGAAACTCGCTGATGAGCCTTTAACTCAGTGTGACGGTGAACCAACATTGAAGAGCGGCGTTTGTTCCGTGTGTCTGACAACACGCGTGAACGTGGATCCACATGCGTGTGACCCAGACTCCACCATGGAAATGAAAATCTGAGTGCCAAAATATCTTAAATAACAAAATATATATATTTATAATATATACACAACAATAAAAGTGGTCAACATAAACACACAGTGTCAACATGAAAAACAACCAAACATTCTGAGGATAGCAAACGGAAAAATGGAATTTTGAGGAATCAAATGTTCGTTCAAGGGGAATACACGTGTACGTGTGTGTGTAAATCTACTGAATACTGAACAAAGCATGATGGGAGAATGTCCAGGCCGTGGTGTCGCCCTGCACGTCTCAGGTCCGTGGAACCATCAACTCCCTCCAACGCTCCAACACACACTCAACTGTCATTTAAATGTGTCCTAAAGTCTGCTGCTGCTGCACTGCTGACACATCAGGGACTTTAGTTTTTTTTTTTACTGAAAAAGACACAAAGACATGAGGACGTCAGTTGGACAAAGTTACATTTGTGTCTCTGGAAACAACAACATATAGTAAATAATGTCAAATATCTGTACATTGTTCATTAACTGTTTTTATGAACAAAAGTACAAAATAGTTCTAGAAGTTCTAATTATTAGAATTAGAATTAGAAAGATAGTTATAATTATTACTTAGTCTACACACTTGTTTAACTTAAGTCTCTTTTTTATGAAGTGAAAATAAAATATGAGTGCACTGCAGTGCAGATTGGAGACAAAGTTTTTTTTTCCAATAATGCAATTAATTTATTAATATGTTAGGCAGCAAACTTTTTACTACCTGTATCTGCAACACACTGCAGAAGTACATAAAAAAACCCTGAATTATCTAAAGGATATTTAATTTGAGCATATTTGCTGAAGCACAGAATGGATGGATGATATTTGGCACTGAAAGTTAAAGAAATCTGCCCCCTGGTGGTAAAACACAGCTCTAACTTCCTCACAAAACATGTTCCAAGAGACCATGTAGAACATTTTACCATTGGAATAATTGAATATACATTAAAATGTCTCCAGTACTGGAACAGAATCAAATGAGGCACATGGCTCCTTCACTGCTCTAGGGCCATTTCAATTCTCGCACACATTTTATTTTAGCCACATGTAACAGCCGAGCAAAAACATCAGTGTCTCTGATACGAGTCCCAAATGTGTCTTTTTCTACCTGGTCATTTGGGCCCTTTTTGTCTCCGTTGACAGCCTTTAGGAGGACAGTGTCCTCAGTCTTTGTGCTGCCCTTCATCTCGACCACGATGTCATCTTTGGTGGTCTTTTCTTTGGAACTGCAAACAAAAACGTATCCGCGTGTGTGAGTTCACTGCTACAGGCTTGTTATTTAAATTGCAACACGTGCTGTGACAAAACTCAGTAAGGCAGAACCTTGGTCAAGGCTACGATAAAACAACTTGTGGCTAAGACACGGCAACCAACCCAGTTTTCAGCATGACATTTGACTGAGAGATTTAATTCAGTTCAAACATTCAGGAATGGCTGCAGACAAGTTTATGTTCAGTTTGACCTGTAGACATGAAATCAAACTAAAATTAAGCCTGGTTTTGCCCATCATTCCTCAAATCACTTTTTGTCATTTTATAAACAACTGAACCTGAACAACAAAACAGCGGTTCATTAACACTGTAAAACTGTTTTGGGGGAAATGGTTTAAAACAAGTTAAGGAAAATAATCTGTCCTGATTAAAACAATTCTACTCTATAGGAAAAATATACAATCATTGCTGCTTTTGCTGTTTTTCCATGGGACTTGTTGACTTCTTGCTGTTGTGTTTATGTGGAGATTATAGACTGTACTCACATCGCCTGCTTCCCTGAGCGTCCACAGGGAATCTTTCCCTTCTTATGAAGGAAGTAGAGGACGCTGCCGAGGATGGCCAGCAGCAGCAGACACAGTATGATCACCACAATGATCACGCCACTGCCTTCAGCTAAACACACACACACACAAACACATGAGCATCAATCCCCAAAACTGAAGAGAAACTGAAAACAAAAAAAGGTCAGTAGAGACGACACGAAAACATTAGCCTTGCTTTTAAGCCTTGATGTGGATTATTGCTGCTTCTACAAGGCTCCAGTTTATCATATTAGACAGTCACTTTATCATCAGAGAGTACATTTAGTAACACACAGCACTTTTGCTATCAAAGTTTCATTTCTTGACAGTGATAAATGACAGTATTTACTGGATTATATTTGCTTTTTTCCATGTTTAATTACCCACATAGGCTTTTATTTAAATACAGCGAGAAAGACAAAAACAGTGTGATTCATTTTATTGGTTATTCTTGCTGTCGTTAAACGGTGATGTCATTTATTGTTTAAGTCCAAAGTGGGTAGAGAAACCATTTTCAGTGAGGACTATGTAAATTGACAAAAATGGAGTCCCTGTTAACCTCAGTGAATAATTACGCTTTTATTTTCAAGTAGAAACACACCTCAAATTATTTTGTTATTTTTTTATTTTTTTGGGGGCTCCTATTGTATTCCCCATGGGCTTTTAAAATGTTTTAGTGGTATGAGGTGATGGCTCAGAAAACGGCCCCTCCACAAAATTGTGTGTATGTAAAAAGCCACAATAAAACTGTGAGGGGAAAGTCAATAAAAAGATTGTTGTGTTTTTAGTCTTTTGCAAATTATTAGTTTTTTTTTGTTTGTTTGTTTTTAAAAAGTGGGATGTCAATAAATGATAACTGGTGCAGCCTAAGTGTCATAAAAGTGACATGACTTTGCTGGTGATTTCTCTCTTGTATCAAACAGAATATTTAATATGCCTGCAGGCTGTATCCAAAAAGATCTGCCGGCAAAGCAGAGAAGGTCCCTGCATGAAAGTCATAAATAATGTACGTCGCCCTTCGCAGGCTTCATTGTCACAGACAGAACTTGATCTGTGAGACAGAAGAAACCTTTCAAGAGGAAAAGAGGTGTTTTTGTGTGTTGAACATGTAGAGACGTTGGGAGAACAGTCTTACCAGGAGAGAAGGGAGTAGTTGTGGTGACCCTGGGAACTGTGAACAAGCAGAACAACACTTAGAGTGGGCAGCCGTCCACCAAAATTACCCTCACACACACATGCACACAGCACCAGAAGCTTCACAAGTTACCCATAATCCCCATATTCCCTGCAGGGGTGACTGCAAAAAGACTTTTTTCATACAGTCTACAGCGTATTTCTGTCTCTAAATAAAGAGAATCTAAAAGATGGTATAATTTCACAATATTAAAAAAGGTGCAAAATGCAAAACCGACTAAAACAAGCACAGTTTTGAAAACAGACATGTAACATATAGGACGTATCGTTATTTAACAAGTCCAGAAGGAAAATGGCTGCTCGCTGAGTCTGCTGCTTCATTACGACATTGGAAGTCATGTACAGGACATCCCAAAATCAGAGCTTTCATAAAACATGTGTGAATATGAAGGGCTGAACCAGGCTTGTCTCTTGAACATGGTAAACAATCTCATTTGAACGCGGCATGTTTACAGTTTGCACGACTTAAGACTGGCAAAAACAGCACATCAATTAAAACAACAACAACAACACACTTTTCTTAGAGGACACACTTAAAAAATGAAAAAAAACAAGACCCAAATGACAACATGAACTACAAGCAAATAAGTGCACAATAGGGCTGCAAATAATGATTATTTAAATTATCTATTATTTTCTCAATTCATTGATTAATTGTTGGGTCCATTAAATGTCAAAAAAATGGAAGAAAAAATTTTGAGGTTTCCCAAACCTTGATGGATGATAAATCACCATAGCCTTAATGCGTAATATAATTTTTCTGACTTTACTTGCCATTCCTTTAACACCTCTGATTTTAAAAAGGTGAACCAGCCGTTTCTGAAAGAGAATTACTGTGCTTTTGATAAGTGAATCACAAATGCATTTGATGCTGATGTTAAATACTTGATAAATGAGAGACTGTATAAACGCATCAAAGTGGAGTTAATTGTTAATTTACAGTTAAAATGCTGGGAATGACCCCTCTACTGTATATTCATAGAGTGTAGTGAGTCAGAAGATGGAACTGGGAGCGACATCGCCTCCGATTTAACCGTGTTCCAGTTGAGAAGTCATAAAAAAACATGGATACAGATGTTTTCGCTGGAGAGCCAACATGTCCACGGATAAACACACAAAAAAAACTGACCAGGTCTATTAAGTACAAGTGAATTAATATGAAACAAATAAGACTGAAGTCTAACAATGTCGGGGTTTCAGAGGTTGCACTGACTTTCCCAGTTGTAAATATGACCTGTGGTTTCGTTAAAGTTGAAACTGGAACATACCATTTACATCTTGTGGGGCCGAATGTTACATATTGCACCTTTAATAAAAAAAAAACTGATTTAACAATATTTAAACCCCTGAAGTGTTTCCTCACATCACACTCCACTCACACAGTGAAAGACGGGAGAGAAAAAGCTCTTACTGGCTTTGATGCTGAAAGCCTTGACCTCGGTGCCCATGTCGTTGGAAGCGTTGCACTGAGCGCTGACGTCCGAGGTGACTTTGACTGACACCACACTCTGAGTCATGTGCTCGTTTGCTTTGCTCACCACCTCGTTCCAGTTCTGCACACACACACACACACACACACACACACAAATGCACCTTATTAATCACATGTCTGTCTCCAGGTTCATGAGACAATACATTTATTCAGAATTCTCTCAACTGGTTAAACTAAAATTTAGTTGAGGAGGTAACAAAAAAAATAAAACTATACAGTATGTAAGTATGAAGTACAAATTTCCTTTTTTATAACTTATTTAACTGCTTCTGCCGGGAAATACTGTATTCAGGAAGCCACGTTGAAATGGTTAACTACTGAAAATAGTAATAAAAATAAATGATATAAGGCCGTAACTTATGTTCTTCAATAACTTGCAGCGCTGGCTCATTTCCAGCTGCTACAGCTGAAACTTACACCGAAAGAAAAGAAAAACCGAGCAGTAAGTGCCGACACATGACAGACGGTGATCTGACTCTGTCTCAGTCTGTCCACACATCCACAACTAGATGAGTACTTTTACTGAATAAAGCCTATTTCAAGTCTGCACAAAAATGTGCATTTGAAAATGATATCCCCTGGAAGATAATGTCGATTTTGGTAATTGTTTTTGCTGATTTTTTTTATATAACCTTACTTATCATTATATGAAGAAAGTATAATTTCAAATAGAGAATAATGAAATAGAAGAAGTAAAAAATTTGTGACATACTTTACATTATCTGAGAGCATTTTAATGATGTAAATTTCAGTTTTACTAAAAGGTGATGCAGCTTTTGTGCCAAGCGCTCCATCACAACACTCACCCTCAGTGTCAGAGATGCACAGTGAATAGATTCAAAAGACTAATTTTCAGTTTAAGTAGGATTTTCTAGGCTGTTTTTGTGATTGTTATGACTAGAGAAGCCTGATTTGAATGCAATTGTTGTTGCTGTATTGCTGTTGCTGAAGTTTGTCATATTGGTGCTGTAACAATCAGAAAAATGTTTTAAGGTTTTCTGATTCACTGCTCCAGTTTTGCTCTCACTGCAAATCTGTTGCAGTTTCAGATACAAACGTCAAATGGACCAAGTTCAAAACTTGTTAGAAAATACTGCTTTATGTGAAGACACAAGCTGAGGCAGAGCTTCGCAGTAAAAACCGCTGTTGAATACAGAGAGGAGCAGCTGAACACAACAACATTATATGTATTGGTTGAAATGTGTGTTAATTGCTGTAATCGCAATATTGCAAATTCCTGTGGGACTTAATTGTCTGAAGTTATTTTCTTTAAAAAAAAAAAGTAAAAAATAAAAATCACTATTAACTAACACATCAACCCAAACACACAACACCTTCAGAACGTCAAACGTCAGCATCACAACAAACAAACCATTGCTTTATTGTACATGAGTTAGTTTCTCCTGCTCTTCTCCGTAACCACCTGTTGTTCAGTAAGTTAATGCTGTGAGTAAAACTGGGTCACCTGGCTGCCGATGATGCTCCAGGAGATGCTGGGTGGTGGATGTCCCTGAGCCTCACAGCTCAGGTTCACCATCCGACCTGTGGCCTCCTCCATCTGCACCTCCTGGTCTACACCCTCCAGCTGTGGACCACCTACACACACACAAACACAGTTGATGTGTCCAAAAAAAATGTAGTTTACCATATTTTTTAATGATGTGCTCCTGTTTTAATAGTGCTGGCTTTTAAATATAAACACTCTTCTCATGAGTTCCAGTCAGTTCTAGGGTTGGTGGATGACCTGTCAATCGAACTAAACACTTCCCCCACAGATGTTTCACATTAAAAGTCGACCAGCAGCTTGACATGGCGCAAATCTCTTTCCTGGAAGCGTTTAGAGTGACAGCTTCAGTTCATAAGACTGAGGTTTCAGCGCATGGCCTCCTTCAAAATAAAGCCCAACAGCGACCTGATGGACATTCATGGTAACAGGCACAGGTGTTTCAAATCAGGCCTCTCGAGGGAAATCTAACTGGTGGAAATGGAAATTGTTACTAAAGAAGCTTTTGTTCATTAGTGTTCACTGTGTGTGCTTCACCAAAAAAAATAAAAGCCAGCACAATACAATCTGAATTTACAGTATATAATGTACATATTTTGACTCTTGCAGGAAAAAAGTAATATTTTTACTGCATCTTTTTTTGACACATTGACTTTCTTCACTTTTTAAATTAATGTTGAGCCATGAAGTTCTCTCTTTTTTGTAAAGAAAACATCCAAAAATGAATACCTAAAGTCTAAAGCAAATTAAATTTCTTTTCAGCTATCTTTTTACGTACAAATATATCAAAACAGAAGGAGCAAAGTAAAAAGAATGTATATTGACCTTGAACAATGATGTGAACGGAGCCGCTGGTGTGCAGCGCAGGCAGCGAGGGAACGGTCACTTCACACGTGTACTCTCCTGTTGTTTCAAAAGTGGCGTCCTGCAGGTGTAGCGTGTTTCCCTTCCCAACCTGCTTCCCAGCCTTCACACACACACACAAAGTAATTTCATGATAACTGTAACATTGCACCATTAATAACTGTTTGAAAACAGTTAATAAGTGTGTTCTTCCATTACAGCAGCAGAGAGTCCCAGTGACAGAAGCATGGGGAGTCAAATTAACTAAATTAGTCAACAATTATTCCAATTTTACATACAGCTGTTGGCACAATAACAACTTTTTCCATTACACAAAGCTTCATTTCAATAAATGAAGCTTTGTGTTTTAAAACTGTAACCTTCTAGCTTGGTAGCAAAACATCAAGAATATAAAATGTGGATATATTCAGGGCTGCAACTATCACAATCACACAATCAGATTGTTTCCTTTAATTAAAGTGATTTAATCAGTTCTACAGCCTGATGTGTACGACGTACGTGCTGTACCTTGTACCAGACAGTGGATGTTTTCAGGGAGGACAGAGCGTTGCAGCTTGCGGTCAGATCCTCTCCTCTGAGCATGAACTCTGATTCTTTAGGCACGACCACAGCTGGGTCCAAATCTGAAGACACACAGACAGGAAGACATGTCAAGACATGAAGACAGAGTCCCAGAGTTGGTTAGAGTTGAGTCAAAATATGGAACAGCTCGCATTTGTTTCCACTCTAACAACAAGCAGATCAATATTAATCTCATGTCAGGACCAAAGCATATTGAAATACTTATGTTGTTGTACACCATTGTCGTTACTTACAGTGAACAGTGAGCTGCATTTCTCCTTTGACGTCAGTGTTTCTGTCAGAGCCCTGAGTGCGACACTGGTAGATGCCGCTGTCTTTCCGAGACACTGGTGACAGGATCAACACGTCCCCACTGCTGTCCAGGTCCCCATCCACATCCTGCAACAATGTGTACTGTTTGTAACCCAATTCCACACTAAGAAGATGTGAAAATAAAGAAAGCAGGTGATGAATGATGTTACTGAATCACTTTGGGAATCCTTAAGGATTCGGTAACCAGTTTATTTGGTAACCAGTTTAAATTTTGTTGACATGTGAAAATGTATTGCCAGTAAATGACTTTAGTTTAGGAAAGACATTATCTTGGTTTTCCTATTCCTATTTTGGGTTTTAATAGAAATATTCACCGACCACAATTTATACTAAAGTCCATTAGGTTCAAGAGCCTCAAGTGGACTGAGACTCTGAGAACTCCTAAATATTTAACAGTTATACTGTATTTAAAGCCACCTATTTTAAGTGAAAATTAAACATCTGTAGTCCATTTCATTGTAAAACTTTACTTAGTGCGACTAAGTTGAGCATTTTGGAATAAAGTGAGGCACAAAGTAGATTTCATCATAAACAAATGACTTTGTGAGTAAAAACAAAAATGATGGATTACCATAAAACATCACTCATTTAATCATACATCATCTCCACAAGGCCAAATGTTTTGAGACCACTGTTACTGAAAATAAGTGAAATTGCAATACAACCAAGTGCAAACTGAAAAACACAGCAATTTTTTGGTAAATACAAAAAGTGTAACAAACAGCATTTAGATCAAATTCTTCAATGCTGCAGAAATTTCACTGGCAGCCAAAAAAAAATCTGTTATAATTTTTTTTCTTGTAAAAGAAAAAAAAAAAAATAAGCCCCAAATTTGTAATTAAATTATGGATTGTATTTCAAAAAAATAATGGTTTACTTGACCATACTGTGCTGCTCTGAAACAAGTGTCAACACTCAGGACAGCTTGCTGGGCAACAGCGTACGTTCAGATGTTGTACTGGCACAATTTTCTCCCTCTGTTCATCCACGTATCATGTTTTCTGGTGTGTAATGGGTTTTCCAGACTTTAGAGCCCTGACCGACATTTTGCCTGGTTAAAGCAGTGTAATTGTGTTTCCAGATTTCCGCAATAAATCTAAAATATTATATCATAACCCAGGGTGAAAATCCAAAAAGGTATAAACCTAAGAACACGGTTGTAAAGAGAGAACACAGACGTTTCTGATGTTATTCAATAAGTTTATATGCACAATTAAGTCAAGCTACTGTCGACTGACTTCGCCTTTACCATCCCAATTTATTGAAGAATGTGTGTCAGGACTCCACTACACTAAATGGCGATATAACCCCTTTCTGCTTATTAGTAGTAGGCGATTCACAGTTGCTGTGCTACATTGCGGACCAAAACAACTTTAACATTAACTTTCTACCGTCAACTAACTTCAAAATATTCAACTCTTTAAGTTCAGTCCTGTTGTCTTGTGTAGCTGCTTCTTCTTATGTTTGTGTCAAAGCCTGAGGATTGGAACAGTGGAAATTTAACTCCCAACCACATTATCTGGGTGTGTTGGTCCAACTTGAGACACAAGATGTAAACATTTATTTTAAAAGTGTAGTCGAATAATAATAGTTTGAATAAAACAATAATTTGATTATCTCTATTGTCACTTCAACATACTGAGCGTATTTTAATGCAAAAATTAATCTTGTAAACGTGAAAATGGCAGTCAGACGAGTTATTTGCCTTGTCTGCACATACAAAGGATGTGTGTGTGACATGGGAATGAGTTCTACCCATGAGCCCCGTCAGCGTGGCCTCCGGCCTCGGACCCCGACCTGAGTCTGCAGGGTCAGAGCTGACAGAGCCTTCACAGACCCTGCACACTCATGTCTACATGAGGCCCTGCGAGCTCTGCATATCAAAAACATTCCCTACATGTCTCCTGCATGTCACCCATTCTCTCTCAGGGACTTTCAGGGTGAGAAAAGACCCTCCATTCTTACTTGTTCTCTGCTGAAAATGAAGGACGGCGGGGGGTTGCCATCGCCCTGGCAACGCAGCTCCACAGTATCCCCCTCTTTGACCAAGCCCTGGGGCAACTCCTTCCACAGCTCCACCATGGTGGTAGGGTCTAAACACACATCACACACACAATCAAATTAGCGAAGTTTATTCAGTGAGCTGCTGAAGTCAAGGCCATTTCCAAAGCACTGACAGCTCAACTGTGTTTGGCTCAGGATGCGACAATGTCCCTTTAAAAAGTGTTTCAAACGACAATGGACCAACAGAGGAGAGAGGAAACAGTACGACTCTTAAATGCTTTTAGGCTATGTTCAGATTACCAGGCTGAGGTGACTCCTAACCAGTTTTTTTTAGTTTATGCGAGTCTGATTTTTTCCTTCGGGGTTTCAAGTAAGTGGTCCTTGATAAAATAAATATATGATATAGGGCCATGCGACATCATATCACCCTTTTATTTTACCACAGGCGTGCTATGAGCATTGATCTCTGTGATCTGAACCGGACATCCTCTACCCCATTGGCTCTCAAACCCTTTATACCAACATCCTCCTCTTCCCCACATAAACTTCAGACACTGGTATAGTGAAATTAGATTAAGATGGAGCGAGAGATCGACACTATTTATTTATTTAGATTTGTTTCATTTTCTCTGCACTCTGGTAAAAACTCCATTCATTTTGATATATTTTATTTTTTAACTACTTTCAATTTGCTGTGGTATTGTTTAGTTTCTTCATATCATCTACTGTTACAAAATGTCACACTGAAGATATGGGAAGTACAAAGTGACCTAGAAAAGACCCTGTTGTTCTGTTTGTGTGCTCTTCTTGGGTGGTTATGGTAACACTACATTTTCATTGAAATATACAACTATAAATCAACAGGTACAGAATAAAAATAATTCAAAATACTAAGCAAACATCAAATGTGGTCATTGGTTTTAATTGGTTTGGCCTGCATGTGTTTTTTATCTAAAAAACTAAGCTGAAAGATCAAAGTAACATCATAATAAAACACAGCAACATAAGGGCCATTGATTTTTATATAAAAACTGCATGGGCCAAAAACTATGGGTAAAACAGGAGTCACTGGACAGGGAGGAGACAAAACAAATGACCGAAGGCAAGGACACATCTTAAGGACACATCTTAAACACACAAGCAACTCAAAGTAACAGTCAAACATGAAATCAGAAAGTCAACTGAAGATGTTGACTCTCTGGAGACACAAAACCAACTGAGCAGGGAATCTCCACCCGTATATAAAACCTCCCACTGAGCTGATTGTCCTCAGCTGTGGGAGAATCACAGGTGCAGCCAATATCTCCTGATTAACAAAGACAACTGTGACTGGTTTGATTCTGATTCTCTGCCTGTGACTGTAAGATTAATATAGAAAAGGAAGATAAGATCCTATAATATTATTAAGAATCTGTTACACATGCTCTACCAGGGTATATTGACTAGTGTCCTCTTTTATGGCATGCTTTGCTGGGGAGGCAGCATCTGTGTTGATGACAAAAACAGAATCAACAAGCTGAGCAGAAAAGCTCTGTGATAATCAGCAATAACCCAGACACTTTTGAGGTCATTATGGAAAAGGGAATGATGACAAAGCTAAAAAGAGTTCTACTCCCATAAGACCATCTTTTATATAATGCCATCAACAGCCAAAAGAGCTCATTCAGCGACTTGTGGTGTAGAAGGTCTTTTGTCCCAGCAGCAGATTTTGTGTTGTCTATAGTTGTATGTATTAATGGTTTGGAGGCAAATACGTTTTCCCTCTACAGGATTAATACATCTTTGCTTATCTAATCTAAAAATTTTAATTTTTTTAACTTACAGTGGACAGTAATGTTGATGCTGCTCGACTCGACCGTTCTGATAGCTCCCGGGACGAAGAAGCTGACCTCACAGGTGAAATGGGCGTCCTTGTCCTCCTTGGCCACCTTGTACTCCAGTGTGCTCTGGACGGAGTAAAGACCCTTAGACTCCCAGGTCAGAATCAGCACGTTTACATCTGGATTACAACACAACGAAGACACATGAAGCAAAGGGGACCACCTCAGCTGATAAAGACACAAGACTTGTTTAAGAGATGTTGACAGAAATTTAAGTTTAACCTGAGGAGAATATCCCAAACTAATCTATACAATACTTGTGATATTTTCAAAAGAGCTTAAACATCCCAGTTTTCTGTGGTCAGAGCATTTTTTTTGCTTCAGTCTCTGAGATGCATTTGGATTTAACTGTTTGATGTACTGTATGAAAAATAGATAAAAAAAAAACGTGTTTCTGGTGTGAAATTAAAGTAAAGTAAAATTTAAGTAAAACTGAGTCACTTCACTGTGAGACATGAGGACCCATGGACAGCTGACACTTACGCCCTGGTGTAGACTCCAGTGGCATGCCGTTTTTGTACCAGGTGATATTTGGTTTAGGGAATCCGTTCTTTGCCTCACATGATGCGACCTGGATGGAGAGACAAAGTGACATCAGGAGACAAGACACCAAATGTTTGGAAATGCTTGCTTGCTTCATTTTATTATCTCAATGGCAACAACACTTTTGAAACTAACAATGCTGTTATAGTTCTACCACTACATGGCTCGACTCATTTCTTTTTATTTGAGGTAGTACCTGATGCCATTTTTAGTACCGGCTCTGGTGAGGTTCAGAGCGATACTAAAATGTCAGACTGCTGGCCACTGATTGGTCAATGAGTGTCGTCACTGGAAGAGTCATGAGCGTGACATCCAAGACAAGAATCAAACTGAACAATGCCGAACTGCAGATCAGTTAAAAGATTTAAAAATCCTGAAAACATGATTTAATCTCTCTTTAGAAAGGACATTTCTAAAATCTCAATATTTAACAGAGGAATCTGGTGTATTGGCGATCGTGAGCCGAATCACAACCCGTTCAGCCATATTTCAGATCAGTGACTGTGTCAGACGGAGTCTGTGCTGTGGTCAGGCAGGAATTACTGAGCGATTCTGTGAAAATATCTTTGTAATTAAAGGATTGTAATGATTCAGTGCACCAAAAATAACTTCTTTGACCGTCACTAGGTTGTGTGCTTGTGTCACATGGGCCTGATACCAAACCGATTAGAGTCGAGTCGAGTAGAGCTTAGTCGTGCTAGAAATGTATAACAGAAAACTGCAGTATACCTAAATAGACTCACCTTGGACGGCACCTCTTTGGTCACAGATATTCCAGTAAGGACACCCTCGATCACTGGAGACTCTGGAGGAGCTAGAGTTAAAAATAAAAATAACAATTGCAGCATCATGGGGGTGGGGGGTGGGACGACACACACATATTACATATATACAGAGTATTCTCATGTCCGTGTGGAAAAATGCAGTGGGAGATTGTCTGGGTGAGAGGCGTTCACAAATTTTTCCAGGATTCTTTCAAATCTTTGGTGCAACTTCTGCGGACATTCACGTTCACACATACAGCCCCTACACACAATCAGAATCTCCGGACGTCAGTGCATCTCTGAAAGCAGCTTTGAACAAATAAGAGGAAGACTTTTTCCTCTTTCCTTTTGACTTTCTTACCAAACACTCTGAGGTGGGTCTTGCCCTCGGCGCTCCCAGCAGCCAGACCATTAACCTGGCAGAAGAATTCCCTCTCATCCGAGAGCCGGGCGTCCTGGATGGTGAGCAGAGTTCCCTGCTGAGTTTTAGTGACATTGATGCGGCCGCTGTAGTCGGTGTTGCTGTCCGCCATGTTCTGCTTGTTGTCAAAGTAGTAGATCCGTGTACGAGAGCTGCCGACCCCTTTCTGCAGGAGACACACAGTCAGGACAAGCATCAACTAGACATCTATATAAGGATATTTAGTGAATTAGGGTTCAACCAGTTCACAGGTTTGGAAGGTAAAAACAATGACTGAGCTGAATCAATGAATCCTGATGTTTGTTTTGTTGCAAGGCAGACTTTTTTAAATTTAAATGTATATACATGAATGTACAACAAGTCTATCATGTGGTCTCTGATTGCCAAATCATTATCAAGTGAAGTTTAAAAAAATCCACACTTTCTGTTTATATAACCAAGGAAGCCTTGGTGTGCTAAGCAGTTTTTTGTTCATTGATTTGAAAATAATTTACCACTATTGAAAAATGAAGGCACCAAACCCTGGGACTCCTACTGATTTTTCCACTCATTCATCAGCTCAGCTCGCTGGTAGATTAACGAGTTATTATCTGTGCATAGGATTATCGTCTGTTGATTAGTTTGGAAAATAAAGTCTATTAGCTATTTGCTGCATGAACATGCATGTCATAAATTATGAAATGCTGCAGGCAGTGCTGCTCCACTGCCCAGAAATAAATCTGTTGATGATATTTTTAATGTTTTGTAAGAGTCCAGATACATTATGTAAGTCCTTCCAGTTTGTATTAAACTTTCTTAATTTTGAACTTAAGAATGTTTGTTTTTCATCTTTATTCTTTTATTTGTCTTAATGTTTTATTGTTCCTTTGCTTTTATTAATTTTGAAAAATTGTGCTGCCTTGTTTCTGTTTCCAACTATGCTATTTTTGTTTGTTTTTTGTCTTTGTCTATAAAAAACACTATGTAAACTTGTGTTTTAAAAAATAAAATTATTATTATAAAATATACTAATATAGTGCTTCAACTGAGGAGGGACAGCCAGTGTGAGTGCATGAGCTGTTGTGCAGCTCCAAACAGTGTCACTTTTTGGCAGAATGTCCAGAAAAACTCACCACAAACCACTGAATCATGACAAAGCTGGGCTCATTGTCGGTGTCTGTGAAGCTGTAGTGGCAGGGAATCTCAGCTGAGTCGCCCAGGTACACCTCGGCACTCTCATTCATATTCAGTGCCACCTTGGCCCAGGCTGAAAAACAAAATAGTACAAAAATACATGATCAATTCAGAGCTCTAACATTTTATTAAAATGGCATTTCGCTGTTATTCTCTACTTTATATTTCAGTCTAATGCAAATTTTGACCTAAAATCCTAGTCTAATTCTGAGACGTATTGTGTTTGGCAGATGACTGTCTACCCAGCCAACCTGGAGCCAGTCAGCCATGTTACCAGAACACAGAAGAAAAGGCTTCTTGTCCACATGGCATAATTTCTGCCCATTCTGCCTAACTGTAACCGCAAAACCCCATCTTGGCCAAAGAATCAGTTCCCATGGGATCACGGGGGGAAAATGCAGGCATGGGGCAGTTTTGCCAATTTGACGGTAGGCTGTCGATTCAGTGAGCCAAGAGCTTTCTTATACATGTTGGACTTGGCTGCTATTCTATTATAGAGGGGCCCGCTCTCAAAGTGACAAAAGAAAACAAGATGACAGGAAAATTATTTTTCTGCTTAATCTGGTTTGTGATGAAAGATGGTAAAGGATACTCCCAATCAACTTCCGTTAACACTGCCAGGTGTCACTGTGTGATGTTCGTATGTTCTCACCTCAACATTTGTTTGTCTGTTTGACTTTGAGCAGCAAAATTCACAAAGAAACAACAACCAGCCTCTTGAGTCCTTCAGAAAAAGGTCATTGTCATTTGATTCAGGATGATTCCCCACCCACTAGGCTGTTGTGGCACCACAGAATTATGTACAAACACCAATTTTCTTATATATTGTTGCTTAAGGCAACATTTTTTTAGGGTTTTTTTTATGAAGTCAGAACTGGGAGTCTCTTGGGCTCGAACACACCTTGGGCTAACAATTGTCAGCAATGCCAAACCTAAACAGCTCAGTAAAAAGAGTAACACAAATAAGACAGAAGTGCAATTAATATTAAAGATAGTTTTTTTTTTTTTTTTTTTTGATGCACGTGATGCACGTGACAGCTCTCTTGGTTGGTAAGGTTGCTTCAATTTGTAAATCCGACCTGAGGGAGTATTTCAGTTGATCTTTCTGACTAGAAATTTAAATATTCTGAATTATACAACTGGAACACACCAAAAGAATAACAGCTTCCCTTTCATTACAATGTTAAAAAATGTTTAACAACAAAAGAAACCCCCAAAAAATATGCTCTAACGTAAGGCAGGATCACTCCGTAGCTATTACTAAAAGCATTGTGTAACTGTATTTTGTAGGAATACAATCATTAAGCATTGTCAAACACCCAAAAATGTTCATTTACTTTCCACAAAAACAGCAAAAAAAACAATTAGCTAGACCTAGTGTCCCCGGTATCTGTTTTCAGCTTTGGTTGAAACAGACCAAGCATGAAAAGAGCTTTTAGAGTCCAGTGGCCACCCCGCTGCCCCCATTCAGCCGACTGCTCCCCCCAATCACCAGCCCCCAATCATTTTTAACTCTTTTTTTTTTTTTTTGCACCACCCTCCCTCCTGTGCCTCCACGCTCAGCCAACCATTCCACTTAAGACAACCGGCGTGCCATTGTTCCCCCACCTGGGCAGACCAGATCCCCACCACCACCACCACCCACCCACCCCCACAACCAGTCGCAAAAATATGATATTCATGCAGCTCCAAAATAGAGGTTAAAAAGAGTTCATCATGTACTGAGGTTGTTGTTTATTGTGTCAACGATTACTGTAAGATTGTTTGAGACAAGACACAGATTATGGATCAAAATAAGTCACAGAAGTCAGTGTAAAAAATGTTGTGGCTCGTTGGGGCCACGCTGGTAACTTTTCAACTAATCCGATTAGCACTGGGGGGGCTGCTGCGGATTTGGCTTCCAAAGCCAACCTGGGACTGGTCTTATCTGTTCCTGTTGTGACTTTTTATGCAGCATGGGCTGAAGCACAAACACTCATGACCCGTGTTCTATGGACCCTGACAACCAGAACTGGTGTCTGTGGGCGTGTGTGAGACAGTAGTCTGCATATATTTGTGTCTGTGTCTGGATGATACAGAGCTAATGCATTCAGGAACCAAAAAAAATACAGCAGAGTATTTGAATGTGTTGACAGGATCAGGACAGCTGGACACTGTCGCACATGACTGACCTGTCAGAGGGATGAACAACAGAAACTGGCAGGGACACAGTCTTTACTAGCCTAAAAACAAACAATTACGATTCAAATCAACAATTCCAGTAGAGTCCAGTTTTAGGAGGGTTTGTCTGAGTGCACACTTGCTTGAATATAAAAGTTGTTTGTTTTTTTGTCTTAAAATAGGCTTTCTTCAAGCATCACTGTATTATTGGGTTAGGGTTAGGGTATCGTATCGTATCGTATCGTATCGTATCGCATCGCATCGCATCGCATCGCATCGTATCGTATCGTATCGTGAGTTATCCTGTTATTCCCACCCCAATATACATATATGGGGTCATATGTAAATTATATACATATACTGTAACATTTATAGTAACAGTTTAACTGCAATTAAAAGAAACCATACTGAAGACCACAGCTATGATAAAAAAGCCGAAGTCATAAGCCATCGAGTATTTCCATCGAGTGGAACATTTTGGTTTGTTACAGAATGGTATTTATTTCTTTGTGTTCCCACTAGGAATAGTATCAAAGTAACCACCCCTGCCATTCCATTACATGGTATGGTCAGGGTCGAGTCAGTCATTGGAATGAATTAGGTTATTCTACTTTGAATTCTAATAGAAAAAAGAGAAAAGATAAGTTAACTCAATTTTCTTTAATTTTACATATATTTTCTTTATAAACTTCTGTTCTTGTTTGTCAGATTGAAGTTCTCATTTGGACTGAAAAAAGCAGCAAAACAATCATGGGAATTAATTCACTAGTTCAGGGTTTAGTGTGACTGTTATAAAAATGTATTTTTAGTCTGATGTGGTGTTTGATACATAACTCCTGTTATTTGTTTGGAGAGAAAGTTGAGGACCTTAGGTTAGAGGACACAAAAAAGATGACAAATATGTTTTTTGTCCAAGGAAAATACAGGCAAACTCACACAATACAAAATCACACAAACAACAGACTTAATGAGGAGGCGTTGTTCACAACGGCCTCTGCATACAGTAGCTCATTATGTGCCTTACACAGAGACAATACCCTCAGACATTAACTAAAGTAGTCACCATTATTGGCTTCCCCCATTCGATTAGGGCTGTCAGCTTAGGCTTTGTTAGGCTCTACAGTTCTGCCACTGATAAAAATCCAAATCACCTCTAACACAACAAGTCGGCCTCTTTTACTCACTCTAATCCTTCATAGAGCTGATGGACTCTGAAATGAGACATGGAAATGTCTGAATATGAATGTTCTGTAAGCTGACTCTCATGTTCACTGGACATCAGTAAAAATGTCTGCTAATGCTTTTGAGAAGATGAGTACAAAACAATAGCAAGATTATGAATAGCAAATATGTTAAATTATATATACAGTATGTCCAATTCTACAATGTGGGGAAATTTACTCTACATCAGAATTTATCTGCATTCATAGTGACACACCTAAACATGTATGCATGGCAGTGTAAACAAAAAGCTAACTCTCTCCTACAAACATGTATGAATCTTTGCTTTGAATGCCATTGAATGAGCAGATCACAATGTGACTTAAAAAATTAGACATTCTCCAACCTTGATGACTTGTAGACAAATAGAAACTAGTGTAGGGTTGGATTTTCTGCGAAAATCTAAAGGATGTGACTTTATATTTGCTTTATATTTGCTTTCAAATGTCAGTGGCTGACTCATGCCCACTGCTACCAAAGCATTGAGGAGAGAGTGAGTTGTTGTATTTCAACGACGACCTGCTTACAGTAAGTACAACACACAAAATCGTAAACAGCAAAAGAATGTTTTATCAAGCACAGCCTGTCAGGCCAAACAGAACACCGTCCGACACTGACCAGGACTAGAGCTTTGATTTACTAACCTCATTAGTGTATATCTTTTCCATAAGTGGAATACTGCAACATCTTCTGTCACTGCTTTGGCCAGAAGTCAGAATGTTTGCTCACTGCTGCCATAAACCATCTAGAGTGTGAGCATGTACATAAATGATGCTGTAGTTCAGTTACTGCCAAATGCATCATTAGGAACGAGTGTTTCTGGAACTTACATTAACCCCTCTGAGAGAGCTTTCTGTTCACAGCTGACGATTGAGTAGTGGCCATTAAGGACCAAGCAGGAAATTAATGTATTTGCCTTTATTTCTTAAGGTTTCCATTTCTGCCTATCCAGACTAAAAATCTGAGCCCCAGTTTTCAAACAAAAGTTTTTTAACTTCTGTGACTCTGAAATGCTGGGGTAATGTCGACAAAGGCATATCCTGGGCTGAATGTATACATTTAGATGTAAAAAAATGGAGTGGCTGTCACCTCAAACTGTCAGGAGCTGCAGTCTCCCTGAATCAAAGTTGTGTTTGTACACGGAGGGTCTCTCAGAGGACGGAGGGTGTAAAAAGCTACCATGTAAGTGTGGATGACAGGGAGGAGGATTTCTCAATATGCAGCCCTGTTGTGTCCTTGAACACCTGGGGGACACAGTGTACTTCCCGACATCAAAGAGCACACACTCACAGACGCTCACACAGTGAAAGCATACAGCTCTACAGAGGAGATGAGAGCTTCCAGTCTTACTGATGTGGCTGGGTTTTTCAGAAGCAGCATCTGGCACAAATCTCACAGCAGTCTGATCTCCAGGTGAAGCAGAGTGGCAGTGAAGGGCCCACATAGAGAGATAAGGAAGTGCTGCAAATCTCCTCAAAGGCATCTCTTTATGCATCAGTGGTTTTCCCCTTTTTCATGCAGCAGAGCGTACAACAGCTCCAGGTCAGGAACTGGCACATAGCCCCTCATGATCAGCCCCACTCAGCTCGAGACCACTGGGAATTTATGGAGTTAAAACTGACCTTTAATGGACAAAAAACTTGTATTGTGCATGGCAGTAGCAAACTGTTTTTTTGGCTGTCAACAATTATTTAGGTGATGAAACTAATGATGTTTGAGTGTACAGTGTGAGTCAGTAGGGTTGCACAATCAATCACAAAACAACCTAATCGATTAACAAGTGCAATATCTGAATCAAAAGAAACTGCAATATTATTAAGATAAAATGTGTGACAAAACAGGCTTATAATGAAGTTCTGCAGTGCTGCGAGAATTCACTGACCCAAAAATTATACTCCTCATATGAGAAAATATGATACATTTGTTGTCAGATGCCAAAAAAATGAAATCATCATCATTTGGAAATTTTCTTTTGTGAAAATGAAAGGATGCAGAAATTATATTTATATTTATTGGTTATACCAATTATAAATCACAAGCACATTATCCGTCAAAAAGAAAACAATTATTACACAATTATAACAACCTTGTGGACAACTTTGAAGGAGCCATAGCAGGGTCTCAGATGATTACAAGTTTGGTGTTGATAGCTATATAATCTATTATAGACAATCACTGACCGACCAAATGAAACTGGTTTTTAAAATAAGCTACAACCACCAGCCATAAAGACAACCATATCAACTGATGAATGAATTACCTCAGAAAATGTCACTGTTTGTGTTCAAAGCAAAGAAATAGAAAGACAATTTCTGTAGATTTTGCTTTTTCTGTACTTAAGCTATTTTATCTGCACAAAGACTTTGTGTATTTGCTGGAATCATTGGTATTGCATGCATAAATATGTAACAGATTTTATTCGTTTTCCATATATTCAGCATTTATTTAGCAAGTTGTCAAAAATTGACAGGTTTGCATTTTAGGGTCCAGTAAATGGAACATATTAATAGTTTTAATAGACATGTTAAGCCTCCCTCAGAATCCTGATGCCCTCACAGCCTGTATACACGAGCACAAGTTGCAAAAACATGAGTCCATGTTTCTCTTGCAACTTTCACTACATCTCTCACCCTCTCAACAGTTTGCCAACACTGGCTTTTAAGGAATTGCTAATCATCCCCGCTGGTTAGCAAGTTCTTCAGCAGCTACATTAATTTTTCATCATCACACCCGGTGGGTGAGTCTTCATTAAAGGAGCAACATTAATGTTTTATTTATGCTTGTTTCTGATGTTCAGCAGTGAGATCAGCTTGTTTCTCCGCACCCACTGCTCATCAGTAGAACCCCCCCACCACCTTAAGAGCTGCTGGGCCATGGCATGCAGGTTGCTCCACAGCCACAGGATGGTTAATTAAAGGTCAATGGGTTAAACACTGTATCTACAACAAGGAGGGGTGTGTTTCTTTAGGTTACAGCAGAACAAAAACAAATTTGGCTAATTAGTCAACGGAAACAGTTTACTAGAATCTCTGCCCCACGGCTAAAACACAGAAATGCATCGTACTCAGCTTTCTAAAAACTAGGTGCTCAGAATCATGAATCTGAACCAAAGTAGAACTGAATATAATTTTTCCAGAAACAAGATTCACTTAAGAAAAACCAGAATATACATTTATTAAGAACAGGAACTGATAAGAATTGGAATCGGAATTGATGAAAGTCAAATTAGATCAATCCCTATCAAAAACACACACAATAAAACTATACTACTACTACTACTAAATCATGTTTGATTATCTAAAAGCCAAAGATATTCAGTTTACCCGCATGAAATTGCAAAAAACAAATACAGAGAACTTGTTTTTCTGTTAAAAACTTTTAAACCAACTCCAGTTGCAGGAAACCAGTTTGGATTCTTTTAGTATCCAATTACTAACTGATTAATTAATGACTAATAGCAATTTTTGCAACTTTCTGCTTACTTGTAACTGAAGTGAAAGTGAACAGGGAACAAGTGTAAATGCAGTTACATAATCCAGAAATACTCCTGACCACAGCCCTGTACTTCTGGGGAAACATTGACTTAAATAATTTTTGGTTTCCATTTCAAACATAAACATCAGTTTAAGGATCTATGACTTCCTTCCTCAACGTGGATTTGGTATCTTTGGACTTAATCCTGACCACAAGTATGAAGCATTGATTACACTGATTAATGTAGCATACATCAACATGTTGAGTAATCCAGCTTTGCTGAAAGTGGGCAAAAGTGACATTTTGAGTCAGATAGCATCCAGAAACTGCAGTGATTACTTCTTCATCTCTAATTAAAAGAGCGTGAGAGACAAGACATTAAGACAAGAGGGGCCAGGTATGAGGCCTGTGCTGTTTTCTAACTCTAAAAATAGAAGACCTTTACCCAGTCGAGTCTCTGACGACAGCAGAAAGAGTTGCTGCTGTGCTCCAACAAAGGCCTTCTTATCCCAGTCCTGTGTTAATCATCACCACCACGCTGAATATCCTTGAAAGCTACAAACTGGGAGCCAAGTCAATCAGCTTCTCCTCCACCATCCAAGGCAAAAGGCTGGTCTGAGGTAAGCACTTCCATTTCAATTTCCAGAAAGCGAGTAACTGAATAAAAATCACATTGTTATAAAAGCAACAGGCCTTTTCAATATTGTTTTGGTGTCTACTTTGGTCAGTTGTCAACACAGTTACAACAAAGTCCAAAAAGAGGATTATGAATGTAGTCGCTCTCCAGAATCATATGATATGTCCCACAAGGACTTATACAATCCGTACTATTTTTCTTACAAACACCAAAGCACCATACTAGACTATATTGGCAGGATCAGTGCACATACAAAAGGAAACATAATCAAATCCAGCTGCCAGAAAATAAGCATGGACTACTGTGAGAAACATCAATGCATGGACCCTGAAAACAAAGAGGATGTTCATGGCTTTGACAAAGACTCATCACAGTACAAACATCTATTACTCAGCCCAACCACTCACTAAAAGATTCATGTATCTGTCTTTCTGAAATAGTTAGACATGTTACGAGTATAACACATTTTCTGTATTTCTCCTATTTATTCCTCCATGGGTGAATCCTATCTGTCACTTCCTTTCACACCAACCTATCCTGGGTTTTCCTGCCAACCCATCACCTTCAGCATCTGTCATTTAAGTTAACATAATAGTTTCTAGCTTTAATCAATCAGTACACTTCCACATAAACTTTGGTCAGCCCAAAAAAGTACTGGTCTGGATTTTGTCCTTCTGTCTGTTGTCTTCTTCTTCAGCGCTTCTGTTGTTCTTTCTTTTATTTTTGGGTGAAAGCCAGGGACAAGAACTGTGGAACATGTGCAGAGATCCTGGGCCAGTTGAAGCCCAGCTGAACATGCAATAGAAACCTCCAACCACATTAAGTGTGAGTTGGTCTGTCTGACTTTGAGAAATTTGATTTAGTTTCATGTTTACACGTATTTTAAAAGCCCAATTTTAGTCAGATTAACAAATTAATTAATTTTGACAAACATTATGTAAATGCACTAAATGAAAGGATCCTTTCTCATCAGCTGAAGATAGAACTGTACAAACCAGCTGATGTTTTGCCTTATATCTCAACACAACCGTTAAGAATATCATGCTTATCAAACATTAATAATCTTATGCTGACCTTAAAATACTTTAATCGCACAACTGTATAGTTTTATCTTGGGTTACAAAGTCCCTTGTTTTTGCGTCACTACAGAGAATAGAAAGTTAGAAGTCATGTTTATCTTGAGGTTTGGATTCTTGTGGGAATAAGAATGGAGTTGAACCAATTGAAGGTCGACAGATTACACTGTGACTCCCCTCTTTAAGAGAGCTGCCATTCACAAAGACTAAGTCAGGAGACATGGGGGGTTAATATCATTAAACAAATCATTTTCACAGAAATGTTTGGTAAACAATTTACAACTTTTTTGTGTATGTTATTTAAACATGGGGAAAAAAATCCAGCAACCCATCTATGAGCCCCCGAGCTACTCTTGGGGAATCAGTGGTCTATTACACTGTCAGTGAACCTGTTCATCACAGTCAAGACTGACAAAACCAACAGCTTTGGTCTTTGCAAACAGTAGTGACGTATAGGATCCCTTCACAAATGTCAATAGAATCGATGAAACTTGGAAACAAATTCTAATGTGTCTAACTTCTAAACTGAGAGGTTTCCACTAACAATTCCTCTGAGGTTTAGACTGATACTAAATAAAAGTATCAGTATGATTGATGCATAGTCAAAATGATTTAGTCTTTCTCTTTTTGGAAGACTCTCAGTCATTCAGCTCAAAATACTTTTAACAGCTAGCTATTGACAACTTTACTTGCTTTAGTAAATATAAAGATGTTTCACCTTTCATTCCAAAGGCTTTTAATTGATAAATTGGCATTAATTAATCAAAGGTGCTCTCACATTTGAACACTAAAGCAGAATAAAAAGCAGCCCAAAATTCTATAAACCAATCGTATGTATGATTTCTCTGGTGTATCATAATCTTCTATGCAAACAGGCCTTATATACCGATATTTTTGTCACATTTTTGATGAGTCGTCCAAGTTTTCACATGAAAATCTACAAATACAAATAAAGGTTTAGTGGTGATTAGGAAACAAATGTCTCTTGCTCTGAATGTGTGTCCATGTTTTATCATTTTTTTTAAAGCCTACCTGTATGTCTGTTTGTACCATCAGTTTATTAGCATTCAAGGAGCACATGTTCCCCAACAAAGGCCTGTTTGTGCATCACCTCTCCTTTTATCCCATCTACCAGACATGAGGCGAGCTGTCGGGCGAACGTGCCACACCTAATTGAACCAGGATCAAAATGGTGAACCCCATCCCCCTTCCCAAATCCCCCGCCGAGAACCTTAATGCTCTCAAAGAGAATAGCAGAGTGACCACAGGTGCACTGCTGTGTTAATGATGAGTCGAGGCTACTCCCTGTGCCCAGGCCAGTCCCACTTACAACACCCCAGCAACAATACACAACACACATGCATATCCCACATGATTGAAAAGAGCGAGGCCAGGTGTGGAAATGGGCAGTGTTCCAAATACCTCACAAATTAGAAAGTAAAGTGTTTTCAGTAGTGTATGACAGAAAGCTGGATCAAATAAAGATGAATGTTCAGATGAAAAAGATAAATAAGTGAGTAGGGAAACATACCGTGAAGAGAGATACCTTCATATGGGCAAGTGGGTGAGTGTCACGTCTCTCGAAAGACAGACATCACTCCCTCACCTGAACACTGTCCTGCTGCTGTGAACACGTTTGACCTAGACCACCAGTGTGAAGGGTGAACGGCAATATGTGGAAAATATCCAAACCCATTCTTCGCAACGTTTTTTGGAGTTCATGTCGGGGAAAGGCTTATGTCTCACCTAACTTATTAAAACCTAATTTAGAAAACCAAGTTTCTCATAAAAAGGAGGTAAAACTGAAAAGACAATGGTTATTTAGTTACAGGATTAGATTCCACACAAATATGGCATTGTTGTTGTCAGTAAACAGTTATATGTTATCAGATGGAAAATAATGGCATTAGCCAAAGAAAAACCCTTATTATTCGACCTCTAGCTTGACCTCACCATATACAAATGTAGCCACAACATCCACTAAAGAAAAGCTGTCCATTACTCTTTAATGATTCTCCAAGAGGTGGTCCCTCAAGGTAAAAATAATAATGCCAATACTCTGCCCATGATGTCAAAGAAAATTTGATCTTTTATCACTGTTTCACTTCAGAGCGCAAGCACGTTTGATGTCCTGCACACATGCATGCAGCTGTTGTGAGAAGAATAAGATGAAATCCACTGATAGGAGGGTCTGCATAAGAATGTGTGGGTTGGTGAATATATTCCTGTACTGGAGTCTTATCAACCAAATCAGCCAGCCAGTCTTCAGCTGCACGGACACAGCGGATTCACGGGAAACAAAGGAAGGGGCGAAAAAAGAAAAGAGAGAGATTTTAGGGCCAGATAAGGACTCTGGATGTCAGTGTTTTGTCTAGTTAATCAGTAAATCATTGCTTTGGTGAGCTGTGAGATGCTCTGTGACTCGGTTAAGGACAACTACTTACAGGTTAAGGAGAGTGCAGCTCAGACAGGGTGAGGGGGAGGGAAACCTGTGGAGGAGGGTGGGGATGGGAAGCAAACAAAGCACATGTGGGATTTCTGTATAACTGACTGCACAGCCGTTTTTGCGGAAACAAGACAGGACTTCACAACACTGCGAAGTTGTTATGGCAACAATCGTGTTATCAGCTGCCTTCATGAAGCCAGGTCATGGTGCCATGCCGTAGCAATCTCCCTGGGCATCAATTTGATAAATGCCACCACCACAACAAATGAGGATTTAACACTGATACAACAGGCTAATATTCACTACACTGATGTAAAGTAGATATTTCAGATTCTGTTACCTTTCACCATAAACAAATGTCTGTTTATTCAAACCACTGTCAGATAAGTTCACACTAAACTAATTAAGCCTATCCGCTTCACAAGACTCTGTGTTTCTTAGTGGTTGTTAGAGCTTGTGTCGCCCCGGTAACATTCTCTGACAAAGGTAACAGTAATAATGAGCTAGTAAAGTGAGATGCCTGCTAAAAAGTTGGAGTATGAATGGAAACAAAAAAGGAGCAACAACAAATAAAAAAAAATCCACTGCTCAAAAAACCCAGTCACCCAGCAGTTAGAATAAATGGTTCTTATCCCCGCCCACCCCTGTGCTGCCACTGCATACACGCAAAGCTCCCTCAGTCAGGTCTGATAGTACTGCTTGACAGAGCCCATTTTCAGATGAAGGACGCAGCAAGGAATGTTACACATTTACATTCAAGTAGTCTAAACAGAGACAAAATAATAACATGAACAACAAAAATCACCGAAGGCTATGCTGTGCATCTTCAATGATGTCTCTGTTTTTTAAAATGCTATCTGTTTACAGACTTTAAACCAGCTAATCCTGTTGGATCTTCATCACTGTTGCTATTGAGACAAAATGTTCAGTGTGTTCACAAGTGTGTTTTCCCAAATTCCTCTTTGCTGTAGGCATGTAAACACAGTGTGTGAGAGTCACAGGGTTAAACCACCTTATTGACACACCTCACGGATCTAAAAATCCTGTATTTTCACAACAAACTTGCCCCGTATTTCACGTCAAAACACAGCCTCCAACAACAACAACAAAAAAAACACTTTCTCCACTTTATGCTCTGCATTTGGTCAGACACAATGTCAAACACAAAGAATTATCTGTCCTCAGGACTCATAAGCAGCTACATTGTTTGATACAAGAGCAGCGAGCAGCCTCTATGCCTACTCTATCTTGATCTCTAGACTGCGAGACTCCAGTTCTCAGGGTCGGCCAGACAATATCCACCACTTGTTTTATTCACTCTGCCACAGCATGCCAAGACCTTGAGCCGGGGCTGTGGTTATGACTGGATTCCCAGTCGTCGGGTGGCACTGAGTCCTGCTGTGCAGGGGAGGATGGAGGCGTGGGTATATCACATTGACACAGGCAGCTGTGAACAATAGGTGCGTCACCCCTCCATTCCCATGCTGTGCTGGACAGGAGCAGCTGAGGAGGGGAGACCTCCAGAAACACCTGTGGGCTGTCCATTTGTCAAATGATATGTGGGAAGAAGCAGTGTGAAAAGAGGAAGGAGGGAAAATAAGAGTGAGTGCAGGAGGTTGAGGGTAACTTTGAGGAGTGTTACCATGAGACCACACACAATGAAAAGCTTGTGGATTTCCCTCTCACACACACCTGTGCACCTATAAAAAAATTATGCACGTTCTCCAACTTCCTCCCAACTCATGCCATGTTCAAGAACCAGCTACAGATGTTAGATCTGGAGATTTTTTTAATACTATTTTTGTGTCTGATATGTGATAGTGATATCTCGCCTTGAGTAACTTTTATCTCTTTTAATCAACTTGCCTTTTTGACAATTGTGTTGGTGCAATTACCACCTAGCTGTTACCAACCATTTAAAAACATAATGCTCAAAGTGAGTGGCAGACATTTGAAACCCTCACTGACGTTGCTGTCACATGACAGGGATGGTGGATATTTCCATTTACAGATTATTTTTTTCTGTTTTAATGACACGTTTGTGTATCACACTGAATGTGACTTTTTCCATTTTCCCATACCTAATCCAGTGATTTTTGGCCAGTATCTGATTGATACTGGCCAAAAATCACAGATCGTCCTATCAGCTCATCCCTACAGTTTTTTGGCCTACAGGTCTGAAAATATCCTTCACATTCACAACCTACATGTGTCTTTGGGAGAGCCTCCAAAGGAAACCAAACTTTACACAATTTAAGCATTTTCTGATGAGAAAATGTCTGTAACAGTGAGTAAACCGTAATGCCTGTAATGATGCTCAATATTAGTCAACATCTGCGGCAAAGACAGTAGCTCAGAGGGAATCCAAATGAGACAAAAGTTAGATTACCCCATTTTATGCCGTACCATGCATAAATTAACTTCTTAAGCAGACATGTACACCGGGAAAATCCTCTGGTGGGAACACTCCTCTTTGATTAGGTGGTTAATCTTTTAACAGTGTCCAATATCAGTGCTGAGGGTGTGGGGGAGGATTTGATATTTATCTCTTTATCCTCTCTGCCTTTTGAAATGTCAAGTTCAAAAGATCCGTACCAGCAGCCTTGATCTGTGAGCTAAGACGACCCAGAGAAGCACTCGACAACTCCAAACCGTTGTCACACGGCAGAAAAAGTTGCAAGATGGTACATATGGAATGTTATTAACTCTGATTATATTAGAGCTTCTAAACAGGCTTTTGATGTTTGTTCCCTGTGCTACGGTCAGACCTAGTTAATTGAATCAGAGCTGTGTTTTCACTGTAATGAAATGCTCAATGAACGCCTGAGCCTTTGTGAATTGAATTTAACTTATCCAATTAGGACACTTTCCCAAGCAGTCTCTCTCCAATGTAGCCCTAGCATCCTACACTGTGTTAAGTGCTTTCAGTATGTGTGATTACTGGACACAGATATTTAAAAGACAAACAGAGTTTTAATATATTATATACTGTACATAAAGAGAAGGAAAAAGCTGCTCAGTTAACAGTAAGTACAGTGAATGAAGCCGTTCATTTAGAGCCAAACAGATTAACTGGAGCAAAAGCATGCCATGCACTAAAAATAACATGAAAAGGCCAAAGACAGAGTAAATCCAATGTTTTTCACCTTAGAATCCCATTACTATATGCTATAAAGTAATGGTAATACTTAATATTTAATAAATGCATCCTTTTAGCATGTATAAACAGTGATTATATGTTTTATTAATGTACATACACAGTTTTTTGTAGTTCTAAACAGAAATGTGAGTTTAAATATAAGTTAAATGAATATTAATGTATGTAATAACTGCTGAGAAGTGAGGTTTATTCAACAAACTTTTAAAGAGTGATTAAGTAGTTTTTTAGAGTTTTCTGAGGGGAGGCTACATCCATCACCATGAAAAAGTCATCAATGTGGACGGCACAGCAGAGGCTCTCCAGTGATTTTACACCTGAGAATCAGATGACTCACCGTGGAAAGTGCAACTCAACTTGTGGACATAGTTGTATAAATCATTTTATGGCTCTGAAGGAGTTGAAAAAATAGCATGATAATGTCAGTTCAGACTTCAAAGAGAGACAAAGTTTTGAAAAGCCTTCAATACAAACTTGGGCTGTGGAGTTTGAAAGACCAGCCAGAAGGGAATAATGTAATGACTGGGATCAAGAGTTTTAGAAGCTTCACCCATACAAGGGACTAAAAGGTCATCAATATTATTTTTGTATATCTTTTGCAGGGCCCAATTGTATGTTGAAATCTAGTACAAGTACCAATTCAAGACCAAATGAAGAATAGGAACATTAAAGTGACTGCCCAAGCCTTACAGCGCTTATAGTATTTGCTCATAATTTAAAAAAATACAGTAGTTACCTGTTTTTGTTTTTTTAATCAAACCCTGTTTTGACTTTCTCTGCTTTTATTTCCAGTCATGCTAAGGGAGCAAAACACATGATACTTTCTCTCTTGTAAGTTGAAGAGAGACATTTAATTTTGTCTTGTTGTAACCAATTTGTAAGATTGACAAACAGTGATTTAAACTATAATTTTATTATTTAAGATTAAAGCTAATATCTGTCAGTGTATTTACATGAAATAAACAAATTACTGTGTTAGTCCTAAAAACTAAAACTGGACTATTAAAATAGAACATGTCACAAATTTCTAAAAGTTGGTCGAATGCACCCACATAATACGATTGGAAGTTGAGTTACAGCTGCAGGTTCAGTTGGACCAAAGACAACCGCAGAAGATAACCATGACAAAACAAGGCGAAATCCAGGCCGGGAAACATTTTGTACTCTAACATCTTAAGCAACTGATATTTTCAAGTTTTGCTCCCTGCACTTAATTCAATAAATTGATTCCAGGTTAGGGTTTGTATACTAAGACAAAGGCAGTGCTTGACTTGACTGGTGATGGAAACATACTGAGTGTTGTACCCTCTTTCTGTAGCTCCGGGTTAGAATTAGTGATGGAAATACATCAACTGCATCTGCGCACTGCACACAGAAGGGAGCAGGCAGAGTAAATTATCTGAATGATATTTTCCAATTGGATATATATCATAATCTAAATGAATTATCAACCATAATACCATGTTAATTGTCTGTGGTGTTTCTTACTATTATTAGCCATGTGTACCCTTTAACACCAGTGTCTTTTTTCAGTCTGTCGATAACAGTGTTCCTGGTCTCTGCTGGGCAGCAGATGCCAAGCTGGCTGGAGGTCGAGGAAGCCCATGGCGTCATGACACCTTCGACCCTGCAGGGGGGGGGTTTGCAGAGTCAGAGATTTATTCGACAGCTATTCTGCTCATCAACATTACTTGGATATTTTTGCATGTGAATTGCATTTAATTTAGCCTTTTTAAGTTAAGGTATATAGGTAGCTGTGTTTTATACTGTACAGTATGAAATCATAAGAAACTGAATGAAGCAGTTCAGCTGATGACTGTATAAGCAATCATTTATTAGCCATGATTCTGGATGGGGTCTGTTATATCAGTATGAGTGCATATTAGATAAGTTTGACATGCAAAAACTATGACGTGGTCTAGTTGTCATTGTCCCTCCGAGACTTAATGGTCCATTGTGTAACAAACAGAAATTAAACTTATCTAACCTGTGTAGATTCTCATTCATTCAGGTCATTGTTATCCAAAACACACTGAGTTGGAAGCAACTGGACTTCTTTCTTAAAGGTGTTTTAAAAGACTATACTCAATGTGTTTTGAAATTATCTTATATTTGTCCCTTTTTGGTCAAACTGGAATTAAAAAAAAGGCAAATGGAAAAGAATGATATTCAAAGATGACATTTTTTGGGAAGAGAGTGATGAGCAAATGAGTCATGCATTTGTTACAATCTGTAGTTTCACCATTAGATGTCACTCATTCTTACACACAGAACCTTTAAAGCTGAGCTATCAGACTGTTTTATGAAAACATATTTCAACAACTTCACCTATTATACCCTGTTCCTTATCAGGCTGAGAGTTGCTGTTCATAAAACCCAGAGAAAAGCAGCCAAGAAGTCATTTTTACCATCAACTTCATCCACCTCCTCCATTGTCCACGGTTGGGGCCAGAGATGCCTAAACCACCTGCAGACTTGTAGACAGTCTGATACCAGAATTTGCTTCCGTCACCCACTGATACTGCCGGAAAAACTGCATGGAGACTGTGGCTGAGATAAGATTCATGTTCTCATCTCCACATCTGGGGAAACTGAAAGGCTTTGTCACAGCTGAAAAGTGCATTTAAGACTGCCAAAATTCACATCCAGGACTTTTATGGTTTTTTAGGGTCACAAGAGTCAGCGAGACAGAGGTAACACAAGCTGCCCAATACTGAAACCCAATTTCTCCCCAAAGTGTGCATCTGTTGTGTAGTTTATGACAGAAACATGTATCTCCACAATAACAACTGCTCCTCCTCCAACAGCCACAGCAATCTTCAGAATCATCTGAAAGTGAGAGACCATTGAACAGATATGTCGAATTTAAACTATGTAGTCGTTTAAACTCCTTTCACTTGGGTCCATTTCAGTGTCCAATCCATTTATTCCACCCCATCTGCACAGACCACACCAATAAAACCTAAATGTGTGGAAGGTTTATTTTGGTCTCACTTTCTATTTTCCCCTTGACAACGCAGATCAATTATATTTAGTTTGAAGTGTGACGCTGACAGTCAGAGAGAGGAATCATCTATCATGGTAACCATGATATCTTCATTTGACTATGACTCAAGTTTATATGTTGAACGTTTTCCAGCTCTGAAGCCATTATTTGCAGCTCTGGCTTTTGTTCAGCAGGTTCATATATTTAGTTCTCAGATGATTTACGATCTTCCAGGCAGGTATTTCTTGGGACTTGCAATAAATTAAATGAAAGTATGACAATTTTGATCCTTTTTTCACATGGAAAAAAACATGGTAATTTATTAAATTATCTCCAGCACTGACTGTCTTTGATAGTCAACTCTGCATCTCACAAACTAAATGGTCCTTTTCAGCTGTCAACCGCAGGATTTATTGGTATCATCCTGAATCAAACCCAGATGAGAGTTCAGAGAGTCCCTCAGTCCAGCTTCTACAGATCATGGGGTAGACTTAGTTTAGTTTGGAGCCCTGACACTTCTTTCTTCTTAAATGGAAGTTTTGGCAGATATAGGCCCACGGGGCAGATTCCAGACGCTAAACTTGATCTGAAGTAGATCACATTACAGCTTTCATCAGACACGTCTTCAAAAGACACCGAGTCTGTCTGGCTGACAAGAAATTGCCCCAAAAGTCAACTCTGCTACCGTGGCTCCTTAATAAATCCTGTCTACCACTTGGACATCACCCTCCAGCATCTGATTCTTATCTGTGAGCAAAGCCTGTTATCAAGTTCCACATCAATATCTTTGACATTTTACAACAATACCCACAAAAACCACCAAATCACCATACAAATGTACTATTCCATCTAATATTTGTGTTACAATGTTGTAAGGTAAAAGACAGACTGGAGATATTCCAGACAAATTCCACTGCCTGATCAACAGTTGCTGCTGGATTTCCTCCACCAGCGCATTTTCTGCCTCTCTTAGTTCTCCTAAGGGATGAGTAACAAAGAGATCAGCCCTCTGGAGAATCTGGCAAGAAAACAAATGCCCTAAAAACACAAAATGAACAACAAGAGAAAGACAAAAATAATTAGGCCTGCACCATGAATTAGCTGAAGGGCTAAAGTCCCACACAAAGTGTGAAAGGAGAGATAAATCTGGCCCTCTACCACTTCACTGGTCTTTGAGCCTCAAGGAATCCTCCAATCCTGCTGTATGCTAGTGAAGAAAACCTGAAAATATCTTATGAAAACCAGCATTAACAACTAAACCTTCAGTAGGTTGCACAGTTTATACTAATGAACACACTCATCAGGAAAAAACAACAGCACTGGCAGATGTATGCCATATCCATGGCATGGCACAGCCCATTAACAGAGGGAGGCAAACACCATGAAAGACGCATGGTTCGCCCTCAGGGTCATCATGAATATTCATCTGCACATGTACACACTGAACGTAGGAGACATCTTTGCACCATCAAAGTCAGACAGACATTTTAATTTGACAACAGATGTGAATGCAAGTTAATGTGACAGGTAAGTTGATGGCACAGTGCCAGGCAATCTTAAACTTTATCATGTAACATGGATGGACAAAGAGAAGGAAAAATTTACATTAATCAATAATTATATTCAATAAAAACAGTCAGAAATAAAACCAATGATGCCAAAAGCAAAATGGGAATCCAACAAAAAAATAAAGGTTCTTAAGGAGTCAACTCAAAAACAGAAAAACTTTCTCAAGTGTCTTTGGTTGAAAACATGAAATCTGACACAAAAAAGAAGGTATTTCTGGAAGCTGTCATAATAAATTACTCTAACCACCAGGTGTTAATGCAGCATCTGTGCTCTTTGCCCTTTAACTGTCAGGAAATACACAAATAGACCTATTATATGTTGTATTTACTATTTTGTTACCTTTGCCATAAACCCATTATATCACTGAGCAACTCGATCCAGGTGATGAGCCGAATATTACACTTTTGCAGGCTCTCCAGGCCAAGGTGACACTTACACACTGTTTGGTTTGGCAGTTTGACATAAACCCCACTGAGAACAAAAGAAATCAGAGGATATGGCATTCCTCAGGACAATGACATGGTGCCCTGAGCAAATACTGGAGACAAGATGGAGGTATTTGCATTGTTCTGCCAAGAAACCTATCTCATATCCTTTATAAGACTGCAGACTCGCAGGTATAAGTGAAACCTCGAACCGATGACATAGTGCTGTGGTCACGTTTCACACACACACGCACGCACACACACACACACCTCAACCCCTTAGGAGTTAGAAGGGGAATCTGTGCTTTCAAGCTTTCAGGAGCAAGTTCCTTAAGGACACTTTTACAGCAAGTTATAACTCAACAGCCTCCTGATTAATGGGTAACTGTGCTGTATTCTTCCTGCTGGGTTATTAAGCCCCGGGGTCAGGCCACATGCATGGAGCTGTGAGATGTAAAAACAAGTAACTTCAAGACCTACGTGTGGTCTTTATGGTTAACGCACTTGTTGAATTTGTTTACTCATGTTTTTTGTTTGAAAAATTAAATTCCTGTATGAGTAAACTCCACAAAAATTCTGACTCTAGTGACAATATGTACATTTGAAGGCTTTATTATTATTTTATTATAGATTAAACACAAATAATTTAATAGGGATGGGGTAAAATATCAATTTGGTTATTTGGCTGCAATTATTTTTATAATCGATTAATCTGTCGATTATTCTCTTGATTAACTGTGTAATCGTTTAGTCTATAAAATGAAAGAAACCAGAAAATATGCACATTTAAAAAGCGGAGAAATTTGATTTAAAAAAACACTTAAACCAATTAATCAATTATCAAAATAGCTGACGATTAATTTAGTTTTTGTTTCTAAAATACACTACTATATTTTTTTACACTTGAAACTGGTTTATGTAACATATATTTTTTTGTCTGTACAAACTAGTGATCTGGCAAAAATCGGAATCATCACATCCAAACTGTCAATCTTTTTTTGGCATAATGATCTCCTGCACTTGCTGATTTTGGCCAGCCATCCAGCCTGGTATAAACTATAGGCTTTTCCATGTGGGTGGTATTTTATTCAATGCCAGCTTCATGAGCCAACGCTAGGCTCCTCAACTAAAAAGAGCTCAACGTGGCATCAATTGAACATTTTACACAAATATTCTCATTAATGCTCACAAAGATCATAGTTGGTTGAAAGTTAAACAGATTTAAGTTTTATTAAGTCAGTCTCTGTCAACTGGGTTATTTGCATTAAAGCTTTTCCTGTGTACTTGCTATTTCAGTATGATCAACAAGTCCAGCAAAGTAAATATTCTCAGGCTCTGTCCACTGCACTCGCAAAGATGAAAACAAAAAAGGGCAAAGGAGAGGGCATGAAAGAGGTGTATGTAGAGACAGGGGATTGGGAAAGGCTCAGAAAACGGCGGGAAGGAGGTAAAGAACTATTGTGGTGTACAATTTCTCTGTAACGTGAGCCACTGCTTGTTGACCCCCCCCACGCCAGAATGTGCCTCGTCCGATGGATTGGGCATCAGGTGTGTGCAGCTGCTGGTTAAGCTCTGTTTGCAGACCAAAGGGGGAGAGAGGTGGGAAAGGGAGGAAAGAAAAGCTTCTCAATGAAGGCGATACTAGAAGTTTTTTTTTTTTCTTCGTCTTCTTTTTTGTCTCTCCCTCTGGCACTGATGGGACTCCTGCCAAGACTTGGATTGAGGCCCAAGAGAGTGCCATGTGCCCCACAGATGGGCCTTCTAAATATGAAGGGACATCATGTGCAGATGGTACATCTGTGCCTGAGCTGAGTTTTTGAGATACATGTCCAAATCTGATTAAGACTGGAATACTACTAATGAATACCTTACTTTAAAACCAAGGAAATGTCTTTTACCATGTCTTCTTCCAACTTTGTATATGCGTGTAGAAAGTATGATGACAGATGTTATTTCAGTACAAGAGGGAATTAAGGGAATAATAAAAGTTACAGATAATGTGTAAAAAGATAATATTTGCTTCTTCTTTCTCTTTACATTTTAGTCCATCATCTGTCATGTCTATAATCTTCTGTAATTAAAAGTTACTTATCACTGTCAGAAGACAAATGCAGCACTGCTCATGAGCGTGCCGTATCACATTGCAGTAGATACCATCGAGCCAATTTAATTCTTAAAGTAATAATAAGAAAACATTAACAATATTGCATGGTGGTGACATATTTATGTCATGATTGAACTGGCTATATGCACAAGGTTGAAAGTGATGCAAGCATGAATAAGTGGTCTTATATTAACACGCTGAGAAAAAGAGTGACACATTACATCATACAACAAATTACATCATTACTAAATTGATGAAACTCGATGGGTTGTGTGTGATTCCGCTGAGGTGACATTGAATGATTGATCCTGCTGTGCTTTTGGTAACTAATCAGTGACATGCTTTTATTATTGATTCAAACTTCTGTGACTTTTTTTTCCCTCATTAACTTCTGCAGTTTGCTCACAGCAGAACATTTGTTCATGCAAGCCTGAGGTATTCGTATTGCAGTTCACAAATCAAACATTGCACCACTTTAGTGTTTGCTGCAAACAAATGACAGTGAAAGCAGATTCCTGATGAATTTCTAAGTCTTTGTAAATGACTGCAAGTGACACAAGTCTCTCAAACTTTCCAAGACACGGTACTTAGTTTAAAGACTAAGGTTCAGGTGCAGACCGGGAATGAATGAGGCTCCATTTTCAAGAGTCTTCAAAAAATGATTAAGCTAAAAATTGGTTAGTGTTGATTTAACAAACTACAATAATACAGCCCTACAACTATCTTAAACAAGTCTGGCTTACAGGTAGATACAACAAATAATTATTTTAAGGGTTCTTCTCTTCTCTACTACTTCACCTTATCTTCCATTACAGAGATGTACAAGTTTAATGAATATTGGCTTGAAAAAAACTGCAGAGCAATCAATTCCCAATCAATCCCAGAGCCCACTGTGCAAGAGGGCAATGAAGTTAGAGATGAAAAATAATTTAGCTTTTAAATTTTCTGGGACTCAAATTTACAGTCTGCCTTTCTAAACAAAGCTCTCATATTTCATAAAATAAGGTTTTCAAAAGTCTCAAGTATGCACATAAAAATCCCACTTGTATGATGATCCAAGTGTTGTGTTAACAATGTGTTGAGCAAAGACACAGATTTCTAATCGAGAAATAACCGTCTGGTTTTCTACATTCTACCCAAAAAAATTCGACATGCCTGTGGAGCAGAACTGGACTATCTAAGTAGGCATAAACATCCTGAAGCTCTGCATTCCTCACACAGCACTTTCAACACTATATACAGTAGAAATAATCAATCCAGTGCAGGCAGTGCAGCCAAATCCAATAGTTGTGATTGAAAAAGGGGTTTTCAAGAAACTACCCTCTCAGCACTCTCCCAGTACAAGGAGAGGAAAAAGTACTCTGATGTAGAACCCTGCAGCAATTATATTACTTTATAAAAATACAAATAAAATAAATAAATAGAAAAGGAGGTGTCGAGCTGGAGATATTGTTCTCAGCCCTGACACAGTGATAAGTGTTAAGTGCTCTGGCACTATACACTATACCCCCTCATGGGCCCCTACATTAACACCCCAAATGCAAATGGATGTTCCTCCTCCTCAAGAGTGACTTCATATATCTCCTCTTGACTGTGTTTGCTTAAAAAGCAATCTCTCGCCACTAAAAAAGGTCTTATCTTCTCCAGGGTGGATTGTTCATTGTATAGATTTTTTTGCTGTGTTGAACGATGGTCTTTGAATAACACATCAGTCAGAGATGTTCAGGGCAGATCTTCAGCACTAGTTGTATGTGAATTTCCCCTCCCACGATGCCAGGGATCAAACTACAGAGGCAGCTGTTGGGTATAAAATCCCACTCAAACATCAACCATCCACTAACTGTAAATACACTGCACATGCAAGACAAGGCCCTTGAAAACCCCTCAATTTAAGCTTAAGGGTGGATGTCAGCTCTGCTCCTGCCAGCCAAACAGCGGGGCTTTGATTTTCCAAAACATCCTTTGGGTCTTCAGAGCAAGCACATGCTTTAAACCACAGACTAAAACTACAAACATAATGAATTGGGCATCAATGTCTGAGCACTTACAACATATACACAAAATGCTTCATTTGTTTTCGTACAATAATTGCTCCTGGAAACAGGACCGTGCAACAGGACAATTGCCAGGGACCACTGCTGATTACAGTAATTGCAATTTCATGACAACCCCTTTGATTTCGACTATGACTGCAATAACACCTCAGTTAGAACCCCCCAAAAAAGTAAAGTAAAGCTTCTTAATTTCACAGCATCAGAATGGCTATGAATGAATTACAGTAGGGCTACAACATTTGATCAATTACTAAATTAAACATCGATTCAATTGGTTTTATTGCATTTTCAGCTTCTTAAATGTGAACAGAGAAATCATTACAAGTGATTAATTGTGGTTTATGGACAAAATAAGACATTTGAGAACATCACAATTTCAAGGATTGGGAAACACTGATCAACATTTTTCATAATTTTCTGACATTTTGTGGATGAAATAAGTTGAATATACTAGATTATGAAACAAAAAGTAGCCAAAAAAGAAAACAAGGGAAGTTTTGTTAGGATTTCCTGTGGGGCCACCAAAGTCCCTCGAAACGCTACTGACTGGCAGCTAAAATATCAAAGCACTTGATTAAGCTTACAAAACGATATTGGTTTTGGTTTCTAAAGAAATAAATACCAATATGCATATATGATATTTTGCCAAATTAACAGTCACCCTGTTAACTTAAGTCCAAACAAAACAAATGAATACCTGACTGGAATATTTACTAAATGCAGTAGAGGTAATTCAACAAGGTGTAAGGCATTTGATTGCTCACCATGCTGACACACATGTTGGTTGATTAAGTTTACATATGCCTGATGTTGAAGCCAGTCAACATTATAATACCAGAGGGATCAAACAGCGCACTCTCTTTAATGAAAACAATGAGCCAGTACATTAGATTATATGGCTGTCATGCCCAGCTATCACTCAAGCAAATGCCCTAATCTCATGCGAACAACTGCCGCCAACAGCTGCACACTTCCTGCTCCATCCAGACACACCCAGCAGCAGACCAGTGCAGGCATTTAGCCAAAGAGACAGATGAAGGAGAGGTCAGGGTGCGCAGCCATTATTTACATGAGGAGATTGATTCACGGGGATACCTTATGACTCATTTCACTACTTCACTGCTGCTTCAGCTTCTGCAAAAACACATTTTCCTGTGTGCCTTCATAATTGTAACAGCCAAACAAGAAAAAAAAAACATGTTTGAACTCGATAAAGGCTTGTTTGGTTAAAAGAATTTCATAATGACTTGGACTAAGTGAGCTGGTCCTTCGTGACTACTTTCTGTGCTGTAAATATCAACATAAAAGCTCTGCCACTGCACTGATTTACTGCCTGAACCACTTGCCCATTCCTGTCACACAACATGACCATCATACAGATGAAGCCAGGTCTATGAGATCAATAGATTTTGGTGTACAATGCATCAAGTGAGCTGCATGTTTGGGTTTCTTCTCATGCTCAGGATGGGTTTATTTCCATACAGCAGAAATGCTTTTAGCAACAAATTGCATTCAGGTAAGTGCCCTTCAAGGTCCATTAGGGAGGAGGTCCGTTTGGACAAGGCCTAGCTAAGAAGCTCTTAAAAGTGGCCTGGGTCTCTATCAGTGGCCAGCGATCTAATCCAAAAACAGACAGCTTTACTCGGTCTTTGTGGGAGGTAGAGGGGAGATGAGGGATTAAATAGATGTAATCCAAATAAGACAAGGCTGATGGACTAAAAAACAGAGATTTAGGAGAAGAAAAGGGATGATGCCAGGGCGGTGTGAGTGTTGTCCTGTTGTGAGATGCTGAAAGAAGGTTTCAGTCTAATTTTGTGGAGTAAGGCTTGCTTGGTTTAGATAATCCATCACTGTAAACACACTGTTGGATTCTATTTATGGTGAGCACTCACAGGATACAGCTCCGTGTCTGTGTTTACTGTCAATCTCACCTGTTGCTTGTGCACTAGCTGGCTCACACACAGCAGCATATTGGCTGCCTTCCTAAATCTCCCACTTTATTAGCAACAGCTATCCTTTCCTGCCCCCCCCTCCCCCTTCTCTGTCTCGCTGCTTCAGCTGCCACTGCAGCACTTGTTCAAGCTTGGAGATATTCAAAGCAAATTAATGGAATATCTAATCACACTTTGTGTTTCACTGTTCAGTCTTCCCAAGTGTTTTTGTCTCTGACTGGATTCTTTGCACCCTTTGAGTGTCTTAGATTTAGTAGATTTTTTTTTAATCAGCTCCTGGATTTACAGAAATTCTAAAATCACAACAGAACAGTGCTGATATTGTGACAATTCCTGTGAAGTGCAGGGGAAACACTGGTGGAAGAAGATGACTAGCTGTCAATAATGATGTTATATTGACAGAAAAGTATGCTGCAGTGCAGAAGCCAGAGGGTATACTTCAACTTTGCTTTTCTCCTGCAAGTAAACAAGCATGTGTGGACATAATTTAACAACTTAATAATGAGGGTTACGTCAGAAATGATAAGTAATTTGTGTTGCTTTGTACTTCCTCTCCCTGAAAGCTTTAAACTCCAGTAATAACAAATTGTTACTGCACCAAACCCAGGAGATAAGCCCCCGATGCTATATCACAATATAGCAAGTGACACTTTGACTCCATCTCCATTATTACTAACATCAAACAGTCTGTGCATCATAAGTGTTCAGTGTTATCCTTCATCTTATGTTATTTAACCTAACTTTACCAACACATAAACTGGATTAGAATTGATAAATCAATTAGGCAATGGGCAGAAAATCTATAAGCTGTTTGGGCCACAAAGTAAATTACTGAGCATTTTTCAAGTAAAACTAAACCTAATTTTCTCTGGCTCATCAAATGTTACAATTTAGTGTGTGCATTACGTGTGTGTTATTCAGTTTTCTGTTTTGTTGGTAGGAGAAAGTCACACTGGCATGCCATCCATTCATCCACCCATCTATCATCTGTACCACTTAGCTTGGTGGGGGGGGGGGGTTGAGGAGGTGGTCCCAATCCCAGCTGACATTGGGTGACAGCCAGCTCTGCAGGGCCATCATGGGGCCAAAATAACATCAACAAAATTTCAGGCACGCACAGGCTGACAGGTTGCATGATGACAGGTGTGGTAAACCAACAAAAGCCTCCTGAAGTGATGAACATCTCGAAGCAATTAACAGTTCAGGATGGTGCATCTCAAAAGCATTGTCAAGTTAAAGCTAGAACTACCAACTTTTTTTGACTGTCTCGTAGTTTTAGTCAATAATATATTTTGCAGACTCGTATAACATATATGTTAACTTGAAAAAGGGGCCACAAACATGTTTTTGACGATACTGTGACATTTGACCGACCAAGCAAATCTGAGCATATATTTTGTGAGTCCAAGTGCAATTTGAAAGGATTCCTTTCAGGTGCGCTAAAGATTACATGATCACAAGGCGAATAAAAGGTCTGTGAGGCCGCAACAACCTTGACCTTTAACTTCGACCACCAGAATCGAATCAGTTCATTGTTGATTCCAAGTGAGGATTCGTATCAAATTTGAGAGGAATCTCTTGAGAAATTTTTGAGATAGCACACTGGAACAGATGGACAACACAGTTGTGTCTCATTTAAAACGTGTTGTGGTCAAGACCACAAGACAAAGACCTGTGTGCCCTAGAGCAAGACTTTATGGGACTGAAACTGAGTCAAGACAAGGATCAGAGTGTACCCAAGACCAAGACTTTAAGGGACTGAGACCAAGTCAAGACAAGGACCAGGGTGTACCCAAGATCAAGACTTTAAGAGACTGACTGAGTCAAGACCGACAAGGACCAGTGTGTCTCCAAGACCAAGACTTTTAGGGACTGCAACTATCTCAAGAAGAAGAACAAAACCAAAGAGCAAGACCTGTACAGACAGACTGAGTCAACCAAGACCAGTCACCAGAATGTATGCCGAAATCCGAGACTTTTAGGAATTGAGAATGAAAACAAGATCAAGGACGTGTTAGTGGACAGTGTATTTTCTTTTTGCTTTACCGGTACAGTACTTGGACTCATTAGATTACTTACTCTTACCTTTATTAACCATTTACCGTTAAACTGGATGGTTTTATGGAGACCTGCTCTTCAAACTGTGAGCGTGTCAACAGATTTATGACCCCAACAACATGAGTAATACATGGCACTCACACACACAGTGGTCGGTATCCCACAGAACCAGCCTCTTCCATCTCTTTGCTTTTACAGTTTGGTTTAATGAGAAACATCTCTGACTCAGAGATGAACAGGATTTCCCTGCTGAGCTCAGTTCTCTGCGATTTTGCATAAACTGCAGTGGTTTTATTTTATTTTCTTCCTTAAACATCAACAATGGCTGCATTTAACAGTTTTTTTAAAAAAAAAATAATAATTTAGAGTTTCCCACAACAGTTTATAACACAAAGCCTTTAAAAACACCCACCACATTCAAACGTCTAAAGCAGGTCAACATGGGTTTCGTTTTAGTCGTGTTAAATGGTCCGTTAACAGCGTCAATTACGCAGTAATTATTAACATATTTATATAAATGACGACGCTTTAAATACACCCCAAAGCAAGAAACTAAAATATTGTAGGAGGAAATAAGTGGTCTATTGTGGAAACATGAAACAATTCAACATGTGTTTATTCTGAAATTTCAAAATTACGTGTTATTTTGATGAAAAATTTAACTAAAACCTGCTTATATTTGGAGTAATAAACTTTTTTAACGGTGCAGGCTTGAATATCATTCAAACCGACTTAACACTTTAACGAAAACGACAAAATGCCGCGTTTTTTTTTTTGGCGTTGACTTCGATTCAGTTCGGTGCTGTTTGGGTCTGAATGGACTCACCGCTGGAGCCGAGCAGGGACACACGAAGGAAGAGAAGGACAAATGGTCCGTGCAGGAGAGACATGTCTGCGCTGTTTCTCGTATCCAGTCCAAAACCAACTGAAGTGAAGTGGCGTGTCGACGAGAAGTTCACCCGCAGCCTGGAGGAGACTGAGGAGGAGGAGGAGGAGGAAGAGGAGGAGGAGGGGCAGGGGCAGGGGGAACTCAATTAAAGTCTCAGTCTGGCATGGGTCCTATTGTGGCTCTTTCTGTGTCTGTGCTTTTTGTGAGGACCAAAAAAACGTAAACCATGCGGAGTGAGGACATTTTTGGCTGGTCCTCACATCTTTAAAGGGCTTTTTGGGGGGTCAGGACCTGGGTTAGGGTTAGAATTGGGTTTAAGTTAGGGTTAGAAGAAGGGTTAGGGTTGGGCACGTAGTTGTGATGGTCAAAGTCTCATTTATACAAAATTTTTGTCTGTTTCACGTCCGACCCTACACCGATGTCTATGCATCTTCCGTGTTGTATGGACGTTTATACAATACTTCCTCTCGAGGGCAGTGCCAAGCACCAGGTTGCTGACATCAACAAACATGAAGAAGACATTGAAGAGTTATGTTACAATATGAAGACATTATGTTACTAAACTTTATCCGAAATAGGCTGAAAACAAAAGTGGATATTGCGGCGGTGAATTGTAGTTGAATATAGTGTAACTAGCAGAGATGCTCTTTGAAACTGTCCACATCTTTTCCTCAGGTTTTCCTGACTCATTTTACTGTAGACTCTGTACTGCCCCCGTAATTTCTGGTGGTATTGCAAGTTTCGCTGCTTGATGCACGATGACTGACAAAATTAACTCAAAGTACGGACAAAAGGCTCCACTCGTCTCCATCGCCGTCTTTTACGTAGAGTACAAATGAGCCTTTGAGGTTAGGGTAAGGGTCTAGGGAATGCTTTATGTCTATGAGGGTCCTCACTATGAATGACGCACAAACGTGTGTATGTACCTGGTATTCCTTATGTTGTGGCGACCTAAATCTGCTTACACAGTCACATTATGGCGACTTGACTTCATATGGGGAGACAAAAAAGTTCAAATTTTAAGGTGAAGACATGTTTTTAAGTAAGGCTGAGGTTATGGTAAGGTTAAGGGTTAGGATTAGGGGACTACCCTGTGTAACTCTTTTAAATATAAATGAGAAATGCACAGGAATTTATTTGTTTTCTTCTGCAACAGGTTGGGGTTTGGCTGAAAAACGCTGAGGAGTGACTAGGAAAGGTTTCAGAGGAGGATTCTGTAAATGAAACCTGGATGTTCAGCAGTTTGGTGATGCGAAATCACCTGGGCCTACGTCATACAGAGGCACCCATAGCATTTTGTAATTCCTCAGAAGGGATGAATGATGTTATGCACTAGAGCTTTGATGGGATAAAAAAAAGTTTGGGTTTGGGTTAAGATGTGGTACTTTGTTGTTTTGTTTCAAAAATTGTACAAAGCAAGTCGATGCCCTGCTCCAACAAGAAAAGCTGCACAAAACTGTGTGTGTGTGAGTAGCAGCTTATCAGTGTTTAACCTCTCCTATAACTCACACACAGACATATGTTTCATTCATTTGTAGCAGTTCCTTAACGTCATGGCTAAGTAAGCACCTTATCGTACCTCCACACATTTTAGCCTAAATCTCATGCCCTGTTGGTTGTATTCAGCTTAAGCAGGGACACTTTATTAGCATTTCCATAGTAACTGAGGGTAATAAGTGAATTTATACATGAGTCTGAAATTTAATTTGATAGGGTGTAGTGGCCACAAGGCTGCTCCTAACATGGTGGAGGTCACACTCCCACACCTGCCTTGAAACGTGATTTGCTTTTCTGTGAACTTTTAAGTCATTAGAATTATGAATAAAGTATCACTGTTGAAAAGGCTATGTTACGACCAGGCCTAGGGGTAAGCCTGATCACAACTAGAGTGTGGAGACTCCCTCTTCCCAACTCCCAACAAAACCAGCAGTAACACACCAAACAAACCATTTTAAAGGTTTATTAGTAACAAGTACACAGATGTCTGCTGGCAGTCTGGCTGAGAGGGGTTAAAGGGAAGTCCACCGCAGCTGGGATGATCAGGCCTCTTATATTGGATCCTCCTGTGCAGGACCAATCAGCTCTCAGGATCCACCTAGACACTCACACACGTCATTTAATCAAACATACGCACCTGCAACCCATCACACACTCACATGCAGACTCATACATACAAGGAAAAAGGAACACACGACCCTGGGGTCGTAACAGGCTCTGAAATGATTAGAGTGGGAGTCCGACGCTTTATTTCATGATCGTGTTCCCTGATGCAAATAATCTCCATCAGATACAGGGCGTCTTCAGTCAGTCGATGTAAGAACTGGAATTTAATTCACTGTAAAAGTGGTATGAGGCACTGACACATCGTCAGCTCCGACTGCAGTCAGGAACCAGCTGTCACTGAAAAACGGTTGTCAGTCAGGATATATATATATACTTTTTGTTATTGAATAACAGGCTCACCTAATAAACTCTGCTTATGTCTATAAATATGTTTGCTGGTTTATCTCACTGTAAAACAGCCTAACCGCTCACTCTCCTGCACCAAAGTCCATAGAGAAAATCATTGTTTTTAGTGGTGGGAACGCAGAATCTGATGGTTTAATGCTGTCTTGTTTGTCAGGTTTGTGTCACTTTGAGAAATCCATACAAAGGTTTAACTTTTAAACACCAAAGTCCTAAAATAACATATTTGAACTAAATGATGCAGACAGAAGTGGATCAACAACTATGGACTTTGGTATAGAGAGTGAGTGAAACGCTTACATTTCTAGTTGGAAAAATTAGGCAAGGTAATCAAAATGGAAAACACAGAATTATCCTTTGTGGACAAACTCATTGTTGACACTTGACTATGATGTACTCAGTGTCTCTTCCTGTCACACTGAAAAGAAAGGAAACCCACTTTGAAATGACAGAAATTTAAATCTGTCAACACTTTCATAGATTCCCTCATTAATTCAATTCAATTTTATTTGTAGAGCACCAAATCACAACATACATCATCTCAAGGCACTGCACATAGTAAGGGTGAAATCTTTTGTTGGTTAAAATACAAGCTGGAACAAGTCTTCTGAGGAAATTTTGACCTAGTTACTGACTTGGTCAAGTGTCTTGTGCCTCCCTATGCAAAGCTACTGCAGCCATACATCTTAAGCTTGTCTCTAATCTTCTGGCCAAGAGATTTTTTTTGTCTATTTTGCTCCAGGCTTAAAACTAAACAAGTCTGTGTCTTTGAAGTTATGACTTCTGGACTGGACTGGAAAAATGCAATTTGAGACGTAGAGCATTAGATCTGACTTTGTTTCCTCTTAAACTAACTAACTCGGCAGCACGTAGCAACAAACGCATCATAAAACCATGTCTAACATTTATATGCTGTACACAGACATGATGCATACCTACTGAAAGGTCAGAAACTTGGCTAAAGTCTCATACAATCCATTTTACCAAACACAGTTAAAACACCAATAAGGTGGTGTAGAAAGGGTTAAACTGCGAGCCAACAATGAAGACCATAGCAACCGTGTTTGATGATGATACACCTTAAAACCCAATTTTTTCCCCAGCTGTTCCACTGGAGATGTTAATTTAAATATTCTTTATACATCAATATTTTTAAATCTGTCTTACTACATGTTCTAGTTCCATGGTTCTCAAACTGTGGTACATGTACCACCAGTGGTGAGCAAGTTTCCTCTGGTGGTCTACTGAATATATACCAGAGTATGTGATCGGAGTGGAGCTGAGGAATTTTGACCAGACTGTGTAGAAAATGAAACAAAATATCAAAAGAGTGATAATAGATGAAATAATGATAATTAGAGTCACCTTATATCTCACTCCATCTTTATCAGAAGTATATGTGAAGAGGATGATGATGAGAGAGCAGATTATCTTATTGGGAATAAATCTGCCTCCCGTGAGAAGTTGCTGAATTTGTGTGGCCTATTTACACCACTGTATTTTAACATTGGTGATAATGGTGTTACTTATTTATTCAGGTGGTGCTTGGTATTACAAGTTTGAGAACCATTGTTTATCTTTTTCTTTGTTGCTCATAGTTCTGCTTTTAATTATTTATTTCCTTACTTACTATCTTGAATTTTTCTGATTATGTGTAAGTCTCCATTGTATTCCCTCACAGCTGTTTGTGAGTTCCATGATAACATTTTCTCCCCCCCTTCACTTCCTCACTACTATTTTATTGCTGTTTTGTTTTCCTTGATTATGTCTGTATCCTGTGAAGCACTTTGCATGAAAAATGCAAAATATAAAGTATAGAGTTTGACTGATTGATTGATTGATTTTTTTTTAGGGATAAAATAAACTAGAACGAGTTGTAATGTTGTGCACAATAAATTGTTCAGAGTGAGGATTGAGTTCAGATCTTACACTGGACCTCTCCCAGTAAAGTGAGCTGGCTGCTGGTGTTTTCATCACTGACTGGAGAGTCACCTTGGCCAACAGCTGCAGCAGAAAACCTCCTGGAGTCGTTCAACCAGCTGTCCAGCCCCCATCATACATGAGCCCACAGCCGTGCACACAGGCATTAGACGTGGAGACGAAAATCCTGTGGTTGGAGAACATTTAAAGCCCAGTATGGTTTTACCAGAGAGTGCTGTCAAACCTGTAATGGATGTGTGGGGCGCCCATGTTATGAATCCGTCACACTCCGATGGACATGTTTGCAGTGATATAGCACGGTCACTCCCACTTATGAATCTTCAGCAGACTGCACTTTGAAAAAAACTAAAAGATAATTCTATTTGGTTGAGAAGAGGTAGTTTTAAGTGCAGGTTGGAAATGGATTTTGTCTCAGTGACACAAAAGAGAGCAAACATTTTTCCACCTCTATGACAATTTCATATCTGAGCTTGAAGAAAAGCAGAGATACAATTCGACCTGGAGTCTTATCAGATTTGTTTTAAGCCCCAAAAAGAAATATTTCACAACAAAAATCTAAAAACATTGATTTATTCTCAGTCCTGCCTGGTCTCCCAAGACAAAAGTTGCTATATTTCACTTTTAAAAATCATTGGAAATGTTAAATGTAACATTAAAGACACTGTTAGATTGAAGTAAATCCTTTCATGTGTCATTTCAACATTTATAATTTGACGTAGTTCTTAAGTTCTTGAAGCAAAATTCCCATGAGGAGGAGAAGAGTTGGTGGTGGCATGTCATATATTAAAAGATAATTATCTAGCAGCAGACAGTTTGCAACTTAATGTCACTGTGTTTTTATAGATTTTATACAGTTTTAATGACCCATTGTGTTTTCATGCTGTGACACTACGAGGAAAAGAACTAGAATCTTGTTTTTAGCCTTAACCAGGTGCATTTGGTGCTGAACCACAAGTTCTGCCAAAAACCTTCACTTACATGTGGTTTGCAGAAATGTAAAAAGGTGACGTATACGATCCTAGTGACTGAATTGCTCATCTATCAACAAAGACCATGAAATATAACTGAGAACCAAAAGGATGACCTTTAATATTACATTATTTTGGGACATAATTTTGTGTAACAGACATTTTAAACTTTATACTTAATATAATCCTTTTTAAGGGTATTGTGAATGTGGATTCCAGCCTGAGAACCACTGACTGACCCCTATATCTACAACCTTAATTGAATCACAACTCAACCAGCATTCGTCTTATCAAAATAAACCAAATAAGAGCTTCATGGTGAAAAGAGGACAGCGGCAGCTGCACGCACGTCTAAAAGTCCAAAAGTGTATCTTAAACCCTGATGTCAGAGAATATTTGGTTTGGCGTTGGGCCATGTTCTCTCCCCACTCTGGAGGAAACCATCTCTCATATGAAATCTATCTGGGCTTCACTCATGAGACGTGATTATAACCAGGCTCCTCCAGAGACAGGGTTTTTTTTTTGTCTTCTTTGACCAAACACTCCCTCTTTTGTTAAAACCGATAGCTCATTACACTCAGACTCTTACCTCCTCAGCCTGATGTGTAACCAAGTTATCTCATCCCTGAAGTATCTATAATCTCAGACGCCTTTGATATATAAACACTTAAATGACTAATTCAAAGGTTATTTCAATCTTACTTTTTCCTTTGGCACAAATATCTCAATAATTTTCTTTGGTTTGTTTGAAAAGGTACGATAGTGTGTTAAGGCTCGGAGAGGTGACTTTTTTGGTGTTTGAGATCAATAATTTCATAATTCAATCTCAGTGTCAAAACTGGCCTGCTCCACCTCTGTGCAGCTGTTTTCAGCCTTGCTGAAATTCTTGTTTGTGACTGGAGACTTTGACCAATCACAGAGATTCCCATTAATGGGAAAGTCGCTATTTCGGCACTGACTAAGCTGCAATGCAAACTACAAAGGGAAAAAGAGTTCGAAAAGGCAATCCTGCTGGGTGGCTGTGGTCCGGCGACACAGTTGGTCGCCTTTCAAAAGAAAGGTATGGTTTCAATTCCTGGGTGATCTACTCTACATGCCGATGCTTCTCAGGGCAAGACACGTAATCCCAAATTGCTCTTGGCAGCTGTGATGGCAGCATTTGCATATGTTTGATAGATGTGTGATTAAAAAAACTACTATACACTGTTGCTGTGCTGTGTTAATGGATTAATATTAAAGTCTATTCATGCATTTCCATTAAAGAATTCACCACAATTGTAAGTATATTTTATTACTAGTTAATTACATTAGTCTCCAATTCTCATATCATCTTAATGTTTAAAAATAACTGTATCAGCTGATCATTTAAACTATCATGACCTTCAAATACTGTCAATGAAAATTCTCCATACATCCAATAAGTCATCAGGCTGGTTGCACCTTAAACAACATGCAAATACAGTACATGCATATTTAGTTATGGTTTGCATCGTTAAAGCTTACACCTCCTCGTCCCACTGCACACACAGTAAACTTAGGTTCATGAAGACGAGAGGAAGCTGTTTGTCAGGGAGCAGACACGTCGCCAACTTGTCTGTTAGAGTTTGCAGACAAGTTGTTTTTCCAAACCACAAAGAATTCATTTGCATGACAACATCTAAAGGAAACTGACAGAACAAAGCAAACATGACACACCACATTACACGTGAGAGAACTTGTGACCGACTCGACCTCCAGTTCTACCAAAGATATATATACTCCTTTAAAAAATAAATGGATTAAGGGAACAACTAAATAACTAACTGATATAAATGAAAACGAAATCATTACACAGTTACAGATCAATGCGAATAACCACAAATGTTTGGAGCAAACTTTACTTTTACAACTTGGGACTGCCCTTATTTTATTAAATTCATCTTTTGAATCAATTGAAATTGTAATAAATTAAGTAGAAGCCACAGTTTCATCGTCACTGAGCTCCACAGAGTTGTTTTCTTATTTCCAACTTGTTTGTTTCCAGCTTGCTCAATGATGTCACATTTCAGCAACTATGGAAATGGTGTTGTCTTTTAGCAGGTTCATCTAGGTTCACAAAACCTGCAATTTTTGTGTCAAATAGGCTTTATTCAAAATAATTTGACAAGCAAAGTAAATATTGGTCATTCTGTATTTTGTAACTGAAGTAAATGTTCCTCACACAGTTGGTTTAGAAGACGCTACATGAAGTATTGGAGTCATGTTGGCTGGAAGGTCGGGATGATTCATACAACCATGGCAAACATCAAACTTGGGCCACACAAATATCAAGTCTTTAAAAAAAAATCAAGTCTGTTTCATGTAAAAATGGAATAAAAAAGTTAAAAAGCTTGTGTGAAAAGGTCTTTGAAGTAGGCAGAAATCCCAAACTCCCATCCAGAATAGTTCTTTTCCCCTCTAATGGAGAGGAAGGGAAAGAAAGGATGATTTCCCCTCTGCCAAATCTTCCTTCTACTGTATTTTACATCAGCCAAGCTCCTTTGTTATATTTCCCTTCCCTTCACCTTTTATCTTCTGTTCCTCCTCCTTTTGTCAGAGAGATGACATTGTCTTAAAGTAGTGATTTGATGATCAGTCTTGATTTGAATTTAAAAAACAAACCAATGTGGCAATGTTGTGTCCCATCAGTGCAGATGATTGTTTCCTGTCCAAAGGAAAAATAAGTAAAAATGAATTTCCTGTCCATCAGAAGACCAGCAACTTCATAATTGACTCAAATATTGTAAAAGTAAATGCTTTGCTGTACATTACTCTTGACACTCAAATTCTAAAATCAAAGGTGGATTCAACATTTTACACATTAATATGTAGAGACAACTTATAGCTGTTTCATAAATATGATTTTAATTTCACTGACATATAATGTATGTTAACTGTCGTTTAAATTTTTCAGTATAATGAAAATTTAAACAGCGTGTACATGAACAGACACTTTTGCTGCACAGGAAGTACAACTTTGCTTTGAGGACTTCAAAGTAGAGATGAAATACAAAGTGTGTGGGCGAACATGGAGGTAATCTTTCTATCCAGGCAAAAGAAAAGGCTTTGAAGTAGTCAGGAGATCATCATCGTCACCGCCACTACCTCCACCACCACCAGCATCATCATCATCATCATCAGCAGCAGCAGTGTGTCTCTCTATCCTGAAGTGAGCCCACACACTGGCTGCTCTGCTCACACAGATTGGGGGCAGAATGTTTCACCACAGGGAAGCCAGACGAAGTCAAGGACCAATGGGTTTAACAGACTTGGTCAGAGGAAGGGCTGCGAATGAACGGCAGAACACACTTCACCAGAAAAAAGAAAAAGGAAAAAGAAAAGAAAAGAGAACCCCAGCACTCTTCAAGGTCGCGCTGTCAAATTTGAGAAAACTTCATTAACAATGTTATATGTTAATCAAGGACAAAGAAACCGAAGCTCATGTAACGTCTTAAAGAAAATGATGGGACTGATTATTCTGCCACAAACCTCATCCCTGTGTGTGGTAAAGACTCTGAAAATCAAATACAATTTCTCCTCTTCCTGTTTTTATATGTTAGAAAATGAGAACATGTGAAAAAATTACAAATGTGGAGCAAAGACTGAAAACTGTTTTTTAGGCACGTCATTGTGAGTATACCTCTTTCTCAAATACTGTATTGATATAAAAACCCTCAGCTCACTTTGTCAGTGTTTTACGCGTCTACACTTACTGCCTTTGTCTTGAAAATATTCCATACCTCGATGCAGAAACACAAAGAAAAGCTCTGCAACTTTATTTAAAAACCCTATCAATGAGAAAATAATGTAGAAAGATGGAGTCTGTCACAGTGGCTGGACTAAATTATGGTTGAACGGGTTGTGATTTGGCTCATGATTGCTGCCTTTCTGCAGCGCTTTCGTTAATACACAGACCCCTTTGTTATCAATTGAGATTTGAGAAATTTCCTTTTTAAATGTTGGAGATTAATACATGTTTTTAAAGTCTTTTTAACTGATCTACAGTTCAGCATTGTTCAGTTTGATTCTTTTGTCAGACGTCGTGCTCATGACTCTTCCAGTGAAGACACTCTCTGACCAATCAGTGGCCGGCTCAACTCGCTTGGAACCTCGTCAGTGCAGGTACCCAAAAGAGCACCAGGTACTATTCCTAATGGAAGAGCGATTAACACAGAGTAGAGTCGAGTTGAGCCGAGTAGTGCTAGAATTGTGTAATGGAAAAGCACCATATGTTGGTAAACTGTGACCAAAATGGTGGACTTGTCCAGTGGACATGGCCTTAGCATCTCAGAGCAGAGAATATTATTGAATTTTGTGGAATGAAAACCCTAATTTTTAAACAATTAGTGCTTTATCGTTTAAATTTGGCAACATGGTCCGTAACAGGAAAAGTCAGAAGAAGTATTTTTATACCTTACTCAGACCTTAAGGGTTTTTATAGGTATTCAGACACCCTTGCAAATAAAATAGGGGGTGAAAAACATCCATCGCCGCTATCAGTTTCAAATGATGCCAACAACGCTTATTGTTCATCAATACAATAATTATCCAGAAAGACTTTAAAAAAAAAGTTTGGTTGCACAGCAGTGATAAAAATCTGCCTGGCTGGACATTTCGTTAGACATTAGCCTTTATTACCATGTCATTTATGTTTGCTGCTGTAGTGATTACAGCCAAGAGAAAAGACTTTAATACGTTTATGCAAGGGTGCCAGGACAAATATCCAAGGACTTATAGGGAAAACTGCTCATAAAAATTCAACCCCCCCAAATCAGTAATAATGGAATTATTATTATAAGTATAAACTATAACGTGTAGGCGAACATTGTTTGTGTCATTGTGTTGTCATTTGTCATTTCCACATTTCCAAATTCATAAACACATGGGAGTCAATTTACGCATGAAAAACAACTGTTATATACTTAAATAATTTGATTTATTATAATTTTTTCTTTCTTTTTTTTTTTTTTAGAACTAAAAAATGTTCTGAAATGTTCCTTGACAGCAAAGCTTATCCAAAATCTTGAACAAACTGAATGACCGAAAAAGCAAAAAGAGCATTAAAATAACTAGGAAAGGGGAAAAAAGTCCTTCCATTTTGAAAACCAGTTTCACTCCATTTTGTATAGATTGTTTTTTTTTTTTCAGCAAATAATAATATGATTTTTTTTTCTGTATTTATCTATAAGACCCATTTAGTACTTTAGGAAATAATGGGGTATTTGCCTCACTTTAAATCATCTACCACTATTGCTGTACTTTTGTACACTTTTGTACAATGTATGTATGATCTCCAGACAGTAACACTGAAAGCCCTTCAGTGAACCCAGACACACTGAGTGGATTACAATGAATTTGTCTAAGGTTAAAACTGTGTTAAATCATGTTTTGTTTTGTTTTTTTTTGATAAATGAGCATAAACATAATACATGTGATCCACAAAAACACACACACACAAAGAAATCCATGTATCTCCACCTTACATTGGTGAAATGGAGGCGCTGGAGGCGTTCTGGAACAATCAGGAACAATCATTAGGTATACTACCCAGAAATTCTGATTAGATTACCATTGTAAGGCAGTGTGTATGTTTGTGCGGTGGAGTGTGTGCGAGTGTGTGTGTGTGTGTGTAGTTTCTGAGGCATAAATGGGTTAAGGGACCTCTGGATCTCTGGATGTTTTTCCGGGGGAGGGGTAACTGATTGTACCTCCTGCTTCTCCTCGGATCTGGTGACACAGTTTGCCCTGAAGGGGACTGTCACGTTACCATTGACCCCCTCGGAAAGATTGTTGCCATGGCCACAAGACGCCTTTAATGAACTAATGAATCACTGTGGCACACCTCAGCTCAGACACATCAGTGTCTCGTTGAGGGCACAGAGGGAGGGGAAGGAGGCGTGGCCACGACTTCATATGGACACAGTACTGGGTTTGGTTAAACCACTGTGAGGGACCCAGGTGGCCGATTGATCCCCAACGTAGTGAATCAAAATTGTGTCGGGGCAGCTCTTAATCATGGGCAGACAGGTCACTTCACATCCATTCTTCTCTGAGTACATTAACGAGACGTCCAAGACTGTGCCATCTATTCTTTACTCACATAATGGACAGACTCTGGCCACTTCTGTGTGCGCTATGCTGCGGCATGTAGACGTCTACCTCGACTTGGAAGATATTCTGCTTTATTTTACACATTAAAGGAGCAGTTCTGCAATGTAGGAAGCCGTTAGATGCGAGGATGCATTTAACGCTGTAATGAAGTGCTTCTCAAACCTTTTATACCAAGTATCACCTGAGAAAATATTAAGCTCTCGAAGTAACTCCATTATCAGCAACGTCAAAAGTGGTGAAAACAGGCCGAGCAACCTACAGTCACCTACAGATTTTTCTTAGGAGGCATGATCCTCCTGCTCTTCCTTTTATATACTTCAGACACTGGTATAGTGAAATTAGATTAAGATGGAGCAAGAGATAAGGTGACTCTTATTATTATTATTTAAAATATAATTGTTTTTCTTTTGTCATCCGATCACATGCTCTGGTATATACAGTAGAACAGCATTTCTGATTTTCCTCCTATTACCACCAGAGGAAGCTTGTGTAGCGTACCTACAGTTTGAGAACCATGGCTATAGCACATAACCTTTAAATATAAACAAATATCCGTTTCATTCAGACACTTCCTCATCAGGTCTGATAGTTTTGCTTGGCAGAGCCTGCTGTCAGATGAAGGACTCAACATACAAGTGTTACGTCAGTTTATAGTTATATATAATGTGCCAAATGTTGACCATCTTTCTGATGTCACGTCGCGACCAAACACGCAAACATTTCTTGCTCAACATCTGCATGTGCAGTGACTGTGTATCCCAACATTACACAGGCAAGCGTGGTGTACAATACAACTTTATTTGTCTTTATTCATTCCATAGGGGAAATGTGTAGCAGAGCAGTTCAGTAAGGACCTTTGGTACCTCGCACTGACGACTGTTACTCCCTGTACTTTAAATGCACCCTGTATTTGAATAACAAGATGAAGATCTTGTGCTGATTTAGCATGTGAGGAACCAGCTTCACTGACTGATTACCTTCCTGCAGCTGAGTCAGCAAAGCTATAGAAACGCACTCTTACAGATGCATACTTCTTTTCTCCATGTGGCCACTTTCTCTGACCATCTACTTCCCTGTACATGCTAACATTCAATCCCAATCTTATAAATCACAGCGCAGGCAGTAGCAAAATGAAACGAAAAGGTCATTATTGCCTAAAGTAAATGCAAAAGCCTGTTAGAAAAATGTCATTAACCAGATAAAGATCTCATGTTAATACCCAGGTCGAGAAGTGTGACCTCAAGATAGTGCTAAAGGCCAGTGGGAAGGATTTTATACTATGGGGGTTTGAGAAGAAAGAGGCCAAATCTACGCAGACTAATGGGTTTGATGCTACAGGCGCTTTTTTAATTGCGTATCCTCATCTGAAATTTAATACAGGTTCAGGAGCATTTCTCCTCTATATAGATGGTTACAGTTTAATCTTGCCTGAACATGTTCCCCCAACAATAAACGGTGCAGCTTTAATGACATGGCTTGTGAATATTTACACATGTTCAGTAATCCTGGGGAAATTTAATTCAGGAAGGAAAAAAAAAATCCAAATTGAGGAGCTGGTGCATTCAGGCAGCTCTGATAAGGCAGCATTTCACTCCCTCCCTCCTTCGCTCTGACACATTTTGACAGCAGCAGCTCTTTCAGCTGTTTACAGCAGGAAATAAGAGCTCAGCCGCTCGTTTCACAGCCTGGAAACCTGCACTCCAAATTTATTTACAAAACGGAAGCAGAGACTTCGGACGGCCAGGTGTCGAAACTTTTATCTCCTCACACACGCACACACACAGATATGGTTTCTTGTCAATGAGTTATTGTTACACATGGTCAAGACTGGCCCCCGTGACGCTACCCCACAGCAATTTGACTGACAAGCCCAAGTGCAGTTTCATGCAGCATAAAAAAGTGAAGAGTGCTGTTTTCACAGAGGCGTTCACTATTCACTGTGTCCAAACTGAACTGCAGCATGTTAATCAGGTGGAGGTTCGATCTATGCGTGTCCTCATCGATCAGTGATTCCCAAACACTGGATCGAGACCCACTGGTGGGCCGCATGAGAATTTTTTTTTTGGCAAAGTTGCAGAATTTTCCCCCAACCTCATCTCAAACATGTCTTGGAAATGATTTGTTAACTGCTTCAAAATGATATCAGGTGTTGCAGCTATGGTTGTTACTTAGTTGCTACGTTATGCACAAGTTTGCTCTTGTCTCGATTTATACTGTGATTTTAGGTCACAATAGTTTTTCATCTTTAAAAAGTGGGTTCCCATATCAAAAGTTGGATCACTTTACTTTTTTTCTTTAAATTGCTCTTAGATACACAGTACACATGAAAATAAGTTTAGGAAAAATCAGAGAGAGTTTTGTATTGTAAGGAATTTTCATCCAGAACCAATGTGTTTTGAGAGCCTTGAATTTTTTGGAAAATTTGTCCTAGAGTTACAGCACCACATAAAGGCCTGGCACATATACTACAGTATTCCGTGCATTGTCATTTCTCGAAACAGTGCCGTGTTCAAGGAATCTTTGTCAGGGTTCGGCTTCCGTGCTTCCTGTCTTTTATTTTGTTACCACTGTTTGCTTCCTGCTAGTGTGCTTTCCCCCTTAGGTGACTTGACTGGTCTGCTCGGTGGAACCTCCCCTCGCGCACCTGCAACTCATTTCCTTGATTATCCAGGTCCCTTTTTATACCCTGGTGTGGGCAACGGCAGGTGTCAGCGCGTCTAGTCAAGTACCGTGGTAACATGCAGTCTTCACACACGTTGTTCTCTCGCCAACATAGCTTGTAGTCGATTTTTGTTTTTCCCACGGCGTTCTCTCATGACTTTTTTCCCTCTCTTTTCTAGTCCACCTCCCGGAGGTCTCCGCCCGGCAGGCCATCTCAAGTCTCCGCGTTTTTTGTTGATTAATTGGCTTGGTTTTTGTTTTCTGTTTATTAATAAACTCTAGTAACCCGTGAGCTTTTGACCGGACAGTCTGCTTTCTGGGATTCCACACTACCAACACGATTCATATCATCACAGTACGCGCTGACCAAAACTATGGATCCCGCGGACGCCGTGTCAATCAAACAGGCTCTCGCCGCACAGGAGGCAGCGGTAACTCGACACGAGCAGTTGCTGGATGACGTGATGGATGCCATCCGCACCCTCTCCGCCAGCGTCGTTCAGCTGGCACAGAAACCCGCTGCAGTTCCAGCTCATCTGCCTGCGTCGCCACCATCGCCGCCTCCGCCGCCTTCTCAACCGGACACCGGACCCCCGCCTTCGCTTCCATCTCCTGGGACTCAGCGGAGGGAACCTCCCATTCCCGCGCCCGACTTCTTCAGGGGGGAGGTAGGACTATGTAAACGGTTTTTAAGACAATGTAGACTGATTTTCCAGCTGCAGCCAAGCCTCTATTATTCTGATAGCTCCCGTATTGCCTTTGTTTTTAATTTGGCCCGTGGCAAGGCTTTAGAATGGATTAATTCCCTGTGGGAGGCAGACTCCCAGATTTTGAATTCTTTTGAATCCTTCTCTGAAGAAATGATCAGAGTATTTGACGCTCCATTCAAAGACAGTCATTCAGCGGCCCGATTACTGAACCTAAGACAGGGCAATCACTCCGTAGCGGAGTTCTCAATTGATTTCCGTATCTCTGCTGCAGAGAGCGGGTGGAATGAGCCCGCATTAATCTCTGCATTTACAAGGGGGCTAAATGATGAAATTCGAGACGAATTAGCCACACGGGACGAGTGCCGGTCCCTGGAGGCTTTGATTAATTTGGCTACCAGGATTGACAACCGCCTGAGAGAAAGGCGTAGGGAGAGTAGGGGTTCCCGTGTTTCCTCCCCCCGACTCTCCAGGACCACTTTCACTGCCTTGGATTCGCCTTCGTCGTCTTCTTCGCCTGTACCCGGAACCACTGCTCCTGCTCCTGCTCCCTCCATGGACTCTGTGGAACCGATGCAGCTGGGTCGGACCCGGTTAACGCCTGCTGAGCGGCAGAGGAGGATACGCCATGGACTTTGCTTATATTGTGGACGACCTGGACATTTCAGACGAGACTGTGAACTTAGACCTCGCAAGGGAGGCTCGCCTGGAGAGGAGAGCATTCAGGTGAGCAAGACAGTCTCAGAGCCCCGCTCTTCCAATCGCACCCACTTAGCAGCCACACTAATTCACCTGGGTACAGCACATTCACTTGAGGTGTTAGTTGACTCCGGAGCAGATGACAATTTCATTGACGTAGACTTTGTGAGACAATTAGACTTACCTGTGACATCTGTAATACCCCCCCGAACTGTGTGCGCGATTGATGGAACTCCCTTACCTCCCATTACTCAGCAGACGACCCCTCTTTCCCTTTTATTATCCGGTAATCATCATGAAAATATCTCTCTTTTTGTTATCTCGTCTCCCTCGTCCCCTATTGTTCTTGGACTCCCCTGGTTACGGCTGCACAACCCTCACCTAGATTGGCTCACATCCTCAATTAGTTCTTGGAGCACTTTCTGTCATTCCCACTGTTTGCGTTCTGCCAGACCCGTATCTCACCCCCCCCTTCGTCGGTCGATTCCCCTCCTGACTTGTCTTCTGTCCCGTCTTGTTATCACGATTTGGGTGAGGTTTTCAGTAAACAGAAAGCACTTTCTTTGCCACCTCACCGTCCTTACGACTGTCCCATAGACTTATTACCCGGTGCTAAACTTCCCACTTCCAGACTGTATAACATTTCCCGCCCCGAGAGGGAGGCGATGGAAAAGTACATTTCCGAGTCCCTGGCCTCTGGTTTGATCCGTCCCTCGTCCTCTCCTCTCGGGGCGGGTTTCTTCTTTGTGGCCAAGAAAGACAAGACATTGAGACCATGCATAGACTTTCGAGGACTTAACGAGATTACAGTACGGAATAAGTATCCCCTGCCGCTAATAGACCCATCATATGAACCTCTGGCCCAGGCTACAGTATTCACCAAGTTGGACTTAAGAAACACGTACCACCTCATCAGAATAAGGGAGGGAGATGAGTGGAAGACGGCGTTCAACACCCCTTTAGGACACTATGAATACTTGGTGATGCCCTTCGGGCTCACAAATGCTCCCGCAGTGTTTCAGGGAATGATCAATGACGTGCTAAGGGATATGTTGAACATTTTTATCTTTGTGTATCTTGATGACATCTTGATTTTTTCTAGGGACCTTGAAGAGCACAAGCAACATGTAAGACTTGTTTTACAGAGACTGCTTGAAAACAAGTTATATGTTAAGTCTGAAAAGTGTGAATTTCACTGTGCTCAAATTAACTTTCTTGGTTTTGTGTTGGCAGGAGGCAGTGTGAAGCCGGACCCAGTTAAGATCGAGGCAGCAGCCAATTGGCCCCCCCCTCAGAGCCGTAAAGAGCTACAGCGATTTCTGGGGTTTGCCAATTTCTACCGCCGGTTTATCCGTGGTTACAGTAAGGTAGCCTCTCCCCTCACCAGGCTGACTTCTGCCTCCTTGCCGTTTCGCTGGACCCCTGAAGCAGATGCAGCCTTCTCCAGACTAAAGGAACTCTTCACAACAGCTCCCGTGCTCGCCCTTCCTGATGCTTCGCGACAGTTCATCGTGGAGGTCGATGCCTCTGACTGTGGCATCGGGGCCGTCCTATCCCAGCGGAGTCCGGAGGACCAGAAGCTCCACCCTTGTGCCTTCTTCTCCCGCAAGCTCTCGCCTGCAGAGAAGAATTATGATGTGGGTAACTGGGAACTCCTGGCAGTGGTGGCCGCGCTTCAGGAGTGGAGGCATTGGCTGGAGGGAGCTGAACAGCCGTTCTTGGTCTGGACCGACCACAAGAACCTTGCCTATCTCCGCGCAGCTCGCAGGATGAACTCCCGTCAGGCTCGCTGGGCTCTCTTTCTGAGTAGATTCCACTTTACTCTGTCCTACCGCCCGGGATCCAAGAACGCGAAGCCGGACGCCCTCTCCCGTGCTCACGACCCGGTCCACTGCGAGGAGACGGACCAGCTGATCCTGCCTGCTTCCTGCCTGATTGGTGCCACCACCTGGGAGATTGAGGAGGTGGTGAGAGAGGCCCAACGGGTCGAACCAGATCCTGGGTCCGGGCCCCCGAACCGGCTCTTCGTTCCCCCATCTGTCCGTTCCCAGGTACTACTGTGGGGGCACTCCTCTCGCCTGGCCTGCCACCCTGGAGTTACTCGGACTCTCCACTTCCTGCAGGGGAGGTTCTGGTGGCCCTCAATGGCGGCTGATGTGCGGGAGTTCGTCGCCGCCTGTACTATTTGTGCTCGGGGGAAGACTCTCCACCGTTCTCCTGCTGGCCTGCTCCGTCCATTACCCATCCCGAGCCGCCCCTGGTCACACATTGCACTGGACTTTATCACCGGTTACCACCATCTAACGGACACACAACCATACTCTCCATTGTCGACAGGTTTTCCAAGTGCGTCCACTACATCGCCCTGCCCAAGCTGCTCTCCGCTCTTGAGACGGCTGATCTCCTGGTATCTCATGTCTTCCGCCTCCATGGGATTCCAGTGGATATAGTATCGGACCGTGGACCCCAGTTCTCATCCCAGGTGTGGCAGGCATTTTGCAAGGCAGTGGGGGCCAAGCCCAGTCTCTCTTCCGGCTATCACCCGCAGTCTAATGGGCAGACGGAGAGGGCGAATCAAGACGTGGAGTCCGCCCTCCGTTGTGTGGCAGCCCAGCATCCTGCATCATGGAGCATTCACCTCCCTTGGATTGAATACTCTCACAATTCACTCACCAACTCTTCCACTGGCTTTTCTCCTTTTATGGCATGCCTTGGCTACCAACCGCCCTTGTTTCCCTCACAGGAAGAGGAGGTTGCTGTGCCCTCCGTTCGTGCCCACCTGCAGCGTTGCAGAGTCGTGTGGAGGTCCGCTCGGGCAGCCCTTACCAGGTCCGCCGCACGCAACCAACGGTTGGCGGACAGACACTGCACACCTGCGCCCGAGTACAAGCCTGGGGATCAGGTCTGGCTGTCGACCCGCGACCTCCCTCTTCAGGTGGAGTCTAAGAAGCTGGCTCCTCGCTATATTGGACCCTTTGCAGTGGATCGGGTGGTTAATCCTACGGCTGTACGGCTCAAGCTCCCTCCATCACTGGCTATTCATCCCACTTTCCATGTCTCCCTCCTCAAGCCGGTCGCCACCAGCAAGTTGGCGCCACCTTCGGACCCTCCGCCTCCGGCCCGTCTGGTCAATGGTCTCCCTGCTTACTCTGTCAAGGAGATACTGGACGTTCGGCGTAGGGGCAGGGGTTTCCAGTACCTGGTTGACTGGGAGGGGTACGGTCCTGAGGAGCGGTCATGGATTTCAAGGGGGCAGATCCTGGACCCGACCCTCCTCAGGGACTTCTACCGGAGGTACCCGGATAAGCCTGGCCGGCCCCCAGGAGTTGCCCGTTAGAGGGGGGGTACTGTCAGGGTTCGGCTTCCGTGCTTCCTGTCTTTTATTTTGTTACCACTGTTTGCTTCCTGCTAGTGTGCTTTCCCATTTGGTGGGACACTGCTGACAGCCAGCACTTCAACTGTTTCATCAATAAAATGTATACAAAGAGTGTCTGACACATCCTCCTTCTTCCTAAATTCTTCCAATGGCTGCCGAAGTCGTTATCTTAGCAGTGACTTTTATGGAACGTTCTTAAAACTCACTTTTATACCAGTCTGCTTTACACATTTTGCTGCGAGGTCTTCCTCTCTTCATTAGACCTTGATGTCTTCTGCCTACAGAGTTTGTTACCAACTGTGTGACAACTCACCAGACATTTCACTCCTCCATTGCCACTGGGGACATTTCTGTTACAGCAGATGATAGGTGTCATGTATTAAGAAACACATCAGCTGTGCATAGCAAGATATAAATTTGTTATTATGTGGGAAGATAAATATTAGCACATTTTGTACAGGTTTCCCCACACCTTTGTTGACATGAAATTCAAGGACTTTTTAATGATTTTTCAGGACCAATTTCCTCAAATTCAAGGACCAAATGTGCTGACACAGCGTAAGTTGGGAGGGTAACTTTTAAGAGCCGAATCGCAAATGGCGTCCACTTTTATTGATTTGCAGCAAACTCTGCATCTGGACAAGTTATTGTCCTTGGGATCTTGGACGAGCCAGTCTTTGTAATTTTCTTTGGCGAGACAAAGATGTTGGAATTTGTATTTCATGCAATTCATGCATCATGCAATTTGCTCTCTCTTGCTAAACATTACTTGCTCATTGTTCTGCATGGAATCTCACATCAACGGTAAAGAGAGACGGTGAACACAACACCGCTAGAGATTATGACATGGCGTATGTTCTGCATAGGCCTAGTCTACGTTCAGTACATCAAGCAATGCAGGGCACAGGAAATGACCCTTATCTATTTTGGGTGATTTTCAAAAACTTTGAAGGGCTTTTTTTTTTCAAATTCAAAAACTGTCAAGTATTACCAGGACCTGAAGGAACCATGTTTGTAAAATAAGACAAAGACAACCAGAATTCATAATTCTATTCAACATATGATCCATGAGACACAAGATATAGTATGAGTAACCACTGACAGAGTCCAATCCCACTTCAGCCCAGGGTGTAGGCTGCAGAATGGGCAGGTCTGAAGCACGAGGCTCCATGGCTAAAAATGATTCTGATTCCCACCTGCTACCAAACCAACAAGAACTGTCACACACCCCCACACAAAGATGAAGTAGCCTGACAGTACCCGCCATCGCACACTCTTGCCCCCTCGTTGTTTCCTCCCACTTGAGCTGAAACAAGAGTATCTACAGAGTCTCACCGACAACCTGCACGACTTGCAGCAAGTATTGCATTTATTTTTATTCATACACATATTACAAATAAAAGCTTCAATATAAGATCAGTGAGAAAATGAAGGAGAATTGACTGAAATTCCTGCAAGGGCTTGACAAACAAACATAAACAGAGCAGAACAGAACTGGATATATAGCACAATCACATACCAAAAAAAGTTTGACTTTAAGCAGACATTAATGTTAACATTAAAGGAAAGTTTTCCTGTAGTTTAAGTGTAGTTTTTTTTTTAATCAAAGGTAAGTTGGATCAAATACTTGAACATATAGAACTGCAATGGGAGGAAATGATGCAGTGGGCTGACAGATTGGTGCAAATCGATTTGCCACTTGCCTTTGTCCACCTTATTTGTGGACTTGGTGTGATGAATCATGTCAGACCAGTGTTGTGACTTGTTTAAAGTGCTGATGTCATCCTCACTGTGCAGAAAAATGTGAATGCATAATGTGATGGTGTTACCTCAACACATCTGGCCTACAGTGTGTGTAGTACATGCGTGTGTAGTGTGTTGCACAAGAGCGATGACATTACACATGTGCAATGTTGGCATACCAGCAATGTTTCTTCTCCCATCTATTTATTAATTCTGATTTGATATTTATGAATAGCTTTGGTTTGTTCTACATGATTAAAACCGTAAGTAAACTGTACACAAAGTAACTTCCTATAAGGTCAATGCACCATTATGTGTAATTACAGGATGACAGGCTCAATTATTTTTTCTTTACCATCTGAAGAAACTTCTGGAGTTGATGCCTGAATTATAGCTGTGTGACTAAACGTCTGCGTGGTCCCAGCCTGTGCTCTTCTCAGTCAGCACATGAAGCTGAAACAGAGAGGGCATTTCCAGCTCTCTTCTGCCCCTTCCAGGATGAACTTGGTGTAGCAGGACTTCCGGTTGTCTTTACTCTTTTGTATTCAGTTCATGGTGCAGTCCTCCTCCCTCTCAGTTTTACTGAAGAGACATCTGCGTACACACACGTATCCATGTGGGTTTTGAAAGTGGTCAAGAGGTAAATCACAGTGTGAATTGATTTACATTTTAACAACTCCAGAGTTCTTGATAAAAGTCTTTCACATGCACTCACATGTGCATGGGAAAGACTTTGCATCATTCTCGCGTCCACACTGCAATCACATCTGAGTGAAAGGAATTAACATCTTATTAATTTTCCTCAGGAAACAGCACTGCTGGAAGATTTGATAGGGGCTGAAAAGGTCAAAGATAAAGAGGTAACTTAAAAGAGTGCTTGACAGCTTCAGTGAATTTATTGTAGATGAACTCCGAGAGCAGAGTCAGAGGACTAAGCACAAATAAGTGTGTATTAACTATTGAATGCATAAAAATAATTAACACATTTAAAGGTTTAGTGCATTCATGTGGCTGGGTGAAAGTGTGAAATCAGAGCATTTAAAGTAGGCAGTAGAACATACAGGGATACCTTGCCACATGCTACTGCCACTGCAGATGCTTTGCAGCTTGTCACAGCACAGATAATGTTGCACAATCACATAAGAGCACTGAAAGCACTCCACATTGCACACTGACAGGAATAAAGCAGATTTTGATTATCTGTCACTGCATCGGGTTAACAGAGTGGGAGGAAGGTGTTTTCTGAGATGGATTTAAGCTCACATCCTCCCACCATGTGTTGTGGATGTTTCCAGACTCAGCACGGTGACAAAGCAATCTCCCTGCCCTCCTCTCTCTCACGTTGAATCCTCTGCAAACACATCAGGCATCACAGCATTTTTTATTTATTTATTTATTTTTTTGGTTTCTCTGAAGATAAAAAGTTTGAAAGACAAGTTCTTTTTTATACTGGTACAGCACACGGTCTGATTGCTGCCTATGTGTGCATTCCAAGGTACAGTTGTCTGTTATGTGTCTCATTGCTTCGGGAATCCATAAAAAAGCTCCTTGTGTTCAGTGATGCAGACATGCACGTGGTTGTTTGCGGGACCGGAGGAAGAAGATCCACAAGATCATGGCATTCCTCCCCCTCCTGATACAGTGTTGAACAAAAACGTCTAATATCTGATTTGCGTGTACAGAAAAGTATGATACTAGTGGGTGGGAGTCGTTGCAGTGTCAAAGTAAAATGAAAAAAGAGATCGAATTACTGAGAGAAGATGCAGAGAGACACACGGACAGAGAGATATTCGTGACAATATAGACAAAATGATATACTATATACATTTTTGGCTACAGCAGACTGACTTACTAAATATACTTAAGTTCAAGTATGTTGTTTTCTGTCTCTCTCTGGCACTTTCACAGTTTTCTTCTGACTGGAAATGTATGCCTCACATTGTTGGTGGGTGAAGCTAAAGAGACATCTCAAAAAAAGGCAAGCATTTACCAAAACTGAATTACCAGCAATGGAGCAGAAATTCCATTAGTGAGCAAAAATGATGTAGCTGTTGTCACATGGGTTTATCTGTGATGCTACTGTACAGCAGCAGGAAGTGCAGTGTGATTTGCTTCTGTGAGAGTTTATGCAGTTCACTGGCATATGTTCGTTTTAGTTACTTTTATAGGGTAAGTTGGGCCTCAGTGTTACTCATTGTGTTAAGTTTTATCAGTTACATTTCTCCCCAAACACTTTGATGTTTCCTTCTCTCATTATAGATTATTAGCTGTGCACGTCATTTATATATTTTTTTTACTTTTATAGATTTACCTAATACTTTCAAGAAAAACCGTAAATGCCTTGTGATAATGTAAAAGAATCAACAAGCTCTTTACTTGCTTAACTTGTGTTTTTTTCCACTTTAAAGACTTTACAGCGCTGGCTCAAATAATCAATTAATTCACTATTGATCACTGGTGGTGTTTATGAGAAGCAGGTTGCTGTAGCAACACTTTCTCTTTAAATTTTCCATCCCTTCATCTACAGACATGGAAAGATTCGATGGTACCCTTCCACACACAGGGACTAGTTTCCATTACATTAGAGGACTTTGCATTGACTGTTCATTTCCTGGAGACTTACACAAACCTTAACTGTAAATACTAGTGCCCTAACATGACCCTGACCCTGACCCTGATTCTAACCTCAGCCTAACTTTAAAACTTCTGAACAATCTTCAGCTTAAAATTGATGTTATGGGGGCTTGATTTTTGTCCCCATAAGGAAGACAGGTCCCCATAATGTGACTGTGTAAACAGATTCAAGTCCCCACAACATAAGTAAGAGGTACCAGATATACACACACATACACACAAAACAAATCCATAGTTTCTTTGAAAAAAAATAAATAAAACAAACCAAAGTAATTGACATCATCACCATTGTTTCTTCCATGTTCAATTTAACAAAGCATTTTCAATAAAAAAACAAATGGAAATGGCATAGACAAAAATGATGGTACCCTTAACTTAAAGCATGTTTTACACTACAACAGGTAGTAGCAACGGGTGACCTTTATAACACCCAATGCGACGTAGCCTGGCCCACTCTTCTTTCTTCTTTCTATGGATTCCATAGGATTAAGATCAGATCTCAAAGAGGATCATTTCAATGTTTCACTGTTTTAATGAACCAACCTTTTAATGAAAAATGCTGCCATGCAGCTTTTCAAAGTTTTAATGAACCAACTTGGGTCCGAGTTTTTTGAGACTGGGCAGTATTTTTTGCCCCAGGATTCCTTCAGCTTTTATTGTTTCCTGCATAGATTCAAGGTACCCCATGTCAGACATATCCAAGGTCTCTCCACATTTCACAGTACATTTTTGAACATTTTTCTGTCTGTGGGCATACATGCAGAGCTGAGGAGATGACACTAAAATGATCCTGTTTTGTCCCAAATAAAAATAAATTAATATAAATAAAATTCTCCTAAAAGCTTTGCTGCTTTTCAACATGCATTTTTTCCAATCACTTTGAGTCAAAAATTAAAACAGTAACCGTTTAAATGCTGCAAGTATACCAACAAATTTGTCCATGTCTTTATCTGCCAATTTATAGCTGATCTGTTAAGAAAATGAGCATTATTGACAAATATTTCTTCCACCAAAGTCACAATACCAGCAAGATCTCAGTAAATCTCAGTAAATAATGATCGTATTTGCATTTTATGTTGTGCCTTTATAATGTTTGGTGTTGAACAGATTTTATTTTGTAAATGTCGAACTGTACAGAATTCCTGTGTAAATAATTCATTGTTCTCTCGTGTGACATTTATTGTATTCATCCATATTTAACACACACATAAAAAGACTAAACCAGTGCACTTTTTAGAAGAAAGTCATCCTCTGCAAATTTTAAAGGTGACTGTGTCTGATGTAATTTTATCACCCAGAAAAGCAACTGGTCTTTAAAAAAGGTCCAGGCAGATTTTCAATAAGAGGGAATAACAAATAGTAATAATAATAAATGATTGCCAGGGAGGATGCCTACTTAATGAGAAAAGGTTTGAGGCATAATAGAAAAAATGATTACACTTTCTGATTAATTAAATTCTTAGTTTTTGTTCTTATATTTTTTATAATAACAGCTTTACAAGAACTGAATTGACAGCAGATATTTACTATGATAATTGGGAAAAAACAGGAGCTATTAATAACATTAACATTTTTTCTTTTCTATTCAGCTCTTCCAGAAGGACCATGAGCAAGCACACACACCCAGGTAAACAAGTGATAAAATTTTACATTGGTGCTTTTCCCATAGTGAAATGACAAAATGCCTTCTGTGACTTTACTTTGACTGACCCTTCTCACGACATTAGTGTGCTCATTTTTAACTTCAGCTGACTTCGACTGACTTGATGATCAGCATGACCTGCCACTCACCATGAGCTCACAGCAATGATTTTGTGACATGCAAAACAGTTCCCTGTGTGTGTTTTTGATCTTAGTTATCGGTGAACTGTTTCACCAGTTCTGACCAAATGGGTGCAAAATTGGTTCTTGGTTATGAATTTTAATAAGTTATAATTCTCTTTTTTCTTATTTTGTTTTTCCTGACATCAGATTAATGAGACCGTCTTTATAGAATTTTAATATGAACATTAGATAGTGATGGGTGACAATACTGTTAAGAAAAAGAAAATAAAAGAAGATAATGTGGTTTTAATGTTAAACCCTAATGCTGCATTAGCTCTGATTTTATTTTATTTTTTCCTTTTTTCTTTTTGGACTTTGTTTGTCATGACAAGATGCATATTGTTGAGTATTTCACCAGGCTGTGATTGTTTTTGGGATATTCCACTTGCACAATATGCAGGTCAGTGGCCACTTGGGTGTTACTATGATCCTGGACACCATAGCAACAGCATCAGCTCATCCAGATGGTTGACAAATAATTAGAAATCTGCATTAAAGTAGTCTTTCACTACTAATTTACCTCGATATTGCAATGATCTTCATGACAAAAACAAAAACAACATAAATCAAATTTCCCCTTGCCTCTTTGTTGAAAAATGACAAATTCCTATCTCAAAATCAAATTAGTTATTGTCACCTTGAGATCATTATCCTTAAGATAATGAAGGATGAAGCATTTTAACTTAAACAAAAAAGGGTTGTTCAAATTTTAAGGCACAGGACATTATTTTGGTTGTTGTGAAGTTAATTTGGACTTCAAGTCCAAGATTTCGAGTGAGATCTACTTAGAACAATCTATTAATAATCCATCACTGCCTACGCTACCATATTTGTCATCTCCATGTTTACTTCTGTCATGTCAGTCACAGAAAGAGTGACACACTCCAGAATGGTTTCATTGAATAAACCATGATCCATGGAGCTGCTATTTAAAGACTGTGGAGGATGACATGCTCTTCTTGCTGCTTTTGTTGCCTCTCTACAAGATGAACCAAATAAATATAGCATTAGTTAATAAAAGACACATCATGGCTCCATGATTCACTACAAAGTTAGAAGGACTTGTTTTCAAGACTTTGTTGTCATGGTATTTGAGTTAGACTGTCGTTTGTCAGGTGCAGACTTACACAAAAGTTTCTGGTCTTCTTCAACAGACTATGACGCCAATTTTGTAAATTATGTTCCCATTTAGAGGGAAATGGATGATAAAGCACAGCACATATGAGTGGGCAGGTGAGTGATTGACAGAGAAGACACCTCTGAATTTCTTTTTGCTAAATGTCAACAAGGCACCAATCAAATCTTGATTCAGAAATCATCAAACCACAACAGGAGATTAGATATTTAAGGGTGAGATCATGCCACTTGGTAGTTATAAGCAGATGGACTTGCATATGTCCTTTTAAAGAGGGTGCTTCTTGGATGAGAGGTGAAGCATCTTCAACAAATCTCAGGCAAGTCCAATTTTCTATGCAGTGATTGTTACTTTTTAAAGAAAACATTTAGCTGATGACTAGTTTCCCCTAATTTCCTCAGTACTCCTCATCCATCATACAGGCTCACCATTGCAGTTTGTACGGACTGAGCCTGGATTAGTCTCTGCCCCCCCTCTGTGTTTGTCCTTCCATCAGGCACTATGTTGCTCCTGCAATTGGCTCCTGAGAATAAATATAGAATCCCTCTGAAATTAATGTGGAATGAGACATTTAATGTTGACCGGTTTGTGTTCTTAGACCAGTAAGATTTTGATCTCCTGTTCAGAACAGAGGGGTGGGCATTAGGGGTGTACCACTGCAGTGGTTCAGGTCCTACTTGGCTGATCGAACTTTCTGTGTCTGACTGTGTATCTTCCTCTGCTCCTCTTTTGTGAGGGGTCCCTCAGGGCTCAGTTTTAGTGCTGGATTATTGTAATGCACTTTACGCAGGGGTTAGTGGGTCATCCATCACTCATCTTCAGATGATGCGAAATGCTGCCATGCATCTTTTAACTGGCTCTCCTAAATATGAGCAGGTTCCTCCTCATTTTAGCTTCACTCCACTGGCTGCCCGTACATTTTAGGATTTATTTTATAATTCTTTTGTTTGTTTTGTTTGTTAAATCCCTAAACGGCCTTGTAGTTTCCTACCTCTCTGAGCTCCTGCATATTTACACACCTTCCCACTCTCTCGAGTCAGGTGATCAGCTGCTCCCGAGTATGCCAAAAACTGAGTGCAAGCTTAGAGGGGTCCACGCATTTGCTGTTGTGGCTCCTAAATAGTGGAATGATCTGCATGTGCACATTAGACAGCATAATAATGTGCACATAAATTTGTTTTTTCCTTTCAGCTTGTTACAATATTTCTTCTTGCAAGAACTGAATTGATATGTTTACTATAGAATTAAGATTAATGCTTTATGCTGTGTTCTTTATTCCTGTCTTCCATCATGTTTATGTATCGATTTTCTGAAGAAAATGCTATTAAACAGAAAAGCAAGAATTCAACACCCACTGAAATCAATAGGGTCTGTTGACTCTTCTGTATCACTAAAAGTTAATGTGGAAGTTTCACAAATTTGCTTCAAAATATCATGGTCAATATACTACAAATAATTATGTTTCCATCAAATTACCAATATATTTTAATGAAGTTGCTCCTTAATCTATTTGGCACTGATGTCTCATATAAATGAAAATTATGGGGAAATGACAGAAAGGTGGCATTTGCTGACTGTTTAGTTAATGCATTAATTTGAAAACTGTTGTAATGTTCTTGTCCATGCACAGATATCTTTTTTTTTTCAATTTGTTTTCATCCTCTATCTTCATCATCTTTCACATCATAAGTCTCAGGGTTTACCTGTCCCTGGTCTTACGGGTAGAGTGCATAAAATTTAGCAACATTTATTGATGAAGTTGCTTGTTGCAGCTGAATATCCCTCACCTTTGTGGGCTATTGTAAAACATGGTGGTCCAAATTGGCAATCTCTTTAAAACAGATCTGGCTTTGTATTATAAATTTTATAAATCTATAAGCAGGGATGGTACGTGACCACTGGTATCGGTATCAGTCTGAGTATGTACCGATACCCATACCAATCTGTTACAGTCATTTTAGACCTTTTAAACTATGAAGCTGTTACAACATATTTGTGCTGTAGCCATTTCCAACTATTTCAAAAACATAATTCTCCAGCTATGTAACAAATATTCTTCTCCCATAAAGAAGAAATAAAAGGCCACAGCATGACTCAGCTAAAATGCTGTTGCTGATTTTTATTTATATTTTTATAGTCAGTGCATAGTAAAGCATGTGATATAGGACTTTTGGACTTTTTATGACATTGATATCCAAGTCCCCATCTAAAAGGCAACAATTCACACTATTAGGTAATTGTGCACCTACAAAATGATGGTGAGGTCTCTTTAGATATCCAAGAAAAGGCAATTTTATTTTAATTTACAAAATTGGTGGTACAATTCATAAACACAAGAGGTGTATTCAAAATTTTCTGTTTTTTTTTTTTACATAGATTAGCCTTTTTTAGACTGGTAAAGGCAGGGGAAATATATAGTTGTAAGGGAAATACTGTTAACCACAAATAAAGGATGACAAATGAGAGTAAAAAATACTGCAGTATTTAGATTATGTGGGAGGAGCCATTTAGTAGAGCAACACTTGGCACCGTGTTATTGCTTACGTACACAATGATGCAAATGCATCACCAACTTACAATTAAACTGCATCAAACAAAAGTGAATCATGTGCCACACAGAGCACACACACACACACACACCCACATACAGTACTTTCAACTCTAAGGGGTTGCACAGAAAGGCTTTGAGACACACAGAGATTCCCTTTTATCCACTGTCACCAACATGATTCAGACGCCGTATGATCAACCGTGCATTAGCACCTGCTGACAGAAAGACAGGGCCTGCACCGAGAGAGAGAGAGAGAGAGAGAGAGAGAGAGAGAGAGAGAGAGAGAGAGAGAGAGAGAGAGAGAGAGAAACATTTTCCAACCTACGCCAGCATGGACGCACTTTTGTGCTGCAGGGTTGAGTTTCTCAGTGTGTGACGTGTTTACTCACTACTTTGCCAAAGGCCACCAGCAGAGGAGCTCTCTCCTTTTGAAGGAGGGGTCAGGGGTGACTGTGACTCACTACATCCCTCTGCGGTTTGTTATTACTGCCTCAGGTTTCCGAAAGCAGATGGGAAGTGGATGATTGCTTCTTTCTCTCACTAACCATAAGGGATGTGGGCCAAAAAAAAAACCTCAAAGTCAATTACTACTCACAGTGATTCCCCACATAACAAAAAAAATATATTCCCAGCGTATTGTTTCATACTTATTTTATTTTTTATCCAGTCCGGATCAATTTCATGTCATAGCAGTTGAAAGAGGGGGCAAGTTAAACTTTGAAAATTACTGTAAATACAGTAGACCCCATAAATTAAGTGTGTGGGTGAAGACCTAAATGTCATCAACTCAGAGATTCTACAGTTCTTAATTATCCTCCCTGTGTGCCTTTAATCATTAGGTGCAGTGTCTGGCTTAACACCTTGTCATTATACATCGAAAAAAAGACATTAGGTTGTGATAAATTTAACATGTTGCTCTTTAACGCACAATACCCTTACAAGTGCAGCACTGAATATTTTCTTTAGAACGGTGATCTTGACCTAATTTCTTCACTGTTTAAAAATATTTTGTTTTCTAAAGCTGTAGTGTTAAACGTGTCACCCATGACATTCCTGCACTGTACACAGAGACATGATCCACCAAAAGAAATCTAATAAATCAAAGAAAATCATGCACTCCTTAAAAAACTACCTACATGTTGTAATGCTATGCTACATACATGAGTAATGCTATCTTAAAGGAGATAGCAATAAAATCTAATGATTTGCACAGCAAAGGTCAAGAGCTTCTTCAAAAAAACTGTTTTTGGGATAATTCAATACAAATGACATTTATCTTTACAAATGGTAAAAAAAAAGAGATTCATATATGTAAGCGAGTGGAAAACATAACACCATCAAAACCAAGTTTGGCAATAACCCGAACATATCTGGTAGTCTTAAATTTAAGTCACATAGTGTGATTTTGGTGGCATATTGAGGAAAAAAAAATTAACTGAATTAACTGGCAATTAACTGAAATTAACTGTGAAAAACATATCTGTCTCTTTATGCTTTGTTACTGGATTATATGTATAATGTATAAAGATATAAACTGCAGAAATGTGGAGATCTGAGTAATTGATCTTAAAAGAACTAAAATTATGGTTATAAATTCAAGGCATAAAAATACTGGTATGTCTGTGAAGGTTCTCAAATGAACTATAAGCAACAGGACTTGCTTCACAAGCTTAGGTATTTTCAAAAAGTTTTTCCTCTACATTAAATTGACAAGAGAGAGGAAGTGTCACCCATATGTCTGACCTTAAGCATCATATATCTTGGTGAAAAATGCCAAATGTAATGAAAGCGAGTTTGCTTGGGGAAAAAACTCCACCACAGTTTGTGCTGCAAGAACTTACAAAGTCAGCGCTATGATGGTAAATGTCAAGACATATAGTTGGTAACACAGATGTTCCTCATGTGCTGCCTGGGTTGACATATAAAAGCAGAAGAAATAGAAGCACATTTGTGGAAAAAAAATATAATGAATAAACACAATTGTGGGCCACACAGTTGGTGTAGTGCTTCGCACTCTTTTCTTTACAGCCAGAAGACACGGGTTCGGAAACAAGGGTCTTTCTGCATGAAGTTTGCATGTTGTGTGTGTGTACATGGGTTTTCGCCAGGTTCTCCCACAGTCCAAAACATGCAGATTTGGGGATTAGGCCAATTGGACACTCTAAATTGCCCATAGGTGTGAATGTGAGAGTGGATAATTTTCTGTCTGTATGTGGCCCTGCGATGGACTGATGACCTGTCCAGGGTGTACCGTTCGCCCTATGTCGCCCTGGGATTAGGCACCAGCCTTTACATAATGATTAGGATCATCTAAATAAACTCATTTCACCCCATCTGATCTTTGTTAGGTCAAATAATGTTTATAGCAAGAATCTTCAGTAATCAATTGCAACCCATGAATCAAACCTTTTATTATTATTAATTAATACATTAATTAATTGACTCTAAAAAGAGTCAGTTTTTAGAGTTAAGACTAAAGACTCATCAATAAGGTTATATGTGTTATAAGGTTATAAGTCCCTTATTGCAGTCTTAATGTATCAACTGGAACATCAAGGAACCATCTCACAAGTTGCAGACCAAATCAGCACCATGGAGAGCTCCACTGCATCAAGATCCAGAGATCTTTCCAGACCCAATGGACACAGAAGATGGCGATCCAGTGTCTTCATAATAAACCTGGATTCTCTGCTCTGCTGGAAATTTACAGAACTCCTCAACAGGGAGTTGTCCACCATGAGGGATACTGGTGGAGTTCACATGTCTACAGGAGAAAGATGACTTTAAGTAACTTCATCAGCATGAGAATGAGAACTACACTTTAAATTGTGAGAATTAACACATTCAGACCATTTTACTTTTTAACTTTTTTCAGGCATACAGTACCCACCTGTGGATTCTTGAATTGCCACTAATATGCGTCACTGCTGACGTGTACTGACTCAGTGTTGCGTCAACCCCCCCACCGAGTTGTCACCACAGAACGTACATGAAAATGAAAAATCTTCCAGTTTGAAAAGTGAAGTAAGGCAGAAGTAGATGCTAGCCAACAGGGTGTGGCCCTGCAGAAAGCACTCTGAAATTGAGGCTATTTTTCACTTGATTAATAATATCATTTAACAAGTTCCTTGTCTCAGTTAATTTAATGTTTTCTTCAGTGATATGTTATTTTGGAAATTGTGTTCATATTAGAGGGAAATAGATAAAACACAGCACAGGTATGTTTGCACCAGTGCTGTTGACATCTAGTGTTGTAAAATACATTCCTGGTCGCAGGTGACCTCTGAGAACCCCATTTACAAAAATTGACATGGCGGTCAGTTCTACATACAGTCCATCGTCATCACTGTGGATTGATGTGTTTTATCTAATCTAGCATAGATTTTACAAAAGATGACCCCTTTCCATTTTTCTGTGATTTGAGTGCACTTGAGTGGCTGGATTAATAAGGCAATTTGGGGTTACATATCTTGCCCAGGGACAGATCATCATGTAGACTAGAGCTACTTGGCATAGAACCCCTGACCTTCTGACTTGAAGACAACCCACTCTACCACTGAACCACAGCAGCGCCTACTGACCACTACTGGCCCTGACCAGATCTTTTATACAGCCTCTACATCCAGGATGAAGAAGTAAATATTTGAGGAATAATATAATAGTTCAAACTTTTAATCAGTTATACAGATTCAAATGTTTTATATACAGTACATCAATAGAAACAATGTGAGACATTTCCCCATACACTGTGACATCTACCAGTGATAAAATGTGTCTTTTTATGAGTACATTGTTATGCTTGCTTAAAAATGAGTCAGTATTGTCTGATGTGTGTAAATATGAATGGGTTTGTGAGTGAATGTGTGTGTACACAGCCCAAGCTATCGGGTGGGTGGTTGTGTCACTGATCCAAACTGTACACAGCAAGTGGTTGCAAACTCACAAGTCCTCAATTTAACCCAAACAGGATGATGAAGATAATGACGCACGGGCCTTCCCCACCACCATCTCTCGCATATTCATTTGGGACCTAGTGATGCATAATTGAAGTTTTAATTGTCACACACAAGGAGATGGGGAGATTCATATTACCCTGCTAATATAAAGCAATCAGGCAGAATATTAAAATGCAATTCCAGTTCCCCTGACACATTCTACTCAATAAATTGTTAAGTGATGACTTTGTTGGTTTGATGTTTAGTTGGTTTCTACATAAAAAAAACAATGATAGATGACAGAATATGGCCTAACCTGTGCTCTACTAACGTAAACGGATACTGTAGTTCAAGCCTAATGTCATCTACAATCAATGAAAATGTTTTGGGTTTTTTTTGCCAGCAAGGCAATGTTCATGACTGATTCATTGACTTAAGTTACATATGTTTTGGTCTTCCAAAATCACCGCACAGCAATTATCTTTAACTCACTTGCAGGGAATTTTTAGTTCACTTGGAGAATTTATGTTGGAAATGTTTATATCAGCAGAACTCTCTCTGTACTGAATGTGTATGCAGATGGACTCAACTGCAGGACACAAAGCAATATGGTTCAGGCAAAAATCTGAGTTCATCAGACAAAAAACAGGGGTCACTACACAGGCAGTCAGTCAGTGGTCAAAAATATGAAACTATGGTCATAGACATGGGAAATAAACAATGAGAGATGGGACTCTTGCAGTAAAACTGTAAGACGATCTGAACTGAGCTTAAATACACCTGAGGAGGAGCGTGAATGAGAAACAGGTGTGAGTAACAGAGCTGTGTCTATCAGTCACTGGGGCGGGAGTCAGAGCAAGAACTGGAAGTGAGTGTGTTTGCTAATGACAGAGTCATGAGTATTTAAACATTTTAAAAAAGGATATGGGAAATATGAACATAAAAAACATGACCTGACACTGTAGACTGTACATAAAAATGGAAAACCATGGACATGCAAAACAATGAAACAACCATTTTTCCCAGAACCATATTAGTTGGGCACATACTGGAACCAGCAACTGGGCACATACTGGACAATACCATCTGTCAGTCAAATTGGTTTTGCTTTATCATCTATTTTATTCTAAATAGGGAGAGCATTTCCAAAATTGACATCATGTTCTATTGAAGAAGACCTGAAACTAGCTATTGAGAACATTAAGTCCTCAGAAAAGTGTTTAATCATAAATCAAATTCTCTTTACAAGCAATGGGGTTGCCCCCGGTGGCTTTTCAAATCAGACGATTATGTGCCTTTAATGTACAGCCTATGTTTGGACAGATGTGACATTCTTATATATAATTATAAGAAGATAGTAAGGAGTGATACACATATGTAGCCCTAGTATGAGTTCACTCTGTCACATGCTTTATATTTGTGATAATATGTTTATTCTCATACATCCTGTTTTCATCTTTTCTAATCATTCATTTCCCTGGGCATCAATGATGCGATCAGCTGTTCCTCAGCTTGTCTTATTTGTCCCAACAGAGCTGCAACACGCCTGTCTCCTTAGCCAATTATCTTGTTGCTACCTTTTTGAATATGTTTTCTCCTTCTTCAGTCTCACCAGGTCAAATAATGTTATAAGACTATCTGCACATCAAGTCTGTCAAATTTGTATCAAATTCATTTGTCATTCACTATTATTAAGTATCTTAACACTCTATCTCAGTCTGCACGTGGATGCTGGGGTGGTGTCAGGTTATTTTTAACACATAATCTGAAAGGTACAGTGTGTAAAATGTACACTGTATGCACCGTTATTAGACAAGTGAGTATTTTGCGCTTATTGTCATATTTAAGCATATTTTCTATCTTCAAACTATGTAAACTTGAATATTAATCGAATTTAAACTTTATCAGGTACTGTGTATTTATATAATGAGGGAGGGTGGGGCCTAAAATGACCAACACCCTATATCAAAATGTAATTATTAGGCTGCTTCTTTACCTCAGACAAAATAGATCAAAAAAGATATTTAACAGGGTCTTAAAACTCAAAAATTTTAAAATGCCTTTCAGAGGGATGCAGTGTTCTTAAAGTAATTCACTCGAACCTTTATTTACGTTGTTTGATTCTGCCGTTCTTAAAGTTACCAGCAACCTGCTAATTATGGAACCTTTCAGAATATCATTACTTTAAATGTTTTATTTATACAATTACAGTTTTAAATAAGAATATACCCTTCATCACCTGTGATAAACCGCATCTTAATCTATTTTCACTATACTAGTGTCTGACGTATATGCAAGGAAGAGGAGGATGATGAGAGAGCAGATTATCTTATTGGAAATAAAATTGCCTCCTGCAAAAAGTCCATAGCTGACTTTGCTTGGCCTGTTTACACCACTGTATTTTGTTATTATGATTATCCATTATTATCCACCATTATCACCAACAGTGGTTGGAGATAATGGTGTTACTTTGAGAGCTCAATATTTTCTCAGGGGGTACTTGGTATAAAAAAAAAAGAAAAACTGATCTAAGAAATTTCCAAATGCTTCAATACATTTACATGACATCAGAAATAAAACTGTGTTAGTCCAACTAAAATCTGACATTTAAAATACATTTAAACACATTAGTCTGTCTAAGACTGTACTGAATCTAATATCTCAAAGTTGGACTAAAACACCCAGATACTATGAGTGGAAGACGAGATTTAACTGCATGTATACCTGTATGTATACCAGTCAGACCAGATTCAGACTTAGGCTGGTCTGGTGCTTTGTGTATGTGCCACAGTTCCCACCTACGGTTAATAATATAAGAAGCAATTGCACTGAAGAATAAGGCTGATCTTGTGCTCTATCAGCAGTTTAAATGTCACCAAAACACAACCACCTAATAGAACAAGCCAAAAATGGCATTTTGCATACACAATTAATTCAAGAGGCTCTAATTTTGTGGCAGCACAAGGTGGCGCAGCCCACGCAGTGGTAATTTCATCAGGTGCAACACCGTGCGCAGCGAATTTGGCAATTTGGTAGACCAAGGTAAGCAGAGGTGGGTGTGGCTGCGTAAAAGGGGGAGGTGTCGACAGTTTCAGCTTGGCGCAGTGACAATTTCGTGCCAAAAGGCTGCGGTGAAGGTGCGTTTTCGCCAGCTCCAACCTGGTCGGGCTCTAATTTCGTAGACCAGACGGGGATGTGTCCCAGCGCATTTTGCAAGTTTCCTGCACAGCTCAGGGTGCGCAGCCAGGCGCAGCCAGATGCAAGTACTCCTCTGTACCGCCTCCTTCTCTCCTACCAGTAAGTAGCGAGAGAAGGCGTGACTGGATTTAACACAGTCTTCACCTATCAAATGAGCTCCTCTCCTCACCTTGCACTGCGGCAAGGCGTAGTGCAAGTTTCATTTCGCCATGGACTAAGGAGACAGCTGCAGCGTCAGATGAAGTGAAAACTGTTCTGGTCCGGGAGGTCCAAGCTCGCAGTGGCCGAATATATGATCACATGAACAGACCTCCACAGGCTGATGATGCAAAAGGAGCCAAAAGTAGGTTACCAATATGATTAATCTGGTTTGTCCTGACATACTGAGAACCATTGTCTAGTGTAAAAAAACGTTTCAATGATGTAAGAAGAAGGGCCAAACAAAAGCACCGGGACGGCCCCTCCACCAGTGTGGGCGTGTGGAGGACATTGCGCCCTCCACCCTCTCAGCCATAAGCATCAAGGGCTTTGGAGAGATTGAGGTTGGCATTATGAGTAAGGTGAACATATTTTTCCACCAATAAAGACACTCATGTTTAAACCCTGTGTAATAAAGATGGGTAGTGTGTAAAAAAAAAAAACTTGTAAAAGGATAAAATCAGAAGCACCTGTGCATAAAGGATGCATTACCAAGCTCATGGTCTGGCACTTGTCAGTAGTGTTTACATGGAAATGAACTTGTCTAACCCAAATGAATCATGATCATTTTGGCATGTAACTCCCCACGCACGACAAAAAGAGGAAAAAGGAGACTACTTCAATAAATCAATAAAATTGATGTGAACACCATTTTGTTTCATGAGTAAGTTTATGTATCTTTAATGGGATTGAGTAAATTAGGGCCAAAAATGTACAAACGGAAACATTTAGGGACAGAGCTGTGCAGCCAGGTGATCATTCCTCTCCCCTGCGCTCTGCTGCTCTACCTGCATGTTGTGTGCTATGTTGTGTAGTACGCAATGCACTGAATTTTATGAGTTGAGGGAAGCCGATGCCGAGGCTGTTTGTGGTTGGCTGAGAGAATTGTGAAGTTGTTAGTTTGCATCACAGTTTCAGCTGCGTTAATGAAATTCCATTACACAACAGCCTTTGATCTAACATCAGATGTGACAGGACAGTCAATATAGATATCAATGTATGTGCTGATTCAGATAGTTACATTAAATAGTGGTTGTTGTGAATATTAATTGCATTGAAATGTGACATTGTGTAAACCTGCCTGTGAGGTTTTGGTGACGTGTGCACACCGTGCGCCAGTCAGCCAAATTACCACTAGACCAGCTGCGCTTTGGCTTGCCGAGAGTAGACAAGGTTGGAGTTGACAAGCTTTCAGCGCACCTTCAGCGCAGCCTTTTGGCACGAAATTGTCACTGCACCAAGCCGAATCTGTCGACACCTCCCCCTTTTGCGCCGACACGCCTGGTCTACCAAATCGCCAAATTCACTGCGCACGATGTTGCATCGGAGAAATTACCACTGCACGGGCTGCGCTTTGTTGCCCCTAGCTACTCTCGGCGCAAGGCAAGGCACAGCCAGTGTAGTGGTAATTTGGCTGACTGGCGCACAGTGAGTGTTGCATACTACACAACAGCCCGCAACATGCAGGCAGAGCAGCAGAGCGCACGGGCAAGGAGAGACCACCTGCTGCACAGCTCTGTCCTTAAAAGTTTGCATTTTTGGTCACATTTTACTCAGTCACATTAAAGATACATAAAATTACTCAACAAAATGGTTTTAACATCAATTTTATTGTTTAATTGAACTAGTCTCCTTCTTATAATAACCTACTTTTGGCTCCTTTTGCATCATCAGTCTGTGGAGGTCTGTTCATGTGATCATATATTCGGCCACTGCGAGCTTGGACCTCCCGGACCAGAACAGTTTTCCTCCGTCTGACACTCCAGCTGTCTCCTTAGTCCATGGCGAAATGAAACTTGCACTACGCCTTGCCGCAGTGCAAGGTGAGGAGAGGAGCTCATTTGATAGGTGAAGACTGTGTTAAATCCAGTCACGCCTTCTCTCCCTCTCTTTGCTACTGGCTGGTAGGAGAGATGGAGGCGGTACAGAGGAGTACTTGCGCCTGGCTGCACCCGGCTGCGCACCCTGAGCTGTGCACGAAACTTGCAAAATGCACCTGGACACCCCGTTGGTGTGGCGCACCTGGGCTGCGCCTGTGCCTGGTCTGAGAAATTAGAGCCCAATAAATCAATTCCCCACTGACGCTTGTATGTTGGGACAAGGACAATTGTCCAACTGAACAGCATAGTTGAGGTACAACTGGAGCTCAAATTAATTGTACATGACAGTGTACTAATTGATTGTAGTCAAATGTCTCCCTTCTCTTTATGTGTTTTCATCTCTTTCTTTTATGGGTAAAACAACTAATGTCATTTTCATAATCTTCAGCTGCACTTTTCAGTCTTGCTAATAAAATGCGAAATTGTGCGATGGTGCAGTTTTGTGACAGCAAAAAAAAAAAATTAATAATGAAAAAAAACATTCATTCATTCAGTTAGTTAACTTTGTACGGTGGGATGTTGCTCAGGGTCATTCATGTCTGCACAAACTGGTATCTTGTGTCCAAGTGATTCTGTGTTCCTCTGTGTTTGCTTAGAGTTCTCTCCTCAGATTTCCTTGATCTCCCTTCACCTGCTTGTTTGTGTAACCAACAGAAAGTGGCTGATGCTGTTTAACAGCTTCTTTTACTCAGCAGCTTCCTTGAACCTTTATTAGTCACTTCCGCTGCTTAGCCTGTACATTGTTCAGTGTAAGTTTCACCCCTCTCACTGTGGTGAATTCCTCTGACATCAGTGTCTGAAATCTATTAACCTTATATTCATTGCTTTAAAGGTTGTAGCTTCAGAGTGATTACACACCAACGAAATATCTAACTCACTTTTTTTTTTTATCGTTGCCCTTTGTTACTGGTGATCTGAAAAGAAAATTAATCAATGGGCTTCAATACAGCTTGCATTTCTTTTGAAGCCCAAGGCTCAGTATGCAACAGTATGACAAGTGCAGCTTTTGGATGTTGATTGATGATGTCATTAATCCTCACTAATTCATAAACTTGCAGAATGTAGATCCTATCATGGCAGAATGTTGTGTACAATGTATACTTTTTTTATATGCAGATAGGTAGTATTATCATAATGTGGCGGGAGCAACAAGGGGAAGGGTGACAACGCCACCTGGGGAGTTTCACCCCAGGAAATTACTAAGAAAAGGCACACAGGTTCAATTACACTTATATATTAAGAGAGACAGAGCGTGGTTCCAATTTTAACAAAAATCAATCATTTATTCATACAATAATAAGTTGCATCTTTTCAGACAAACACCATGAAATACTATTAAAAGGGAATCTTATAATTAAGGGACCTAAACAGTGTTAGAGCTCATCAGCAAGAGGAACCTGATTGAAACGGGTGCAAGGGATCCAACAAAACACAGGTAAACCACCCCAATCACACGTGCAAAAGACCAAAAGGGAGAAGAGGGGTGCACGGCACACACACACACAAAGAAGGGGAAACCACCACCCGGACACCAGGACGACCACAGTGGCTCTCAGCAACTAAAAAGAACAGTTGACAAAAAGACAATTAGTGATGTTCAAGCACAATTAAACAAAACCTAAATTAACACAAATTAAATACATTAATAAAAATTGGCAACAACATCAAAATAATTTAAATAAGCCAAAACAATGTGGTTGCTAACCAACACAAATGCCAAAAGCCTTTTGAACTAAAAAGGCAGGTCCATACAAATTACTTACAAAAAAAAAAAAAGAAAATTAACTTCTACAATAAACCCAAACATTCCAAACAAAATAGCATATGAACCAAAACTATACAACAAATTCCAATTGCAAATGGAATTTGCAAATTGCAAACTATACAACACAAAAAAAAAATTAATAAAAATAAACCATGCACCAAACCCAAACAAATAAATCAAGAACCAAAAAATATAATTTCGGCCTAAGTCCCACAGTTATTGACCCAAGCTCGGTCAGCTGCCAGTGAAATCCCCAGACCCACTCCTGAACAGGCCCACGCATGCAGGTACCCGACAACAACGGCGACACAATTTACGCCAAGGCAAAGCAGCAGAGGGAAGCTGATCAAACCTAGTGCAGCCCCGTCAAGCAGTGGTTATCACACCTGGGGCTGCGGAGTATGCCGCTCGTCTGACAAATCTTGACTTGACTTGACCTGTGCGGCAGGTCAAGTCAAACGACAGGAAGCGAAGACGCCAGGGAGTGGAGGTGCCTCAGCCCAGCGCAAGGGAAAGAGGGAGAGAGCGCGCATGATCAATGCCCCAATGCCAATAGCTTTGTAATGTGAATGAAATTGTGGTAATGTAATAACTAGGGAGGGTCTTTCTGAGGAAATCCCAGTGGAATTGCTGCCTTCTGGCGGAGCTGAAGCTAAACTGGCATGGAACACTGAATTGGTGTAAATAAGAAAGAAGTAAAAAGTCTATCTATCTATCTATCTATCTATCTATCTATCTATCTATCTATCTATCTATCTATCTATCTATCTATCTATCTATCTATCTCTGGGCAGTAATTAGCAGTAGTTTGATGATGTCGCTGGTTTGCATTAAAAGCTTTTATCTATAGGGTGGCCTTCATTGTGCAGCAGTTACAAAAAAATTAAGTTACTCTAAGGTAAGCACTAACTGCTTTAGTATTGTCACTTCTGTGAAGGGAAAATGATGGGATGGAACAAGATGCCACACTGAGCTGTTAGATGAAAGTGACAGGTGATTAAATCTATTTGACCAAAATGCACAAAGTGCACAACAAATGTGGGGCTTAATCTGGAAAAGGTGGATAATGTTTCTTGTGTCTTGTATACATCAGTGGATGTCCACAGACTTTTCTCTCTCTCTCTCATTTGCCCCAGTGGTAAGGATTTTGATGTCCAGAAAAGCCCTTCAGATCCAACAATTACAGTAAGTGAACGAAAAATGAAAAGAATTTACTTCTTTCTTCTAGTCTGGACTAAGCACTCAACACTCTAATTGCCTTGGAGCTGGTACTTCCAAGTAAGTGATTGCTGTGGGTGTTACATGTCTGTCGTTGCCGCCGCCCTTAAAATGTCATTGACGTCACTTGGGTAGCAGGAAAAAGGGGGAAAACATCCAGCCTCAACAATTTCTCTCAGACCCCATTCAGTGCTAGTCAGACACAAATTAACCAAGCACACATGCACAATTTGCACTCATGCAACACACACAGAAACTGTGAGTGGGCAGTTATTGAACACAGTAACAATATGAATGACAGCTCTTCACCAGCTGAAAGACGTCATTGAACACTGATGCTGTATGGAGAGAGAGAGGGAAAGACAATGGTATTGAAACAAAGTGAGATACTGATTCAGACTGAACACTAAATGCACTCTTGTCTCCCTTTGTGGTTTGGTTTGATTTCATTTCGCCACTCCTCAGCGCCAGGGAAATAATTTACCCAAAATCAGAGACAACACTTGAAAACATTAGATGAATTTTGAATTGATGCAACATTGGCTTCATTGTGAGCAGGAGAGTATCATTCTCCTGAAATGTGCAAACTTGGTGAATGCCTCAGAAAAGAAATGACACACAGACTGACTGTACTGGAGGTGAGGAGTGCACGAAAAGTATTTCAATACCTCCCATTGTAAACAGAGGTAAGTGCTGCTGTTTCACCCATTCTGCAATTCTAAATGTACCTCTCACCTCTTTGCAGTAAATTTCAGAAAGATTTTTATTGACTTTCAAGGATGTATAAATAAAAACCAGACAAAGGGAACTGTGTTTACACAGCAGGCATGTATGTTGAGAGGGTGGAGAATGTCTCCAAGGGCAATGCTGTGTATGCACTTGACTCTCTGCAGCTTGTCTTGAATGAATGAGTGCAAGTTAGTGGGAACAAATATATTTTGGTGCAAATGGTCACAATTGGCATGTTTTAATCAAAGAATATTTCTCTCTATACACTTTACAGTGTTTCCATTTTCACAAAGGAAAAGCAGAAACATTAAATTTGCTGAAGTAGTTGAGGTAAAATATGCATTCACACATTTAACAGTCACTAAAAGATGGAATGGGAAGTTTACAATAAATATAACCTAAATGGGCCTTTGCATATGTAGTCACCCATAAGTAGCTACTTCTAGTTAATTTACTATAGGGTCTCTGGTTGAGTTTTTTTTCTCCTGAAGGCCCTTTTCTCTTCTTCTTCAGAGGGATAATTTGAGAACCAGCCTAGCACCTAAATACTTTCTCTCACAGATAATATGACTGTTGGCAGGGACAGAAGACAAAACAAATTTTAGCCATTTAACAAAGGGCTCACTTAATAAAGTCTATGCCTACTTATGTCTGCAATAACTTAAGGATACTTTCGGTGCTTTATCTCAGTGTTCTCTGGAAAATGAAGTTTTTAAACTGCCAATAAACAAAATCAGTGATTTTAGCTTCTGGTCATATATATATATATATATATATATATATACATATTATGGCATGCCGTTCAGGAAATTGAATATATTAAATTAATCTCTGAATATATTGAATGAACCTTGAATATATGGAATGAACCTCTGAATATATTGAATGAACTTCTGAATATATTGAATGAACATATATATATATATATATATATATATATATATATATATATATATATATATATATATATATATATATATATATATATATATATATATATATATATATATATATATATATATATATATATATATATATATATATATATATATATATATATATATATATATATATATATATATATATATGCATGTAATTGTTTGCAAAACATCTAAACTTGTTCTTATAATGACACAATCATTCTGACAAGGCTGGAAAAGATCTTCATCATCACTCTGCTGGCACCAGCAACTCTGATTTTTTTTTGAAGACTATTGAAGACCACATGTATAACTCTCTCTACTACAACCTCAGATGAACACATGCATGAAACACACGCTTTGCAGCCGGAAGTCAACTCCAAATGTAGAATGTTGTTTTTCACTCAAAAGGTAATAACACTTTTCTTTTTTAGACACACATTGTGAATACATTTCATCAGGTTGCAGGGAGCTCCTCTGTGGCTGAACTTCACCATTAAGCCATGTTGTCATGGTAACTGATACATGGAGGAATCCTTAACTTATGATAGCCCTGTTGCTGTGGTGATGCTTTTTCTTGGAATTAATTTGACGACAAATTTGACAAGAGGATAGTACATGGGATACAAGTTCATCAGTTGCGTAAATTCAAAAGGTCAGTGCAAACCAGTTTATCAACCTGATAAAATGTAATGCACACAAAACTGATATCATTATAATTTTGAGAAAACTGCCTTGTGCATATTCTATGTGACAACACTGTGCAAACATCAATTTTGAGGATTTATTTATGGCTGAAGATGACCAGGATGTCCTGCATTGGACTTCTCAGCTCTGCTCTGTGTGATGCAGAACAGAAGTAGAAGGTGGGACACACATTTTGCTCTAACTGATTTCTGAAAAAGCAAAACAAAACACAGCTAAAACTAAAGTTTGGGAAACTCAAACAAACTGTCTGGAGGGTCTAGCGGTATTGTAGTTACAACAGCTTGTACTGGCCATGAGTGTCTGGTGGAACCTCGGTTTCCGGCAGCAGCTCAAAACAGAATGATAATGCTGCAATTAGATTAACCCAGCAACACCAAGTTGGCTGCTCCTGAGGAGAGGCGAGAAAATGGAGCTGAATACATTGGTCTGATACTGACAAGCCCTTGTGGCTGTTGTCAGGTGGCTCTTGGACTCTGCATGGACCTGAGAGTAAAGCAGGAACATTTGGGCACTGCAGAAGACTGCATTGACCCAAATGACCGGAAGCAGGGAGGTTAAAGGGACTGTCAGCTTTAATTGGTGTAGTTCAGACGGCAGACTGAAAAAAAACCCACTGGTGAATGTTCCCAACCCTTTTGAAATGGTGTCCTTCCAGGTCCTGACCCTGACTTTGCACTGAGAATATGTAGCTGAACAAAAAGAAAAGTTTTGAAAACAATTATTCAATCTGAGAACAGACTATCAGCAGACTAACGGTATGTCAGATATTTAACACGTAGTTAACTTTCACACCAGACATACTGATGTACAGTACTGTGCATAAGTCTGCATAAGCCACCACCAGCTTTGTTGTTTTTATGTCAGTTTTGTCATTGGCATTTAGATTGAAAAGATGTGACTAAAAGTCAGACTTATACTATATGATCAACCTGTCAATGAGTTGAACTTGTGCAACATGTGTATGTAATGCTCAAACATGTCTTGATTAAACCAGGTATAATAGACCTTTTTCACAGCAGCTATTTGTTGGCATGAAATAGTAGGAGAAACACAGGTTTTACCAATAACATTGGGGTTCCATTCCAGGTTTTAAAGAGCCATGGTTGTGTTATTGTTCAAGTGTAAATGGAGGTCACACTAAATATTTGATATTATTTAGTGAAGCATTTTAGTTGTTTGTTTTTTCTGAAAAAAGATGTTATTTTCAAGCTGCATATTTGTTTCTCCATATTTTCAGGATGTGTTCCAATAAAGTGATTGAGAAATAATTGTACAGTATGGTCATTATAGCATTGCTAAAAGAACAAATCTAATGGTGACTTATGCACAGTACTGTACTTTGGTTCAAAAGACCTTTAGGACAACTATCCAGCCAACATCTTCTTTTTGGTTACACCTCTGCTAATTGAACTTAATGGTTGCATTTGTTACTCTGCAGAGAGCCTCAGTTCTACCGGCTTGTCCTGTCTCTCGCAGCTCAAGTAGAGTTGGTTTGCACATGTCCTGCATTCTGATGAACCCGTAGCTATGGAAACTCTTTGAGTGCTTGCTTGTTCAATAAAACTCATTTGAAATGTTGCACAGCACTTTTACATAAGTGCAGTTTCCCCCTTGACTTACTTATTGCAGAGGCCTCACAACTACTAGCCCAATATTTACTGACAAATAAATGACACAGTCCACTTAAAAAATATATATATTATATATATTTTATATATTATATATATTTTTTCTGTCTAGTCCAAATCATTGACGGCGTTAACATGTGCCAGTTTGTGCCTCCATCCATCTTTTATATTTTTGGCATAAGCAAGGTAATAAGAAGTAGTTTTTCCATCGAAGGTAATGCTTAATTTAAACTTTTTTCAGTGGCATGACGGTTAACACATCATTACACAATAGTATATAAACCGCATCACTCAATAAATCCAACTGTAGGAGGCAGATGATTGAATATGAGCTGAGACATGAACAGACATTCATGATGACACCGATTTTTTCCTCCTATATATTTTGTATGCATATTACATCACTGCTCTGCTTTGGAACTGAATAAAGAAAGTAGAGCTCCAGTTATTGTTATTGTTGTTGTTCTTGCTCCCCATAAAATATTTTTTTTTAATGACGCATTTCCATGGTATCAACCAAGATGCCAGGTCTGCCATATGCATGTGCTTCCTTCTAAGGAATAATAAGGTCGTAGGAGGGCAAATTGTTTTACTTTGATCATTCCAGTCGCAATAAATAAAATCAGAGACCCTGAGATTGGGCCACAAAATGTTTCTTCAATTTCGACACAGGTGAGTCATGTTAAGCAACTACAAACACAAACCAAGTGATCTAAAAAGTCACCCCTAAATAACCTGCTTGACAAATAACCCTGTGGTCACATAGAAAATTAGTACAAGTTTAAGAGTTGTTAGGGTGTACACTGATGAACTGAGAGTGATGGGCAGTGGAGATGACAAGTGTCTGAAGTTATTTACTTTATGGCTTGAAAAAAATGATTGATTTTTGTCAAATTAGCATGTCATTGTATGTTTTGATCTAAAAGTGGGTGGAATGACAAAGGTAGGAAGACTTCAAATAGTACAGACAATGTATTTTAGTTGGTGGGGGAGCTGTCAGAAACTGTCCCAAACCATCACTGATTATTACTCAATACTTATTGTAAGTCAATCAAGCCCTTTTTTAAAAGCCTGGCTGCAAAACAAAAAATAAATAGATATTGTGAGACATTATTTTTACCAGAATTTGTTCTGGTAAAATTTTGAAACATGCTTATAGACTTGTGATGTTAAACGTTTAAAGACATTTGGTCAAGATTTGGAAAGTAATGTTGTCTGATTTAATACAAAACATTTACACTGTTTCCAGACACAGCAATAATACTCGCTAAAACATGATACTTCCCTATCACATTAACAAAAGTGATTAAACTTACTCTCAGAGACAGAGATCTCAGGATGAAAGCTGAGGTGTGATTACTGTGGTCCAACCATCCACCCATTAATAATATGTAAGTGGGTTCTTTTTCATTTATTGTAAAAAAAAATAATGTTGCCTCTCAAAATCATCCAAACTGTGATCCTTTTTGCATTGTATAGCTGTATGTGTATAAATGTTATTTTTATCTCCATTTCCGTCTCTTCTTTCTCCAGTCTCTAACAGGATTTTCTGACCTTACCTTGGCAACAGGGAAAATGTTGTTGTCACCAAAACCCTTGAACTTCATGCAGTCCACAAAAGGAAGCCTGGTGAACTTGTACTGTATGTGATCAGCATCTTTCTCAAGCTGGAGCAAGAGAACATATTGAGACTATTTGTAGGCTTAGTTTGTATTGTTCACTGAGTATTGTCTAACAGAATACATTAGGTGACTTGCTTGATCTGTGATAGAGAATAATGGCTTGAAAAGGTAGTTGAACTGGAGAAATATGAACTGGAGAAATATTTCAAACAAAATTTTCTACAAAGTACAAAGTAAAATTGATGATTTCCAAATAAAGACGAGCCGGGTTCTCAACCAGGTCAGAACAAGGGCCTTTCTGCATGAGTTTGCATGTTCTCCCCGTGTGTTTTCGCCAGGGTTCTCCACTTTCCTCCTACAGTCCAAAAACATGCAGATTTGGAGATTAGGCAAATTGGATACTCTGGATTGCCTGTAGGTGTGAATGTGAGAGTGGATTTTTTTGTCTATTTTCTGTGGCCCTGTGATGGACTGGTGACGTGTCCAGTGTGTGCTCCACCTTTCGCTCTATTTCAGCTGGGATTAGGCAGCACCCCCCCACCCCCCGCAAATCCTCATGTGGGGGGATAAAGTGTTAGAAGATGAAGATTTCCAAAAATACTGTTTCCTGCTACAGTGGGCTCCATTTAGGATCACAGTGTCCTATAAATACATGTCTTGAAAATAAGACATTGCTTACACATCACTGGTAATTATCTATAATGCTACAGCGTGAGACCCACAATCTATTTTTAGATGGTGTAACTAATAATTTAGTTGTGCAAGGAACCATTTTAATCACAATGCCGCTGTCAAGATGTTCCTGGGTGAACAGTGCATATTCAGTGTTACACAGACCTGCAGGTGGCACATGCTTCAATGATAGGCCCATTTTGGAGACATGGCATGGAGTCATCCTAAGTGTGATGCAACCAGTCAACCCACCAGTATGCTGGAGACTAATACCATGGATGTGAATGAGACTTCAGGGGCAATTTAACCTCCCATTTACTTTAGTTACCACGGCCATTTTTAGTTTAACTGGGAGGGATTTCTTTAGCCAAAGAACATGGACTTGACCTTACCTAATTTGTACATCTTTCCTTCCTGTGGGCAGAAAGCACTTACATATAGAAGAAATAGTTGAGTCATCTTTATTGTTGGATTGTTGCTTTCATTCATTCTTTCTCTCCCTCTCTACCTCTCTACCTCTCTCTAATGCTGATGCTCAAGAAAATACCTCAGTTGCGCCAAGGTAACCACTGAGTCATAAGTACGTAAAGGAACACATCTTGATAAAACTAGAACAAATCGATGACAGAATCCTCATTCTAAATGCGTATACTTACATTTCTACATATAAAGAGTAGTTGACATATTCAAAATTACTTTCTGGACATTTGGACCCATCTGAATTTTACAGAACTTAAATTTGTCTCCCTTACTCTCTGTCTTCTCTACCAGAAAGTATGTTAGTGCAGCTCCTGTTTCCATGGGGACTGCTGCCTTTTAAACTTGCAAGACATGAATGTGGATTTTTATTTTTTTAATTTGATATACCCAGCCATTGACGCAATGAATACCTGAGAGCAATTGTCAAATGTCACTATAACTAATCAATGCCCTGTTAAAACATAATAGCACATTTTAAGAGTTTAAATGGTAGAACTTTTTAATGGGGTTTTTGTTAATGAATGTGAGTGCACAGGTTTAACTCAACTGTCAAATTAGAAAGGTATTAAATACAGTCAGTGTTGCACGAGCTTCTATTAAAGGCTAAGTAATGCATGCTACAGTCAGTGTTACAGGAACTTCCATTAAATGCCAAGTAATAAGTATACATATCCTTTCTTGGAAGATACAAGATAGATGTATATATTCTGCCACATGAGGGATCATACCAGCATGTATACAAATGCTGTATCTATTTATGCATTCATACTGACGGCACATTTGCTAATTTATTGCACCTTTCATTTAAATGAAGCACTATTTTTCACTAACTTAGAGTTACATTAAGGATCATCTGTGAAAATGTGCCATGAACTGGATGCATATAATGCTGTTATTAGATGTATTTGTTTAAACATCAAATTGGAGGTTTAGGTGCCAGAAGCATGGTTCTCCTCACAGGTTTGACAGCCTAGAGATTGAAGTGTTCAAAATGAATGTTTACTGCCACCTAGTGTAAGAAACAGGTTTGAGGAAATACACAAGAAGTGTGACTCATAGCAGCTGTGCATGTGAAGTTATATTCAATGTTTTATAATAATTGAGTGTGGTTCTTCCAGAGATTTCTTCCTGTTAAGTTTTAGGTTTTTTTCTCTCCACTGTCACCAGGTTTGCTTGCTCATAGTGTGAACTGCTGGGTTTCTCTTCTTACTATATAATATTGTAAGATCTCTGCCTTACTATGTAAAGTACCTTGACAAGATATATGTGTTGTGATTTGATGCGATCCAAATAAAATTTACAAACAAACAAACTCTTCCTTGCAGTATGTAAAATGTAATAACATCATACATAGTGTATATAATGCATATTTGCACATTTATACATTCCGATAAAAATATAGTAAACAATATATTACCTGCAAAATACAGTGATAAAATCCTCAAACTGTGAAATTGTTCTGCTTACTAGAAAAAAAGTGATAATTTAGGTCTAAACAAACTTGACATAGCCTTAAAAACACTTAACCCCAGAATTCTGATGTGCAAATATCCTTTTCCTTCTCCCGACCAGTGACTTTTCTAAACCAGTGAGTCACTAATTGCAAAGCAACAGTCATGGATTGCACTGAGGGGGCACAGGGGCTTTAGAGTCTTTTCAATGCAAACTGACAGCACAGACCAAAAGATAAATACTTTCTGTTTATTTGATGTGACTAACAATTTTTCAGAGTACCAGAGAGGCAACATCAACATTCATTTAAGACATGCCACTTACACCAAAGGATTTGTCAGTGCTTTATTTATTTAAAATTCTGGTAAAATTCAAGTCATGACCAATTTAGAGAAGGTCATGTATAAAAAAAAATCAGAAACCAAACAAAAAGATACACATCGATCTTAATCAATTTCTTATTCATAGTAGTGAAGGATAAATCTCAATCAGCAAAACAAGCCTCACATCGACATGCTCATTAAATAAAACTGGCCACTATTTGTAGATGTTACAAATCCATTTCAGCCTCTGAGATTAGCACTGCACAGAATATTTTTGTGCTCATCAAAACTGTCAATATGATTGTTTCATGTGCAGAAGTTTTCTAACTACCAGTCTGTCTGCTGCTAAAAAATATGCCTTTTTCTCTTTGCAAAAGGAAGATCCTCCCCCTCTAAAAAAGAGTGACATGACATGATGCAACCCCCAAAAGTGGCATCCTACTGTTTTAGGATGGACCACAGGAAGCTCTATGCAGTGTTTAAGAGCAGGCTGACATTTGATCGGATGAGAGAAAAGAAAGAATGCGACAAAAGAAGTTAGTTTTTATGTGTGGTTCTTGACTAGAATTACATAATTTTAAATGCAATATCTGATTTGCTTGAATAATAAAATACAGTTGGGTGATAAATCTAATCTAATGTGCAGTACTCATTATACACACAAGGGAGCAGCAGTAAAATTGTCCTGAAACATCCTGAAAATATGGAGAAACAATTTGCAGCTTGAAAATAACATCTTTTTTCAGAAAAAACAAACAACAAAAATGCTTCTATAATATCAAATATTTAGTGTGACCTACATTTACACTTGAACAATAACACAACCATGGCTCTTTAAAACCTGCAATGGAACCCCAATGTTATTGGTAAAACCTGTGTTTCTCCTACTATTTCATGCCAACAAATAGCTACTGTGAAAAAGGTCTATTATACCTGGTTTACTCAAGACATGTTTGAGCATTACATACACATGTTGTACAAGTTAAACTCATTGACAGGTTGATCATATAGTATAAGACTGACTTTTAGTCACATCTTTTGAATCTAAACGCCAATGATGACAAAATTGACATAAAAACAACAAAGCTGGTGGTGTCCTGAGACTTTTGCACAGCACTATATATATATACACTACCCACAATAAATTAGGGATAGCCCCAATTAACAAAAATTGACAATGTCAGTAGCGGCAACACCAGCTTTTTATACCCACAGAATGTTGAAATTGATGCCACATTGAAAAGGGTATGACATCCACTGAGTCTCTCACAATATTCCCCATTTATTGTGAGTAGTGTATATATATATATATATATATATATATATAATGGCTGGGGGAAAAACATTAAGCAAAATTTTACAATTTTAAAAGCCTCCTCGGTCACTTCATCCTAGTGCCATGACAATGAGAGGAATCTGGTGCTGTACTTTACCTCTGGTAGTAGTAGCAATGACATTATGTCACAGATGGGGGGCAGCAATGCACTAAATTCGACTTCTTCTGCCGGAAAACGAAGAAGGAACATACGGGTGTGTTTTATTATGAAAACCCAGCCGGAAAGGGAATGTTGAATGGTTTTCTGACTTAACAACAACAGACGAGAGTCAGTCGGGGAAGAATGTGGACCAGGCTGTCCTACGAAGTTTCCTTCTAAAAACACACTCGACCACGACTGACTAGGAATGGTTTATCCATCTGTGGTAAAGTAAAGTCAGCGCCAAGTCGGTAAGTAAAGGTAATAGTTTGTTAAAGAACGACATTTATATTCAGAACTAGCAAACGTTTGGTTAATATGGCACAGATCAGAACTTCCTCCTCGACGGGGCTAACGAGAGGCTAACAGTTTTTAGCTTTGTTAGCTTGTAAATTCGTGTTAACCCCAAGAACGGCAGGAGTGTTCTGCTTTCGACATCAAATAAATAGGGAGGATAAGCTAAGATTAACCGTGTTGCCTATTTAACTTTAAGATCGACAAGAAAACAACATAACCTACCTACTCAGCAAGTATCGGGATTGGCAAAGTTGGTCGCTAGCTTCCTGCTATGCAAAACCTTTGCCAGTAAGCCAAAACGGGTCAGCCAGGAAAACTAAAAATTAAATTAAATCATATTGTATTATATTATACATATTAAAGTCGAGCATCAGATTAAGTGTGGTGTCCTATATTTATGTTTTCCTCTCGTTAGTTATTTTTATGTTGTCAATACACGTTAAACAAGTACTTTTTTTTTCTTTAGATGGTGTAATTGATTACACTGAATTGTTAGGCTTCATAAAATACAAATCACCTCTTAATTTACACATGCAATCTCCTACTTTATTGTTTATAAATAGAGAGAGGTTATACATTTGTACCCAATCTCTTCTCAATACATTATATGTGTGTTTTTGGCCTCTTACCGTAAATGGGTTACTTTTGCTCAAAGGGAAACATGAGAAAGAGCGAATTGTTTCCCCTTTTTGGGTTGTTGTACTATGGCAAGTTTGTTTCATTTACTCAGTTTCATTTACTGTGCATGTAGGTTTTGCTTCACTCAAAACAATAGTAAAATAACGTAACCCTATACATTAACTGATAGGTCATGTGTCAGCCTATATGGCATGTAACTTCATTGACAAGTTCATTTTTTCAAGTATTTGCCATGTTACTAAACGTACAATTTACTTAGTGGAAAAGATCACCAAAAATGTTTATTTTTCTCTTGTCATTTCACAGCAATTTTCACAATGTTTTACCAGGTAGATATCACATCATTTGGACACAGTCCAGATGGACTGTGGAACTTTTATAGCATGCATGCTAAATGAATCCAAGCCCTTCTCAATGGAACTTTCTAAGTCTAGTTGTGATTGGTCTGTAAAATGTTTATCACATGGGACCAGTAAAAAGTATTGGAATCTTCAGTTTTCAAGTTAGTATCAAGTTAGTATCTTAGTATCTTAACATTTTTGTTTTTATACATGTAAAATGAACATATGGGCTCCAAAGGCAGCTGATGGCATTTTTATGATTTGAGCACACAAATAAAGTAAATTGTACTCACAATTTTGTTTTACTATTTTTATTTTATTTTTTTTTTTTTAATTTATAGTTAATCTTATTCAAAATCCCTGGACATTTTTCATCTTACTTCAGTCTCTAGTAGAAAGCAAGATATCATTGGTGGTGCTGAATATTATATAATATTTGGTTCCTATTGGAACACAAATCACCTGCCTTCACTTTGAGATGAATTTCAGTGACCCAGAAATAATTTTCATAACAGGACTATCATTAAAGTATCAGTGAATTTCCAAAACATTGTTGCATGTTGCATTACTGCCTGCTGATGTTGTCCCAAAAGCAGAAAGTGGGAAACGGTATTGCTGATTTTAAAATGAGTAAGGAACAACATTTAGATTCAGAATAAATCCATCATGTTCTTGTTCTCTTTTATGACCGTTATCAGAACCCCTCTGTTGTCTATAGATATTCCTTTGTAACAGGCAAATTGTGTCTGTATTTGATCTTTCTTATTCATACAGGAGTTATGTGGGCTTTTTCCCTTTATTTGCTGTTTCCATGTTGCTACATAGATAAAATGTTGATGACAAAAACCTCATGTGCCAAATGTGCCAATTGCTTTTTTGATAATGTACATTTTAGTACTGTAAAAATATAGCCACATTGTCATCACACCCCTTAACACATCCTTACTTTTTATGACACTGACATTTAAATAAGACTTGCCTAATCACATTATACCAGATACAGTGGAAAAGTACCCTCCCTCACGGCTCTCAATCAGACTGCATCCATTACAGTCTTACAGTCCCTCCTGTTCCCACTCTGTTGAACATCCAACATTTTATTTTTATAGTTTGGCTAACAGACAATAAACTAAATAGAGAATTATTGGAGTAATAGTGTACAAACACAAAAACCTATAGAAGTGCCGTGTAGATAAAAGTTGTGTGGAAAAAGTAGTATTTAGTCTTGTCTGTGGGCTGTCTCATGTTTCATAGTGTAATAACAGAATGCATTGTCATGGTCAGGAAGTCTGTCCTCCAGCTGGAATGTCACCGGAAATTAGTGTACGTGATGAACACTTTACAGAAGAACTTTCAGCAACTTGTCTCCTGTCGTGGAAGCTGGTCCTTGTGCACTGATAGCATTTGCATGGGGAGAAAACAAAAGGAACACTTTAACCTAAATCTGAACTACAGCAGCATAATACTAGAAGGCATTATTTTTTTCTTTATAGACTTTGGTTTGTTGCAGTGCAGGTGCCAATATTTAATTGCCCTTTGGTTTGTAGGGCTTTTCTTGTTAAAACCATTACCCCAAGTGACACATTTTGCTGCAATTTCACAGTCCATTTTAACATACTGATTACAGTGTGACTTCCCTAAGAAGACATGAACTGAACTGTTTCCATTACACAAACCACTGGTTTACATCATATTGCCGCAGTAATCACGATAATAGCACCAAATTAAGTTTTTTGTTTTTTTTTCCTTTTGAACTTGAAGTTGCAGGTTGAAACCTTTTTATTCTCCAGCAATGTGCTTCCTGCCCTGGGGTTGTCTCATTAACTGGGACGACATCCCAGTTTGTGAGTGACCACAGTCACACGGAAAGTCCCACTCACTTTCAGTACTGTCCCAAGGCAGGCTTTTCCAGTTTAATTAGTCCTCAAGAGTGTAATTTTACATTGGCTGGTGGGTTGCTTGGAATTTCTTCTCTGCCTTGTTAAAGTTTCCTCTTACACTCATGGTTTGATGGGTTGACCCAGTACATAATGTTTTGTTATGATGTGGAATTATAGTGCAAGGACATCACTTCATGCCTAAGCAATGGAAAGCATCTGATTGTTCTGTCGATTCATGATAGCTCAGAGCCATGATACTCAAGTAGTTTTTAAAATCTTCCTCTAGAGATGATCACAACTGATAAATGGAAGCTCCTTTTTATAAACCATTGTTAGTACTGGTTGAAAGGTCTGTTATCTCCAAAATGAGCATAGCCTGTCCAGTGGCAATAGTAGGGGTTTTCCTGCTAAAAGATCCAGAAATAACAATCTTTTAATTTCCCAGGGGTAAAAGTTCCTCCGACACACAATTTGTGTTTCAATGAAAAGGTCAAAGCTGTGAGAATATTAAGCTACTTTTATTTTTGGATGACATCAAAAATGCAGCAATTTCTTTTTCTATAATTTGTGTGTGAATGGACAACAAAACCTGATATTGTTGATCCTCCGATCATAACGTTTCTTGCTCCAGCTTGATTCTCATTGGTCAAAATCTACAAGCAAAACAGTATGTGCAGTTGTGGGTTATTTAAATTATACAATATAATATGTAACAGTGTCAAGAGGTAATCCCTGTGAGGTAATCCCTGTGACTTTTAGTGAAGCTAGTGAAAGAAAGTTTATGAACCCACAGAAAGAAGCCTCCCCATTCCAGGGGTTTATTTTTGTTAAATTGATGATGACCCTTGTTCAACTGGTGTAAACAAATATGGGAAGTTGGTAACTGAGTTCTTCAAAATGTTCCTGCACATCAGGAAGATCCACATATTGTCTTAATTAGCCTAGGGAGCCCCACCTAGATATATTTCCCCAACTCATCCTTAGTAAATAGTTGACTATATTGACTAAAGAACAAGGTCTAATCTTTTTTTCTTACACACTAATTGAAGACATCAGTATAAGAGTCCAGAGTTCTGAAATATTTTGAAATATTTCTGGAATAATTCAAGCAGAAACCAGATAATGTCAATGGGTTCTTATTCTTTTTTTTTTTTTTTTTTTTTTAAATATTGTACAGGAACACTGAAACCGAAAATGTTATTAGTGGAGCTTTTTCTCGGATGGTAAACTTCATACACTATTCATCTTGTATCTACATCTGTCTTTCAGTTTCTAACAAAATGCAGAATCTTTTATGTATCAGAGGCAGGATGCTATATTTAGACCTTGTATCTCAAATCTGTCAATAGCCTGATAAATTGTTGGATGCAGTAAGTGTCACAAGGCCTCTCAAATGCACATTAAGTGGCCACTTGCTATACAATACTTTAGAAAGTGACCGCTGCTTGAGGTAAACAACAAATTACAACTTATAGACAGTTGAATAAGAGAATTGAATTGGCAGTTTCATACCTCAAGTGGTTTGGTAAGATCAGAGTATGAATTCACTCACAGCGCAAGTTAGAGCTTGGACCCTCAACCCAGGCCACTTTATGATTGTCGGTGTTGTGTTCCTGGCTGATGTAAACATTAGGAGTGGAGGGAAAAATGATACAGTTAAGTAGTGATGTTTTATGACTTTGGAGACACAAAGTATTAATTTTTCATATATATATGATATAGAGGAGGAAGTACAGTCAACATCTAAATGTACAAACTAGACTGAATCTGGACCCTGTCTGAGCAACTAAAATAGATGTATTAATAATCACAAGGGAAGGAAAAACTGCATTAACAACAAACGTTCAACAGTTCAGTTGTGTTATTAGCTACTGAGACTGGCTATTAATTCAACTGAAGGATTAACATAATTATATTTACATACAGAATGTTGTTTCGTTTCCTTGGTGAATTGCAGTGTGATGTTAGCAATCTTCTATTTTTTCTCTATTTCTCTTTTTCTCTTCTCAAGGAATCAGTTTCCTCAGAGATGATGTTATCCTTCAGTTGTTCATGCTGTAATATGTGAACATGTGGGAGCACTCCCAGCTAGGTGTGGCTACACAGCTTTGGCCCCAAGATCTTTGATGGAAAAACATGAGATTTTGTTTTGTTTTGCCTACACTTGACTAATGCGCACTCTTGGGAAAGCATGCAGTTGCTTATGTAAGCAGACTAAGCACACAGAAGACTCCTGTGTGCTTAAAAAAATGTCTGCAGCCTGCCAGAAAATGACTGATTATAAAAAGATAAAAAGGCTGGTCTTCTCTTCTCACAGAAACCACAGAAACATCCCACAATTATGTTATAATTATGTTATTATGTTTCTTATCTTTACTGTCATATCATAGATTGATTGTTTTTATGTCCTTAAGTAAAGCAGTTTTTACAGCAGAAGCTGTGGTTAGTATTTTATGTTGTTTTTCTCTGCTTCTTTTAGGTTATAGGTGTCCTGTGAATGACCATATCTCTGCTTCATCAAAACCCCTTCAACACTGTGATTCAAACCCAGGACAGACCACACAGCTGACTTCAAGAAACATCCCAAATGAGCCATAAGCAACTATGTCGTAGCTACCAGTAGCTTGGCTCCTTCCCCTGTTCACCCATTCCCTTATACCCCTGTCTTTCTTCCTCCCCCTCTCCCTCATTTTGCCTCCTGATGTTGTAACTTCTGCTAGTCACCAGCAGTGCCCCCTCTGACGTGATGAGCAGCCTGCCCCAGCAACATCATGGCAGCACAGGCTCAGAGCGAGATCTTAACTCCGCTGCCTCCACTGTCAGCCTCCCTTCAGTTAGAAAGAATCCTAAAAGGCGCCGTCTTTCCCTCCATTCACTGTTTGGTCGACGGTGCCGGCCTGACCGTGACCCCAAGCGCAAATCCAGGCCTCTGCAGGCCGGAGCTGGTGTGGACACTATCGTCAGCGCTGAAGCTGGGCAGACAGAAACTTTCCATGATAAAACCTCTGCCCACTCAGCACCAGATGTAGCATCATCTTCATCAGTGTCAGGCTCTTCATCAGAGTTCCTGGAATGCCCTTTGTGCTTACTGCGCCATGCACGTGACTGCTTCCCAGACATCATGACCTGTCACCACCGCTCCTGTGGAGACTGCCTTCGACAGTATCTTCGCATCGAGATCTCAGAGTCTCGTGTCAACATCAGCTGCCCCGAGTGTTCAGAGCGCTTCAACCCACACGACATCCGGATGATCCTGGGAGACCGAGCACTCATGGAAAAGTATGAGGAGTTCATGCTGAGGCGGTGGCTGGTGGCTGAACCTGACTGCCGTTGGTGTCCTGCTCCAGACTGTGGGTAAGAAATACAGCTTCAGGAATATATACACTACTAGTCAAAAGTTTGGACACACCTTTATGAATTATGCAACCTTTCTGGATTTCTATATGCCTTGATAGTTCATGGTGACAAGATGGCTTAAAAAAGGCTTTTAGTCTACTTGACATACAGCAGAAAGCTTCAACAGTCATAAAAGATAGGATTCAGGTCTAAAATTACTGTACTTCCACAAAGACTTCAACTTTTAGCACTACTCTGTCAGTTACCTAAGATGTGCTTGATGTTCCCTTCTTTGACATAATCAACACAAGTCCCAAAAAACAGTCTGCACCTACATCAAGGAAATTCAAAGGCTGCAGTCTGTCCTTTTGAAGTTCCCCCCAGCTTTTGCATCTATTCTGTGTTATAAATAACCTGCAGCAGTAAGACCTGTTTATTCCCTAGGCCTAATGAGTCAGACAAAAACGTATTGCACGAGTGAATGTGTCAGCACACTGTATCTGTCATGTTTGTGATGTCAGCAGCTGTACTTAATATACACATCTTAAGAAAAGGAGCATATTTAACCGGTCATATTGGCTCAGACAGTGAAAATTGTGAATAAAAAAAAGTAAAGGCAGATTAAAAAACTTAAAATGACCCTTAGCCAATAGCAAAAAAAAAAAGTATTGAATCAAATTGTTTCTGGTTTCTGTCTTTTACATGGAGGTGATAGTGTATGTGAGGGTCAGGCAAACATTACTTTTCCTTGCTTAGTAGGTCACCCTGCTTCACATTTTGCTCATTGCTCCATTGCAATGGCCTTGTTCTGTCATTGTACTTGTTCAAATGATCAGAAAGCATTTTCATTTATCTGAACTAGATATTGCTTCAGCCTTTTTCATCCTCATTGAAACAGGAAGTTTTGGTTGCATTGTTAAGGAATATGTTAAAGTGGATTTTAACCCCTTCAGCTTCAATTTTAGTTGCCCTCACATTTAATACAACAGTGTCTCTTCTGAGCCAGTGTTTTCATGTTGTTACAAAGTTACACAAGAAACAGTCCATAATAAGTCTCCTTTTCAAATATAAAATGTGTACTAATAGAGTTTGGGTTCTGTAGTCCACGTTCCCATTAATTAAGTTTTGAGTGTTTGCTGTTTTCCACCCTTCATTCTTCTCTCATGACTTTGTTTCACCAACACTGCTTACCCTGTCTGTCAGAATAATGACTTTCATGAGCTTGGTCCAGCTCCTCTTGCTCTGTTTCTCCCAACAGTTCGTCTCTGGCTCATTGCCACACTCTCCACTATTTAATGCTCTTGCTGTTGACTCCTGTATAATTGCACTCACAAGGTATTAGGATTTGTTGTTCAACAATCTTGTTTTAAGAATACTCTACAGGTTAAACACAAATCAGGCTTGGCTTTTGATTTCCAGTTCAACTAAATATTGTAAATAGTAAAATAAATGGGAAAACCATGAAAAAAAATGATAGTACACCTAATTTACATTTTTATTGCTCATTGACCTTTGTAACACCCAGTGAAACCTCTGCATTTGTCAATGCGTAGCTTGGCCCACTCTTCTTCAGCTGAGTTGAACACACTGTATTTTTCACACTGGCTCTTTTCCACAGATGTTAAATTGAACTTGACTTTATTATTCAACCATTTGACAGAAAGGCATTGTTGGTTCATTTATTGTAGTGTTGGGCTTATTTGGAATTAAAGAGGGCTTGTTGTTGAAGTTTTCTTGTTGTTGAACTCACTCTTGCTTGTCTAGTATCAACTGATATTATCACAATGTCCAATTGATTAAATCATTATCTCATTTAAACTAAGACCCTTATCCAGTTAATAGCTGTGTGTGTGTGTCTGTGTGTGTGGTATTTTAGTGCATTTTCTGACACAAACTATTGCATAGTAGGGACCAGTAGTCCTCATGGAGACCAAACCTTCATTTCTGAACAACTGGTTAGGGTTAGGGCTAAGACATGAACTGTGGTTAGGTTAAGGTTCGGATTAAGTATTTACTTGTTGATTAAGGTCAGAGGTAAGGCCTTGTTTAGTGAATGGAATGGAAGTCAGTACCGTGTCCTAAAAAGAATAGATATGTAAAAGGTTTGTATTTAAATAGCCCTTTTCTTGTCTTGATGACCACTTAAAGCTGCTTCACACTACTTTTTTTTGTCATTTGCACCCATATACTCACATTGGCATGTAGACTATTGTAGTGGGGAATTGAAACCACAACTTTTAATAAACACATTCCTTGAGATGGAAATAGTTCTAATATGTACTGTGAAATTATATAGTATTTGCACATTTTACCCACCCATTTTAATTATCCCTCACTGTTCCTATACTTGCCATTTTAGCTGTGCTGACCCCTAGTGCTGTGCTGAAATACAACACCTGTGCGCTCACTAGCAGCTACTAAAATCAGTTTGTCTCTGTTTTATTCGTGTCTCAGTTTCGCGGTCATTGCATTTGGCTGCGCCAGTTGCCCAAAGATCACATGTGGACGTGACGGCTGTGGGACAGAGTTCTGCTACCACTGCAAACAACTGTGGCATCCCAACCAGACATGTGACACAGCACGGCAACAAAGGGCCCAGAACCTCCAGCTGAGGAGCTTCAGGTCTTCCTCCCTCAGCTACAGCCAAGAGAGTGGAGCCGCAGGTAACTAGTTACTAACAAAAGTCTTAATGCCAATGCACACAGGCTAATTTAGCAAGTTTAAGATGTTGAACACCTGAAAAAATAATCTAACAATGTACCAACCCACCTACAGCACACCATCACATTTTTATCCTCAAAGTGTGTGCGGATGTTTTCACTTAAAAGGCTTCTCTGGCTAAACTGCAATCAACCTCACTAGGTGATGACATCAAGCCATGTCCACGGTGTGCGGCCTACATCATTAAGATGAATGATGGGAGCTGTAATCACATGACTTGTGCTGTCTGTGGCTGTGAGTTCTGCTGGCTCTGCATGAAGGAGATCTCTGACCTACACTATTTAAGGTGAGACAAAACAAAAACTGCAAGTACAGTTGTAGTAGTGTCAAAATCTATGATTGACTTTGAAAAAAATATATATTTTTACACAGTCTAAATATTACCAGCCTTTTCCACAGCTTTTAACTCTGTTATAATATGCACTGTCAAAATCTATGATTGACTTTGAAAAAAAATATATTTTTACACAGTCTAAATATTACCAGCCTTTTCCACAGCTTTTAACTCTGTTATAATATGTTAGCTTTTGTTTTATCAAAATTTTTGTTTCATAAACACAAATGCTCACACATACGTTTTCCTCTCAGTCCATCAGGCTGCACCTTCTGGGGTAAGAAGCCCTGGAGCAGAAAGAAGAAGATTCTTTGGCAACTTGGGACCCTGGTGGGAGCCCCTGTGGGTATCGCCCTCATTGCCGGCATCGCCATCCCCGCAATGATAATTGGTATCCCAGTCTACGTGGGCAGAAAGGTGAGCACTACTATCAGAAAGCTGAAGAATATATAACACAAGGATTCATAACTATCAATTTTTTTCAGACAAAGAAAAACAAAAAGAGATTATGACCAGAAGTTTGTAAAATTGAAATTATTATCAAGACTACAATGTTTAAGCATAAAAATGTATCTGTAATACACAGAACCTAATAGTCTTGTTTTATTTGTTTGTAAATTATAAGTTAGAAAAGCAAATCCCAAACTGCGGGGTGCTGTCCCCTAGTGGGCTGTTATGGTACTGCAGGTGGGCAGTGCTAGGTCATTAAGCATTAATAAATAATCATGTTATAATCATGTATTTTAAGTTATGTGTTTTATTTCAGACATTGTGACATTTTATGTTTAAGTATCTAGTATCAACTGGCCAGCATACAGGCCTAACATTTACATGCAGTAAGAGGCAGGAAGGTTTAGAACAACCTCAGCTGTAAAGCAAGACCCGGGAAATCAATGAATCAGCTTGGTTAAGTTTGTCTGCACAAAGAAAAGATAACTAAAAATATGTCCTTTTTAATAAAATCAAGACTCAATTGGATAGTCGTGGCAGTGCCAGTAGAACTAAGTCTAAGTGAACTACTTTGAGTGACTTGATGACCAATGAAAACAGTGACAGCCAATTTCCAGGACTTACCATTAAGGTTAATAAAACTGCCAACCATTTAAAAGAGGAAAAAAAAGGGGAAATGCATTGTATATACTCTTAATCCAGTTTATCAGGTCAATTACTTTTAAGATGTGAATAATAGACAACAGATTGTTTGGTCTGAGGATCACTTCTGCTGATATCGGGATATAATCCTTAAAGATAAAAGACTACATTTTGTCCCTCAGATCCATAACCGTTATGAGGGCAAGGACATCTCTAAACACAAGAGGAACCTGGTAATAGCTGGTGGTGTGACACTGTCTGTGATCGTGTCACCTGTGGTTGCTGCAGTCACTGTTGGTAAGCAAGAGCTGTGTTTTTTTATTTCCTTCGTTTCTTTTTCCACGGCACCATCTGTTCCTTAACTACATTTGAATTATTCACGAGGTTTTGTTTTCTTTGTGGGTCGTTAATAGAAAGCGAAGCATGTGTTCCAGCATCATCTGAGGTTTGAACATTGTCCCATAGCATTCATTACATGCCCTCCTGTCTTATCTATCTTACAGAAAAATTGAGACTTTTTTGTGTTTCGCGAAGAATTTGTCATATGATTTATTTGGTATTTACCCCTGACCCACATTGTGTTTTAAAAGTGTTTTTGCATTGTCTTTTTTAGGCATCGGTGTTCCCATCATGCTGGCTTATGTCTATGGAGTTGTCCCGATTTCACTGTGTCGGAGCGGTGGCTGTGGAGTGTCAGCTGGCAATGGCAAAGGGGTGCGAATCGAGTTTGATGATGAAAATGACAACATAGGCAGTGGGGCTGCAGCCACAGGTAAGTGCAACCTGCTGAAGTGACAAAGGAAAATGAAGAAACACAAGCAATATCAGATTTCATGAATGTGAATCTACAAGCTAGTGAAACTTAATACAAAATGATCATCACTTAGGAAAGGATATTACCACACAGGAACATTAGTATTATCTGCTTCTTGTGCAAGTACTATTATACACATTACCTTTTCATCAAAGTCTAAAATAAAACCTCACAATCTAGAAAACTTTTTAGCAACATGGAACAAGAGTTTTGCTATTTGCTTACACTGACTTGCCAACCCTGTTTGGCATGTTGGGTTACATGTGAAATGCTCAGCACTTGTTGTGTGTACACTGCAAACTATTTATAGCCTATGAAATATCACATTTGACAGGAGACTCCGATAAGTGCATGAGTTGTACAATAATAATTGACCATATCAGTATGTTGTTTCAGAATGCATAATATTTTTTACAGAATAAAGGTCAGTTAAATTGTTGGGAAAAGTCAAATGTATTCATGAGGGCTTTATCTGTTAAGATATTTCATCAGACACGATGCAAAAATAAAGTCACTGTTGCTTCTTTTCCGCACAGATACGACGTCTGTGGCAGAAACGCGGCTTAACAATCCCAGCCTTGGCGATGGCGCAAGTGTCGGTGGTCTGACAGGCCTGAGTCTCAGTGTCAGCGGGAGCCACATGGAGCGCTGTGGCATGAGCTCCACTCAGAGGGACAATATGAGTGATGATGCCAGCACCACAGCCCTCGCTGGGACGAGCATCACCGGCAGCCTGTCAGGCAGCTGCTACAACAGGTGAGTGAACCATAGTTTCCGCTCGCTTATCTTCAGCACAGAGGTTATGTTTTCAGCCAAGTGTGTCTGTCTGCCTGTTTAGGAGCAGCGTAACTCAAAAATTACAGGATGGATTTTGATTTGACTTGAAATTTTCTCTGTAGGTTGTGGCCCCCCAAAAAAAGTGATGAGAATAATGTGAACTCCGATTGAAACTCAAAGCAGCACAGCATGTACAAGTTGCACTTTTATAATCACGTCTTGTTTATTCTGGTGGGTCTTTGTGAAGTAGATAGTCATAGTTTTTGTTCTCAATGTTGAAATTGAGAAGTATGGTGTTATTTTTGTCACCACAGATAAATAAAATTAGTTGGCACTAGTTACTAGTGCCAACTAATTTTAGTCATGACACCAGTATTGATTCAAAGGTGAACTATACTTATTCCCCACAATACTGTAAAGGATGTTTTTGGTGATATTTGATATTTTACCATGGTTAATGTCTTAACAACTCTTTGTTTATTTGTTTGTTTTTTTTTACCCAGGATGGAAGTGCAGGCTGATGTCCAGAAAGAGCGATGCAGTCTGAGTGGAGAGTCAGCCACTGTCAGTCTCGGGACAGTCAGTGACAACGCTAGTACGAAAGCTATGGCAGGATCCATCCTCAGTGCCTATATGCCTCTGGAAAGGTAAACAGCCAGAACTTACTCATCCTACAAGCAGAAAAAATGTATGATGTTTTAAAAAAAAAAAAATCCCTGTGGTCATCATGTGAGTGAAAATCAATTAAACTAATTAGGTCAAAATATGTAGGAGATTTTTTGACTCATTTAATTTGAGTGTTTTGTAATTATGTAAGATTTTTGTAAAAATGTGAAGGTGAAACTATTCTATACTACTAAACTATTATTTTGCTGTGTGAGTCATTATTCGTTATTTTGCAGAGACAACAGTCTGGAGGTTCATGCAGATGTCGAGTCCAAACAGGAGAAGGTGAGACACTCCAGTGCCAGCAGCAGCCTGGATGAAGCAAGCTGTAGCAGCAGCACCATGGGCCTCAAAGGAGCCAGCGGTGGCTCATGCCCCTCCACCTGCAGCTGTATGCAACACGACAACCATGGCTGCCCCCCGTCTTCCTGGTCAAAGGAACCCTCCTCCCCTTCAAGTGGCAAGAAGAGCAACGGAGCGCTTTGGAAAAGAGCTAGTGGCAGCAAAGGTGAAACAAAAATGGATGAAGCACAAGGAGATATGGATGCTCAGCTCCTGGAGCAGCGTAGCACAAACTCCTCTGAGTTTGATTCACCGTCCCTCAGCGGCAGCCTGCCCTCTGTGGCTGACTCCCACTACAGCCACTTCTCCTCAGAGCTCAGCTGCTCAGACCCTGAAACCACAAGGCCGGTTCATCCACTCTGCTCCGCCCCGATGGACTCCCTCAGTCATCATCCAGTGACCGCCTTCAACGACATCACCTTCACACCCATGCCGGAGGTTGAAAATGACCACCTGGAGCATAACCCACCACAGAGTAGCCATGCGGCCTTCACCCACCATCTGGTATCTGCGTCTCCGCCCGCTTCTCCTAAAGAGGGAAGTAGTGACATGTTTCTGTTCATCAGTGAGGAGAGTGTAGGTGAAGTGGAAGACACAAAACCAGAGGAGGATAAGAGCATAAAAGAGAGCACCAGTAACGCGGCAGTCGAACCTGTAAGCCTGACGAGGAAGCGCTGTATACAAACAAATATATGAAGCAAGTCCTCCGGCTGTTGGCTTCGTCACCTCTGCAATCTCAGTTAGCCTTATCACCTAATTTCACTCTTAACTGAAGCAGTCGCTTTATCTTTGGGAGCCAGGTGGTCATGTTTATTATTGTATTATATTTTTATCTGTTGTGGAGGCAGGACGTTTACATGAATGTGAGACAGTAAAGTAATAGAGTTGTTTAAGGTGGAGAGAGATCTGTTATTAAAGAGAGTAGGAGCACAGAAAAGTCAAAGCAGGTGGGTCAGTGTTATTTAGTGGCACGAGGAGCAGATTTGAGACATCTGTTGTTGAAGCTGGTGCAGCAAGATCTAAAGAAAGTAGAGCTGAATGCGTGTGGAGGAGTTTTGAGCCAGTTATCAGTATGATGAAAAGCTACAGAAGGCTGTAGTTACCCCGCTGTCATGATGATCTACAAAGTCTGACGTTTTCAGTCTGTACCCCTCAATGATTTTCTGAATCTGTCCTCAAGCTAAGGCTGGGAAATATTGCCTGAAACGCTTCACTTTTTTCATACACTAAACTTGATTCACCACGTTATATACATTTTTTAAACAAAGAAACAAGTTTGCATATATTTAAAAGATAATGGTTTTAAAATACAACCAACTGCAAACCTACCTGCTGCCGTTCAGTCGTATTAGAGCAAAGTTTGCTGTTGGCAGTGGTTTGCTTGATGTCTGACACTTCAAAACTGAACCAGGCTACTGAGGAGACTGAGCCTTTATTTTATAGGAACAAACTCTTCCCTCCTTGCTACCATCTTGTTAGTCTCTCTGTGGAAATGCTGGGGGAGATGAGCTGCTGTGCTGCACCACTATGAACTATGAAAACCCAACAGGAACAGAGGTGGAATTTAAAGAGAAATCAATTTTCATTAAAAACAAATCATCCTATACAATTCATTTCATTGATTAATCGGCCAGCCCTACCTCTAGCCAGCCTTTACCCTCTCCTGATTCCAACAAACAGCAGAACTGGATAGGAACAGGTAAAATGTCTGACATACTAGTAGTGGCAAAATAAGCTGCTATTCTACCTGTTACCTGTTTTCCTTTGTCACATCTGCAGAAATCTGGCTTTCTTCTGGGTTTGCATGAACCAGGGAGGGAGGGAGAGTCACTGTGGTCCACCTCTGTGCCACCACTCCATTCTGACTTCTTAAATGACAAACACCACAGCTTAAACAAATAGTAGTTGAAATTAAATGGGACCAATCAGCACAGCAGATTTTATTTGTCCGTAATCATCTATAAAGAGGTAATTATTATTGCTTTTGTGTAAAATGTGACTTTTTTTGTGCTACATATTTTCTTATTTTTATTTTCCATTTTGGGAAAGATGGTTATAATGTTGAAGCCCTGTGTTGGGTCCAGACTCTTAAGTTAAATCTGGTGGGAATCGTGTCGACAGTGACTAAAAACTGTCTGTAGCCCCTTTTCAGATTTATTGTTTATTAAGCTTCTGTCTGCTGTGTTAAAAAATGTATTTAAGGTTGCACCAAGGCAAGAAGCTAAATCCTTTCAAATTTTCTTTTATTTAATTTTTTTTTGTATATAATTTAAGGGTAAGAGGGATATGACGGGTCCTATAAATGCAAAAAAAGAATTTACTTTTTGTGCATGAAATAATTTCCAGGGCTTGTCTTTAAAACTGGATTACCATCCAAACAATGTATTTGCAATAAAAAAACAACAACTAAGCTTTAGTATAAGAAGAGCTAATGTGTCCAATCACGGAAATACGTCAGCATTATTGTAAAAATTAAATGTGGTGCAATGAAAAATTCTTGTGTGTTGGAGCATATTTAGCGGTTTAATAATCAGTAGTGAATGTACAGTATTAAAGTCACTTTTTTGATTCACCCTCAGTTATGAACAAAACAAAATGATCATTTCTGTTTCTGAGCTTTGGGTGTAGTTTAACAACAGTGTGTTGAAGGTTGATTCTTATATCCTTGCAAATGATTTTATATTTGTTGGATCCACAGTGCCTTTTGGAGGGGAAATCCTTTGTATTCTGTTTATAATTATTTTATCAATCTCTTTCTCTTCAAATGAGAAGCACAGAAATCATAAGTGACCGATCCACTTTCATGTCATAAAATGTTTGAAGTGCATGTGGATATTTACCTTTCCCCCCCCCCCCTTTTTTTGTTTACCTTTTATTTACCTACAGTTACGGTCAGTACAGTATCGGATTGAAACTTCATTTGGGTGAGAACTGTTTTAAAACTTGTGACCAAAGTGTTCAGGGTGAAGTGAGCAATAATGTGGAAAATGTTTCTCTGAAGTAGCCAAAGTTTCAAAGTTGTTAAGAGTTTAGGGAGATTATGCAGTATGTGTTGGCAATAAACCTCGTCTTATCCAAAGTAGCCAGCATCATGAGTTTCTGAGTACCATAATACTAAAGCTACATCCTGTGTTCATCACCAGAGTAGCAGTAGTGACATGACTACATTTTGCAGGTTTTTCCCACCACCTCCCATCAAAAGAAACCTTTAATCCTGTGAATTTTATATTATTATTATTATTTGATGCCAGGTCTATTTTTTTAAACTTGGTTTAAAATCAGTTCATGATGTTTAAAAAACAACTATATTTCCGTATAATTTGCATGTTAATGCATATCCTTAAACAATAAATTTCTCAATCAAGCCTTCTTGTCTGTTTTAAATTTATAAATGTATTTTTCTGATTGTACAACACTAATGCAGTCGTGTAGAATTAGCAGCTCAGCTTAAGCAGTCGTGGTTCAAGGAAACGATAACCTTCCTTATCATTGGAGACGAAACTATTTCCAACTTCCAACGCGGGGACCTGTTTTTTAAAACTACTGGGACCCAAGGTTTACAACCAAATCTGTAACACTTAATATCATTTTGAACTGGTAAATAAATAATTTCATTTACGCATGTTTTTTAAAACATACACATAATTCTTAACAAAAGGGTTGGGAAAATTCAGCTCATTTATTTGGGGATCCCCCGAAAAATCTGAGGGTCCCAACCTCATCTGTGAGAGTTGATTTATTTTTTTTTTTTTTAGGAAGAAAGGCACATTAAAAGCATTCCCATTACAGTTTATTATTTACAGTTGCATCCAAACTATTTACATACAGTACATGCTTTTACATTCAGAGAAGCAAGACACTGATAAAGCCTTGTGTCAAATAAATTTGTATTTTATGTTGGGTTTTAAAGAGGAAAAACATAGTTATGTACAAGTGAAATAACAGCCGTGGCACATTGTGCTATTCACACATTTGCATGAGCTGATGGGACGTTTAAAAAAAAAAAACATAAGGTGATTTCTATTCAAATGAAAACAAAAACGGCTCCAAAGGTGTATGAAAACCTTCTCAGCCGCACAGGGGTTTTTTTTAATTCTGGTTAATTAACCCTCTGCTCAGGTTACACTGGGAGCAGCTGCTGTACGTTGAGACACACTGTGCTTCAGCTCTAACCGGGTTAAATAAGTGAAAACACCTCTGCAAGTATCATAAAACTGCTAAAAATGTGAGATTTCAAGTTGTACATTTTGTTATTTGATTATCTGTCTTCCCTTCTGCTTCCATCTTGCAATGTGTTTTTTTTTTCTTCTTTACCTTCATTTTTGCCTTAATAGAGGAAAACCAAGCTGAAGGTTGGAGAACAGTTATTTACCCAAATGATGATGATCAGCCAATTAAAGACGAGTGGTACTCCATCGAGCACATACCTCAGCCTGTTGTACGTAAGATTCCCTGATTTGTGTGGTGACAATACTTGTACACATTTGTGAATATCCAGCCACTAAACATGCCTGAATATTTAAACCAAAAATCCAGATCCTGATTTTTTTTTTAACCCTGCCTTTGTTAATTAATTGAAATAAAACAACAGACATAGGTTAAAAAGTTTATTCAGACTGAAAATGGCTTCCACAGAATTAACCCTTCATTGGGACCGTTTTGCTTGGAGCTGTATCAATCGTTTGGCTCTATAAAGTGATATATAATCACCATATAGCAATGTTTACTGTGACATGAATGTGGCTGAATAAATCTTGATCGTACAGGATTAGGTGAGGGGTTCTGCAAAAACAACAGATACAGTAAGTGGATGGATTTTTTTTTTTTTTTATCTAAAACCAGGAAGGCTGCAAACCTTATGATTAGCAACGACCTCAACACTGAGGTCACAGTGTTTTGGATATTTTACTAAAGGTAAATGAGTATTTTACCATTTTAAATTCCAGTTTGATTGCAGAAGAAACATTCCGAAGACTTTATTGAAAGAGCAGTGATGTCATGGCTCTGTCACCAGGCAATAGATCTAGACACCTCTATACTCAGAACAGGGTTCCCACACCTTGGCTGACACCAATCTCTTCAAATTCAAGGAAAGAATGTGCCGACACAGGGCAACTTGTAAGAGCTGCTTCGTCCATGGCGTCCACTTTTACTGATGTGCAGCACGCTCTGCATCTGGACAAGTGATTGTCCTTGGGATCTTGGGTAAGTCAGTGTAATTTTCTTTGGTGAGACAGAGATGATGGAGCTTGCGTTTTCCAGGCATCATGTCACTTGCTCTCTCTTGCTTAACGTTACCCGCTCATTGTGCTGCATAGGCCCTAGTCTGTACATCAAGCAATGCAGGGCATGAAACGGCAGGTGACGTCGTAACAAACAAGGGCTTCGTCTCTGTCTTGCACAAAATGTAAGCACTTTCCCCTGACCCCTGTATATTAAGGGCAATTTTCAAAAACTTTCAAGGGCCTTGAGAAGGATTTTAGGGACCCGTGGGAGCCCTGTGAGAAACTGTGCACCCATCTGACAGTGGGCCGACTGTAACAGCTTCATATTAGCAGCAGCTATGGTATGGTAATATAAATAGGTGTAAACAGTGACACAGTTGGAAGCTTTGATACACAGAAACGTACCAAGATGATTAACGACCTATAGTGAACGTTTCCAATCTCTCTGGGCCTTCCTCATTTTTACATACCCTTTCATTGTCACCTCACTGAATCATTTTGAAAATAAACTCAAAAAAAAAAAAACACAAATTAAAACTCAACCTTGGCATATTTCATTCTGCCCAGTAGAAATTTCAATAAGGCACACATTATATCCCCTCACTCTTATTTTCCACCTTACCTCAACAAAGAACAGTGTGCGGCAGCGTGGTACATGAATCTGTATATACAATGCATTACACCATAATGTGAATGTCTTTATATTGCAAGCAGGTTAAGCACTTTGACATGTTTTCTTTTTTTAAAAAAAAAAAACAAGGCTGCCTGTTATTGTGCACTCAGGAGTTGCGGTGCAGTTTGCACATGTTGCAGATGCTGCCGACCTCGAACCGTAGTCATCCGAGGAGCCTGTCCTAGAAATGACCACCAGTCATTTCTCTTTTCACAGGTCTTACTTCAGTTGACGGCTTTAAAAAGAGCCTTTTTTTTTTCCCTCCACAGCTGCTAGAGTATAATTCAAGTCCATACCTGTGTCATTCCTCTGCCTCTATTTTGATCCACAGAGAGACATCAAACCTGGAGGACGTCAGCAATTCGCTCAGATATTTTGCAAACTACAGCTGAAGTAAATAAAGTTTTTTTTTTTTGTGAACAGGAATCTCTTACCCTTGGCGCGTGTGCGGCGCTCTTCATCAGGCTCTGTCTCAGCAAACCCGTCACCGCCTCGAGCTCCTGCTCGGCCTCCCGGACGTTGGGGTCGAGCTGGAGGACTTCCTGCAGGTCAGTGCTGGCTGACAGATAGTCCTACATGTGCGGCCAAACACAAACACACACATGTATAGACCAGAATTAAACCCCCCCACCAAAGCTGCAAACACTTCCAATCCCACATATTGGAATAAGATAATGCAGTGGGTTTTGTCGTCAGGTGTGACAGGCACCTGTAAACCTTTATGAGCCAGAGCTCGTCTGTAGAAGGCTTTCTTGTTGCTGGGCTCCAGCTGAAGAGCAGAGTCACAGTCCTGTTTGGCCTCTTCGAAGCGATTCAGCCTCAGAAAGCAAATGGCTCTGGAGTCAAAGAGCGACACATGTTGGGATTTTACTACGAGTAATGACACTTAAGCCCACATTTTCACTGAATGTTCATGTAATTATGCAACAAAAGGAAAGCTATATAAGGTCTAAACTATAACACGACATTACACTACAGTTACATGACATGGTAAGAGCATTGTAATGTTGTAGTAGGCAGGTAATATTATGGTAATACCTTCTCATCTCTAAAACAATGTCTAGCTTGGTAATAATAAGAGAGACAATGTGGAAATAAGGTAATATTAATATTAATTAATAACAGTAATACACGCTCTTATATCCAGATAATTGTTCATGAGAATTATAACTATGCCATCAGTGTAATTCCTTCACATGGAAATTACTCTGTAGTTGCTATAAAAAATAAGATAGTATAACCATAATATTACTTGCCTATTTCAAAATTATTACCGCACTATTATAATATTGACACTGTACTATGATGTTTTTTTTTTTAAAAAAAGTCTTGAAATTAAGTGAATTGTGTTGAGTTTAAACCATCGCCAGCATGTTTTTTTGTTTTTTTTGTTTGTTTGTTTGTTTTGTTTTTGCTCAAGAAAAATGAATGTCTTCAGACTCATTCACTGACCGCATGTGGATAACATTTGTGCGTCTATCGAAACCACAATTGAGAGGGTTACTGTCACCATGACACCATCCACCTGTCACACATTGACGCATCTTTTGTTTTATTTATCTGTCCATATTATCGTTAATCCGCCAAAGTGCAAATACGCCAGCCTCGTTCTTGTTTGCAGCCACAGGGTGAAAACTTGAACAAATGCATGAGACTCCCAATTCGACTGCGAATTCATTTGTGACTGTAAATGTAAAACTACGCCTGCTTTTCAATCTTTCATAAAGCCATAAAACAAACGTCACATTAAACTTATGATAAAATCGTTTTAGCAAATTATAGAATGGGTTTTAAAATCTGGAGTGGCTGCTCTCAGTCTTGCACAAAAGAGTACATTTGGTCTTGATGGCATTATGAACAGATGAGTTGAGACCTTGGTGATTATGTGGTGCCGTCTACTGTCGTTGTGACGCACAGCTGTACTCTGACCTTGAGGCCGAATGGCTCTTCTCTGTGCTGTGACAAATAATCTCCTGGTCCTAAAATGTAGAACTCACGAGGACAGCATCCAACTGTCTTCCTTGTGATCCTGCTTTGGAAGGACGAGGCTTGAAGTTGCACAGTAGCGTTGTTTCATGCTCACCTGTTAGTGTAGACAGCACACTCGTCCGGTTTTATGGCGAGACATTCGCTGTACTTGTCCAGTGCCTCCCGGAAGTGACCTTTCTTCACCAGCTCGTTGCCTTTCTGTTTCAGCAAATTGAACTGAGCCTCTTTTCTCCTGGCTATTGACGGGGAAAAGAAAAATCAAACGTGAGCAAAATGAAATAAATAAAAGAGATTGAGCTGAGATTTAAAAGCAGCAACACTGGAGGACTCACTGGGTCTTGTGCTTTAAATGTTTGTTGCTCTAAGGACAAAAAAGCTGCCAAAACGCAGTAGACCAGCACTGTATCAACATTTTTATTGTTTTTTTTAAAGGGGGCGGAGCCAGATCAGTGAGCACTTTATACACTACAGGCTTTTTGATACACAAAACTATCAAAGAAGTTGTTTGTTTTTAGTGTGTTACTATTAATAATCCTTTTGATGGGTCAGAACAAATGTAATATGATGGAACTAAATATAATACAACCTTAATTTTCTCTAATTAAAGGTTACAGATGCAGAATCAGACTGTATTGAACATGCTTGTTTCCTCCCATCAGTTCAGCACCAATGGATGAGATTTGTCAGCAGCATTCTGAGTTAGCCTAAGTCAGACGACCTGCATACTGAGCGCTCTGCTGTGCTGAGAGAGCCAGAAAATCCAGAAATCTACAAAAATCCGGGCCTGGCCGTTAACGAGCCACATAATAATTGATATAAAGTCTAAATTATAAGAAAACTGACTCAACACTTGGCTCATTATTTTTCCTGTGACGTCTGCTTTTAGTACTAACAACACCAGCCGTCAACAGGCATTCTATTCCAGAGATCCATTTATATCTGAGAAAAGAAATAGTGCAATAAAACACATTCCAGTTCATTCACCACTGCAGAGGTTACGAATGGAAAACAGTAACAACACAACAAGTCAATCTCTCAAAGTCAAACCTCACACAGTTTGATACACTGAAGAGAGCAAACCAGGCTCTACACCGGCAGAACAGTTGTCAGCATCAGGAGAGCAATAACATTTTTAACTTTTAATTTCAACATCATCAGCAGCTCAACTACAGTGCAAGGCCCGTGGCTATGTAAAGCACAATGCTTGCTTACATCAGCTCTGCACAGAGTGGCAGTGCGAGTGAAGTCAGCTCCACTCCACCTGTAATTCGTCTGTAGATGCAGCCAATCAAGTGTTTTACCACTTGTTTTCGTCTTTTACCTGCTTCATTATTTGTTTAATGGTTCCTGATGTTCAGGCTTCAAGATTTTAGCTGCTATTTGTAAAAGTACAGTAATGGTTTGAGTGCCTAAGAAATTTTATGCAGGCGTCCTGACTCGACAGTATTAAAGAAACGGTAAGAAACAGAATAAATAATAAATAATAAAGGAAAGAAACAAGGCTATATCAACTGTACACACATGCAAATACAGTTAAATACTATAAAATATAATAATACATGCTGCATCATTTAGGGCAGCACGTATTATTACATTTATATTGCACCTGACTGGTCCTTATTTATATAATTTATTATTAATTGCAAAATAAATATGTGGGAAAGTTACTGGTAAGGATGAACTGATTTTAACTATAAGAGCAAGAGTTTCCAACTGAGGAAATATAAGTTGGTTATTTTTATTTATTTATTTATTTATTGTCTGATGTACAGCACTTTGCTTCAGTTGTTTTTAAAGTGCTTTATAAATAAAGTTGGATTGGATTAATTTGTATCACATAGCTTCTCAAATGATAAACAATTGACAAAATAGGATTTTATCAGTTAATATGACCTGTTTAACACTGACAATAACTTTTTTCCTCTTTTCTTAGATGAATACTCTGCTGTGTGGTACTGTAAGGATATTTATTCTCTTTGTCTCTCTGTCCGGGGCCCGCAGGTAAAAAATAAGCTCATATATAATTCTGGTGCAGCCACAAAGCTTTACATTGTCCTGTTTTGAAACTTTTCATGTGCTGCACACAAAGTGTATTGCTCTGTTTTTATACGTGCATGTGCTGAAATGAGTTTAAATGTATGATACATGTGGAGTCTTCTAGTCTGTTTGAGCAGGAGCCGCCAAAAAGGAAACCTGACCTGGATTGTTCCATTACAGCAGCACTATGCTCGGTGTAGATCCCCTTCCATCTGCATTATTGATTACTAGTTCAACCAGACACACACACACACACACACACACAGCAGTCCAGTCCTTCACTGACTTCTGCTGCTTCCTGATTCTATAATTCAGTGGTATACTTCAAATTTTAATTACCTCAATTACTTTGACAGTATTTAGATAATTTGCTTGGCCAGCTGTGGTGGTAAATGAAACCACATAGATAAGCCTTAAACCTTAGGGTTTATCCTTAAACCTTATATATGACCTTAGATATTTTCTTATTTTACATCATGTGTATAATATTTTTATTAACAGATAAGCTAATAGCCATTTATCACTTGAGTGTATAAATATTATATTTTGATTTGGTGGAACTTTATGCCAACAAGGCTAAGTAAACTAAATATGTCACGTAAGAAAAGAAGGAAGTCATCAAATACAATAGAAAACCTGTAATTTTGATTTGTTTAAATATGTATTCTGTGGGATGTATGTAAAAACTTTGAGGTTATACATATGGTCTAAATGCATTCTAAAATATATCCACTTTTAGAGGACAAACTCCCACTTTGTACTATATAAAGTTAATTATATGTTTTAATTAGAGGTGTAATTAGGTGTTTTATCCTAATTATATTGTTATTATAGCCCTTGTTTTAATACTGACCAGGGTATTATTCAATACTTTGATGTTGTCATCTTTTCTTATATAATTATCTTTATATAAGTTGCACATTATTTTCAAACACTAAATGCTTATTTATTTTTATATATTGACCTATTGCCATTCAGGGGAGAATGGGTGGCATGACTTTCTGATTAATGTTCCCCTTGTGATTTTATTCTGTATTCCTTTTTATTAGGAAAGGACACTTTTCTTAAGCTTGAAAAGTACTACATAAATAAAAATCACTGATTATAAATGATTTTATTCTTATGTAGTTCACAGTAGCGTCAGAGGAAGTGACGTGACTCACCCTCTTCCTGTGCAGCTCTGGCGGCTCGGGCCTGGGCCAGCTCAATGCTGATTGGTTTCTGTCTGTGTTGCTGCTGGACAGACAGCGGGACGACGGGAATCTCTGGAAGCTTTTCTCTCCACTCAGGCCCGTCCTGCTCGATCAGCATCTTTGTGATTCTGAAGAAAGAAGAGACAAAGAGCACAAAAGAGGTTTTGATGTGAGATTTGGATTCGTTTGATTAATGCTCTGACCACTGTACAGATTACTTTAATGATTGCTGCAGAAAATGACATGACAGTCATAATAAACTCTCCCAGTATTACAGTGAGTTTAGGAGATGTTGAGTGCAGCCTTCTTCCCTCTGGGTTGCCTCCTTCAATGATGGTCTTTTTCCCTTTTGGAATGTATTTTGAATATATAAATAACTATTTAAATCTTTGTTTACGCCTTCTTGTGCCATAAACTGTTATTGATGCTGTGTTGTGTTGCTTAAGTTTTTTTGGTGGTACTTTATATTGTATGAGTGATTTTGAAGTAAATAATTTCCAAGAGTAATAGTATTAGTGGAAATTTAAATGAAATAATCAACATTTTTGGTTATCTGTGGTGTTCACACTAAAACTCTTTAAAAAGTTAGTTATTTCCCTCACTTGCTGCAGCACACCCATCAATTGCAATATTGTAACAGTCATAATCGACTGATTATTTTTGGCCACAGTGAGGATCTAGGTTCCTCGGTTGCATCCTTCCAGGGTCAGGATTTGGATTACCTTTTTTGCTTTCACTGTTCTTTGTCGTCCTATTAACCTGAACAGGACAGCAGCTGATTTGTCCTGATCAGGAGACACATGACAGGTACTGCCACATCTTGACCCAGTCAAAATAATAAGGCTCTTAAGGAAGATCAAAAATATATAAGTGTAAAAAGTTTTTCATGCCTGTTACGACCCCAGGGTCGTGGGTTCCTTTTTCCTTCTATGCATGAGTCTGCATGTGAGTGTGTGATGAGTTGCAGGTGTGCATGTTTGAGATGTGTGTGAGTGTCTAGGTGGATCCTGAGAGCTGATTGGTCCTGAACAGGAGGTTCCATTATAAGAGGCCTGATCATCTCAGCTGCAGGGACTTCCTTTGAACCACTCTCAGACAGACTGCCAGCAGACATTTGTGTACTTGTTTTTAATAAACCTTTAAAATAGTTCCTTTAGTGTGTTACTGCTGGTTTTGTTGGGAAGAGGGAGTCTCCACACTTTTGTGATCAGGTTTACCCCTAGGCCTGGTCGTAACAATGCCACATAAATATTATAATAATTGAGCTAAATGAAAATACAGTGAAAGCAAAAGCTTTAGAATGTGATTTTATCATATGGTTCCCAGCACACTTTGAAACTAGAAAGCATAAATAGCTCCCAGTCTTAATTAAACAAAAGCCAGACACAGGCAGCTAGTGTATTCAGCTGATTTGACCTGACCTGTGGACACTGTCGTGAGCCGCCTGCACTCCTGTGTCCATCTGCAGCACCGTCTTATAATCCACGTAGGCTTTTCTGTAGCGCTCCAGGGACTCGTAGGCCATAGCTCGGCGTAACAGGGGCTTCAAGGAGTATGGCTGCAGCTCCAAAGCCCTAAGAGGATCAGGAAAATGCAGGGACAGAGGATGAAACCCTCTACACCTACAGTGTTACAGGAGGGATGATCTAAGACTTTCCATTTATAAACATGTGAGGAGTACAGAGGGATTCCTGTCAAATCAGTGATAAAAAAAAAACTGTGTGCATCAAAAACTGCTGTTCCATTTATTCATAGCACTCTAAAAGATTCAGCCTATAAGCCAAGCTTCTGTTTGAGTCTCTGTTTGAGCAAGTGGTCACCGGCAGTCACACAGAGGGCATTGTGAAGTAATTACAAAGCAAATATACAATTTTCAAAGGCACAGGATGTGAATGGAAAAGCACATTTACTTTTATAATAAGCTCCTCTATTATCCCTCTGAATTTTTTTTGAATGATGAATTCAAATAAACATCGGGGTCCAAGAGACCCCGGCCATTATGATATTCTGTTAAAGAAAAATAAATTGCAAACAATTATAACAAATCAAAAGTTACAAATGTAAACATAATTTTCTGAATATAGCACTATATAACAGGTACTGATGTAGTTATTCTAGAGTGAACACTAATAATGTTTATAGCAATCTATAAATGCAAGAAACGTCTGTCTGACTGTTATTTGCACTGCTGTCCAGCTAGTTGCATGACAGGCTTCCCACTTGGCAGGTGGCTAGTCTAGGGTCAAGTTTGATGTTGTTTGGATAAGAAATGCAAGAGATATTTATAGAAATGCATTATACAGTATACCGCTAAGAGAGCCACTTTTGCCCCTTCACACACAGTGTTGTCTGAATTATTTCTATCTGTCATAATTCTTTATTATGTTCAATGTAAAAATGACAAAAATCAAACAATCAAATTGCTGTGTAACAGTAACAGTGACCATTTAAACTCATACATTGAACAGGGACTGCATTAGTTGCTTGTATCCTGCGTCCTTAAACTGAAAACAGGCTCTGTCAAGCAATACTATCAGACACGACTGAGGGAGCGTTTGTGTGTCTGAAGTTACAGTGCATAAAAAGTATTTGTACCATGAAAATGCTGCATGACCGCATTTTTCGAACAGCAGAATAAATAAATTTAAGATAAGAATACATTTATATTTTAAAGTTACACTCTACAGTTTCTTCTTAAGCTGTACAATAGGTGGGGTAGAAGTTAAATGATCAGATTTGTCTGCAAATGAACACGTAGCTCCATAAAAACAGACAAACACATATCTGGTCACTGGTCACGTACTTGGTGCAGTCCTCTATACAGTCTGTGCTGTTTCCATCCTTCAGGTAACAGGCGGCTCTGTTGGAGTAGAGAATACACAGGTCTTCTGGACTATCAACGCCTGCAGGGGAACAATAACCACTCATCTGAAAGACCAGACACTGGAACAACACGTGAGTCATCTTTGAACTATGTATAAAATATTTAAGTCAACACTTGCTCCGCTGTGTTCTCGGTGAATTGGATTGAGAGCTCCAGACAAAAGTGAAACCAGGACACAACACAACACAACAACAGAATCAATTCAATTGAACGTCATGAGACTGAGCAGAGAATGCTGAGAGGGAGAATAGTGGACGGATGAATGGATGTGTCCTTCTCGCAGAGTGAGTCCCTCCTCTGTCCTTTCTCTGCTGAACCTCTTTTTGCAGTTTCACAACCTCTAGCAGAGCACCAGTCGCGATACACTGCTTCAGAGCCCCCAAAACTAATGTCAGCACACAGAACTGCAATCTATCTAAGATTTAATTTTCAAAAGAATCAATCAAGCGATCAATCTCCCACTGTAAAGTTATGGTGTCTGTCTCCAGTGCTGCAGAACAATCTGAAGACTCTTGCCAGCTGTGAGATTCAAAGTTGGCCCAGTGCTCTTTTAGTTAAAAGTCAAACATAAACTAAAACATAAACTGTACATTATACATAATCCTTTTTATATATCCTAACATTCTATGAACTAAAATAAGCATTTTCAATATGCTTCAATTAAGCATCATATAATTATCTTGCACAAGTGTTTTTACAGTAGAAATGTGCATTTGAAATGTATTAATCAACATTTATATTTGTCTTTGAATGAAACTCAAAGGTTGTTGATTCTAAGAAAACAAAACTGTTCATATTTTCCTCACCTGCTGCCATACAACCATCAATGGCCTGAGTGTACTTTTCCAAAGCATCTCCAAACTGTCCATGTTTGAAGAGATGGTTTCCCTCATTCTTCAGGCGAGCCAGGTGAGGAGGAAGGGCCCCAGCAGGAGCGTCCAGGTAACTTGTGTCCGCTGCGGGGCTGCTCTGCTCCTCTTGTCCACCAGTAGGGCCGTTTTCTCTCTGTGTGCCATTGGCCACCCCCTTCTTTGGAAATCCCTGAGTGTGGGGCTTGTCCATGCTGCCTCCACCCCAGCTTCTGGTCCCATTCCCTGCTGTGGCCTGATCCAGTTTCGCTCCTCCACTGCCTGAGGGTTTCTCCTGCGTGTTCCCCATAGCTGCACTCCCTCTGCAGTATGTGCAAACTCTTCCTGCCTCCCTGCCGACACCCTCTCTCTGAACTGCAGCTTCATCTGTGCCTGGCTGGGGATTTCTGTGAGACACGCCCCCCCAGATGGGACGTCAGCTGTTACGTCACAGAAGGAGGGAGGTGCCATCAGTGATGCAGTGCTGCAGTAGGACAGCTATCATGGGACACACTCAGACTTAATATTGAATCATTTAAAGGTCCAATGTGTAAAATGATTAAATTAATTTCATTTTGCAGAACTTGAAGAAAATATGATATGATGTTTGTAAATACGCAATCACCTGATTGTATGAATTGAATGTTTTTCATTACTATAGAATGAGCCTTTTATATATTTAGCCAGGTCAGCTTTATGGAGGCTGCCATTTAGGGTCCCCATATTTTTACAATAGCCCACAATGAAGAACTTAAATGTCTTTTGAGTTTTGATGCTAACTGAAGGCTTCATGGATTCATAGGAGGTGAGGGATATTCAGCTGCAACATACAACTTCACCAATAAATGTTGCTACATATTACACAATGTAACTTAAAGTGGAATAAGACAATAATATTACAAGAAATGAATGTAATATATAACATAGTCTGGAATAACAATCAAATTATAAGCTTCATGCTATTTATTGTCAATGGTCAAATAAAAATATTTTTATTTTTTCACTGTTTTTTTTTTTTTAATTACACTTTATGCCAAAAAATGAAATTGCATACAAAAAACTCTAAATCAAGAAACTCACAGAGGGTTAAAAGTTAAATGGTCGTGAAATACACAAGACAAACCAGCATGTGTCTGTTCATGCATGAGCCAAAATACATTTGTGTGTGTTTTTAATGCCCTGAGCCCATAAAACAAAAAAAAAAACTTTTGACTTTAAAAACATTTGAGTTTTCTAATGTTTTATTTGGGCATAAAATGTTCATTTTATTCTGCATAGTCTTCCCCTCCAAGAGCGGTGTCCAATCCTGCCATAGACACCAGCAGTGGTCCTGCCCACTCTCTCTCTTCAAAATAATTACCTATTTTCCATCTTCATTGTGCTTATATTGAAGCCAGCATACCAATAGGAACCAGCTAATCTGGCCCTGCTGACAAAGAAGCAAAATACATCTGCCAGCACATTTAAATCTCACTAACAGAGCATTTTCATACATTTGCATTTCCTTTTAATAGCAAGAAATATAATCTGTGCTCCCTAGGTAGGTAGGTAGGTAGGGTGGCAGCTTTTGGTGCATAATAGAAAAATAAAAATTAACAGGACAAGAAACTGCTGCAATTATTATATTTTAAAATTCATTCTTATTAGAGTGAAAGAATAAAAACTTAAAAAAAAACTTTTACTTTATTACCAGATTTGAAGTGAAATGTGATCATATTTATGATTTCTCCAAAGTTAACTGTGAGAAAAAGACTAGTGTCCTTTACTCAAAACATAAAAACAACATGAGGCCCTAACCCACAGTCAAAAAGTGAAATAAATAAATAAATAAATAAATAAACAGGTTATATGATTTGGGAAATTTCCTTCCAGCTTCCAGCTTCCTGTCTGGAATTATTTAGTTGTTACCATTTAAACATGATAATTAACAATAATGAAAACGGTCAGTCTAGGAAAGTGAAATCATGTTTTTAATGAACCAAATCTTTCAATCAATATTGAGCAAAAAGGAAAAAATACCGCTTGATTAGAAAATTATTAGATTTAACCATAATTTCTAAACATGGGATCAGATTTTATTTATTTACATGCAAATACACCACCAACAGCACACAATAACAATAGTCGAAACAGCTTCTCTCGTCATCTTCATCTGGCATCAAAAACAACCACTGAATTCAAACAGTCAAGGAAATACAGTAATTTTAGAACTCAATCATAAATGATTTATAAAATGAATTTGCATTTGCTTAAAACCCTACATTTTTAATATACTCTCACAGTGTAGCGTAATGGTCTATCTTCCCCTCTTGCACACATACATACACACACACAGAAATTTAAAGGATACATCTCTTTGTTCTCTTTTTGTACATAATTCTGTAGCCACACTCTCTGCATCGGATTGGGTCCCGGGCTTTAATTTCATTTTCAGTGTGACACTCTGTAATAAAAGACAGGAATAAGATTAAACAGAATTGGGAACTGCCCTGTGTCTGAAAAGTGGCTTACCTCATCTGAAATGACACTTTACAGACTTCTAGTACATAATTAGCAAGTCAACAGGAAAGGAAACTATATTCCCCCCTAAAAATGTGTATATACAACTATTGTATTGTTACTAACATATTTTTGCAACAGTACAGCATTTTATACTATGTTTGCAAGATTATAAATACAGCTGGGCAATAATTCAATAACAATATATATTAATCAATATCTTAATAATATATTAAGCTATCAATATAACAAAAGGTTCAATATACTATATATATATATAACAATATAATGTTTACACACTGTGCAAACACCTTTGAAGACATAACACATAATTGTGATTAAATGTTTTGCCACCGATGCTTATAATGTTTCTGTTTAACAAGTGTTAGTTGTTTTCTGTCCATTAACAGTTTTAAAACCACAACTATCTCACAGTTTAACTGAAGAGCAAATCTTCAGCTCTAATGATGTGACATTTTATTGTGATATTATCTATATTAACTGATTTCAATTTTTTTCATAGTGACAATGTTTTAGGTCATTTCACCAAATCCTAATAACATTTGTATAACTTCATGACTAAAAACCCACTTTTATTTATTTATGTTTCATATCATTGTTGATTGTTTACTGTGTGTTTAAACGGCTTCATATTCTGTTCACATTGGTTTTATTTAGTTTACATTAACTAATTTCCTGTCTATTATATGTATGTGCTATAGGAATACATTTGGATGGGGTTGGATTTGAGAACGTCCTCATTTTCAGATTTAAGAAACACCGATCGAGGTTTTCCACGTTTTACGGACCAAAGGATTACTCGATTAATCGTGAAAATAATTGACAGATTCATCGAATATGAAAATAAACGTTACAGTCCTGGTGACTGTATTAAAGCACTATTTTATAATTACAGCGTTTACACCGTGAATCTCAAGTAGTTGGTCAGGATAATAACGACAGGGAAAGTTTCATGTCAGTTCATGTCTACTTGGGAACCTATGATGCTTGATAAGGACAAGGCAAAAATATTTAGTGGAACTACCACTAACAGAAGATGCAATATACCAAGACACTACTAATCATCCACATGAATCATAGTAGAAAGAAAATGTACCTCCACATATGTAGATCATTGGCTGTTGCTTGGGTGGCTGCAAATCTTTCTGTGCGTCCATTTTTTTGATCTTTTAAAACAGAGAGCTTGGCGTTAGCATTATCACATGCTAACACAGGAACAGCATGGCGCTGCCGCTGTGATCATCTGCACCGTCATGTGAAGACGTAATAAGCCGCAAAGAGACAAGACAATACTGAATGTACATTTTAAATATATGAAATACGAAAATATACCAACACTCACCTTTTTACAATACCAACATTTAGTTGTTTACCTCTCTTTTCATCTCTCGCGCACTGCTGCCTGTGCGCATGCGTACATCCGGTAAACTCCACATCAAAGCAAAGTGAAATGTGATTGGTCAGAAAATAATCTGTCTATGTAATGTACTATTGCTTCATTGTGTGATAATGTCGTTACTGTTGGTACAGTGCTTGTTAAATGTTTGCGGCAGTTATTTATATATAGGTAGTATTCGCTGTTTCTTAAAAAAAGCCGTGATAACTTTTGTTTCACCCCCGCTCCAACAGGGGGCGACATGGTGAAATATCCTCCCGACACGGTTCATTATTTGACGGACAGTCGGACACTCAGCTGGTTTGTCACCAGTTCTTTTAGACAACAGCGATTCGGTCGATAATGTCCATATCGTCACTGTTGCCCAACAAACTGACATAACTAATTATTCGTCCGCTATTTTCTTCGTCTCCGAAGCTGTTCATCATGGAGCCGTCTGCGCCCAAAAGGTTTGTATACATTCGAATTGTTTCGAATGTGATTTGAAGCGTGAATTAGCTTAACAGCTAACATAGGCAATAGCTACCGCCGCTTAGGAAAGCTAGCGGAATGCTAGCTTAGCATTAGCTTTCCGAGTTTCTCTCAAACTTTCTGCTCAGTAAAGACTCATTCATTGAAATGTCTATTTTGGACAAAAATCCAAACACTATGTCTAAATCTCTGTTGGGTTCCAGGTCCGTTTAAATTGTAACTGTAAATCAAATCAGGGTCCCTGAGGAGCAATTTGATATGAGTCGATATTTGGACTTAAAGCCTCCCTGCAGGGAATTTAGTATCCTTGGTAACAATTATAACGTGATAACTGTTAAACTTTGTTTTTCATGGTCTTAATGGCTTTATTGCCCTTATGTAGACTAGTGTGCAAGATTAATTTCAAAGTAAAAATTGTTCTTACCTCATTAAATTACCTCTTTAATGTCATTTAATAGAATCTGAAAAACATGTTCAATTCTTATGTCATTTACTGTGTTACTAAATAATTAAGCCGTCACATTTACTCAATTGAAAGATCCTATTGGTTTGTTATTATTTGGCAGATTAATAAATTAGATTAACTAATCAATCATAAATACCTAAACAATTGTGCAAGTAATGTATTATGGTAAAACTAAACATCTGTTGGTTCTACTTGATCGAATAATGTGAGAATTAAACAATTTCTCCTCTTATAATTAAGCAGTTATTTCTTTTGTTTTTTGAACTAATTACCACACAGAACAAGAAGCTTGTTTTTTTTTCCAAGCAAACATTTTCAGAAGTATCATAAGGGATGCTGTTTTTCTGGCTAATCTAAGTAAACTTCTACCCACCATTTATTCAGAGTTTTCATCATCACCTTAGTGTTGGAGAACACTAATGCTTAATATCTTACAACACATAATAATATGAGAGAGGTTTAGGATTTATTTGTTGCTGCTGTATGTAACATCAGTGCAAGGACTTACACATTCTGCTATGGTGCAATGCCTTAGTTTGGTTTCACTGCTGTTTTAGTTACAAGTGATTTATTCCTCTTTTACAGCAAGCTAAAAAAGCTGAGTGAAGACAGTTTGACCAAACAGCCAGAGGAAGTGTTTGATGTTCTAGAAAAACTTGGTGAAGGGTAAGATGTATTTGTCACAAATTACTTCAATTGTTACATTTGCTGTTTTGACTGTAAATAGTATAAGGCCATCTTCTCTTGTATTATACATCAATAATGTTCTAATATCTTTGCATTTGAAATATATTCTGGACATATTGGGACTTTGGTGTCTGTGTTTAGTTCCTATGGCAGTGTGTTCAAAGCTATCCACAAAGAGTCAGGCCAGGTTGTGGCCATAAAGCAGGTCCCTGTAGAGTCTGATCTGCAGGAGATCATCAAGGAGATTTCCATCATGCAGCAGTGTGACAGGTATGATGGCACAGTGCTAAGTAGATAACACATTCTTTTAAATTCTCTTTGCCCTCAGAGTTTAAAGTCTGCTACTGTTGTTCACTGAGTTAGATTTAACAATGGTATTTTAATGATAATCCAGTTTATACAGCCATCTGTTGTGTTGATCTTGAAAGTTGTCTCACTTTTAATCTTCTTGTTTGAAATGAAACTTTCTTTTTTTATTATTGATAACCACTCTTTTTTTCCTTCCAGCCCCTATGTGGTGAAATACTATGGCAGCTACTTCAAGAACACAGACCTGTGGATTGTCATGGAGTACTGTGGAGCCGGGTCTGTCTCTGACATCATCAGACTGCGCAACAAGACAGTGGGTATTTAAAGCGGCTTTCAACTGCCTCTGTGGTACACAATAATTTTTAATACTTTCAAGATTAGAAATGATTGATTGTTCTTTTACTCTCATCTCTCTCACTCACTCACTCATCTTCTACCCCTTCCACATGGGGTCACAGGGGGCATAATCCCAGCCGACATAGGTCAAAAGGTGGGGTACACCCTGGACAGGTCACCACTCCATCACAGGGCCACATTCACAATGACAGGCAATTTAGAGTCCAGTCCCCAAATCTACATGTTTTTGGACTGTGGGAGGAAGCTGGAGAAAATCCACACACATGGGGAGAACATGCAAACTCCATGTAGAGAGGCCCTTGCTCCCTCTGGGTCGCAAACCCAGGTCTGCTTGCTGCTCTCATTCCTGTTTTTTTTTTGTTTTTTGTTTTTTTCCTTTCCCACATCAGCTGACAGAGGATGAGATTGCAACTGTCCTGAAGTCCACACTAAAGGGTCTTGAATATCTGCACTTCATGAGAAAGATCCATCGGGACATCAAGGCAGGAAACATCCTTCTCAACACTGAAGGACATGCTAAACTTGCAGATTTTGGAGTAGCCGGACAACTGACGGTAACTTTTTAATCAGTGTTTTACAGCTTGTTGAGCTTTTTATCTTAGCAATAAATAATTACACCAGTGTATATTTTCTCTCTTAAGGACACCATGGCAAAGAGAAACACTGTGATTGGTACTCCATTCTGGATGGCCCCAGAGGTTATCCAGGAGATTGGCTACAACTGTGTGGCTGACATATGGTCCTTAGGCATTACTTCTATAGAAATGGCAGAAGGAAAACCTCCGTACGCTGACATCCATCCCATGAGAGTGAGTGATAACATTAACTGTTTAAGAAGTTGGCGCAAAACTAAAAGCATATATCTCATTTTGTTACACCACCTGGCTGTCTCTTTCCTCAGGCTATCTTCATGATTCCCACCAACCCTCCTCCAACGTTCAGAAAGCCTGAGCTTTGGTCAGACGAATTCACAGATTTTGTCAAGAAGTGTCTGGTCAAGAATCCAGAGCAGAGAGCAACTGCAACCCAACTGCTACAGGTTGGATAAAGGAGGGAGACACACCCATATAAACTCTTAAAAATAGAACATAAAAGTTTAGGTGTACAAGATATGATGTTGTGAAAATACCTGTTAATTAATAGATGCATTTGTATAACCTTTTTTTTCCTTTGAACATCCAGCACCCTTTCATCAGCCAGGCCAAGCCAGTCACAATTTTGAGAGACTTGATTACTGAAGCGATGGAGATGAAAGCCAAACGGCAGCAGGAGCAGCAGAGAGAGCTGGAGGAGGAGGACGACAACTCTGTATGTATTCAGAGATTTTCCAGCCAAAGCAACCGTGAGATTGCTACACTCATCAGCTGTATATGAGAAGGCTATATATGTAATTGTCTTGTTTCATTCAGGAGGAGGAGACAGAAGTGGATTCTCACACTATGGTGAAGTCAGGCTCAGAGGGTGCAGGGACCATGAGGGCCACTAGCACCATGAGTGACGGCGCTCAGACAATGATCGAACATAGTAGCACCATGTTGGAGTCTGACCTGGGCACTATGGTCATCAACAGTGATGATGAGGAGGAGGAAGATCAGGGATCCATGAAGAGTGAGCATGCAGGCTTTGGGATTCCTAGCAGAAAAGAGGGAACAAATATAAAACAACGCTATAAAACATTTGTAGGAGAGGAAGAAGAGGTCTCATCTTAGATCCACCTGTAAACTAGAGGAAAACTAACAAAAGCAGGTGGTAGGGAAAAAATGTTTAAGATATTAATTATTTAAAACATATATATATTATTTTTTTTATCACTGACACAGGTGCCTGCAAGAGAGAGAGAGAATTTTAAGCACTTAAGTGTAAGCCTGAGATATCAAAGCTTGGTTGTTGTAATTAATGTTTATGTAAAATGCTGTTTACAAGTCGGAACTCTATTCTGATAATTTGATGCAACATTTTCTATTCATCAGACATGAGATAAATTATTTGAGGTAATGGTAAATGTTACATCCCTTTTAATTATTTGAAGGTAATATTGTTTACTGAATGCAGTCTTTAAAACCCACAGCAATCATAAACTCATCGTGGATTGATAAATAAATGGATTTCTCAAATAAGTCTGAACATAATTGTCTTCATCCTCCACAGGACATGCCACCCCTCAGCAGCCGATACGTCCATCCTTCATGGACTATTTTGATAAGCAGGACTCCAACAAGGCAGCCCAGCAGCACGAGAACTACAACCACAACCAGTTGCAGGAGCAGCCTGGTTACCACATCCAGTCCAAGAATGTGTTCCCTGACAACTGGAAGGTGCCTCAGGATGGAGACTTTGACTTTGTGAGTAATGTCTTCCACGAGTCTGAATGAATTAGTGTTACTCATAGTGTGCCATACAACAGTATCTCAGTGGAATTTTTTAAAAAAAAAAGGTCAAAAACAGAAGCAGTTCTTAAAATAATATACATCACTTAATATGACTCATTGTTTCCCATCATTGTTTGTCTTTTTTCCTTCACCCAGTTGAAGAACTTAGACTTTGAGGAGCTACAGATGCGCCTGAGTGCCTTGGATCCCATGATGGAGCGGGAGATCGAGGAGCTAAGGCAGCGCTACACTGCCAAGAGGCAGCCCATCCTTGATGCAATGGATGCAAAGAAGAGGCGACAACAGAATTTCTAGGTGATCTCACAAAGCCACCTTTACCACAGAATTAATGTCCTAATGACTCAGAGGAACCAGGATGACCTCACTTACTTTGCTGGAAGCCACTTGCTGTACTGTTTGACCACTTACAGTCCTGTGGCTGAGGAGAGAAGCTTCTATTCCGGGGTGACAGTCTCTACACCGACAAGCCTTGTTTCTACACTGTGTCCAGATGCTGTTCCTTCAGCCTAAATCATAATGTGGCTTCTACTGTTCATGTAAAGACCAAAGAGAACCAAGCCTTGGTGATCACATTTCTGAAAATTAATATATTAACTCCCCCCTCCCACACAAAATTCCCTTTCATGTCGCATAAAAAAATCCTCTAAATATCACAATCAAAACATAAGAAAGGGCATCTGCCAAGGCAGCCAGGTCAACACTACACCGAGTGTCTGTAGCAGCAAGATTCAGTTGCTCTGTAGTCAACAAGTGGTCCTTTTCTCCTCAAGACTTTTTACATGATCTGTAAATATAATATAGAGCCTAGTTTGGAAATGCCTGCAACAAAAACCCATGGAGGTTCATCCATGACCAAAGACAATCAGTGTGATGATTTTTGTTGAGAATGCCTTAAAATATTTTAGACTTGGTTTTCAAAATAAGCAACGTACTGAAACAACCACGTCATTAAGCATCACTCGGGAGTCAGAGAGTTAAAGCTGCAAATGTTTGTCAGAATGGGCAGAAATGACAAGTCATTTAATTGGTTTAGATCAGTGAGCATGTTTTCAATTTGTTGTGGACCAGAAATGGTTCAAATTTCAGTCGTCTATGTCTTTCTTGATTAATTGAGGTTGCTTTTTACATCAAATTTACATCCAGAACAGGGTCCGGTAAAACTCACCGGACCCATTTACCTATGAATTGTAGCCATATTTCCTTTCATTTTAATTGTAAGAACTGTCTCGGAAATCAATTCCCAGGTAAAGAACTACACAATTTTCCTATAAGCTAAGGCATTCCAAAATTCAGTATCTAAGTTCAGTTTTAAGTTCACAGTTAAAAGCTGAGCTGTGACATTCAGTGTTAAGTGAAGACCCAGACAGACTTAATGCACCATATGAACAGTTTATTGTTTAGTTCACTCCAGGGGATAAAAGGCTCAAGTGACTGACTGGTGCTGTTAACTTGAAAACAGATCAATTGTACAAGCTATGGAGTGATTATTTGTTATTGCATAAGTTGTTATTTCTTCTCTAAATTTCAGTGCAGCTTATTTGTTTGTTTCTTTTAGCATTTAAGAGTGTTACTGCTCTAATTTCCAGGCTTTTGGAGTGTGATGCTATTGTTGAAGGACATGCTGTTTCAGATCTAAATGAATATCACAATGTTTTCTTACTAGAGAGCTCTTACAGCTGTTTAATTTAACTTTAACATATCCGACATTATAATTCCTAAATAAATAGATTAATGTGATGCTCTCAGTTTAGCCTTAAAAATAAATATTTGATTTCAAGATTTTTAAGTCTTCAAATGTTGATTTAAAGAAATGCAATGCATGGCCTTTGTTCAGTTTTGAATGTTGAATTGAAATTGTTTACAAACCAACCAGTGATATTTGTCTCCATGAAGGAACCAAACATCCCTACTTTGGCTGTAATTTAGTTGAAGTGTATATGACATTTGTTAATAATGACTGAATGAAGCCACACTTTTCTTTTACATAATACAGTTTGTGTACTGGTTGCTGTTACATATGAATGTTAATATGCAGTTATGGTAATTTGGTTCAGCCTGAACATCACTGTTACATATTTTAATAATCGGGTAAAAGACCTTGTGACTTTTAAAATGTATTAATGCAAATTTCAATCAGGACTATCCCAGCCTTTAAATGATCACATTTTTACTTGTTCAGTATTATTTGCTGCTTTAAAATTAACCTTTACTGTCACATGAATCCTTAACATTCTTGCCACTGTTGTCAGACTTTTTTTTTTTTGCTGAATATTTGCAACTAACAAGCATTCACACTCCATTAAGTAAATGCTTTTGACTTTTATTTGTGACACTCACTCATTTTGGCTGTTAATGTCTTTTCTGTGTGTGTTGTTAGACTATGCATGTTCATAAATAGATTTGCTTCATAGTTGAATGCTCCTTTTTTTAACTGTTAATAAGACGCTTGTTTTCACTATTTTTAATAATGATAAAAACATACTGTACAAAACCCCAGTTTGATCAGCCATAATGTGTATATGAAATCAGATGAAACATTTTTTATATATAGCTACATAAATTTGTTGATTCATTTCTTCTACATTTGTGGTGTTGGGTGAAACGGAAGCATTTATGTTTGAACCACTTAATTTATTATGTTTGTAATACTTTTTTTTTTTTTTTTTTGAAAAGTGCAAAAAATAATAAAAGTTGCATACAGTTATCTGTAACTGACGTGGGGTTCTTTTTATCTTCTTGTCTCTTGGCTTCATTCAAGGAGACTTGGACTTAGACACGTGGAGAACCTCAACACCTGTTGTACCGTAACTTTTCTACTAGAGACGCCACTGTTTCACGTTTGCAAGTGGCTTTTTTTTTTTAGAGTCCGCCTCGTGTGGCTGTTAAGAGTATTACAGCTTTTGGCAGCTGACACGGCGCTATTTCACTTGCTTCATGGTACATCTCTGGAGGTCACCGCTTGGTTCGCCGTTTCCTACAGAGCGCCGTTTCCTACAAGGTGCTCTCTTTGGCGTACTTTACGGTCAAACTTAACAGCAGCAGTGATACTTTTTTCCCCCCCTTACTTGACTCTCTGTTCAGTCTTTTCATCCACAACCAGTGAGCGGAGAAGAAAACATGTCTGCACTTAACAGAAGGATCATCAACTCTCCATCAGCTCCGGCTGCCATCGGTCCTTACAGGTGAGGAGAGCTTAAACACGCGTGTTTGCTCAGCGCCTGACATGTTAAAATGCTGTTGCGACTCGCGCCGCCGGGGGCGTCACAATCAATGTCCGTGATCGATTAACTCACCTGCTCGATTCGACCTCATGTAATAAGGCCAAAGATTAACTTTGAGCAGCAGAGACAGAACAGCTGAAATGGCAGCTCTCCGTCGACAGTTTCCATACACACCTAAAGCTCCTGTTAGACAGGGAGTATACAGGTAAGCAACAATGTGCTGCGAATATACGCTGTATACAGTGGAATATAAAAAAAGAAAATCAGACACGAGTTGAAAATAGATCTGCACCTTCAATCTCAAATCGTTTTCTAACTGCATTTTTGTTCTACGAATAAAATCCGACTAAAATCAACTTAATCCAAGTAATCAGAAATCACGAAGGCTTTGTGTAAATGTTGAATGTTCGTGTTTCATGCAGTGATTCCATTTGAGTTTTCTTGATCTTTGATTCAGTCTGTGTCTTCTCTGAAACAGAGGGAGTTCCTGCTCTGACAAATGAACTGTCAGCGGGCGGAGTCACTCGAGCCTGAATGAATCATGTTTTCAAGGAAGACTCCTCCTAAATTCACTTTAATTTCCTTTTTTAAATGGTTCTTCATAAAAAAAAAAAAAAGAAAGAAAGAAATGTTGAAATAAGCAGTGAAGTAAGATTTAGGCTGCATATTTGACATTTCCGGGGAACGTCAACAAATTCCTGTTTTAAACAGGAGATAACTGCATTGTTTTGCACTGATTAATGCCTAAGACAGTTAGGACATATATATTTTCAATATGGTTTATATCTTAAAAGAATCACGCCATTTCACCCACTGACTCAATATCACAACAGATATGATTGCGACACATTTTACTTCTTTTATTACAGACTCTATAATAGAAGAAAAAAGGCTTCCGTTTTACTGTGTAAAGTGCCTTCGGGTATTTTATGTTGTGATTCGGTGTTATTCAAACAAACGTGTCTTACAAATGTCCACCATTAAACTTCATATTCTACATTATACGGACTATATGGATGGATGCATCTTGCAAAGTAATATGGTTACTTTTTTTTATGTCGTTACACAGAAAGATCTGCACAACTACACAAACATATACGGTGCATCCATATATTCGAGTAACACTAAACAAGGCAGATGTCACAAAATAACTCCTGAAACACACCGGACAATGCAGACTGATGGTCATAAAATACAAAAATAAAAAAAGAGAGAGGTGGGAGATGTGTCATTTCACAAAAGAATGTTTGTATCTTAAACGTTATGCGTATGTTTCCTGTGTCCTCAGCCAGGCTGTGGTTGTGGACAGAACCATGTACATCTCCGGTCAGCTGGGGATGGACGTAGCCAGTGGTCAGCTGGTAGATGGAGGAGTCCAGGCTCAGGCCAAACAGGTGAATCAAAATGAGGATGATGATGATTGTTTAACTCCAGATAACAGGACAGATGCCTGTGTGTTATCTATTGATTTATCTTAGAAATTAAAGAGGTTAAATCCAAGCTGTGTTGATGAACATACAGCCCTTAGGTGCATTTTGTGTCAATGCCAGTGTCTATATTACTCCATATTGTTCTTGTGACATATTTCTTTAATGTTGACATATACATTTTCAAAGTGCTACAGCACCAGTAACAAATGACCAGAGATCAGAATGTAAACGTTCCAATGAGGGCTGTATAGTAAAGGTTAAAAGTTAGATTCAATAAAGAAAATGCATATGCATCAAATTATGCAAATCTGTCTATTATAGTTAAAAGTCTACAAATTAGAACAGCAAAAGGTGAAGTTGACTGACCCTCTTCTTTCCTCAGGCTCTTGTCAACATGGGGGAGATCCTCAAAGCTGCCGGCTGTGACTACAGCAATGGTGAGACTGAAGTTCAGTCAGACTGTTCAGTGTCTGTGCTGCTGCTGCTGCTGCTGCTGTTTTACACCAAAATAAACAAACTCTGTGTTTCAGTGGTGAAGACGACTGTGCTGCTCGCTGATATAAATGACTTCAACAGTGTCAATGAGGTCTACAAGACATGTGAGTAAACTTGCCAAGTGCACATACAGTCATTCTTATGGTATGTAAGAAAGCATGTGTGCATCAGGCCTGGGATTTTATTGGAACTGGCAAAGTCTCACTCACTCGCTCATCTTCTACCACTTTATCCTCCACATGAGGGTCGCTGGTGCAAATCCCGGCTGACATGGGGTGAAAGGTGGGCCACACAGAGACAAACAACCGTCCGCTCTCACATTCACACCTATGGGCATTTTAGAGTGTCCAACTGGCCTAATAATCCCCAAATCTGCATGTTTTTGGACTGTGGGAGGAAAGTGGAGAACCTGGAGAAACCCCCCCCCCCCACACACACACACACACAAGTGGAGAACTTGCAAACTCCACGCAGAAAAGCCCTGGTTCTCATGAACCCGGGTCTTCTTGCTGCAAAGCCAAGAGTGGTAACCACTACACCATCTGTGTGGCCCTGGCAATATCTCAACTTTATTTAATCACTGTCTAGTTGATGTTTAAAAGCAGCCACATGAGGGCAGCGTTTATCCTGCTTCTACTCACGTTTGACTCACTAATTGTCCAGATAATGAGGAGCGCTTTAGTTTTAAATTTTCATTGCTGTGTCCTTATGTTGTTGGTTGATCGAGGTGTTTGGACTCGTCCATTGTAACTTTTTTATTATTCAACTTAATGTAATGTTTTTGGACCCTGGTTTAACATTTAACCTTTAGGACTGGGTCTAATATTCATTAGTATGAAATACTAATTTATTATTTTTTTTAAATGTGAACCGTTTGAATGCCAGGTTTTTGTCATGATGCCACCATGTTTTCAGATGGGGAAAAAAAATTATTATTTTCAATATATTACATGCAAATCATTTTTTTTTTTGTTTTGAATTATTACAGCATGTCCTTTTTACCATATGTTGAATATGGCCAAAAAACAATGCCATCTGTTGAAGAGTAGTAAAAATGATTAATTCCAAGGCAAAAGCCCAAATTGACACCCAGATACAGTATAATAAAATGTATGTAGCTATTACGCTTTAATGGAAGTTAGATCTTTTTTAAAAAATTACAGTTTGAATGGGTTTCAATGGCTCGTTTTTTGCAATGTAGTGCATGAGTGTAACAGTTTCTACACGGTGTATTTTAGTCTTACTGTAGCTGTGAGCTGATAATAACAAGATCAAATAAACATACATAATCTTGCCAAAATCCATTCCATATGCATGAAGACAGCCACAATTCACAAAAAAATGTAGAGAAAAAAGTGCGTAAAATGAGCACAACCATCCCTAAAGCTTTTAATTTAAAGTAGTGTTTCCTTTAAAAATAAAATGTGTTAAAAAGCCTGTATTATAATAGTAACGGTAGCACACAGTAGTGGAGGCGATGCAGTGGCTTATATGTCAGTGGCATCTCTCAGAAAATGACTGCAGGTCACTGATAGACAGGTTCACTCAGCTCTTCCTCTGCTGCTCAGCCTGGTTATTTCCTCCTGCATCACAACGCACTGGTGTAATGGAAGCTGCAGTGTGCAGTGAGTCGTAAATGGACACCCAGGTGTAACGTGACACCCCAGCCCCCCCGCCAGAGAGCTTTGCTGCACGGACCATTGACTGTGATACAGACCTGAGCTCGGTCCCTTCTTCAGACTCTCCTCAACCCTAAACCACAGGAGGGGAACTTTCCCTGACCTTGACAAGAAGAAAGGTTTCCAGTGTTATAATACTCATGTCAAGTTTTCGGGCTGCTAGTGAGGACTCTCGCAGTAAAGTACATTTTGTCTGTGTCGTGACTTTTACTGAGGCTTAGAAACATAATTTGTAGGTTTGTTTTTTTAACACACACACACACACACACACACACACACACACACACACACACACACACACATATATATATATATAATGTTTTTTGTCTTGTTTAAAGCTGCATTGTGTAACCTGTGGCCATTTTGTTGTAACTTCTGTTCGATCTTTGCAAACCGAAATTGTGTAAAAGGACTTGTATGCTGCATCCTTCATCTGAAAACAGGCAATACTATCAGACCTGACTGTGGGAGTGTTTGTGTTTATACGATGGTAGCACGGGGCAGACGAGGACAAAACACCTTCATCCTATCAAACTGGTGAACGGCTGCGTTTATTGTGCAGTGGAATTAACCTCTGAAACGACTTGTGGGCGTGTCTTTGCGTTTTCAGTCATACTCCCAACATGCTTGCAGCCGTCTGGCTTTGTTAGCACAATGCTGCTGTCGCCTCCATCTGTAATGGCATAAAACAAAATCACCTCCTTTGTGCAGTGCGGGAATGTCGCGGTCTCCAAGAGATATAAACACCACTATACTGAGACACACAATGAGAGTTATGTTGAGCTGATAAGTTTAATCTGCATTGTGTGAACTCATTTGACAATGGTTTGATATTTCTTAAGGTCTAAAAGTTGCACATTACAGTTTTCAGTGTTACATACATTTATATAGTGCTCATGAAAACTAAATATTGGGGTTGCATTTAACTTTTCCCTAATTTCTATTCAGGTATTTAAGCTTTAAATGGCACAGCATTCGGAATTTATTATTATTGATTATTGCCTGTTTTTTTTTCTTGTTTTTTCTCCAGTTTTCAGCAGGAACTTCCCGGCCAGAGCTGCTTACCAAGTTGCTGCTCTGCCCAGAGTAAGTGGAAACGAACCTGCATACTGTGTCCGAACTCTTAGTGGGTTTGGTTTGGCTCAAAACAGTTGTATCACTACACACAGAGAGGTGGTAAACATCAAACATCATGATAGTCACATAGAGTTAATGCGCACTCGTCCATGCTGTTTCATTTTCCATCATCCATGTCGACTTGGAAAAACAAAAGCCAAAGAGCAGGACTCCATTTTGACCAGTTAGTAGTGAACAATTCAATTTATGTGCGTCTTTTCATTGTGTGCCTGTGTGTGTCTTTTTTCTTTTCAGGGTGGACTGGTGGAAATTGAGGCGGTTGCTGTTCTTGGTCCTCTCTCTGACTCCTGACTAGCCGGCCACATCACAAACAAATTATAGTCAAACCATTGAGTCATAGTTGTCCCCCGCTGAAGCCTTATTGTTCTGACCAGATGTCTGTGATCTTTCTTTTTTCAGAGATTTTTATTGCTTTTCTTGGATGGTTGACTTCTTTCTATTAAAATTCTTAACCACAGAGAAGCAGTTAAAACACACTAGCATTTAGTTTGTGGTTCATTTCAGATCTAACATTCTGTATATTTGTTGAATTTCTGTCTTTCTCTCACTAATAAATACATGCATCATTGAACTGTTGTTCTCTCTAATTATTTAGAGAGAACAACAATTTCTTTAAGATGTAAAAAAAAAAGGTACATATTTCATTTTGAATGAGACCCTTTTAATTTTTGGATTATTAATAGCTTATAACATATTGCACATTCACCTTCCAGGGAGAAATCATGACACGTTAGAAACAATAAAAGATCTAACATATTTAATTGGTACTGTACTCATCAGAACTCATACTGATGTTTAAGATCTATCCTCAGTAAACTTGCAGTAAGCCAGCTCTTCATATCCATTACAAACACAGTTGTAAAATCAAAGCCAGCTTCACAAACAGAATATTATTTCATGAATCAAATATATTTTGGCTTTGGTTTCTTTAAAATAATTTGTAGAAAACTACAGAAGGAACTCTGTTATAAATGCCAATACGCTTAATAAATAGAAAAGTTAATGAATAAGATAATCTGACATGATTGCATCTTCTGAAAATAAACACACCCGCTAAGAGCTGAAGAACTCAGTCTATCTACAGTTTTCAAGCAGAAATTGTAGCCGCCGTACACAATAAAGAGAGGAAGAAGGCACAGTGGACACTGAAGAACCCTGACTGAAAGTGGTTACCACAGGGTCTGCATCTTGGCAACAAGGTCATGTCTGTTCCTCCGAACATGTACACACAGCCTGACACATACTTTCACTCACGCATACAGTCAAATTAAGACACTTCCGAGCAAATAGTCTGTGCAGTCTCTCACAATGTGCTTCATTCACTGGGAGCTGGAGATTCAAAGAGAGAAACATGTTCAGAAACGTCACCACAGCATAGAACGTGTAATGTGGACGTGATGCTCACAAACAGCTGAGCTCACCTGCTTCCGCCTCTGTCTTGGGCTCTGCATCAGCCACTGTGCCCTCTGCTGTTCCTGTTTTGGAAGAAACACAGGAAGATTTGTACATTTGATAAACAGATGTAGTTATGTTTAAAAGGCTGATTGACCTGGGGGTCACTAATGGCCTGAAGGTTAGGACTATCTACTGTAGGGTTCGGTGCCAACCATTATACTTTTATTTGCACTGATCCATTTAGTATTGATTCTGCTTAATTCGTGCCAAAATTGTGAATTAAATCAGACAGGTGATATTTATTTGTTTGGGGTTTTTTTGTTTAAATTGTAGTTAGGTTTAGGTTGAGTTAGACATTAACTAGTTATGGTTTGTTTAAGCTGTAATGTAGTGAAGGTCAATGCAGTGTCCTAAGAAGAATAGCTGCACAAACCTGTGTGTGTGTGTCTTTCTGACCCTGATGCAGCTAATACAAGCTTGAAGTCTGGATTTCATTTTTCACAACGTAAAGTAATGTAAAAAAAATGTTCAGCCAGCAGTGGTATTGATTCAGACATGAGTGGTACCCACTTCCTGTCATCTCTCTTTGTCCAAGATTGGGCCCCAAAGTCCCAAAGTAGAACAGACTAAGAGACATTGCATTGCATATTGCATTGATTTGGTCTGTTTCCAATTAGATCAGTTTCCAGCTTGTGACTGGAGATTCTTTCCAAAAAGCACAGTGCCACCCCTGGCTGCTAACAGACCCAGAAGTGGATGAGCTGCCTCGTCCCGCTTTATGTGACACTCGATCCTCTCCCTTCACTGGCTGTGAAATGGAGGCAGAGAGGCTCAGCAGGCCTGACATCGTTCGTCACCCAGCGGCCTGCCCTATACGTGTTGGCATGCTCTAGTTTCTCTGTGGACTCCAGTTGCACCTTAATGACACTATGGTAACGACAAAGTCTTTGCAACACACATGGACAAATACACACACACTCCACAGTGACCAGCCAAACAAGGCTGTGGTCAAGCTGAGAATGAGCAGGTAAGACAACAAAGGCGGCCAAAGTCAAAAACAAAGGTTGAGGAGAGTGATTGGATGGCATGTGCTCAGGAGTTCTAATCCTGAGCAAATATCCTTTCTTTAAGGCTTCAGTGTGTAACATGTAGAAGGGTTTTTGGCAGAAATGAAACATACAACCCATAAGTATGTTTGTAAGGGGTATATACATGCTTTAAAATTGTTCGGTCTTCAATACCATTTAATAAAAAATCAGTTTATCGGGGTTTAAGATAAGGGTCTTGCTTTACGGAGGCCACCAACAACAACACCAAGTTTCTAAAGCAGACAAATGGACAAACCAGCCAGATTGTGTGTTCTGGGTTATAAAGCAAAAGGTTACTACACAAACAAAGAACAATTATATCCTTTCTGGTATTCTGAGGTTACACCCTGGTTACCAGACATGAGTTCTCCTTTTGTCACCATCTGACGTCACTAATTCATACACATGCAACGTTTAAAACAAACTGTAGCAATAAATGGTTTGTAACTACAGTACTTTGTAAACACATGCAAATATAAAGCTATTGGTGATTAAGAAATGTTAAAAAAAATTGCTACTGACAGCTGCTGGGACACCTGAAATATTGGTTGTTACTTTTCACTGAAGTAAAATTATGTCATTTAATAAGCTATTACCTCAAACATCCCATTTAATATATTACATGTGTACACTTCCAGGAGGGAGAACTTATCAGTAGCAGTTAAAAAAAAAAATCCTTGATCAAACTGATTATAAATCTAATATATTAGCAAAAAAAAAAAATAAATAAAGAATTGCTCATTAACCCACTGTAGTCTGATGAGGTATATAACAAGTGTGTGATACTGTATGTTGAAACATAGATTGTTTAAGACTAACTAAATAATTAGATGTGTGACTTATAAACACATTACTGTGTTCACCCTGGTGTGTTCATTAAAAACCATAGTTGTGTGTGTGTTGTTGGATACGCCTGGTTACTGCCATTGCACTGAGACTGGGGAGGATCAAGGAAAAAGACATCCTGTACCTGGATGCTGTGGCAGCCCGTGTTCATTCGGTCACCACATAGGAGGAGGCGGAGCAGTGCTCAGGTTACTGCTGGTCAGTGAAAAGCAATGGCACATTTTGTCCCTGTTGAGTTCCTCATCTCATGATAGGGCGCATTAATAGTGTGACTTTTGTTGTCTACTTTTTTGCAGCAACAGTTCCATAGATGCAGATGCAGATCCTATGCTCCATCCTCACACAACTGCTAAGGGGGATGAGGGGGAAAGAAACCTTTATAAAGTGGTATTGCCCTTTATGAAAGCTTCTCTCTGCAACATACCTTGTTCAGGAGGTGCAGCTGCAGGTTCTGAGGAGCTCGCTGCTGTCTCGGTGGTGCTGTCTGTTGTTGGTGCTGCTTCTGCCTCTGCAGCTGCTGGTGCTGCTGTTTCAGCTGCTGCTGGTGCTGTGTCTGCAGGCTGACTGGCTGCAGCTTCAGGCTGAGGCTCCTCCGCTGCTGCTGGAGCTGCAGTAGTGCTGTCTGCAGATGTGGCCGCTGCAGCGGGTTCATCCACAGGTTTCACTTCGCTGCTGGCAGCAGGCGTTTGGTCCGGAAGAGTTTCACTATCCTCAGCTACGTTGCCATTTTCATTGGCCGCCCCTGTCAGGAACACAGCGTTCAACGTGTGAGCCACAATAAGATGACTTCAAACAAAACAAACATATGAAGCTTGAAATCTTTTCAATAATTTTTTTATTTTCCCTTATTTGTGTATTTTAACATTCAGTCTGGGAACATCAGTTTCAGATTTACTGCAGTAAAATATAGGCTACAGAATTCATAATTATCATTATCTGGTCAGTTTCATGACAGTATGAGTGATGGGTTTCACTTTGAATTTCTGCAGACATCATTTGCAGAATATTAGGTTGTATGACTCAGATATTATCAATTGTGACATCTCCTGATTTACATTATTTTTAAATAAACACATGTTTTCATAACTGGTTGAAAAAAATAAGCATATTCCTACTCCTACGTGCAACACGTGACAAAAGGAGTTAATAATTATAAAAATTGTTGTTACTAAACATTAACAGCATCTACGTTCTGTGAACAGGTTGCTATGTGTTCAAGGATCACTTGCTTGAAGAACTAAATCCTTGTGAAACATTTTGCATTTGTGCATATCACAGAATAAATTACATCAACCTTATATTTAAATGACATTTGGAAATTTACAGATGTGAGTTGTTGGTCATGGTGAGGTAACTTTTATAAATGAGTTTTTTTCCAATTTCTGAATTGGAAACATGATATTGCTTGATATTTGTCAATATACTATGTGCTTACACGCACACACATATATATTATATAATACTTTCAACAATGTTATGATAACTATTTGTTCAAATGTATTCAAAAAATACATGGGTCAGTATATTATTTGCTGCTGACCAGTGACTGACACTCCTGTGGGGTTAAACTAACACATCCTCATATGAATAACACTTTGGTTAATAAATGCCATCCTGTTTCTTCTGTTTTGGGTGTGACATGGTCCAACGCATCAAAGGGAAAAGAGACACATGCAAAAATAAGAAAAGCTGCTGACAAATTTCCATCTGTCCTCTAAGACAACAATGACCGGAACATCTCGCTCCCCAATGTCATTTGGTTGATAAACCCAAAGAAAAACTGGAGCTCTGCCATTCTCTCGTTTACAACAACAACAACATCAGCGAGGCAAAGACCATTGAACAGCAGGTTCTCATCTCAGTTAGTAGCCCAAATCGGTGCACTGTGTCTCCATGTTTTATGACAATAATAAGCATGTTTGAGGAATGCCAGAAGGAAATGGGAAAGGGAGACGCTTGCTCAGAGAATATTTTAAATGCTGTTTATTACAAATAGACAGAATGCATTACATTTGTCCTGCACAAACTGTATTTATATGCTCCTCCTGTGCACTTCTCTGACCTACTGTAACAAGGGAGGTTTTAAAGTGGCCTCTCCATTTCCTACTGAAACTGTAGACTGTTATCAAATCTGCTTTCTTGTCGCTGTCTCTCTGTTGAGGAGGACGGAGCCAGAGACCAGTGTTAAATAATGTCAATAAACTTTCCCGTCCTGTCACTGTGGAGCTGTGGCTCACTAAATGTACAGAAACCAGATACTGAACACAGAGGAACACTCTGGTGGCCATTTGCATGCAGACTGTGACACTGCTATCCCCGTCAGAATTATCAGATGAAGGTGGACACTACAATATAATTGAATGGATAATGCATCTTTATATGGAAGCAGCAATGGAATTCCAACATTTCCTCCAACATGTTGTATTATCTTCTGACTATCTACTGAAATAAAGTACTTATTATATATATGAGTAGATTCCAATTTTTTTTTTTTTTTTTTTTTTTTTTTTTTTTTTGCTAAAGTAATGACCATAAAAGTTTCTACGGTGAAGCCAGAGACATATTTTTTTACACTATGCATAAAATAAAATAACATTAAATGGAATGCAAATCATATATATAACACACATATACAACATTTAACATTAAAATAAGTGTTATATACATTACATTAAAACTTAAAATAGATACAATTTTGTACAGAAAAATCTTTTTTTATTATTTATTTATTGGTCCCATTATCTTCAGTTAAAAGTTCGTGTACCCTCATACTTTGTTTGGCCACTTAAAATAGCTACACGCACAGCAAACTTGGATTTATATGTCAAAAACGTCAATGCAATGTGCGTTATATACTGCATTTTAGTATGTAAAGCTTACGTCACCTGTGGTGCTGGCTCCGTTGCTCTCCTCGGGCTTAGAACTAGGTCGAGTCGTGTCTACCGCTGAAGTTTGGGAACTGGTGGAGCATCCCATCCTGTCCTGCGCTCACAGAGGACTGGATGGTGAAGTTCAGAGTCAGCAGGTGAGGCTGTAGCTGCACTGATGACGTCGAGCATAGGTATCGTCTATGAGAATGAAGACAAGTCCTCGCAGTGGACAGCGAATCCCTTGTAGGTAAAACAATTAGACAGGCTGGTTGTCAAAATTCCTCTGCTCCCGTGCGTAATTGCGCACCGCGTTTCCTCCTCCAACGATTGCGTCAAAGAGCTTGCGTCGCGCTTGCACGTTTCCAAATGGTGTTTCTGTTGTATCCTAAGTTCTGTTGTTTCCAAGAGGCTGTCGCAGGCATAGTAGCACATTATTCACTTAGTGTACAGAGGCCACCTTTTGGGGCGGAGAAAGTGGTGCCAGCGTTTAAAATTACGCCAAATGCCAATGTGAGAAAAAAACAATCCAGGTAATCATACAACTACTACAACCCGACAAATTAAAACTGTCTGTATCCAGGAAGTCCCTGTATCTACCATCATTTCAGAAGAAATAATTTGAATGATCTAAATTAAAAGATTTGCAGACCCCAGTAGGGCGAGAAATGATTTCAACTGAAAGTTGAAAAAAAGACATGCAAAACGATGTAAAACGTTCAGTTCTTCAAATGTTGGGGAGTGATATCAGAGAGAAGTCAAGCTACATAACTAGAAATAAAATGACTGCAGCCGTATCTGTACTTTTATTTGAATGCGGTTTTAAATGCAGGATTGTAAACATAATGGAGTATTTCTTTGCATGCTGATACTTGGTTGTAACATTTGTATAATCATATAATGTGTACAATTTGTAATGGTGCCTATTGCTTGTTCATTGGGTTTCTCTCTGTAATATTGTAAAGTTTTCTGCCTTGCTGTGTACAGATGTATGTTTGTGACTTGGCGCTACACAAATAAAATTTGAGTTAAATAATGCTGCAGTTTGTAAATCCCATACGTTTCATTGCTTGTGTTGTGTTTGAAATACAGTAAGTTCCGTCCCATACATGTATACATCATGGATGTATTTTTATGAGTAGTATAATTCCATCCACGGTGTTTGTACATTGACTGTTGTTGTAACAGGCAGTCAGCAGTGTGCGCAGTAGCCCTTTGCGCAGGTCTTCGGGCTGATACTGGCGCAATGCCTCATGGTCCTTCCTTTCTCTCCGAGGCCATATTGGAGTTATCTCACAGTAAGACGAGCTCTGCGTTTTCGTGATAAAATTCATGTTTTCTGTGATATTTTGACATGTTGTTTCTTTCCACACATTAACAATAGACTTCTTCTCCCCTAATGTCGACCGCAGGTTGGCCGGTCAGGACTTAACCGCAAACATGGTGGCCGCTAAGAAGACGGTGAGTAGTGCGGCAGGTTCAGGCCGGGTAACACGCTGCTTCACGTGGACGGTTTTATCTGTCAGGGCCTGCTAATCAGCTCCGCCAATGTCCTTAGAAAACAATCCATAACACTTAAAATATACATTAGATCGTGCAGTGGGGTCTTTGACAAAAACCATTTTCCGCTTGTGTCTACTCTTTCTCTGAAGTTGTTTACTCGTCTGTTTTTTCTGACTTTAGCTAACCAGCTAATGCTAAATTGCTAAATGTAATGTACAGCAAATGTCAGTATGGTGACAATTAGTCAAACAGTTGTGCGCTGTAAACGTGTCACAGATCTCTCCACGTGTCCATTTGGTTTAACTTTGTATCAATTACCTAAATGTTTTTTGCCTGCTAAAGTTGCTGTTAGACTCAGGCGCTGTCGTGTCCGTGTTTTATGCAGAAAAAGTCCATGGAGTCCATCAACTCCCGTCTCCAGCTGGTGATGAAGAGTGGCAAATATGTCCTGGGCTACAAACAATCCCAGAAGATGATCCGCCAGGGAAAAGCTAAGCTTGTCATCTTGGCCAACAACTGCCCTGCCCTCAGGTAAGACTCCACATGTATATAGACCCCTGTCTGCATCATTAAGTTCAAGTTTGATGCAAGTTTTGGTTGTAACATCAGATAGTGTTTTGTACAACAACACGATAAATCATGGGTCTGAAAACAGGATGATGTGGTCCATGACATAACTGTCCAATAATAATTGTTTATTGTTATCTTAAACGAAAACGGAGCAAAAAAAGACAAACGGAAGTAATGCAACATAATGGTACTAATCACTGTACAATCTCAAAAGAACAATTAAATGACATACTTGCATACATACATACATATGACATACATATAGTAAAACCTGGAGAGCAAATTAGTTAATTAAATGTTTCTATTTTTACTGCCTTGTCTGTAATGCCTTAGTGTATTAGTTCATTTTGTTGTGAACGACTAAGACAGCCATTTTCAATGGGTATTTTTGATTAATTATGTCATAACTTCTTTATGCATGTTATATTTTATATTACAGTCTAGGGAAAAAAATCTGATTTTGCATTCTCTTTTGCAATGACTGATATAGTGGAAGATATCGAGTTTTTTTTTTTTGTTTTTTTTTACAAAAAACATTATTCCTTAACGTTTGATGTTAGATTGAAGTTTTTTTGAAAATGTGCATTCCACTGACTTTGGTGTAACATGCATGTCATGATTCACAGCGGGGTTAATCCTTAAATCTTCACTTATTTGTCATAATTACTTACAAAATATTAATGTAAAAATGTAGAGCATTGCATATTAGTCACACATTTTTGTGTTTGTATATCTGTCATCAGTGTTGCATTCTAGGGCTGCATGATTTGTCTGCACTTTATTGATGCAGTTCTAATTTATATAGTCTGCCAGTTTTCTCTTGTATATCCTCCCCTGATTCTCATTTTCCTCGCCTCTGTTTTATTCAGGAAATCTGAGATTGAATACTATGCCATGCTGGCCAAGACTGGTGTCCACCACTACAGTGGAAACAATATTGAGCTTGGCACAGCCTGTGGTAAATACTACAGGGTGTGCACACTGGCCATCATTGATCCTGGTGAGTCCCTTCTTTGATCCCAGTCTGCTGTGTAGTGCCACAAACACTGACCCTTTCAAGAGCTAAAAATAAGATTCCACTGGGTCCATACCAGCATATTAAATGGAATAATGGGATTTTTCAGATAAGTGTCTGTCGGATGCTGTCTGGTAGCAAAATTGATACATGGCTATTAGCTTTGGGGTTCTGGTACTGATCCTTATGATGTACCTGACTGGCAACAAAGAAGGTCTACAAAGACTTAAAGCGCCAGGTTTTGATTAAGCTGCCCGGTGCGCTTCTGTACGTCCACTACAGCTCACACAAAGAAGAACAGAAGAATATGTATGACAGGAACCTGTGAAATTTCAGGCCAGTGCATGTTTTAGGACTGACAAGGAGACACATTTTATCTTTTATTAACTAAAATAATTGTAAATGCTTGTTAATGGATGGTAGGAGGACTGGGAATGGCACTTGTCAAACTGCCTTTACCAAGCTGAAAGGGGCATTTTCCATCACAGTGTGGAAGTGGATACACTTCAATAAGTTGATTCCCCACTAGTGGGACAAGGGCAGTATTTTCATTTAAACAGCATGGCTGAGCTACAACAGTAGTTTCACATAACACTGCATTTACACATAATGGGTATTGACGAGCAACTAAGATGCATATCTGGAGTTGAAATACTTTTTTTCCACATTAGCAAATTAGACTAAAAATAACATAGGATGGAGTATACACACTTTACTTAATGTCACTTAGTTCTGTGATTTTTGGCACTTGTTTGATTCCCCTTGTAAAAGTTCACACTAGTGAGTGGTTCTCTACATGAAAGTCAATCTCATCAATCTGCCAGTGCTTTTGGCAGTTCATAAATATGTTGCTGGTAATATTAATCATTATAGATTTCTTTATGATAGAGGAACATTATAGTAGATATATTATTTGGGGAAATATGTAATTGTATTATTTTTTGCAAATGTGATTTGCAACTCCAGGTTCAATAATTAACTATAAGATTTATGGGATGGTATGGAGTATTATCAAATTAACATCAAAATATTAAATACTCTATGTTCTCTTGTAAGTATGGAAACTTAAAGTTGTGAACTTCTTTCAGCATGATTTGGCTATGTTGTTCAAAGTTTGCATCAAAGCTGAAACTGTCTAAAATGAAGAATTAAATATTGGTCATGCTAGTTACATATTGAATGATTTAAGTGGATGCCTTGTTGATGTTGTGAAGTTTTGTTCCACTAACTCTTTCATCTTTTCCTCTTCAGGTGATTCTGACATCATCAGGAGTATGCCAGATCAGCAGCAGCAGGCTCAGTAGAACTGTTCCCCCACCCCCTTGTCATAAATAAAGTCTGAGTTAACAGTTCATGCTGCTTCTGTCTTCATTTATATACAGTACAGAACTGCCTGTTTGCTGCAGTGGCGTTGGTCCTTCAAGTGTCCACCAGAGAACAGCAGTGTGCTCTTTGGTTTCCTCAGATGACAGCACAGTCTTCCTGTGTGAGGGATTTCCTCCTCTCTCTGCAGTCATTTACGTTGTAAACAGCAGTGATGGAAATGACATTTTTAAACCAGCTGTGACTTATGTCACGTAGCATGACGACTGGATTATCAGTTCATGTGTAGACAATCATGATCCTCCCAACTGTCTGCTCATAATCACGTAACTGTCAGAATTACACAACTGCTGATATTCGAGAAGGTTATTTCTTTCACTTACATAAACCATGGGGATGACTGCCTGCTGCATTATCTGCACCATGTTGACTAACTGAGCAGGGACACGATTAACCATTTTTTTAATAAATGTATTGGAATTAAAATGTTTTAAGTGTCATTAATGCTTAAAAAAATATATAGCAGTTCTCAAAGTGCATAAAAATAAAATCTGGCCAAAAGACAAAAGTACAGTAATATATTAATGGAAACACTTAAATGCGATAACAGAAGGCTAGGGTAATCTTAAATCTAAAAATGTAGGACGATAAGTTCTTGGCTTTCATTGACTCCACCTTGTATTTCTTCTGGTAACACAGTTTTGAACATCTTACTTCAAAAGCTCATGATGCAAATGTCCATCATCCATCAAGCAGTTTGGCCTAGTTTTCCCACTCAATCCCTGAGCTTTTTTTGTTGTTTCCCAAGCAAATCGTGTCCCACTGCCCCACATTGAATAGTACGTGTATTATGCATCAGACAGCCTGTTACATTTTCGTTTTTTTAGTACAAAAACGAAAATGTATATTAACTCAGGATACTTAAAAAATATAGAAAAGAGAAACTCAACAGTTGACACAATTAGTGTGACAGTGTCACATTCTTGATATTCTCATATTTCTGATTATAAATCTCATACATTGTCAAATAGCGTATTAAGGTGCATGTGATAACCGCTAGTAGATAGTGTTTATTATGTAAAAAAAAATACTTTAAAACTCACATAATGGGATTAGTGCACATTTCATTTTACTGACAGGTCTGGCCCTTTTCACTTCTTTTTAAAGCCTGTGTCATTGTGTAGCCCGTCTGCAGCCATTAGCATAAAACAATCAAAAAAAAAACAAGTGCCCCAATTGCTTTTGTTCTGTTTTGTCTGTCTCACTGTCCTATCCCACAAGCTGAAAGTAGGTGAGTGTGTCTGTCTGGTAGCCGTTAAACTTGAGGTAATGCCAGCCTCCATTTTGGGGCAGGTGGATAAATCCGTGCTGATCTGTGGCATATTACGCATGTTGAGCTGCACTGAGCTGAGGGCGGTGCAGTGAATGTCTGGGGGAAGAAGGAATCATGCACGTTAGTATGACAACCATTTTAAACTTCCTGTATAAATGATAAAAGTACCATTCTCAAATGACAAGCTATTGTCTGGTCCACGTGCGGAGAAAATGCATTAACTGTAACTATTTTATACAGTATTTAAAACAATAGAGGGAATGCCTGGGTTTAATTGAATTAAACAGTAACATTATGGTTGTGTAATTAGCAGGTTGGAGTTTCTTGGCACTGACTGAATCCACTCAGTGCTTGGTGAGCATCTGTTTTTTTTCGCCCCAAGATACCAGCTCCCCTATTACAATACAAACAAGTCACCATGTCATTTAACCAGGATGAAGCTGCTGTGGGCTGCATCCTGCTCCAATAACCACATGACTGCACTTCGACATCAGCTTTTCTCAGGGCCAAACCTCCCGAGATGTTTTTCCACAGCAGACATTTGGACGTGTCTCAGTGGATAAAGCTTAGCCATGACAGTATTGAGAGGTGATTTCAATGTAACCGTTTCTAATTCCTCTGCTACTATATCCGCCAAAATATAAGAAAAAGATGTAAATTTAAACCTTACAATAAAATTTGCATTGTAAGGTACATTTTGTCACTGGCAGACCAAAAAATATTTGCTAAATTTATGAGGAAACTCAGCTTTGAAATTTGAATATGGTTAGTGGTCTCATGTCGTCGTGTGTTCATTTTACAGTGCTTTTAATAGTGAAGTGTTAAAACATGTTAAAAATCCAAGGACATAAACAACAGCAACACATACACAGAGTAACAAAAATGTAAACTAAAGTTCAATGAAATGAAATCAATTTTACCCTGACAAAAGCTTTAATTTTAATTTTGACTAATCTTAGGCGTTTCCTTGATCTCATATTATTTACCACTCAACAATAAAACCACTCAACAAAACAACTATAAACAAAACCAGCGGCACACATGTAAATTGAACTTTTTATTGTCCAGAACTGGAGACATGAAGACATGAGCTCATGCAGATCCAACAAGATGATGTTGTGTGAATTAAAAAGCCAACAGTCACATCTCTTCAATCATGTGACAATATGTCACTTCACAGTGTAAATACTGATTTGTTAATGATATTTTAATCGTCCAGACATGTGGCAGCCGATCATATTTGAACCACTCTTAGTGAAAGAAGCGCAAACTCTGTTTTTAAAGTGCAGTTTCATTTTCAGCTTTGTTGGATTTGCAGAGGCAGTGGTCATAAATCACACGAGGATGATGATCAAAGTGAACTACATTACCAACTACAGTATTAGTATCAAATAGAGAACTACTAAATGGTACATTTATTTCCAGGTCTCTATTGCATAGTAACTGTTACAATAATCTTTTTCAAGATTATACTACTTGGGAAATATTGGAATAGCATTATTTGTTCCATTATGATTTCTAATAATGGAAAAAATGCTAAATTATCGCAGGGCAAGCACTTGCACTATTGAACTAGCCCCATGTATCTCTTTATTGAGTTTGTGCTACGAATGCCATGCTCAATCAATGCTTTAGATGTCCGTCTGTCCGTCCGTCCATCCTCAGTTTCCATAAAGGTCACCAACACAGGAAACAACTCAACATGATATCACTGCATGTGCAAATAAAAACATGTTACTATATATAAAAGGACCTTGAAGTTACATCACAATTCCAAACACATCCACAAGAACAAACACACACACACACACACAGGCTCTGCATGTGCAGCAGTATGTTTGTCTCCTCATCATTACAGGGACATGTCCTCAGCTCAACACATATGATCAGATTATAGACCACACTTTTTGTACAAAACCCCCCCAAAACATTAAAGACATAGTGCGTTTGCATCTGTGACTCCACACAGAAACATGAGACATTTACTCATCTAAACAATTTTTTTTCAGCGTATTGCCATGATGGATTTAAATTCTTATTTATTTATGTATTTATGTTTGTGGTTAATGCCAGTCTTCAGGGCTGGGAAGGCAAACTGGAACAGCTTGTGACTGAAATAAATGGGTGGACGTGGTTTTCGCTTAGATGATCACAGACAGACAAGTGTGCGACATGGATACAAAAGGAAGACGTCCTAGTTATTGGTCAAGGATTCCTTTCTGATACAATGTCCTGCAGAACGAGCTACAGTTCATCAGCAGTGCACAGACACAACAGCTTTTCACAAATCACTTCTTTTTCCTCTCGGTTTTTAACTGTTATACAAAAAAGTCATACAAAAATACCCCAACACAACATTCAGTGAAGGAAATTTGCCAGTTTCTGAAAAAAAAGTGCTCTTGCATAACTGCTCCTGTTCAAAATATGCCACTCTTTCTTCTCACTCTCTGTGCCGTCTCTTCAGGTAGTTTGTTTCTATACAAAGACCACAAAGGATGATCACAGTATCGGGGGTTAACAGTTGGTGGCCGGACTGGTGGGCGGCACATTTCAGTCAAAGAAAAGTGCAGGTTCAGTTGGGACAGAGTGTTTAGGGCATTGAAGAGTCAAAGACGCTGCCAGGACTCGGCAGCAGTCATAGTCAGGGAGAGGCCATTAAAGTGGTGGTCCTTTAAAGAGGACAGAGGAGACAAGAGGGGAGGACAACATGTGCTAACAAGCAGGTGGAGGAAGGTGGAGGTGAAGGGCAGAGTTGGTGGACATATTGGCTCAGCGTCACAAAACTACAATAGGCAGGAATCCGAGCTGAAATCAGCATCTAAGACATTGTTGTTCCTTTGTTTGCGTTTTGTTTTTTTAACATGTTCCAGTCCATATCAAGGTCCTAACTGTTGGAGAGAGGTGTGGTACACGGTGGAGGTGGTGGAGTAAAGGTTCTGGCAGTGAGAACATCACTCATGCCTCCATATACTGGGGAGGAGGCTCCTTGGGTGGAATGGCGACGGCTTCTTCATAAGGTGGCAGCAGAACCTGAGATTTAATGGAGAACCAAAAGGAGGTTCAGTCTAAAGTCACAGCTCAAACACATTGTCAGTTCTACCTCCTGTTTCAATGATCAGTTTTGGTCTCTCTCTCTCTCTCTCTCTCTCTCTCTCTCTCTCTCTCTCTCTCTCTCTCTCTCTCTCTCTCGTCTGGTTTGTTTGCTGGTTTTGTTTGTGGTTTTCACACCATACAGCACTGCACTCACTTACACTACTGATGTTACTGATGACATACACTATGTTTATATTAGATGATTTTCTTATCTTATTATCCTTAATAAATAATTTGTAAATTGACTTATTTGTGTGCATCTCCCTTTGTTGTCATGGCTGTATGGCCCGGTCTGTGACACAGTATCTACCAAGTGATGTGATTACATTCTTAGATTTAGCCACTGCTGCGTGATTTTGTCTTATTCTTTTTCAATTCGTCCGACTCCATCGCCATAGAAAACACCACTCAATGGCAGCCTTTACAAAATGGTGTTACAAAAGCAGATTCAGTGAAAGCGAGAAAGTGAGAGAAAGAAAATTCTCGGAGGGTATGGATGTGTGAAACAGCCGGGGGAGGCCCCGAGAACACATCACTGGCTGGATTTGAAATGAAGTGGACAAGAAGACTATTGCGTAACACGTCCAGAAGAGAAGGGGACAGACAGGGATATATGGAGAGAGTGGGAGGAGGAGGAGGGGAAACCGTGTGTGTGTGAGAGAGAAAGAGAGAGAGCAGTGACCCTTGTGCATTTTAATGGCATTTGTATAAAAGCAGAGCAGATAAGCAGCTGGGTGCTTGGTGTCCATGGCTGTAAAAAAGCCTTTTAGACACACTGCCGCTGCTCTAACAGTAAAATTAGATGGAGTCCTTTCTTCATTCACCACCGCATGTGTAGAGAGGGAATGTCGAGGTAATATCGGAGCTGCCTGTAAACCTCGTGACACAGATATTTGTTGCGTTTAGCTCCTATTCCGTGTTTTTATTTCTCTCAGTAAAAAGGTGTACTCAGACGTCTTTCCGATTCAGTTGCTATAGAGTTAGTCTGGCTAATTTGTTGGGTATTGGACAATTAATATTTAGTATTTAGCCATTTGTTACAGGTGACACTTTTTGTGTCGTGATAAACGTGATAAATATTGGTAAGTCACTAAAACAGTTTCAAGTCAGTAATTCATTGAAAATACTGACTCGATTTGCACTGAAGTGTAGAAACAAAATGTAGATTAAATAGACAGGCCATTAGTGTTGTTCAATTACTGATAACTGAAGTTAATCAATTTTTTGGTATTATTTGTTATCATTTAATAGTTCTTGTATGTTTTATCAGACAAGAAAAAAAGGCTAAATATATGGGCCAATATATTTTGCATCAAACACTGGTCATCGGCTGCCCTGGTTCCTCATATCAATTGACTTCTAGTCTGATAACCCTTTTAATGACATTTTAATTTAATTAAGTATTACAGTTTTGATCCCAAACAACATTTATCCAGTTTTATAGTTTAAAATTATTCCTTTTAAATCAGGTAATTTCTACACTGGTTTGTTTTCATGACAAATGTATGGGGTTTTTTTTCCTTCCACTTTATAAAACGTATTTCCCTCCATGTCATATGAAACACAACTTAACATCAGAGCCTGACAGTTTAGTCTGTTTCATAAGGTGAAAAACGTCAGCAGTGATCCACGGCCATGACAACACAAGGACAAAGACAGAGGATGAGACAGATTAATGTCTTATTGTGTGAGTGTTGAGGATTATATACAGACATACAGGCAAATGGAAACCTGTGACTATGCTAAAGCTACTCAGAGGCTCAGCGTTAACACTGAGGGGACGGACGACACCCGGACGACACCCGTCTCTAACCCGGCAGTCTGGATGATCCACAGCACCTACTGTACAGCGCTACAACACCAGTGTCCCATGAGTGACTGACACAGAGCTGACACAATCTGTGACAACACCAGCAGCAGAATCTCAGACATGTTCTCAGGCTGAAGACACTGTGGAGTGTTCACTACTCTGCTGGCGTCGCTGTCTATGATATAAATATATATTACAATACAATTTAGTCCGGTACTTGTTTGGTCAGAAAATATTGGACATTTTGGTCGGTGTTTCCCAAACCTCCAAATTATGATGTTCACAAATGTCTTATTTTTGCCAAAAACCAAAACAATTTTAATGATTTCTTTGTTTTATGGAGCAAAGAAAGCAGAATATATTCACATTTAAGAAGCAGAAAAATCAGAGAGCTTGTTTTAATTATTTAAAAAACCCACAAACTGATCAAATGAATTATCAAATTAGTTGATGATTAGTTCAGTAATCAACCGATGGTCAATTAATCATTGCAGCCCTAATTATTATAATTTAATTCACAGTACTGTTCTACTAATAAAAATCAATACAAATACCAAAGAGATGTGTGGGATTTCAATGTTATATCTTGATTTTATTAACCTTGATAAAAAGAGATTTTAATCTTTATGTGACTTTATGTGACAAATCCTGTACAAACATTAATACCTTTACCTACATACAAGCTTAATACAAGTGTCTCATTTCTACTTGTCTGTACTTTTTTTTACTTTATCACATCAGCTATTAGGTAAACATGGTACTTTCTCCTCCAGAGTAACGTGTCAGATTAAATTTCCCACCACCATTTTAAACAACTTCCCTTCTCTTGCTTTATATGCATTTTTTTTTAACTTAACTTAGTTGAGGTTGAATTGACTCTTTTATTTGTTTTGTGATGTAAATTACAGGTCAAACTTACCTTGTACTCTTAGAGGTATCAACTCATTAGACTGCAATAACATATAGGTAGTATTTTATTATAATTTCAGTCATTTAAAGTAGGCCAGCATTTGCTACACTGAATTTAAAGTGCAACACACAGTGATGATGACGACTTTTTAGTCCTTATGAACTAGAAGCTTGTCAGCCAAAAAACCATAAAACTAATATATATATATATATACAAATAAATCAATACTGTGTAAATGTAATTACATCATGGTCTGATGATGGGAGGATTTTCAGTATGTCCTTGAGGTGTGGAGCTGGAAAGTGGACGTGAGAACTCACCGTGGTGTCGTTGGTGGTGATGTAGACCAGGACTTCTGTGGTGCCTCTGCCGCTCACGTATCTGTAGCAGTTCCACACACATCCAATCAGGTAAGCCTGTGCCAGAAGGGGCGAAAACACAGCACACATAATGACCTTTGGATACATCCTCTCCACTCTGCATTATTACTGCCACTGTGAGCTAAGATCACATCTACAGTATTTATCAAGGTTAGAGATGATGCATCATATGAACACTTCATGAACATTACGGTATGCCCACTTTCTTTGTGACTAACAGAAATTAATTTTAACTGTAACAGAAATAACACAATTTTATGTACAGACATTTTCAGCATTTTAACAACTCTTTCTCTCTTTCCTCTGCAAGGCCTTGCCTGCACTGAGGTTAAGGTTTGTGTGACTTGGCAAAGAAACAGGAGGGTCATTGTGTGGATGTGTGATTAGCCTGCTGAGTCGGTGCCTCTGCCAGCTATTAAGATCAACCATCAAACCAGGAAGCCCAGCGAACTGCTAGCAAATCAATTTGCCATCTGCTGACCCGCACTTTCACTGTGATATCAACTTTTAACTAAGGTCAACTTCACCACTACACACCACAGTATGTGTACGCACAATTACCCCTTTGATACAAAACCCTAATCTTTTATATATTCATCTAACAGTATTGAAGAATCAATTAAACATTTTGATTATATAAAATACCACACTTTATTTTTAAGTTTTTTACTGTCCTCATAAGAAATTTATAAATAAGATTTGTTTATAAGATTGAAAAATACTTCATTACACAGTAAAGTCTTATAGTCTTTGTCCATCTATCCTTTTAACATTCTACAGTATGTGACAGTGTCCCACTTTGTATTCACCGAAGCTTCTTTCTGGTATTTCTAATGTGTACCTGTAGCAATTCTCTCCAACTTCTCCAGCTCTGTTTCTTCCTGTATGTCTGGATTTGTCCTTTTCGCTAAGTGACACTAAGTGGAGGATGTGGGCTTTAGAAAGAAATTCAGTAAGTGAGCCTTTGTGCTGAGAGCTGGATGTTTCCTTTAGATTTCTGACCTGGTCCTTGTCCAAGGAAATGACTCAACTATCATCACAAGAAGGATAAGTAACCAATATATTATGTGCGCAGCCCATCAATAAGTATTAGATTCTATTGATTTTTGCTTGGCAAACATCAACATTATGCTTTGAGCTAGAACATTTCTATAATAATCTTTAATATTGAATTTTGGAGCAATTTGCAGCTGAATTATCCCCCCACACACTGTGAAACAAAGCTGTCTGAGTCATGACATTTCTAACTCTTTTCTCTGTGAGTCCATCAATGTGTCTTCCAGTGGCTGCTTCCTATCATAACGTCCCAGCTCTAGCTTTGGATATCTGCCTAGAACATTTTCCGGTCCAAGCTTAAAGAGGAAACAACTTGATTTGATTGTACAGATGACTGCAACTTCCTATCCAATCTCATCCCAGTGCCCCAGAGCAAAGCTGTGCCTATAGAGCCATCCATGCATTAAAGGGGAATTAGCTTGATAGGACAGGGTTTCCTATTGTCCCTAACTCAGTACTCCCTGGCTGTGTGATAATGTCATGAAAAACACGGATAATGGAAATGTTCACACTGGCAGATTCATTATACATGTCATATGGCTCATAATGCTCTGAGATGTGTGCAGTGTGAAGCTTAATTGCTTTAGTCATATTGGAATATGATGAGCAAATCTATAAAAAGAAGCAATTCTAGATGGAAAGTAAGTGTGTGTGTTGCATAGATTATTAAAATCTACAATTATATCTTTATTCATGCAGTTTTAGACATTAGTCAAATGGCTGCTGAAGGATGTTAGCCAAAGTCAAGCTAAAATATTGTATCCCTGTGTCTTTCTGTAAAACTTAAATTTACATCCAGATTTCATTATGAACTGTAGTGAATACTTTGAAGGACTTTAATAAAGAGGTATACGGTATAATCATATTTGGGGGTGCATATTATTTGGGTCATGTCAGCTGCCTCTTCCCCAGGACACTATAGATTCTAAAGCGCACCCAAAGGCTTGCTTGCTGCTCCGCGCTAACAGTGCAGATACTGAGCTGATGCGCTCACTGTTGTTCTGTTATTTTAAAAATATATAATTTATATATAATTATAATATATATAATTATGAATATATCATTTATTTGAAGTCCTGGATACATTTAGAATCTTTGAGGATAAGAATCACAAATCTTATCAACATGAATCTGTTGGTTTTTTTTTTTTACAACTCTAACAGACAACCTGAAAACATGACACCTCTGGCCACAGCTGTCATCACTGCAGAGCCATGAAAAGGCCAACGCTCTGGAGAACAGGACTACGTGCAGTGATGCACAGACTGTGTCGGCTTACCTTGAAGGAGAGGATGCAGCCGATGAAGAGAAGGACTGCAAAAACTAGGCACATGTTGTTGGTGGACATGATGTCCTCTTTGTAAGGGAATGTCCCCGGCTAAAGGAAGAGAGAGAGAAAGATACATTTACAGTAAATAAGTAAAAGTCAGGAGTAAAACAATTAAATGAAGGGACAAATGAGTTTACATAATACCCGACAAATCATGACCTTTAAAATCTTAAACAGAGTCTAAAATAGAAACCAAATCTGTACAACTACAAACAGCACTCATACCTCAGTGGCCTCTTTAATTTCTCCTGAATCAAACCACTGTTTTATAACACTTACTTAACAACTTCTTAATTCAAAAGCAAGAATGTCATGTCATGTTTAAATATTATGCACTGTAGAGTTTAACCACATTTTGTTTTTCTTTTGTCTTATTTTCCTTATTCTTTTCATTAGTATGGTATCATGATTGATACATATATTTGTGTGTACAGATGTTTTAGATGTACAATGAAACTGTGCTCACCAGCTGCTGGAGGTAGTCCTGCACTGTGTTGGGATAAACCACGACGCTAATGGCTACCAGTGTGTTAAGGGCAAAGTCGAAAATTTGGTAGCAGAAGAATGGAATGATCCAAGCAGCATGTTGCTTCAGAGGAGAAATAAATAAAACAATACATTGAAAAACCGCAGCAGGATATTTGTTTTTCAAGTTCATAAATCTGTTACTGACAACCGTTTCATTTCATTTCTCATTCATGCAATTTAATTTACCTTGTAAGCACCATATGTTGCCATGCCACATATAAGAATCATGAGTAAGGATATTGCAGTAGCTATGCAGATATCTGCGGAGAGAGAAAGCACAAAGAAACGCAACACTGTAAGAAACATCATTCTTTTCATTGGAACCTTGAAAATCCACTGATGTAATCCAAAGTAAGAATGAGCATGGACATTTGTACAAACAAAAAAAAACACCTTAGTAACCACTATTTTTAACATCCAATCTGATTTGGACAAAACACTTGTTAAAAAGCAACACTCTTTTCAGTCACATTACAGCTGTGAAAAATGACTAATGAGAACTTTGCAGCACTGGGGAGAGGATATTTGTAGCTCCTGTACAGTTTGTAGGAAGTGATCCCAAATCAGACTTTCTAGCTGTAAAATCTGCAGAAAATCTGAATATGTGGCAGTTTTAATGTCATCCTGAATGTTGGTTTCCACCTTCACTCAGCAACAGCAATTATTACAGGGCTGATACTGTGTTAAGACTCAGAAAATGATGACACCCTTCACTCTTAATCTCTTTTCAAACACCTGAGACACAGACACATGTTGACACATCCTATATATAAGTGACACTTGCATACATAAATGTACTTAAATACTTGCATACATAAAGGCTATGCCTTCTCCAAACACATCTGCCACACAAATCTGCGTTTTAATTGCAGGCTTTTTCTGTACATGATCCCAGTGACATTTGCACTATTAAATGTCTCTCCATCTTTTCCCACTGTTTCACAATCTTTTGCACAAGCGGCAATACCATCTGAGGGAGAATCGGTCAAGATGGTTGTTTTAATCCGATGGAGGATTAGCTGTTTTTTTTTTCTTTTTAATCAGAGCAGCCACTAACAAAGTCAGTGGCATTCCAGTGGCGACTGTGAGGATGAGGATGATGATGATGATAGCTGCTGGAGGGGGAAACACTAGAAGTACACATGGACTCTGATTTGTTCTCTCTGGTGCCAACTCAGCTGTGTCAGTGCTGAGAGCAGCATTAAGGGAAAATAAGTTGTGGAAAGAAAGGAGGGGTGATCTTACAGATGCACAAACACACAAGGCTCTATGGAAATAAATGGTGTTGATTTTAATGATGTCTTGTGAGGCCAAAAAGATCATCAATGTGTTTTGAGCCTTTTTTATTTATACTGTAAATGTTTCAGTTATTTCACTCTTAATCTCTGATCTATGTGACTTTACAAAGAGATCAGTTTAAAATCAGCCTGTCCACTTGAATATTTAAAAAAATCATGCACATAATAGTTAGCTTATTCTTTTACAAAAAGTTCATTATCTGGAGCACTAAAAGCAACTGGAAATTTTAATAATGAAGCAAACATTCATAGGCAATCGGTGAACATTTACTAATACTAATTTTAAACAGCAATTTATAATATTCTAGTTGATGATACTGCACATCTGATTTGTCATATCAGTAACTTCTTAAAAATATTTCTAAAATGGCCATCACACTTTCCAAGAGCCCAAGGACATGTCCTCAAGTTTATTTTTGTGTTTCACTAACACTCCACATCCCAAAAATAATCCCTTTACCTCACAGCGAAGACGCTGCAACAAGAACACTTTACCTTGCAAAGTGAACATTTATCGGTCTAACATGCAAGATAACGGACTGCTTACCAGTGGATCATTTATAAAAGATTGAACATGTAACAATGAGGGGACCAGCTGTACTCACTGGCATCGTCCATGACATCAATGTCAGTCCCAAGCTCAGAGCTGGTGAGGTGGTAGCGGTACTGGACTGGGTCATTGAGAGCTGATAACAAGATGACTAGAACCACTGCATTAATGAGCTGTAAGGGGAAAAAAATCACTATTAAACTTTATATTTCCTACTGGAGTTTCCCTTATTATATTTGAGGTTAATCAAGCACTTAGCTTGTAATCCTTTTGGAAATGTTTTGTAGTAATTTGACAAGAAAATTAACAATTTAAATTACAATTACAGACAGATTTGAAACTATGTAATGTTCACCATTTGAGACTTTAACAACTGAATTACCAAAAGTATTAGACCAAAATCTCTGACTAAGGTTTGAGACACAGATAGAGTTGCTGAATAAAACTACAGTGAAGCACCATGTTATGGGATTAAAATGTCTGTCAGTAGGTCTATTAGTGCTTGACTTAAAACAAAATGCATATTTTTAAAAATACTTCACCTACTTGCAGAGGTCGGCTGCTTCCTATGGCCTTTGCTCAGTGGGATAACACACACTTTAATAAGAAGGGTCAAAAAGACGGGGGGACAAACGCTTACAAAAGGTTAAGGGATTTACCAAGCTCAAAGAACTATTTTTAAATCTTAGGTTATCCCATGGATATAAACTGCAGCAAAATCTCTATATATAACTGGTGTAATGTAATACTAATCAATGAGGCTGGTAAGGTTATATCATTTTGCTTAATTGGCTTCCAGTTAATTCTAGAATTGATGTTAAAATTTTAGTGATCACTTTAAAGCATGTTAGGCCTGTAACCAAATAACCATCCCAGACTAAAGACCTAGGGGAACCAGGATCTGTCAGGACTGTAGACTCATTTTGTAGGGTAGTACAACCTGCCTGAAACAATTCTTAGTAAGTGTGTGGCTAGTATGTCTCAGGTCTGATCTGGTTAATGATTTTAATTATATCCTTGTTGTCTTAATGCTGTACACTCCTTTGACCACTTGGTCTTTCCTCTGTATTTTTTATTACTTAGTTCTACGATTGTTCTATAAAGTAACTTTCTTTTGAAAATTGCATTGTAAATGAATGTATTGTTGCTATTTTTTTTCATTACAGCACAAAAAGTCATTTCCAAGGGAACGTGAAAGAACTTGAATACCATGGCCGAACATGGTGAATAGTTTTAAGTTACAGGTTTAGATTTCGTTAACAACGAGAATAGGGGCTGTATAAGTAATTACTGCTATTTCATCATCACAACACACAGGAAACTCAATAATAAGGACACATACATGTTAAAGTTACGCATTTAGGTTGAATTAACAAAGGGAGCATTGGCTGCTAATATTGTCAAACAATGCACTTTAAATGTCTTAGAACTGAGGACATATCGCTCAAAATGGCAAATCCAAAATGAGCTGAAAAACAGACGAAAAAAGCAGTAGCAGCAAGCTAACTTAGCGTTAGGATTTTAAAAACCTCAATGGCACTTGACACTCAGTTAGCTTATTCCCATTTATGGTCATTTTTGAGGATATTTGGGCCTGAACTCGATTGATAAATGTTACTCACCATGTACCATATTCCCAGAATAATGGTGCCCGTCCGTACATGGCAGCAAAGGCAGCAGCTCGTCGAGTACCACCGGTCCCACGGCGAAATCATGTTTTTGTCCTGCTTTGACACGTCCAAGCTATTTCATGAATAATGTCGACAAATAACGATTATTCGGAGGGAAAGGCAGAAAGGCTGGCGTCCTTTCCGTGTTAGGAGCGTCGCATCCAGAGTGCGTTCTAACCGATGTCAGTCCGTTTCTGTGAGTGGACTCCCAGCGAACACAGAGCCGTTAATCTGGCTCATCCCAGAGTCACGTGACTATCGAGGGGATTTATTTATTTATTTATTTATTTTTATTTTTTTTGGACCAGCCGTCGTGATGGAGGTAAATGTTTTGTAGTCACTGAAGTTCTCACTAATTCTCTGTATGTGAAGTTTTATGCATGACTGACAAAAGGAATTCTAGGATCGGATTAACCTCTCAGGATCAGGTTAAAAACTCTGATTAAAGCTCCAGAGTGTAATGTATGGCGCCCCCTGAGGAATTTTGAGTCATTACCAAAACACTGCCAGCAACAGTGGTTCTCAAACTCTTTATACCAATTACCACCTGAGAAAATATTGAGCTCTCAAAGTAACACCATTATCGCCAACATTAAGATACAGTGGTGTAACTAGGCCAATTTGCTTTCTCATCATCGTCCTCTTCCTCACACATACTTCAGACACTGGTATAGCCAAACTAGATTAAAATGGGGAGAGAGAGATAAGGTGACCATTATTTAGTTATTTGTTTCATTTTCTACACACTCCTTAATTCAAACGTCCTCAGCTCCACTCTGATCACATACCCCTGTATATAAGTACCACCAGTGGAAATTCACATACCACAGCTCATGTCTGGCCACTGCTGTGCTCTGTTGATGCTTATGTTATGTGACAGTTTCATTATTCCCATAGCAGTGTTAGGAAAATCAATTATCCATTATCCATGTCTCATTACTTTTGTTGTCAGCTGATATTTTCTTGAAACAACACTGACGTCCGCCTCCACCTGTCACAACAGAAAAACAAGACATTTAACAAACAGGCAGCGTGTAACCTTGATGGCTGCTCACAGCTTGAGGGTATAAAGAGGAAACAATGTTGTTTGGGGGTTTTCTTTTGTTTCTTTGGACAACCACTGCTGGGTGAAAGAAACTCTCTCTCTCTCTCTGTTTGTGCAAACCTCCCAGAACGAGCCTGACAGATGGACTGTGTGACCGCGGCTCTAAGCTGTGGTGGGTGGACCACATCATCACCACATTGGGAGATTTGTCTCCACTGCCACGACTTAACAGCGACCAGACTTTCTACCTCTTTACACGCTGGAATTCAATTATTTGAAGAGCACGTCTCACATTTCTATAATCAAACACAGTGACTTGATAATCAAACAGACCGTATTTGGGCAAACAAACATAATGACTGGAATAAACAAAGCCTAATAATCATTTTGCTCTCAGATCTCCTGGTGAACATGTCCCACAACCAGGGTTTGGTTGATCTCATATGTTAGGTTGGTTGAATAAGGATACGACACTACTGACTTGTTTCTAGATGTGACTGTGGGGGATAATGTGCATTTCATGTACAGCATTAGCGAGTGATTTTAACAGCAGGCCTGTGATCAAACAAAGTGCCTTCCATTACAGACTGGCCTTCATTATTAATAGATCTGCCTTTCATACGAGCAAGAAAAAAAACTACGTGTGCGATAATGGGACAGCAGTGAAGAATGAAATAAATAAAAACAAAATGTGACATCCCTCTTAAATAAGGGTGAATGGAGAGTGAGCCAGAGATTGTAGGAGATTAAAAGCTGGTAAATCCAAAATAAACTGAGAGATAAGGGACGGAGAGGGAGAGAGAGAGAAGGCAAAGGAGGTCAGGCACTATAAGCATGCCACTCGACTGGCCCACCACATTGACCGGGCCAATGGTTTGTTTTCAGGAGGGTCAGTGGAACCGTGGCCTCACACAGGCTCTGACTGCTGACACAGATTTGCACTTCACCATAAAGTCCAGTAAATCATCATGTAGTAGTCACAGATTAAAAATAGGTTTAACGGCATACACAAAAATAACATACCAGTATTGGCAAAGTGGAATTTTGCTTATAAAACATGATTTTAATTAATGCTTTTAACAGTGATTTGGCACAAAAATGCAATGCAAAGTACAGGAGAGGTCACCAGTTCATCGCAGGGCCAACATACAACAGAGACAAACTACCATTCACTCTCATGTCCACACCTGCGGTCAATTTAGTGTCCAGTTAATGGAATCTGCAGGTTTCTGGACTGTGGGAAGAAAGTAGAGTATCTACACACACGAGAACTCCACTCAAAGGCCCTTGGTTGAACTGGTGACCTTCTTGCTGTGGGGCAACAACATGTATATCATCATTAAATCAAACTCTACTGTATTTATCTTACTTGTATTTTGATCCTTTCTTTGGGAACATAAATAATTTGAAATTCCACTGGGGAGGCTACAATTCAAATCCATCAGGAAAAGTTGCAGCTTTTCTGGAACTAATGTTAGTTTCAATTTTGTTAGTTTCTTGTATTTTGTTCCAGAACAAAATACAACCCCGTGACAAAGTGAAATCAAGCATTTCTGATTTATTTTTCAGCTTTACCAAACAAACATAGAAATATCTGCCTCTCTCTCTTCAATACACAAAATCATTCACAAAAAAGAGAACATTTTCTAGACACAGGTATATAAATACATGAATTTGATCACCTTTAATCATCAGTACAAAATTAACCAAAAAAAAAAAGATGCCTGAAGCCACATTAATATATCAACTTGTTCTATCGGGTCTACAAACAGTTACAACCAGCACTAGCTGAGTTTTTTTTCCCCTACCAACAACAGACTCCTGTTAACATCTGCTAAATTGAATTCCTGCAATTTGACTCCTTTAAAACCTATTACAATATACTGTATACACTGATTGGTAGGCTATTCCAGGACAAAGTACTAACAGTTAAAGCAAGAGATCATTTGTTGAATTTCATGTACACAAGTATTATTATCAAAGTCATGCAAGATGAATTTATTTCTGACATCAAAACTTGCAATTAGATTGAAACTATAAAAAAGGATGCCAATGCTATACGTCAACATATTAAGGCAATGGAATTCAATTCCTTTTATAAATGTGTAATTGTGTGTTATTTAAAACCGAGTTTGGAGTTTGTGGAGTTAAAGCTGTTCCATATACTCTACTCAATGTTTTCGTTGCCAATTTACATCAAGAAACTGTTTTCCCTTACGTAGATCAACCCACAAAAAGTTGCCAATTTCACATTCTACAAAAAGGTAGTAAAAAACAAACAAACAATTCATTGACATCAAAACAAAGTCAATCCAATCTTTTGCACAGTGCAGACACAGAACTGGAAAAAGCCCTTACGATCTGTACATATGGCATGGCTTTTTTCAAGCACAAAACCAGGAGGAAAATGTCTTATAAAAGAAAACTGAAACAAAAGAGTGCAGAAATGAGCATCATTTCTAGAAACTAAATCAACGCACAATGTAGTCTGATGAAGACAGACAAGCTTAGAATGATACAAGTAAAGAGACATTAGTGCTACTGCCGTATGGGATAATCCCACTACTCCTTCACGTTACATTACACTGCCTCCTGGTGGTTGATATCTTTACTTATGTGCAGAAATGTCAATTCAATATCAATTTATACAGTTTATAATTTCAAATTTTAGCAATGACTTTCAAAAAAATAGGGATAAGCAACTGGTAATTACTTGACTTTCAGCTAAGAGTTTACTTCAAATTGGTTGACACAAAATATGGCTAAATAGGAGTCAGTGGTAGTAACCCTAACGCATTTAACCATATTTTGGCAAAACCCTGGACGAATTACACTGTACACCCTCCCACCAGTGTGAGCGACTTTAAAAAATTTTTTACATGTGCACAGCTGCCATTCTTCATAAAGGACTTTGTGCTCAAGGAATGGATTTACACAAAACCTTACAGTATATCAAGGTAAAGTTTGGATTTGTTTTTTCAAGTCTTACTAAATCATCATCTGTAGCATAAATATGTTAGGGATCGCTCTGAAAATGACTCCTCTTCACACTGGCTGTGCAGTGATCCCACATGATCCAAGAATAGCCAGATCACATGTGAATTTGATTACCTGTATTTTGTCTTGGCAACAACAAGGAACTATTACTGTGCCACAGCTCTAGAGGAAAGTCACTTAGCTTTGCTAATAGTAACTTAGCTGAAGCTTTGGCTAAACTTGAAGCCATGTTGAACGTCATGGCCAGAATGAAGAGAAGGGAGGATTACAATGACCCCTAACTATCAATTTATATACAGCATGTGTGCGGTGTATAAAAATGAACCCTTGGATAATTCCAAACCAAACAGTTAAGACTGATTCGAGACAAGCACTGACATATGCCTTGCGCTAACACATTTCAGTATTTGATACGCGGGCAGCAGCATGACAAACTTAACAAAGTGCAACATTACAGGTGTATTGGTGCATTCAAACAAATGTCAAAAGCTAAATTCTGTGCGATGAGTTTACACAAAATTAAAAAGCGCAATAGTCATTTAATCTGGGTGATGCAAATCACATCACTGGTTTTTCACATCATCGAGCTGAAATACTTAAACTTGACTGAAAGATTTGCAAGACACAATATTGTAAAAGCCAATAAGTGCTGAGATTGGGATGAAAGTGGTGGAAAGAAACAGTAAATAATTCTGCAACCAAACACCCGACACAAAAATTTGCTTCACATTTGGTGTGAATGCACATTAAGAATGTATGGTTCTATTTAAAACTCATTCTTCCTACAAAAATATTAATAATAAAAAAAATCATGAATATTTTTTGGGTAATAATGATAAACAAACACTGATGCCAATTTAAAAAAAAAATCATAAACATGTACTGTACCTCCACTGCAAGTCTACCTTTCTTTCACACTCCACTATGGTTGCAGTGTAGCAAGTAGTGCAAATTACTTAAGTCCACAGGACCAAATTTCATCACTATATTTAGCCAAGCAGGTGATGTTATCCACTGCTTGAATATTTTTTGTAACTGATAAATTGTTCATGTAGCTGAGAAAGAAACTCTGTATTTATTGCATGTGGCATATTTAACAATTTTGTTTGCATATGCTTAGTTTGGACCTGTGATGTGACTTCATGTTTCCCTTCTGATCTTTTTCTTCTGCAAAGGTTTTAGAGGCTCCACAGTCTTCCCAGACATCTCTGCATTGAGACAGGTAAATACAAATTGACTTCAATGTTATGAGTAGTTACGATACAGTATTTAACATGACTTCCTCCCGTTTCATTCTGTGAGTAAAACCTACGTTGAGGGGAGGATATACTGGGATTCTGCTTTTTGGAAGCCTTCACAGGAAGCTCTTGAGATTTGGCCGCTGTAAACACTGGGGCTGTGCTCACCACCTACAGCATAACCAAACAAATGACATAGCATTTGCCCAAGGGGGTAAATGTCCAGAGTACAGCAGTTTTACACTTTCATGCAAAACATGAAAGTTCTTACAACTTGATGTTTTGTTTTCTTGCCTGAGCCTCGGATGCAGCTTCTTCTTCTGTTTTCTTCTTTTTTCTCCTCCTCTTCTTGGATTTGGCTGCACCTCCAGAGGGATCCTCCGCATCCTTCTCATCCTCTGATACCTGCCATAACAAAAACATAATTTTGAAATGTTGTAGTTGAAAAATAAGCTGCAGTAAGAGGAAGGGTTATGGTAGATTAATCAAGCAAACAAGAGACGCTTTGGGGATTAACAGAGTATTCGGGTACTAAGTGACATGGAAGCCATCAAGATAAAGCAAGACCTTGTTGTGGACGGGCTGTTCCTTCAGTGGAGGGGCAGGTGTCAACAATACAGGCGGCTCTTCATAATTTCCCCAATGCTCTGCTGGGGCATTCCAGTCAGAGGTTGGGTCCGCAGCTGCTGATCCATCTGAAGCATTTCACAATTGTATTATTGTCATGATGGAGGTAAGAGTCAGGAAATGTGTACAGGTGGGTCTGGTGTATGGGATAGGTTGCAATAACACTTACTAAAGGGAGACCATTCATCATCAGCATCTAAGTTGCTCGCCCACTGCAGCTCAGTTGAACTTGATACTGGGTCTATGAGAGAAAGAAGGAAGTAAAAATACTAAACAACCTACAACTGTGAACAGAAAATAAAATACTAATGAGGCTTTAAAGCCTAATAATAATAATAATAATAATAACCTGAGGTGTTAAGTCTCTGCATGGAGAAGGACACACTGCTAAGGTCAGCGTTTACCCTGCCATCACTCCATGCTGTGGAAACAGAAACATACAACAATATGGACATAAATGGAATCATAGTCTTTCAAGCAGCACTTCAACAGTAAAAAACAAAACAGAAAAATAGCTCAGTACACTTCAAAATTGTTTGAATCAGCACTAAATTCCTCTCTTTGGTTGTCTTATGTTTTTTTTCCATTTTCTCTTTGGAGCAAATGACATGTCATTAAGTTGAGAATTTATACAATATATGATGTTATTATCCCTGTTAGACAAGTGGGTGAAACTTGGAACTTTCAATAGTTTCACCCCTGCCAACACAGCCACAGCAATCCACATTAGTCCAGCAGGCGGTACAGTGGAACAGGGTTTTTAAATGAGTCACTCAAGAAGAATCTTATTGTAACTTTCTGTTTTGATATTTATTGTCTTGGCTTTATAATTGACTTTGCTGCAAAAACTTGACTGATACGAAAACTAAAACGTACTAAAATAATGCAGTTAAGTCAGAAGAATGAAAAACCTCACTGTGCTGTGTTAATACTGTGCTGCAGCTGTTCAAAGGTTTACTCATGTGGTACCTTGTGTCTCCTGTGCCCAGCACTGAGTCTCAGCTTGGCCCCTGAATTGTGGAGCTGTATTCATGTTCCTCCATTTGGCTCTGTCCATAGCTACCATCTGACCCGGAAGTTTAACAGAAATGTCGGTCCATCCTACACCATTAACTGAGGGCTCCTCTTTCCAGTTGGAGGACACTGAGGAAGCAGACATACAAGAAGATGCAGATGTACAGACTTTTGCAATTCAGTTAATCAGTAATATTTAGATTCCAGACCAATATTACTGCTTTAAAAATAACTTCAAGATATGTGACCTATCTTCAATCAGGAAGATAAAGAAGGAAGTGAGGAAAAAGTAGAATACCTTTAGCAGCCCAACTGGCTCCATCCACCTTTCCTGCAGTTTTTGCTGCTAGTGACTCTGAAACAAAGTGTGGAAAATAACTATGCTTGAGGAAATAATTTAAATTGAGAGAGCATCCTAGATTTTGAGTATGACTGAACTGTTCTCAAAACACAATGAATAAGCTAAAACAAGTTATGCCCATGTTATGAATATATAGTTTGTCTAAACGAGGTTAATTAATAGGGTGTTTCAGGCCTTTTAATGAACCATATTACATTCCTGACAGACCCAAACCTTTCTTTGCACATCTAGACTTCAATATTGCACGGACTCTCTATTTATAACATCCAAACACAGGCAGCATTTTCTAGAAAAATACCCTGGCCTGCTCTGTTCTTCTTGGTGTTGGCAGGTGATGAGGCTGTTGCAGCTGCCATCACGTGGTCTTTGGGGGCCTCCACACCTCCTGAGCTACCAGAGTCCTCAGGGCCCTTGTCCTTCCTGCGCTGCTGCCTCTTCTCACGGTTACTAACTTTGGTCTCCCATGCACCTGGTGGACACAAAAACAACAAATAGTTGCATCATTAAATGCGCTCTGGTTGATTATTTAACTGGAAAAAATGAACTGTACACAAGGCTTAACAAAACCAGATAGGTGAAGTAGGTTGTAACTACTGAAAACATGCAATAACTAAAAAGTCAGTTTAAAAAGGGAAGTTGTGAAATTTGCCTAGCAACAGTTGAATCGTACCATCATCAGGTTCCTTTGCTTCACTTGTGGACACCAGCTGGACTGGTTTCACATCTGTCTTGGTTTTCTTCTTGTTCTTTTTCACCTGCACAGGAGCCTGTACCTCATGGGCCTAGGGAACAAAAGAGATTAGAGAAATTACATTGGGTCCCAAAAAGATATGCTGTACTAGCAAACCTGACAAGGACTTTTCCGTAGTTTTAAAGCAATATTTCATCAATAACAAAACTACTTTGCCATAATTTTTTAGGATATTGCAGAAGACTGAAAAGAGGTAAAACGTCCTCATGTCCACACGTCTACTCTTTCCACTCACAAAATGTCAATTGTGTCAAACGCACCTTCTCAGTTTTGATATGTGAAGACGACTTGGGAACCATTCCAGTCACTTTGACTTCCTCTTGAACTACAGTCACTGGTTGCCCATTAGACTGACTCTTCTGAGGGAGAAAGATAAGTCGTCGGGTAAACAACATGGTGGTGAAAATGCAAAAAAAATGCAGCAATAATGCTAGCTGATAAAGATTAATCCTTACACTACTGTATCTCTGCAGGAAGGCACAGATCAACTTACCATTTGAAAGTGTTAAATTAGGAAGAAGTGGACCACTGTGAAACAGGTCCCTTTGCTCCTGACTAAACACCTTTGTATAACTTTGACTTCAACAGATACCACACTATAACTATACTATAAGCCTAGGCCAACAATACTGTACTAGAGTTCACTATAATATCCTAAAGACCTACTACATCACAGTAAAAGCCTATGAAACAATGCAGAACAATATATTAGTACATGACTATGCTAATGTAGTAAACAATATACGCTAAGGGAATACTGTATTTATTCTCCTCTATATTATACTATGTTATAGGCCTAAGATACAGTACTAAGCAATACAATTCTAAACAATATTATATTTGGGCTAGAATAAAATGCATTTCAATACAATACAATGCAATATAATACTATATTGAAGACCCACTGTTGAATACTATACAATAGTGGTCAGGATATGAACTACTTAGCATCGCATACAAATCAAGACGGAATTGGGGCTGCAGCAAGCATTCGCTTATTAAACAATTACTAAATGAATCGTCTATCGTCTAACTACTTTGATAATCGAATAGTCGAAGTGTGAGTATTCCATATAACAAAGAAAACGTTAATACTGAGTCCTGCAGCCCTAGCAATGCTTTGTTCCTACCCTTACTTTCGTTTGTATACACTGTAGGTCATTTGATTGTTCGCATATAGCCCAGTATGTAAACAATGTATATTCTTGCCTTAATGACAACTTTTAGTGTGAAATAGGCAAGTTAGCTAGCTAAGTAACGTTCAACCTGGTGATTCCTTGCGCTAAAATATCAGTGGATTAATGTGTGAACAAATCTTAATGTGAGACTGATAAGTGAAAACATAAGCACTTGTTTTGATGTGGACCCACCGTGATTCGACAGGTCGTCACCGCCGTCTGTGGAGACTTTTCAGTCGTTTTCTTTCTGTTCCTCCTCTTCTGTTCTTCTGGTTTCGCAGTTTTCGGTAAAGTGGCCTTGACTGGCTCATCGCTGCCTTGGGTCACCGGGGATCCTCGCTTTTTCCCCACGTTAACACCGCCACAGACGGCGGCCCACGACAGGGCTAGCAGCAGCAGCAGACCCACCGCGGCCGACGAAAGGATTACCCACGTCGGGTAAAGTTCGGGCTTCAAACCCAAGTCTACCCCGAACTGGGCCTCAACATAATCCTGTCCCGATGACAAGAGCTCCCTCAGACGACTCGAGAACAATTCTGCTTTTTCTAGCGCAACACCTTGCCAGTCCCCTGCCATCTTTCCTAATTGCGAAAACACCAGCTAACTGTTAGCTATCATTTCCTGTAGCTGTATGCTAACGAAGGAGTGGCTAATCTAATCTGGTTAACAATTAACTGTACATTAAAGCCGTTCTTTGACTGACATATTTAGCAATATTGAAACAAGGTATGTACAAAAAACAGTCAAATGGCAACAAAGACGTTTATTTATTTTTGGTAAAACATTTTATTGTACATTAAAAATGTTAAAACTTTTCACCACAGAAACCAGCACACAAACGTACAGACTTGATAAAATATTATCTACATATTTACCCTCTTCCAACATAAAATGTAGCAGGAACATGAGGACTACATCTTGTCACTTCATCTCATATTTGAAAAAACTTGGGTTCATGTATTGTATATGCTTGTTCTGTACTGTAAACTGCAACTATTCATCGATTTACGTATTATAAATTGATTATTAAATGTTCACTATTTTAACTATTTTTTTTAATCGATTTTTTTTTTAAATAAAACTAAAACTTTTCTGATATCACCTTAAATGGCTGGCTCTGCATGAATATCTTCGGTATGTGAGACACTAAATAAGTAAATAAAATTCAGGACGTTTTCGTTTGATGTTTTAAATACACCAATCAGTGTTTTATACCACTTTCTGCATTTTATGGACCAAATGACCAATCAATTATTGGACACAATGATCAAAGATGAATGGACAATGAAAAGAACAGTTAGTTGCAGCTATTGTGTACCATCTATTGTATAAAACAAATAAATAAAGTCAGAGGTAACAGGTATGTAACAGAGGGCAATCTCAGTTTCAGAAGTCTGCATCCAGTGTGAATTCACAGTCCACCATGCTTGATGACATAACTCCAAATCTCTGGTACTCAGCTACTCGTTTCTCAAAGAAGTTGGTTTTCCCTTCTAGGGAAATGGATTCCATGAAGTCGAATGGATTCTCCACTTGGTAAACCTTGAAAGAGACATGGAAATTACAGTTATTTGACACTATTGCAAATAATGAATCAAAACAACCTCTCGCAAACATATTTTGATTTTGTTAAAAGCAGTTTGAGTCATCAGTAAAAAATAAATAAATAAATTAATTAATAGTTAATTTATGATTAGGGGTTTGATAATTAGTCCAAAGAGTACAAGCCTCTGCAGTGACATTAACAGTACAAGTATAACATTATGAAGAAATTAAATGGGAAATTAATTTTGGTTTTGATTTTAGGAAATGGAAACGTAAGTACCTTAGCCAGTCCCAAGTCAGTGAGAAGCCGGTCAGCCACAAATTCAATGTATTGTTTCATCAGACTACAGTTGATTCCAATGAGATCCACTGGTAAGGCCTCGGTCAGAAACTCCTGCATAACAGCGATATTATTATTTGTTTAACTATACTGTACATTATCCTATCAAGGCTGTGTACTTTTATCACCATAAATTATGAAGTGAATTAACTTCTGCACAATAACTGCTATGTCTGTGAAAGAGATAAAGTGTGTGGCAAAGACAGGCATAGAAAGACTGTACAAGATGATATAATTCACAGTGTGGGTTGAGCAAACTAAAACTAGCTGACCTGCTCTATGCTAACAGCTTTGGAGATTATGTCTTTCACTCTGTCCTCCGATGGCTTTTTCACAAGGTAGCTGTACAGCAGGCAAGCAAAGTTACAGTGCAGACCCTGAAAGAGACAACATGCATGTCAGGATGCCCGATATAAGAAACATAGACGATCATCTGTCTCCATTCACAATCTGTGACAATTCTGACATTTTTAAATCAACAAGGATGAACAGCCCAACCTTCACATTACAGTAGAGTTGCATCAAATAAAATTCTAAATAATAAAAGTCCCTTAAAGATTAATTCAATTAAAATAAAAAAGATTTTCATGTAGCATTTGCATTAAAATGTCACGTGTAATGTAATAGTGAAAATATATAAACAATTGTGGAGTCTGACATCACACGCATACATTATTATATTATTCATTTAAATTTTTTGCAACTGGCTGCACAGTTAAATGGACCAGATCAGACTAATTATCTTTATAATTTGTGCATTTCTCTCACCTCATCCCTGCTAATCAGCTCATTGGAATAGGTGAGGCCGGGCATTAGGCCTCTCTTCTTGAGCCAATAGATGGCAGCGAATGAACCAGAAAAGAAGATTCCCTCAACAGCAGCAAAAGCCACAATTCGCTCAGCTGAGGACAAAAAGTCTCAGAGTCAAAAAGACAATTAAACCCCCAAAATAGTAAACACAGTAGGGATTCTCATTATATTCTATCCATGATACAATTATCAATGATTTTAATGTCATGCCTTTCTTACCAAATGTGGATTTGCTGTCATTGATCCACTGTAAGGCCCAGTCTGCTTTTCGTTTCACACAAGGCATGGTCTGAATGGCGTTAAACAAATAATCCCTAAAACATATAAAACTGATTAAAGACATTTTTAATTTAAATCCTACCTGAGTACAGGCAGCTTTTTACAATATAGACAACCTGAGAAACATAAACATTTATAAATATAAAATTCCAGAGCTCCTCTGATGGTAGAGGTTAAAATTAACGCAAAAGATGCTTGCTGTGGAACAATTATACAACTTTAAATCCTTGTATCTATTAATTGGCAAAGTAGTTTGTTATTGTGAACGAATGTCTGTTAATAGGGGCCACACAGTTGGTGTAGTGATTTTTGCAAAGTCCTTTGCAGCAAGAAGACCCGAGTTCACAACCCTCCCACAGTCCTCAAAAAACATGCAGATTTGGGCACTCTAAATTGCCAGGCGTGAATGTGAGAGTGGATGGTTGTCTGTCGCTATGTGGCCCTCTGTTAGACTAGTGACCTGTGCGGGGTGTACCCTGCCCTTCACCCTATGTCAGCTGGGATTGGCACCCCCCAGTGTGGAAGATAAAGCAGTAGAAGATGAGTGAGAGTGTCTGTTGGTATATCAAAGATAGTGCAGCTGGGAATGCAACGGAAAATTACCACAGTGTTGTAAACATATCCTGTGACAAACAGGTGCAGGTCTTACAGTTTATCTGTTTATGGTTATGCATTTGCTTTTATTAATAAGGCTAAGATGCATGGTGTTTACCACATAACATTAACAGAATGTAAATATTATTCATACCAACATAGTAAAGTGGGATTATTTACAAAATCAGATCTAATGTTGCTACTTGCTTAATTAAAATGTAGTGACCCTGAAACAGAGACTTGACTAAACCAATGAACAACTGACCTCTCCTTCAGGTCTCTAATGTACGTGTTGATGAGCATGCTGTACATCTCTGAATGAACAGTCTCTATTAGGATCTGGAAGCCGTAGAAGGAGCGTGCTTCTGGGACCTGCACCTCCTGGCTGAACCTCTGCACCTATTAAATATAACACAAATATATCATATGCATAAATAACATATTAGTACATTGCAAATGTTTAATTAAATCTGACTTCCCTTCTTGATGGTGTAGGACACTCAATTATGTTCACAGAATTGTTTAAAAGTTAATTTTAAAGATAGTTTTAAAAGTGATAATTTATGATAAATTTCATTCATCTAGTTCTCTTTTACTTTTGCTGCCATTACATTTATGTGCCATGCACATGTGGTTGGCATGCTTAAGAACCTCGTCAGCTCTCTTGAGATCTATACAACAGCCCGGTGACTCCTCTCACCAGGTTCTCATTGACGATACCATCACTTGCAGCAAAGAAGGCAAGAACATGTGAGATAAAGTGTTTCTCTTCGGGTTTCAAACCATCCCAATGAACCAGGTCTTTGGATAGATCAACCTGAAAGACACATGAGGAGAGAAGCCGTTTGTCTCCAGGATTCCACTCATTTTTCCCATATTAACAGGCTGTGGTAGACCATTGAGTGGGATACATCATAAAATTTGTACATATACATGGATTAAGTTTTCTTTTTCTCCTTAAAGCCATTAGAGGAAGGCCAAATTAGCCATACCCACCTCCTCTACTGTCCAGAAGGAGGCTTGTGCCTGTTTGTACATCTTCCAGATATCAGGGTACTGGATGGGGAAGATGACAAACCGTCTGGGGTTTTCTTGGAGCAAAGGTTCATCCTCTGTCTCTAAACCTCTTTGGCAGTCCGGATTTTCATCTTTGAAGCCATTCTACAAAAGTTAAACCCAGTAGTCACATGAACATACATGTTTCAAACCCACATACAGGTATTTTATCAAAATGGCCAGAACTAATTACATATATAGTTCCACCAGCTGTCACACAAACTATTACTATTTTTAAATTTTTTTGTAAAACAGTGAATTTGAAAATGCATGGATTACAATAATAATTATATTTTAGCATTAAAAATATCATTTTGGTTAAGGTGCTTCTACATACAGGTGTATTAACCATTATACAAAGATAAAAATTATTTTGATAATTACCAGTATAGTTATTTTAGGGCAGCAGTCACTTTGGGTGGTGGTCTAATAAATTTGTTAAGCACTGAATATAAACTGTACATATCATGAAAATACTACAGCACAAGTAGCATTCAAAACAATATATCAACCTTTCTATATGCTTAACATTTCAAAATATCCATATGCAACGTTTTCAATGTCATAGGCGCATTTTTTCCTGATTTGTCTTTAATTGCTTGTTTCTGACTTATTACTTGCATCCCTGACCAGGTTTAAGGTTTTACCCTTTTTTCGTACTGGACCTTTAATAACAAAATAGACCAGTGCGCTTGCGCGTTATAATCACATAACAGCCACAACAAAGGGCATTTAACATGTTATGTTCAACATAATGTTCACGTTAATATCTTAACATTGTAAAAACATCAAGACTTTTCGCGTGGACAATTTTAATACTTTTACATTTTAGCGGACCACATGTAGTGACGCACAGCGTCGAGGTTAGCCGACATGAGCAAAAGCTAATTTTACTTTCACGTCAACCGCGGACCTAAAACAAATAAGCAGTGGTCTTCCATAACTTTAATTCCACTAAAATTGGCGAGCTAAGCCTTTCAAGACGAGGAACACTTACATTGCTGTGTGTATATCTAATTTACATTGCCTCATTTGAACTGGGTTGAGTGCCCTTTATATGGAAGCAGTTTTACCGTTTGTTTAAGATCATCAGCCTGACGACCAATATTCATCAAATCCACTTGCTGAGGTCTTTTCGGCGTCGGTGTCATTCGAAGAGCTGTTTGTTTCCTCTTAGTTCGCGCAGCTGCTCAAGTGTACATGAAGCTTTGTTACTGGCCGGACCATTTAAACAGTCGCACACAGACCAGAGCAGCGCCTCTAGTGTTAACTTGTAACAATGCATAAAATAAATCCAGACAAATAATAGAACACAAACAGCTGGGAATGAGTTGAAAGAAAGGAGAAACATTAACAATACTAAGAAATACTTTATTAGACAGGAATTGTATTTATTATTTACTGACATATTGTAAACAGAGGAACTTTGCGTTTTGATTCTAGTACAGTTCCAGGGCCCCTGTTGTTGTTACACTGGGATGTTATGCACCCCCAAGCGGAACACGTCATTTGTGCAAACCCATCTGTTATTCTGGTACTTCAGCATAAACACTTGGTGGAAGGCCATTGGTGGATCATCATCTGCCTGTTTGTCAGTACATGGGGAGAAAAAAAAAAAAAAAAAAAAAAAAAAAAAGCAGAAATGCATTTTGTACTAAATCACTTTTTTAAAATGTTTACGTTACATGCCATATTCACAATAAAACATTTGTCACTGAGGAATAAGTTGGAGTCTGATATCACCCATTTAGTTTTCAAATTGTGTTTATGAATATGTATTTATAAGCAATTTATAGTCTACTCTGCTGTTACACATGCATTTCTATCTTAATACATTTCACTACTTCATTACACTTATATACCACAGCATCTATATTGTAATTTAAGTTTTTATCATATTGTGTAACCTTTTATGACATTCAGACACCTGGTTACTTATGATTTGTAGTTTAAAGGTTTGGGTAGAGAGTAATTGTTCACATTATAGTGGCAGTTCAACAATAACTGTCACTACCAAAGTAATAACCCTGGAATATAAAAAAAGAAAGCTACAAAATGCAGTGCTTTATATTCTGCAATTTTAGTTTTATATTTTACAGGATAGTCCTTCCCAGTTCACTATATCTGTGACGTTGATGTGCATGAGAATTTGGATACAAAACACGTTTCAATGCCAGGTGTATTGAGTCTGAGACAAATGTAGTTGGATTAGGTCCAAGGTTGGGGGGGACTGCAAGGCTTCATGCTGAATACATAAAGTCTACACTTGCAGAACCACAAAGTGGTTTGGGTTCTCATGTTTTTACTAACTAGACGGCAGGGAATCTACTCCGAGTATCACCATTGCTGACAAAACATCCTGTATCAAATTTGGCCCTGCTATTGTGTTCTCTGGATCTTAATGCAAGAAGCATTAGATTACTAGATATTGAGATTTTAAACTGCAATACCAGATAATTAATCCTACTCTTCAATTGATTGATTTAACAAATTTTAACACAAATTGAGGTCTTATTTTTCGATGGCCTTGATGCCTTTTAATACTTTTTTTACAGATCTGAATGAACCCTAAAGGTGAAGCCACATTAAGCCAGCATTAAGCACATTTTCTATCCAAGAATAAGGTTGCACATCTATGGGCTTACCTTTAACTGTCCAAACACCATAATTAGGACACAACTATCTATTGTGGGTTGGAAGTCTTGTTCTGTGATAATGTGCTTAATAGACCGAAAAGGCAGGCTCTGTGGATGAAAGTGAAAGTGAAAAAATGATCAGTGTTGACTGTGTGAACAAACTACAATAAAATAACAGTGTTTATTGGATGGGATGCATTCACTTAATTTGAAAATCCAATATATAATCAGTAAGTATCTGATTATATATTGGCTTATATATACTTACTGCTAGCTTGCCTCCAATAGCTTCTTTCCCTCTAAAAGGTGACCCTTCCCATGTCAAACAAGCATCGGGAGACTAATAAAAAAAAACAGACAGATGTACACGTTTTTAAAATCTCCTAAATTATGAGAAAGACCAGTCATTTTCAGTGAATGTTCAGTTGGATGGTATTTGGTATACAAGCAAATGGCCGTGATGATATAGCACATTTCAAATGTAACAAAAACAGACAGAATGAAATAGACGGCAAGCGAACGTACATAAATTTCACAGAGGTTCTTCCGGTCGGTGCTGTCAAACTGGCTGTAATATAACTGGACAAAGTCCTCTCCAATACTCTGCCATATTTCTTTCCCACAAGCCATGAGAGAAGCTTAGACCTGAAAGAACAAAGTCGCGCCTTGTTATTAGCTTACAGGCTGACTTGTGGTGTAACGACAAACCGCTTGGAGCCGCCTCGTTTTACTCGCCTGAATGCCGGGTTACTGCGTCAAGAAAATGCGTTATCTTTTAAAGTACTTTCCGTCACAATAAGAGAACTTTAATTTTGTCCTTCTTTCAATCAGCGGGATAACCAGCGTGGAGGATGTGGTAGTACGTCGCGTTAGCGGCAGGAAGAGAGACACGTTCCCGCTACCTCCAAATTAAGACGGATACATGACGCCACCTGCAAACTGACCAATAGGACCACACAATGCGTTGAACGACGTAAGGCCCTGAGTTTAGCCTGTCAGGAACTCGTCCCCCAAAGCCTGCAGCGCACATGGGAAACACACCCGAAATCCCACAACATTTCAGAAACTGTATTTTACCGATTACGTATTAAATGCTGATGTTTAGGCCTGGCAGTCTTTTTGAGTCAGGGATATCTATTAGCCTGCCCTGCAGGGACTGCAAGGTTGCCTGTAAATCTAAAGTCCGGGCTAAAATATCAATTTATTTTCAAAGTCAATAAATTGGAACAATAACCTTTGACTGAAGGAATGCACAAAAGTGTCTCAAATAAGTACAGTACCAGTCAAAAGTTTGGACACACACTTCTCATTTAATGTTTTTTCTTTATTTTCATGACTATTTACATTGTAGATTCTCGCTGAAGGAGTCAAATCTATGAATGAACACATATAGAATTATGTGGCAAACAAAAAGTGTGAAATAAAATATGTTGTATGTTTTAGATTCCTCAAAGTAGCCACCCTTTTGCTTTGTTGACAGCGAAACCCTTGTCTATCTCTCAATGAGCTTCATGATGTAGTCACCTGAAATGGTTTTCACTTCACAAGTGTGCTTTGTCAGGATTCATTTTGATGTATCCTATATTGTATACTGTATCTTGTTATAGGGTGACTTTTTAACATCTGTCCAGGGACAGCAGATGAAAAATAGCGGTTTGCCTAACTCTGGTGCATTTACAGAAATGTTAATGAATTTAAATTGTCCCTGCAAAATAAAGCAATAAATATAAATATATTTGTGGAATTTCTTGACTGGGTACACAGCTGACCACTCTATTTGACAACTGTTAGAATTCATAGTATGGCAAGAACCAATCAGCTAAGTAAAGAGAAATGACAGTCCATTATTACTTTAAGAACTGAAGGTCAGTCAGTCCGGAAAATTGCAAAAACTTTAAATGTGTCCCAAAGTGCAGTTGCAAAAAACATCAAGTGCTACAACAAAACTGGCTCACATGAGGACCGCCCCAGGAAAGGAAGACCAAGAGTCTCTGCTGCTGAGGATAAGTTCATCCGAGTCATCAGCCTCAGAAATCACAAGTTAACAGCACCTCAGATTAGAGCCCAGAAAAATGCCACACAGAGTTCTAGTAGCAGACACATCTCTACATCAACTGTTCAGAGGAGACACTGGGAATCAGGCCTTTATGCCAGGCCTGTACATGCATGGTTCCCACCGTGAAGCATGGAGGAGGAGGTGTGATGGTGTGGGGTTGCTTTGCTGGTGACATTGTTGGGGATTTATTCAAAACTGAAGGCACACTGAACCAGCATGGCTACCACAGCCATCCCATCTGGTTTGCGTTTAGTTGGACAGGACAATGACCCCCAAACACAACTCCAGGCTGTGTCAGGGCTATTTGACCAAGAAGGAGAGTGATGGAGTGCTGTGCCAGATGACCTGGCCTCCACAGTCACCTGACCTAAACCAAATCAAGATGATTTGGGAGGAGATGGACCTCAGAATGAAGGCAAAAGGGCCAACAAGTGCTCAGCATCTCTGGGAACTCCTTCAAGACTGTTGGAAAACCTGTGACTACCACATGAAGCTCATGGAGAGAAGGTCAAGAGTGTGCAAAGCAGTAATCAAAGCAAAGAGTGGCTATTTTGAATAATCTAAAATATAAAACATATTGAGTTATTTCACTTTTTTTTACTAGATAATTCCATATGTTAATTCATAGTTTTGATGCCTTCAGTGAGAATCTACAAACAGTCCTGAAAATAAAATAATAACAAAAAAACAATTAAATGAGAAGCTCTGTATAAACTATTGACTGGCAGTGTATATGATTATTAAAATAAAAACATAAAGCAAACACAAAGTTAAAATGAAACATTTATTTCAAACTATTTTGGCAAATCACGAATCAAATCATTTGTCATTGCTCTGACCATCACTGATAGAGCTGAAAGTGAAAGGGCTGTATCACATCTTTAGGTGTGGTTTTCATTGAAGGATGAGATCCAGCTTTCCTCCAGTTTTTGGTATAAAACTCAATCCACCTCAACTGAGTCACTGGCCCAAACCTTGAGTAATCAGATAGTCTGGCTTGTAAATCTAACATACAGCATCAATAGTGTGCTTTATCATATTGAGGAAAAGTGCCATTAAAAATGTAGCTTTATATCGGCAGGGCAGGTGTCATCAAAGGTCAGCAGTACCAGGCTAGCAATAGGGTGAATATTTTTAAATGGAAGACAAATACTGGTGAAAGTAAATATTGCTTGAGGAGAGTGATAATATGCTAAAAACAGGCCTTAATTAATAAGAGCATGTAGATTTTTTACAAATACTGGTAACAAGAATGTAATTTATAAAAAGGCTGGATTAATCCTTCATGTATTATATCCTAAAATCTTTACAGCATCTCCTACTGTACTTTCTTTACAGTGGGATGACTTTGCCCCCCTCACACTTTAACAACACACATTTTTCTCTTCACAGTTAGTGAACTCAGGACTGACAGGCATAAGGCCCATTGAGGCACATTTAAAACAACTTTTGCTCAGTTCAGTGCTTGTTGCTGCCATGGAAACAACACTCAAAAGTGCAGTGTCTTCACACTTTCTCTCACTTCCAGTGATGACTTGTTCAGATAGGCTACTATTGCTCTGTTGAGGCTACTATTGCTTTGTTGAGGCCACTGCATCAACAGATCCTCTCGCAATGGATGGCAGTAACTATTGTCTCAACGCTTTATCCACACAGGCCTTTGTGGTAAGAACCAAGTTTTGTGTCCAGCGTTGAGGTGTGTCACTGGTCTGGCTGCGATGTGAAATAATCATCTGTCCGGAACACACTGGGGATATCATGACGCTGATGTGGTGTTGATCTTCTTGGGCTGGCTGGTTTCTGTCAATGAACACATACAATTTTATCTCCCTTGTCCCTGGAATAGTTTTATTAGCAGTTACTGCACTTAGAATAATTAGAAATGTGTTAATAACTCATAAGGGGGTCTCAGGCATGTTCAGCCCAGTGATCGAAAAGACAGTTTCACACTTTATGTCAATAAAAATTAGATGTAAATTCATAGATACCATTAAAGTAAACTGGGACACTACTGTACAAATTCACAAGCACACAAAGGAGCGCCTACATTCAAGAAGCCTGGGACGCTCATTGTGCGAAGGATCTTTTTGAAAGCACCCGGTAGTGTTCCTAGTTCTCCCTCTGCCTGCATGACTTGCTCCTCCATGACGCTGACATTAGCTCCCACCATCTTTACGAAGGCCTGTAGGCACATCAGAATATTATGTCAAAACGCTGATACAATCAAACTCCTTCCAGCTGAATTATATATATAAAAAAAAGAATAAATTTAAAAACAAAAAGTTGAATAAGAGCATACAGACTTTGTGTGCCAAGAGTCAAGAGTGCCAAGAGTCATGACAAATATAACTATGTATTTTGTAACTCACTAGCTCATAAATTATTGTCTTTGCACACTGATTTCTTTCTATGTGCATGAAACATTTCAAAACTAAATCATGCCGCATTCCTAGACTAGTGTTTATTTACATAATTAAAAGAAGAAAAGAAAGCAATCACTTTTCTGTTTTGAAAGAGTCTAAATAAAACACAACATACTTCATTTGAAATGAAACGCTGTCCACAGGTTCAATTTGTTTCACTCACATCCTGTGTCTCATGTGACATTACTTTCACAACCCCTTAAGTATGCATTACAAAAGTTCGAAACAAAATATTTTGTACAAAGCAGGATTAATGCCTTAAGCATGAATAAAATGATGACTCACCTCTAACTTATCAATTCTCCTGTATATTTGTCTCATTTCATCAGACTTCTGCTGGATTTGAGGTAGATTTTCGTTCACTATCTGGGAGGTATCATTACGGATCTGGGGATAAACGCCAAAGGATGCAAGGGACAAAGCATGAGAAAAGGTGCACCCATAGTAATCTTTCTAATAACGCATAAGTATAATGTTTCACAGCCTAACACAGTCAACAGTATCTTACCATATCCAACATTCCAACAAACTCATCTACTCGAGTCAGCATTTCTTCCAGGTTCTTCTCCAGGCATATGATCTAAAAGAGAACCATTGAAAGAAAACATTTAAATCATACACATGTGTAAACTAAATAGAAATAAAGCAACACACTTCAAATTTAGTTAACCACTTCTATTTAAGCTGGAACTGGAAAATTAGTTCGGTCAGGACCACAAGGCCAAAACACAGGGGCCTTTGTCTTCCTACAGAGCCAGGAAACTCACTCAGTCTTCTGCCTGGTATCACGCATTTCCACTTATTGTCAACTCATGAGTGACAGCGAGCTGGTCAGTCAAGTAAAGTTAAAAAAAAACAAAAAAAAAAAAAACATTGATAACCTTACGTGATAAGGGAGTTTGTTTTGAAAAACATCTTGTAATATCACCACATACAGGCCTGCGTTACTGTGTATGTCGTGTCTGGTTGAAATCCAGATCAAAATCATGGTCTGAAGCATGAAAAAACATACACGATTACTTATTTTTGAAAACCATTCCCGGTATCAGTTGTAGCCCCTCTACATTCTGCAACTAACGGTTATTTTCATACTCGATTAATCTGTCGATTAATCGCTAGATCCGTAAGATGTCGGGAAATGTTGAAAAATGTTGATCACGGTGTTTTTCAAACCCAGAAACAAGGATGTCCTCCCGTCTTGTTTTTGTCCACAAACCATTATTATTCATTTTTACTAATTTATTTGGTATATGGAGCAAAGAAACCAGAGAAATCTGAGAAGCTGTTTAGATTCTTTGAAAGCACTCAAATCGATTGCCAGAATAGTTGACGATTATTTTAGTAACTGATTAATTATTGTTGAACCTAGTAATAGTAATTGTTTCAGCCCCTAACTCTGACAGTTACCCGTGTTAATAGGAATGGTGCATTGACACTGTGGAAAACAGTGTTCTTGGCAAAGGTTTGTGCTCCCTGAGTGCTTTCTCTGTGTTGAAAATGTGTTTATTGTTGGATTTTGAGCAAAAATGACCAATCAAATAAACTTGGGGCCTGATGTTACCCTGCTAGAGGAGGATTTGTTGCAATCTGGCAACCAACAGCCTATCCTTCCCTTACAGCGTGTCAATACATTACTAGGACATAAATTATTAATCATTAATAAAGTTATGACTTACAACTTGAAACCCTTTTGTAATTTGTGCGCAAAAGTGGTAACACAAAAGGCTAACGTTCACGTAGCCGCTTGGTGTGGACAGCGCTCCGGTAGTTGGAAAACCCCGCAGTACAAACCTCTTCTCCGGCGGTTGCCCTGATGTAGGACGAGTAGCTGAGCGCGGTGTTTCGCAGGAGCTCGTCGTCCTGCTCCTCTGGGTCTTGTTGGCTCGTCGTCCCGGGCTCCGCTGCTTCGTCGAGGCTCGGGCTTGGGGGGATAACAACGTTAGCTGCGTTAGCCCCGAAGCTGGGGCTCTGCGACACGGTGCCGCTGCTGAGGATTTCGCTCACCATGGACAAACTGCTCGCACTTTGGGAGACGATGCCGCTGTCCCTGCTGATCTCCGCGCTGGACTCCTCCAGCGGAGACAGGAGGCCCACTCTATCCGCCTGGTGATGCTCCATGTCCCCTGTCTGCCCGAGCTACTGCCGTGTTTTGCTCGATCAAGTGACTCCCCACAGATCACGTGTGAACTGCGCGGCCGACGGTGGCCCGTAAGGGTCAAAGCAGCGTAGGGAAAAAAAACACAACAAAGGAACTGACTTTGTTGTTTAAACGTTGACTGAATTGTGGTTATTCACTTTAAATATCTCTGTCTGTACAACCGAATATACTACTACTATAACAAATAATTTTGCGTTTTAATTACCACTTTAACACACGATTTTTTGTATTTCTTTGACTCTGCAACAAACATGTCTTATTTAGTATGTTTCTGTCTTTCATACATACATCCAAATCTAATAACGTAGGCTACAGCCTGTGTGAAATTATTATTATAAGAAGAAATGCATACTCACCAAGTACAGTTTATTGATACCCTTCGTTTGTTTCTATGTGAAATAGCATGGAGTCGGGAATGTTGCCATTTGTAGATAAATAAACGGAAGCCACAAACACTGGGATGTATCAGCAACATTTACCTGCTATAAACCCATGTCGTCGGTGGGATTTGATAAGAATTTTAGCGAAAGCTATTAATGGACATCAAACTAATAGTCTGCAAGCAAAGGCAAAACGAATACAATACAAGTAGTTAAACGCTTTCCCCCAGAAACCACAAATGGACCATCATTTATTAAAATATGCAAATGTGAATATTTCGGAAACCTGTTGTTCATTTCCTGCGCTGCACATTATGTCCTTCTAATCTTGACCAGCAGAGGGCAGCCAGAGTCACTACATGACGGGCTGATACAGAAGCCTACATTTTGACTTAATCCAAAATAAATAAATAAAAATACACAATACCCTTGAACACACCATCAGAAAGATTTCCCACTCAAATATGGAGAAGATGCAGCGGTGAATTTTATGTTTTTATATTTTAAGTACAAACATCCAGGACTCCCTGCATTTGATTGATAGTTGGTGCTAAATCACTGATAGCAAAGACAAAGTGTGTCACTGTCAGGGTTTGAGGTCTCCCAGTGTACAAACTACACTCAAAGCCAAAACCAGAGCCAGACCAGCTGGATGTTGATGATCTGGTGGCTGTTAGAGAAGTGTTGCATGCTGGGTAAACACAGCACACCAACATTCATTAGCAGGGAGGTGAAAGGAGTTAGTCGCTGCTGGTGGGGGTCTGACCCGAGACAAGGCTGCATTCCTTCTGCACATACAGGGCAGACACACTGTCGGTATCAAACGATCAGTGGGCGTTAAAGACCCACTGGGTCTGAAATAAGAAACAAACAACAACCTTCAGACATTTTGTCCTCGCTTTGTGACATCTGAAGCAAACCATTTTTGTGTTGAAACTTGACTTGTGTGTCTTACCCAATTCCACTCAACCTGATTATTGCCTCAAACAGATATGGGTTTGTTGCATTAAGGCAGTATTTCCCAACCCTGGTCTTCATGGAACACTGTCCTGCATGTTTTAGATGTTTCCCTGCTCCAACGCACCTGATTCAAATGAATGGGTCGTTATCAGGTTTCTGCAGCTCCAACACACCAACACAGGGCAACATCTAAAACATGCAGGGCCGTGTGTCCCGAGGACCAGGGTTGGGTGCCACTGGATTAAAGTACTGATTTGCATGTTGAGAGTAAAGTTTAAGTGACAATAAGCAATACTAACAGCGCACTAAATTAAGCTTCATCTGTTCACCACCTTTGGATAACTATACTGTTGCTTCAACATAGTATATTGAGAATGGCAACAGCACATTAAAGTCACACCCTTGGACTGGGACTGCACTGTCATTAAAGATGACACACAGATTAAGATGTTTTATAGTTGTGGATTCCCAGTTTCCAGATGCCTCTGTTGGTGAAGAAGTGAGATGTCAGTCTCCGCCATGATGATTTATTCTGCTGACTGTAAGCAGTTAGGTCTAAAAAGTGAAAGTGGTTCTAAGGGTGTTGAATCTTAAAGTATGTGCTGTTTCAGACAGTTTTCACTCCTCAAACCCAGTCATGCTAAGTTGTGCAAATCAATTTCAAATAAAGCTGCACCCACTGCATGTTTGAAACCGACTACATTTCAGTAAGTTCACACACTAACACTGTGACTGTGCATTATGAAAGTTGGGATTTGAATTAAATTTGTCATAAATTAAATCTTATGTCACACAAACTTTCTTCTCTCAAAGTGTTTCCACTCAATCACTCAATTTAAAGACATTTAAGTCTCATTTAAGTTACACGTAAGACATTTATTCAAGTCATGATACATTACTGACAATGTTCTGTTTAAAATACTCAATAAACACACAGTTCTAGCTCCTTAAATAGTTGTGACTACCATAAAACTACTGTAATTTCACAACTGATATAAGACAGACATAATTATGCAAATAAGGGATCAGTGGCTTTTAAATGACAACACAAAACATTACTAGTTTGCAAAATTGTCAGAGAATAATTTATTGGAAAAGACACAAGAATTTGATCAAAATCATCAATGCATAAAAGACCTATTTAATAAAAAAAACTCATACTCTACACAGCATTTATCATAATATAAGAAATATAGATTACTCTTTAAAAACATCCATAAGCAACCCAAAGTTGGTCCCATTAACAAGAATGAAAAGGTTTTTGTAAAAGTGGTCACTAAGGAAACGACATTCAGAACTCTAGGATACAGTGGACTTGCCTAAAAACTGTTATTTGTTCTGATGATTATTACATACATACGTACACATTTTTTTCCATGTAAGACAAAACAATCTTAAAAAGACAGAATATATACATGTTCCTTGATTCCTGGCTTGAAACTTCCTGTTATCAAGTATCATATAAAAACAAATACAAGTTACTGAATTAATATCTGAAAAAAACCCTCTTGTGCTCATATGTATCCAGCCTGGTGTCCCAGTTAAAGTCTCTGAGCAGTTTGGGATGTTGAAGTCTCTGAGTGTGATGTATTATAGTGTGATGACGGTGCCGTCCTCCTCCACCCCTCCCCTGGGCAGCGCAAGACTGTGCCGTGGGTCCGTTTTCAGGGAGCTGAGGATTTTGTGCAGGCTGCCGTTGCTGTGACGGAGGGCTGGGTTGCTACTGTGATGCGGAGGCTGTGCGTGGTGGAGACTGGGCTGGGAATGTTGGTGCAGGCTGTGCTGGAGGTTCAGGTCTCTGTGGAGCTGGTAGCTGAGGCTGCTGTGTTGTTGTTGGTGATGGTGGTGCGATCCTCCATTCAGGCTTGGCTGGGAGCGAAAGGAGGCAGTGGAGACTACCGATGATGGACGAGTGGGAGGGCTGGGAGGTGCTGCAAGGCCCGTCGCTGTTGTTGGCGTCTGCTGTGGTGTGCGAGACACACTGGATGCCAGTGAAGCAATTGATCTCTGAGATGGCCGCTTGAGGCTGCTCTCAATGACGATGTCGGCCTCCTCGTCACTCTCCAGGTCATCTTGGTAGCCATGTGCTCCCGAGGACGTCACTCCCACTGAGGCCACTGACAGACTTGGATAACCAGTCGATCCGCCGCTATCAGACGATTGGCCTGAGCTGCCTGATATCCTGCTGCTTCTGACCACATTATTGCGCTGGTTCACTGGCTTGACCGTCACAATCAGGTTGTGGCTGTTGGCAATCATCATATCCGTCACCTGATCCAAGGACTTTCCAGTTACTTCAATGCCATTCACCTCCAGAACCTCATCATTAACTGCCAGAAGACCAGTGCTTTCTGCCAATCCTCCAGGCACCAGCCGGGATATAAAGATGCCAGGGACTTTCTCCAGCCCATGTGGTGTCACCCTCACGCTGGTTCCATCTCGGATGTAAAAACCCAATGGTTTGTCTGAACCGTGACGATAGAGTCGGACACGACGGTGAGACTCAGGCAGGATGTCCACATCAATGATTGAAGAGACGGGCCGGAAGTCCTGGGGCATGCCGATGCGGATGTGTGGCCGCTTGCGGTTGATGTCGTTATTGCGTAGAGCGACCACAGCCTTCTTCTTGCGAGTTATTGTGTTGGTGCCAAAGTTAGCATAGTCGACCTCTTCTGCAAGAAAGAAGACAGGAAAAACAAAAAACTGTTAGTATTTGGACTTCATTGCTGTAATTAAGAAACACAGGTGGAAACAGTGTACTATTTATTTGCACATGCAATTCAGAGATGGTATAAAATGTCAGTGAGTAGCAACAACCTGACAACATTTAAAGAATCCAATCCATAGAACTACAAAAACCACAGACATACTGTACATACACAACAGTATATGCATACAACTTTGAATCAAACCACCTGCCACACTAACTCACAGACCTTTGCTCAAATTATGCACAGATGTGCTTGAAAAGAATTGTTCTGCAGGGGAACTGCTAATCATTTACACACATTACATTCCATATGTAACATTAGCATAGTTTTTATAAGTGCTTTAATCAAGGCCTGAAAACCACCTGCTGGTTTGTCCTGATGAGGAAGACTGCCGAGTCAGTCAAACCTAAGAACGAAAATATTGTGAACATGTCAGTTATATTTACATGCTGCTACTGCTAACAAGCCGAGTGTGTGTGCATACGTTTGGTTAAAATGCTGTGCACACTTTCTCTGCCTGTACTAATAAAGGTGATCCACCCTTCTGCCACTAGGGTGCAGCTGTAGAGATTTCTAATGTGCACAGGCACATACATGTACTATCCACTCTCAGTACATACAGACTGTTCCTTCATTTGCACTACAATTAAAGTGTTTCTTCGGTAGCTTGACCAGAAAGTGAACTCAAAGGAAGACAAGATAAAACACTGCGGAAAGAATGGGTTGTGAGGGAAGATCGGTGCACTAATCTCAGTTCAAATATGATGCTTCCAACTAGGGATTTAGAGCAATGAGTGGAACAATGAAAACCTTCATACGAGACTAGATCACCCTCATAATGAAACAGCAACTTCCTCAGAACACCATTCCAGCTACAAAACACACAACAGAAAGGAGACAAAACAGAAAGGAATGAAAGGAATCTTCTAAGGTGTCACAATAAACAGTAAAAGAAAACCGGTCAGATATGTGTTATATGATGAACTCCATAGTGCTCTAATCTTTCCTTGTCAGGCAGACAGGAAATGTGGACAGAGCAAAGCCTAATGCGACAGGAAGTGAGGGTCCCCAGGCGGGAGCATCGGCTCCCTGCACTGCCATGGCAACAACTATGAGTCATGTTTGCCCTACTGTGTGGACACTTGCTTTATAAAATGATCAAGTGTGTCATGTTTAAGCATAATGTAATTTTTGATCCCATCTTCAGAGCACACTAAAACAAATATGGAGTCTTGGAGCAGAGCAAGCTGCTCAGACGTCCCTCTAACCTTGGAGGCGTATGGATGTTTGCTGTACAGTGCTGCTTATTCATTAATATGTCCTTCTCCACCACCATTTTCCTCTCACTCCTTCTGAACAAAACGTTGACCAAGCAGGAGCCTGTTTAATTACAGCTTTGGAGAGGAAGTGGAATTTGTATTGAGGTTTTGGGGAACATGGTGTTTTTGGTATTTTCTTAATGTCTTGGCGTGCATGGTGAAAAGATGCTGCTTTTGGGTGGGGTTAGCAGTAATGCAGACAATAGCGCACATGGGGAAATAGCTGGACAAAATTGCGGTGAATGAGGAATGTGACAGAATAACCGAAAAATACTGAAACAGTGCATTAATGTCAGCACAGCCTGAAATAAGGACAAAAGCCAAAGTGCTCTGCCAAAAGCACATTTTTAATAATGGACTGTAATTTATTTTAACATTTTTATTTCTCAAAACATCCAAGTATTACGTCCGGGAAGGTTCTCGGTCATTTGGGTCATAGTCATCTCCAGGGGTTCACTAGAGGCAGCTGGATTTGCTTAAGTGAAGTTGAAGATGTTTCACCTCTGCTCCAAAAGGCTTCTTCAGTTTGTGAAGAAGCCTCTTGGAGCTCACTGAAACAAATATGGAGTCTCTGAGCAGAGCCAGCTGGCAAGTTGTCCCTCTAACCTCAGATGTCTGCCATGCCGCTCGCTCTGCAGTGCTGATTCGTTAATACGTCACCCTCCTTTTGCCACCTTCCTTTCGCTTGTTCTGAGCAAAATGTTGACCGAGCAGGAGCCAGTTTAATTACAGCTTTGGAGAAGTGGGATTTGCAGTGAGGTTTTGGGGGACATGGTGTTTTCGGTATGCGCGCATGGTGAAAAGACGCCACCTTTTGGATGGGGTTAGCAGTAACACAGATAACGATGTTTCAGAATTGAAACATCGTTAACCTTTTGGATGAAACTCAACTCAGCTAACACCTGAAGACATCAGCGTACCATCAATCTTTTCCTGCATCGTACCCTCACACTTTTCTATGCATGTTATGGCAGAACCTGATTTGATTGAATCCAGACAAGGCATTTGCTACAGCACTGGAATTTCAGCCACAAGTGCAAGTTTCTCTGATGGGAACCATATTGGAGGGGATTGCAGCAAAGTCTCATTACAGGTCTATGGTGTAACGCCCTCTTCTTTCCACACCCTCACCTCAGTCTGAAACCAACGGCACACCGCACATGCCACCACATCACCAAGGTTTTTAAGTGGGACAGATGATCTTTCAGTCAAATCTTATATGTACAACTATAATTATGCCTCATCCATGTAATGTCACACAGCTGTTTTGCAAAATCCCATAAAAAGCCCATTTTAGTGCAATCTGTTTAAATAACACTACATATAAAAAGACATGCAGTGTGAGTTTGATACATCCTAAAGAATAATTGCTGAAGAACTGAAGGAAATCTGAGCATTAGTTACTTGGTTTTACATATTTGTTTTAATGAAGCAGCATTTTAAAAACACTATATTTGAATTTTTCCTTTGTGGTTTACAGAAATATAATTAACCATGACAAATCTCCCCTCCTTGTGTCCATCTTTCTAAAAGTGAACCAGAAACTATAAAAGGGAAAGATACTGTGTAGAGTAACCAAGAGATAGCACTCATCACATAGCTAATGCCGTATAAGGACAAATGTTTACCTATCTAAAAAGTCATTTAAAGATCTCATGTACCTATCATCATAATTAATACTGCTTGAATCCAGGTGTGAGTCAACTAAATTTGATGGAGCATTGAAACAATGAAAACAGCTGCAGGTGGAGCAGGTTCATTTGTAAAATAACACTGACATTTAGGAAAGTAATTTTATGTTTCAAGAAAAAGAATTTTTTAAACCACACATATAACATTTAATCAACAAATATTCAATGGAGAGAAACATTCAGTAACAGTTTTTGTTGGTGTTGACTTTTAAAATATTTCAAAGAATTCACTTCCTCCAAATGTGAGAATCAGTTTCATGTCTTTGACAAATAGAACTGAAGCTACTGTGTATTCTCCTAGTAAGTAAAAACACTGGAGCGCCATGGGATTGTGGTATTTGTGAATGCCAAATAAATTAAATTGTTGAGGCACAGAACCAGACTGCAGTAGCAAAACCCTGTCTGTCCATGTCTGTCTGCAGGGCTGGCATTTTATAATCTGGACCAAAGTATTCATCAGTCGGAAAAAAGGGGTTTTCCATTACAGAGTAACACACATTTTGTTCTCTGTTACTGAGACTGTGTGCAATCTCTGTGGTAAAACCCAATCACAGACTTCTGTAATCACATGTGACAAGCAAATTCTTCCAAAATGCAATAAAATGACTATAAATTTCCAATAAAATCTTATCAATCTTATCTCATAGGTTATTAATTACTTCAATAAAGCTGAATAAGAACAGTGGCAGAGCTTCCTAAACTTGCACGCACACACTGTGGCGCAGACCGAGCTGGGCTAAGTGAGCATGTTCCGGCTGATCACACAAAGGTTATCGTAACAAATCATGACAACCCTAATCCTGGCTAGACTGAAGCATGATGGGTAAGCCAACGTGAACCCATTGATCAAAGCCTGGCGAGTCAATGCCAGGCATCTGCAGGCTCAACAGCACCTCACAAATCCTATTAGAAAAACATGCTTCAATTCCATGTTAGTTCAGAATTTCCATGTGGATGTTTACCATCAATTGTAATTTACTGATCCTTCTATAGTGTGTGTATATATATATATATATATATATATATATATATATATACATACATACATACATATGTATATATATACATATGTATGTATGTATGTATGTATGTATGTATGTATGTATAAAAACTGTCTGGATGATAGCGGAGAACTTTGATGCATAGTGCACATGCACCCACCAGCTGTTTGCATTTATCCTCAACTTCACTTTGTTCTCAACTGAAGCTAATAGTGATGCTAAATGCTGACAGAGATGGAAACACATTCATTCACTTAAATAACATTAAACATCTGCGGTAAAGACTTATCAGTAACACGAGAGCTCTGACACAGCTTTGCGGATAAAGAAGGAAGATCAGTGTGACATTGAGATTTAAAGATTGCCATGTATTCCAGTCTAGTAAATCAAATTTCTGTCTGGCATAAAGGGAAGATGTTTCATTTAGGAGTTCCAGCTAACCACCAGCTAATGTGGCTTTAGGAGGGTCAGGGGTGAAGACGATGGCGTGCAGACTCTTTGTCAAAGTGTGTGGCAGTCTCTTTCTTTCTCACATGTGTGCGTGATTAAAAGAATGTGGCAGTAAATGTATTAGTGGAGGTTTCTCAACAGGTTGGAGTCATTCAAACTGCAGGCATGAAATTTGCCAGAATACTGTTTAAGAAATGTGACCCATCACCAGAATAATGCTAAGTAGATGTGACAGTCATATTTAAAGTAAGTAGGAAATGTATAATGCAGCCTCTTTGTGTGATACTGGAGGATAAAACTTGTATCTGGTGTTTTCATGCTCACAAAGTGTAAGCAAAAGTGGGGGGAAAAGTCTTTGTTCCACTGCAGTCCACCTCTAGTTAAAACCAACGCTGTTAAAAAAAAAGAGAAAAGAAAAAAAAAAAGGCCCTTCAAAGTCCTACTACTTACTACTTTCCATCTCCCATAAAAAGACAGAATTTAAAGAATTTTATGATCAGCCTGACACACACTTGTTCCTGGCAGGTCTTCTCACATTCACTGCTGATTTGACACGACTGTAAACACAAGAGTCAAAGGACGGCGGAAACGAACCAAAACAAAACTAAACATTCATTTTGACAAAGTTTTCCAAATCTTTTCCATGCTTCATTTCATGCGTGATGCAGTGAAAGAGAGGACTGTTACAGACTGATTGCGCCTGGTTTTACAGGCGCAGAGTATGCCACACTACAACCACAACATGCTTGATATGACTGCTGAGCGACACCAAGATAACAACACCGACTTTCAGACTAATGATATTTGAATAAATGTTTTGGGGCTGACTTCAAGTGTGATATTTCACACGGGATTCTGTGGAAGTGGGCTCACAGTGCAGAGTATTTCTTGGTACTGTATATGTGTTGGCAGAGGAAACAAGAGAAAAGCCACAAAACAGCTGAAGCTGTAGGACGTTAATTTATTAATGGTCTAAAATATTAACTGCATGTGAACATGTGCATGAAAATGAAAGAAAATCTTTAACTATTTATTTACTAAGGGGCCACAAATATCACTATGGCATAACATAACTACAGTCATAAGTAGCTATTTTAATTGCAAGCTATCTTTATATTAATATATTTTCATTATCTTTCATTTACTCTTTGCACTCTATTTTCTGTGAATTGTGTTTAGTTATATGCTATTTAATTGCATGCATCCTTTTTGTTATGAATTTATACTGTTTATTTTCCTCACTAAATCTTTATAGGAGACTCAATCTACTTGAGGATGACACTTTTTGTGCTTGCAAAAGCACAAAAAGTTCCTTCATTCCAAAGCTATTTTGTTGAAAAGTTCATTAATTTTTTTTTTTTTTGAAAGTGAAAAGTCTTTTTATTACAGTCACGTGAGACTTGGTGTGGAGGTGACAACATCAACACCCTGCGAATGGCTTCAGCGGTGGCCCCTTGAGGGTGTGACCCGACTGGTGATGATATTTTTACTCAGTGATATGACGCGAACACCAGCTCAGCTGAGGAACGTTGCAAACACAAAAACCTTTCAAATGGCTTGACTACTGTGGTGACCCCAGACCATGCAGAGAGACATTTATTCATTGAGATACAAAGTACATATGAAATTCTAATTAAATGCCAACTGCTAGAATTAGCATCTTGAGTTGGTACATTTGATCAAAAAAAAAAAAAAAAAATCAGTAAATTTGTGATTTTTAATTTTTCTGATCGTCTTATAGGACAAATTGAGTGTCTAGTAGCCATTTAAATGCACAGTATCCTGGGTAATTTCTGCCACTTGGGATTTCTAAATCAAACACAATAACAAAATAACAAAAACCCCAGTTCATAGGATTATGGGAATTGTTGTTTTGGTGGGTTTCCATGCACGGTATGGGGAGAGCATCCAAGGCAGAATCTGTAGCAAATGGAAAAGAGTGGTTCTGATCCATTAGTGACTAATACACATGATAAAAATACAAAAACAAAAGATAGCACAAGAGCTAATTAGTACTACTGAAGATTTCTTTCTTCACTCTAATGTTTCATGGGGGAGATTTCATTAAGAGGTGACCAAAGTAAAAATGCTCAGTTACCTTGTTTAGAAATACTGATTCCTATTTCCTACAGTTGCTAATGTTTTAGCTAATGTAAGAGCACCATTCGCCAACATTTGTAACATATACTGCATTAATCTGGATGTTTTGTTTTTTTTTAGATATTTAATACTGTAGAAGTTTTACATATTTAATAGAAAGTGCTTTTTGTGAACTCCTGGCAAATAAAGTGTAACTTTCATAAAACGGTGGACATTCCTTACCATCCAACACAATATGGACCATGAGAAAAGTGCATAGTCATTAAACTAAAAAGGCCATTTTCTTAGGGCTTTAAACATTACTTTACTGGAGGCTTTTTTTTGCCCCCCCCCCCCCCAACATGAATGATGTTAAAAACATCACTTCACGACACTGTGGTCAAACTCAACAACCCCAGGCCTGATGTTGTGTCTATTCTCCCTGCCCCCCCCCCCCCCCCCCCAAGCTTCCATCATGATCTTCGGCCAAGCGTGACAAAGCGCTAAGTGACAGGAGAGACCGTAATAACTGGAGAGAGAAAGGGACGAAGCACATCCCCCCCCCTTCACAGAATAATGAATAGTGCTGGACCCTGCTGCCTTTTGCATTAGGTCACTGGATGCTGTGGCAGTGGGCTTCATTCCTGGGCCCCACAGGCACACACATACACACGCACCCACAGCTGGAAGCTCCTCACTTTCAAAACCACCAGGAATATGGCGTCAAGTAAAACAGGATGAAACAGCACGTGACAGAATAGAGCCATGCAGCACTGAACGAGGCAGTCCATTTCAGTGTGTGCCCCTTATATGTATATTCACTGACACATTATTCCCCTTTGCACAATTGTATGCTTTGACCTGTTTGCATCAGAAAGGACATGATTAAATTAAGAGCAGAGAGCTCCTGTTATCTCCTTGAGCGTGGGTTCAGAAAAAGTTGTTCTTCACGACACTCCAGTAGTTTCATACATCAAATCCAAAACACAACAGCAAAAGTCTACATATTCCTCCAATGAAATGGAACTGCAGCTGATGCAAAAAAAAAAGAAAGAAAAAAAAGAGAGACTCCACTAATGCACTTCTGTTAAGTTGCCATGTCAAATTTTCACCTTTGCCAGAAAGCAAAACGCATGGAGCCCCTTCAAGTGGGACATACACGTAGAATTACATTGGATAAACTAAAACAATTAGTATTCTTGGACGTCTTCTCTCTTCCATGTTGGAGACGCCTGGGAAGTCTATCTGTTTGTTCAGGGCCCGACTGCTGCCAAGACATCCAGCTAGTACTAACATGGAAAAAAGAATCCAGACAGAACAAAGATGAACTTTTTTTAAACATGCAAACATATTTCACATTCTTGCAGAGATGGTTGAGGCAGGGCCCGGGTGGAAATTTGGAGAAGCTTGATAAACGTACGTGTTTAAAATCGAAGGCTTCTCTGAAAATCTGGGTAGGAACTTACTGGAATAGTCTCTGTTATTTTAGGTGCACAGAAAAGAGAGAGACCACAAAGACAGTGCTTAAAGAAACTAAATACTTCAGTATTTATATTGGTAAAGCTTACTTATATAAAATATATAAATAAATATAAAATACAACCAGTAATACTAGTCATTCTGTGCATACATTTACTTAATTACACGTTATATAATACATTACTTTTACTTTTAAGAAGTAAAATTCAGCTTCAGCTTATTACTATTTGCTGTTCTTAACATTTCATTTTTTGAGAGTGATTAAAAAAACGCCATCTCTGTCACTTACTTCTTATTATTACTACATTGTTATGCAAGTAGTTGGTACTTAAGGTTGGAAGTAGACTCATTTGGGCTCAGCCTTTAATTTGCTCTCATTTCCAAACCTGTGGAGGTTTGTGACTGCATTTTGCACAGTTGTGATGCTATTACGAATCCAAAATCTGTCCAAAAAACAGACAGATACCCAAGTATGCAAAACTCCCCCTGCCTTAAGGATTTTGCCAGTGACAGTCAAAAGATATAAAGGTACAAATCATAAATGAGAGAGAGTCAGGTGAATCCATTTTAAACAGAATAAAACAAAGATAATATACAGAATAAAACATACACTTGTACATACAGTGTATGTGTTGAGGGTTTTATTTAGCACACACGCCCTCCACTCATTTCTCTACTAGTAACTGCAGCACACTGCAGGGGCTGAACTGCACATCTGGGACAAGTTAAATTGAGCTGCCTTGTCTTCTGCTCTATTCTGACTTGGTCTGTGTGGTGGGGAGAGAGTCACAGGTTTAAGATTCTCTACAGGTATCACCACCCCCACAAGACACTTTTACATGGACATTGTGCCTGTAAACTAACCCTAACTGTGGGCACTATTTGCCTGAATCCACAGATACACACAGGACCTCACACAGCACAAGAATCTTTATTCACACAAACACTAAAGTGAGACCAAATCATTAGGGTAACCGAGGTTAAGAACAGTGGAATGGTATTTAAAGAAGGGAGTAGGACTGAGCATGTGCAAACGTGTGGAGATTAACCTGTGTTTGTGTGTGCACTGACATAGACAGAGGAGGGTAAAACATCAAAGGAGGAGGAAGAGTACAGCGATGGAGGAGTCAGGTCTTGCATTCCTCAGAAGGAACAATCTACACTTCATCAGGTACCCTCCCCTTCTTCAAGAGAAAAAAAGTGGTAGTTGGGGGTTTAAAATTTTTCCTGCTTCCTCCTCCCTAAACTACTGCTTCTGGTTTTAATGCAGCTGCCTCTTTGTCGGTCATATGCTTGAATCCAACCGGGCAAACACATGCTGTTGATTTAAGTTCCACTAAGTCTCCACTCCATCTGGCCCACAGGTACGCGAGCTGCGCCTCTGCTTCGTACCCATGCAAAGATAGAAATAAGAGGTCACAGTGGTGCATAAAGTTAACAGAAATATTTTAATATTTCCTGAAGAGAAGAGTCAGTTTGACAAAACAATGAAGCCTTAGAGTGATTCAACATTAAAAAACGCACACGTCTCTCACTCATATGACAAAGACATTTACAGGCATTGTGGCATAGAGTGGATAAGAGGAAATGCATTCTGTCATTGTAGTGGTGACACAGGTCGCAGCAGCAAACTTGGACTGGAATCTAGCCACTTGTCTGGCCTTCTGTTAATGGGAGTCAGTGCTATTGATAAAAAGTGTAAGTGTGAGAAGTACAGATTTAAAGATTACTCTCAATAACCTTAAAAACATGAGATGTCCTGATGGCCTGTTGTTTTTATATATTTTATCCACTTCTCCTATAGAACCACTACAACAAGACTCTTCAACCACAAAATCATGTTTAATGAGCTCCAGATTAAAAAGTCTTGCTTTATGTTGCTTATGTTATTGCCTTACAAAATTAATAAGCCAATCCAAGATTGGAGTTGTGTTGATATTATTCAGGTTACTTAAAATATATGCATACAGGACAGTAGAACTTTATTAAAAACAGGTCAAACAAGCAGGAAGAGCTAAAAATAATAAACCCACATGTCAAGAGGACATTGTAGTTCCTGTGGAAGTCTGGGTGACATGTAACATGACTGTGTAACCACAGTATTAAATACTGTATTTGCTGATAATATATATTATGTTACATTATATAATGCAGTATAACTTTGTGGACTTTTACCTGACTTTTCTTACCTGTATCCTTGTCCTCCTTAACTTAAGAAAACCCATGTAGAAATGCAAGGACATGACAAAACTAGACAATTAAGCGAGCAGACAGACTTCAAAACAGCCAAATATCCTTCTTTAAACAGGTGAAAATATACACAACTCATAATGCTACCTGTGAGGCAGTTTCACTTTGTATTGTAGTAAACTGCTGGCCTGAAGAACAGACACAGAAAGAGCACAAGGAAAGGGTGAGACTCTCCGTCTTCACAGAATATGTCTTGCCGAGAGGGTCTTACATCAACCCACAGGAAAAGTTATCCTTTGTTATGAAGCCGTCTCTGGAGACATTCGGCTCATTCACACCACAAGCAAGAAAAATAATCCACCACGCTACAACTTGAGTTTTAAGTGGCCAGAAAAAACATTATCTTCAAAGACAGATGAGATCACTTTTTATTCATCCTTATCCAAGCAGACAGTCACACACGCACACACACAAGGACACTTAGCGACAGAATGCATCCCCTAGCCCCTTATACCTCAAACAACATAACTACAAGCCTAAACCCAACTCTTAGTCCTGACCCTTACCCTCAAACAGAACCAGACAAATGTGCTCACACATTCCCATTTAAACACAGGTTTAAATGGCTTCTTGACGAGTGGGAATGTGTTAAATCGGCATTCCCTCCAAGGTCAAATTACTCCAAAATGCACACTAAGCTTTGGCATTAGTGGGAAGTCAAAACATGGGAGAACATGCTAATTTCTACTTTGACCACTTTATTTCTGGCAGCAACACAAAGTCCTGCTTCATTTCCAGTGCAACCCATTTTCTTCGGTAGCCTATGAATGTTTGTGGTGAACCTTATAGTTTACAATTTGAGACAGCACAACTAATTTTTCTTTTTTTTTATTTTATCAATCAGATCAGTTGAACAATTAACTGAAAGAGAGACCAAAGTGAAAAACACAAAATAGTCACCAATGTATCATTGTCACTGAGCTCCCCTTCTTCTAACTTGTTTCATTTTTAATGACATCACAACTCAGCTTAACTGCACCACAGGGCAGAAAAAAAACACTGGCATTGGGAATGGGTTCACCCATGTTAAAAACTCTAGGTATAACCTGCTAATTTGAGGGTAAAAAATAGTCAAACCACTCTTAATCCTTTAGTCCGTGAGTTTTGCACGGCTACGTGTGTGTTGGATATTGTCATATAGGACAAGCTCTTTCATTGACCTCTTCTCAGTCAAGAACAAGGGTCATTGCAAAGGCCTTTTCCAGCCTCCAGGTGAGGGCCCCCATTTCCCGTTTGTGATTGGAAAAGTCCTTTGCAAGCCAGGACAGGCCTTGTTACCATCCTCCCCTGCACCTGAGAACAGCAACACCCTGTCTTACACAACCATAACAAGCATAACAAAACACTTCCTATGTGTGGTGACACATATCCATGGTTCTTCCTGCTCCTGCTTTGCTCCACTGCCTCCACTTGTAGTTTACCTCATCATGTTTCTGTATCTCTCTCTGTATCTCTCTCTCTCTCTCTCTCTAGCTGTCAGTGTCCATTGTTACAGCAGGTCTCTGGGACATGGTTCATATCAGCTCAGGAGTCAGGGCTCATTCCTCCCCTCCTCCATTGTTTTCCTTCCTCTCCCATCCTCTACTGCTGAGTTGGCCTAAATCGAGCACCAACACGGGTGGGGGGGGGTTGAGGAGAGGACAGTGTGTGGGAGAAGGGGCTGCGTCTTCTTACAGTGTTCTGTCCATTCCCGCCAGACGTGTGAGTCAGCTCAGGAGCTGATAATACTCTTTATTTTAGGAGAGCTTTGGGTTAAAATGCAATTTATCAAAGTTTATCAAGTTTTTGATGTTCGTATCTTCATTCATCATCATAATTTTTTTTTCCCTTCAATAAATTCAGAATTACTCACTTGACAATCATCTCTCTCCATTTATGGTACTTGAGGCTACAGTTAAGAGGTTAGACAATATTTTCCAATTTCCCAGTTACCTGATCATGAAGTCTATTAATCAAAATTATGAAACAAAATGGAGCTGAAGAAAGAAGTGTCAACTGACCATTAAAGACAGATTATAGTACAGCACAAATTGAACAAATCGAGTATCCAATGGCCAAATTAGAACTTCCCACAGTAATCAATCAAATTGATCAATCAATCAAATTTACCATGGACAAGACGTGTGCTTCTTTGTCATTTTACTTTGATGTTAAATAAAGTATTCAGTGGCTATAGTTTGGAGACTTGTGACAGCTAATCATAAAAAAACTTCTGGATACATTCTAAGCCAATCACAGCACTGAAGATTATGTTATGGCTGAAGAGCTGCCAGACTGGTGTGGGGCAAGACAGCTTGTCTCAGTGTTTTAGACTCATGACCTACATAAGGCTATACTTTTAGCTAGCTGTAGTTGTTCTTTTAATTTGTGGAGAGCGTGCGCACACACACACACACACACAAACACACAAACACACACACACACACACACACTGAAGATTATGTTATGGCTGAAGAGCTGCCAGACTGGTGTGGGGCAAGACAGCTTGTCTCAGTGTTTTAGACTCATGACCTACATAAGGCTATACTTTTAGCTAGCTGTAGTTGTTCTTTTAATTTGTGGAGAGCGTGCGCACACAGTGGAGAGCGTGCGCACACACAAACACACACACACACACACACACACACACACACACACACACACACACACACACACACACACACACCACACACACACAAACACACAAACACACACACACACACACACACTCAGAGTTGCATAATCCACTACATCACCATAATCTAGAGTTTTAAAAAGCAGCAGCTAAATTCTGTCATTTTTAATACCAGCTGCCATCACAAAACATAGAAATAACTCTAAAATGCAGTCCCTCTTTTTTTTTCCTCCCCTAAAAGAAAAACAACAAACACCAGAGTGGCCTCAGATTTGGTCAGTGTGGCTAAGCCACAGGGGGAAATCAAAAAGGTAAACAACATTACAGAAACAGTCAACTCCCTCTCAGCAAAAAACAAAAAAAAGTAAACCTAAAATACTCCAACATATATACTAAACTGGTTGAGATGTATACAATATAAAAAAAACACACTATAAAAACACCGGTCCCCCTGTTATCCATACATACAAACACCATTGTAGAGTACACTTGAACACAGTCTGTATGTTTCCTCAGACTTTTACGTTAAGTGGTTTTAGCTGTGGATGGTACATGCCTAAGGGAGAGTAAACTTCAAATGGGAAAAAATAAATGACTTCACATGGGGCCAAACACATTTGACTGGTTTCAGGAGGCAGATGGTGTGTGTTTGTGTTTGTGCATGTTTGCAATGTACAGATTTGCAGCATATGAGACTGCCACGTGCACCAGCAGCAGGGACTCCACAAGGGACTCCAGTCATTTCAAAGCAAAGTTATGCGATTTACTTTGATTAGAAAAAAAGAGATGAGACTATAACGAACTTAAGGCAAGTTATGAGCAGTGATTTTGAGCATGACTATAGCAGACCCAAAGTGAGCTGATCCGAGTCAGTGGTGAGAGCGTTCGCTGCAGATGAGAAGCAAAGTCAGTCCCTCCTTTGTAATTATGGACTCCAAAAATAACCCATTGCAGAGGCAAAGGTTGATGTTGTGCTTGCTAAGTCTTATGGCCCAACTTGCTCATGATGTTTCAGAGGCCAGAAGAAGCAGTTATATCTTATCCCTGTGTAGTTCAAACGAATATTTGGAAATGATACACAGTAATTATAATGTAATGTCTATTAAATGATTCAGTGAAATAGAATTTAAGTTCCTCAAAAACAGACTAAAAAAAGCAAGTGAGGATTTTTATCCTATGTGTACATCTGAGACTGTTTTTAAGCAAACCGGTAAGGCCAGGATGCAGAAAGGTAAACTAGGACTTCCTCAGTGGACACAAATCCCCTCGCACAAACGTGTGTTCATAACATAAGTGTGAATTGGTGTGTTCTCAGATGCACAAGCTAGCATGCCTGGCCTTGTCCTTCACTACAGCTGCAATTAAACAGGAACTGCAGAGAGCAGTCTCCCAGTGATCCATCTCTGCACAAACCAGAGATGAACTACACATCCATTGCTGGTTTGTGCAGTGATCCATCTCTGCACAAACCAGCAACTCCTCCCTCAAAAACCCACCAACACCCACCCAGCGTCTATACTCCCTGCTCCCTCTAACCCCAAATCTACACCCTCTTCCCTCACTTCGCTCATGACTCTGTTCTAAACTGGGCCTGGGAATTTTCCACTGCATTCTCTTATTCAATCATCTTCAGTATTGTCTTGGTACAGGCTGAAGGAAAACATGAGCAGATTTACATGGAAATGGACAGTAAATATCTGAAGGTCAGAGTGCCTTAAGGGTGACCACATGACCACAGAACTGGCATCGCTGCCTTTTCTCTGTTATTTTATTCTAAATGAAACGTTTAAACACTGGGGACACATTTACTAACTTTATGGTGAAATAATCAAGCTACAGCTACACCCACATTATTACATTTTCACTGGATTTTCACTTCTTTCATCTGCATCCAAATGTTTCAGTCATGTTTCAGAGTATCTATCTAAAAAACAATGGCAAAAAGCAAGAGCAAGGATTTCTGCTATGAGGCTCAAGGTTAGGTAAAACTGAATGTAAATGTTTTTCCCCCTCAAACCTACGGTTCATGAGAATTAATCAGGAAATGAATGTGTAATTTAAATTAAATTCAATTAAAACTTGCGTCATTTCAAAAGCTTTCCATTTCTACCTAGACTAAAACAGAGCCAGCAGCGATCCAACACCAGCATAATGTAGAAGGCAAGTGTATACAAAGCAGAATTTGCATTTTGCAATTAAATCTGGGAAATATGGATGAAGAGTAAGCTAACCAGCTGTTAAACACATGAGTATCAATTACTTTATCTGGATCTCATCAAAGTGACAAAATGAGTATGTTTCCCACAAAGCTATTTTTTGTTTAGAATGGTGAACAAATAAAAATAAGTATAAACATTTTGCCATTTTATTGTTCAAAGTTATTTTTCTATGGGAACAACTTCTAAAATGTTCTGGAAATGTTCTACAACAACGTGGAATTCTGTTATGTAGATAAACAGCTGTGTTTATCCAGACTGCTGTCCAACAGGAGCCTAACAAGCCCTGCATTTTTATTTTTATGACAGCATAAACAAAGGCATAAACAAAGGCCAACATCCACAGACACAAACTTCTAGGTCACGTGATCTCAATCCACGTTCAATCTACAAATGAACAAAGAGAAATGAGGCCTTGAAGTACATTTTAAACTTGTTTGTCTCTTTGAAGGTTCATACTGCAGAGGAGTGGCTGTGCTGCTCCTGTGGTGACTTTAGGAAGTTGTTTGTTTGTCCCCAAAGGACTGACTATATTCATCACATCCAACATACAATTTCCTCGGACTATGTCTCTGGGCTTATTTAGATAAAGTGTGAGGTCAACTTCAACTCAGCCACTGAATTTTTGAGAATGAGAGCAGTCACAACAGATACTTCCAGACGCTGAGGCATTTTTGAATTGAGAGCAGATGTGTTGTTCATTTTTACAAATATGAAGAACTGAAAAGCAACAACAAGGGAATTTGCATGTCAAACATTTGGCCAGTTTTGTTCATTGATTTTCTACAAACCCAGACCTTTTTGAAAATTTCTGTTCACAGAAAACCACAAATTGTACTTTTAGAAACACAATAGTAAATGCATGAAATATATGTGACAAATATTGTGAAGGTGATATTGATTCATGACCGGCAGAATTAATAATCTTTGCATCTTAAGTATCAATTTCACACATAAATATAATGACCATTCAATATTTAGCATCTGTTAAACATTTTTTTCAAGATTTGTGGGTCAGTGAATCCCTGCAGCATTGAAGAATTTCCCTACAATGCAGTTTTGTCAAACATTTTATCTTAATAAAACAGATGTAGAAGTCTTTCGATTAGGATATCACAATTTTATTTATTTTTTGGTGGACTGTGCAGCCCTAGTACGAACCTCATCAAAAGTGACAAAGCAGATTGAAGGAGTGGCCCTGACACAGACAACTCCTGTCCCACAATGTCTGGAAACTTCATTGCGGGGGAGTGGTTAGTCAGTTCAAAGTGGGGTCGTAAACCAAAATGAAAGCAGGGAGTTAGGAAATACAAACATCATTGAAGTTTTACGAAACACAACTGCCCTCGCATTGTTTAATTAAAACACATGCACATCCCCTCTGAGGCCTCAAGAAAAGAGAGGCTGCTGTGCTTTAAAACACAATATGAACATATTCTAAAAGGAATTATATGTACCTCCTCTTTAACAATATGCTGCGTTATGGTTAAAGTAGATTTCTGTGGTGTAGCTGCCGTAAATAGCATCTGTTCACAAAAAAACAGAGGATGAAAAGGATGCGGTGGATGAGAAGTTGTGTGTATATGTTTGTATCTAGCTGCACATTGTGCACATTAAAGTTAGCCTTCTTTTGTGCCAGCTGACATGATTTACAGCATCATCCAAGCTGGTTTTGTCGTGTCCTCACAGTCAGAGGGCAGCTCCCCATCAGACGTGGCTGCTGCTCCTCTGTCCTGCTCCTGGCATCTCCATCACACTTTAACTGTGGCTGGCATTGTCTGAAGACATGCAGAGAAAAGGCCACACGCAGTTTTTATTGAGAAGCCCACACACAGAACCTAAAAAAGGGTTTTATGGCAAAGAGACCTTTTTCTCCAGTCGAGACGGGGGCAGATTTCTTGCTCACTGACTGGCCCTGAACTTGTCTGAAATTAGGCATTTTCGCAAGGTGGTGCATTTTCCCATGCTGCTGCCCCCTAGATGTGTCATCAGAGTTTATATCTAAAGCTAAGAAAAGGCTCCAATAAAAGCCTTTTTGTTTTATGATGTACATGACATTTGCTTGTGGCACCTCAGCTTGTTCGGGCTTCCCCTCTTCCTAAATTCAGCTGACTCAGGTTGCAAAAGGAGGAAACAGCCAAACCACTGGATGGAGGTGGACTCAACCTGCCCACTCCTCCGACCATTCTACCCTTTCCATGCCTGTCTGTCTTGCTTACTGTCAGACTGACTCCCCACTGTCTGCCGTGGTTTTCCCTTCATGTCGTGCCCCCCTGACAAGTAAGCAATGCATGAGCTCCAATGTGAAAAAAGTCAAGCAGCTATAACTAAGCCAGCATTATTGAAGGCAGATCGAGATGATCAGATGGACATCTGATCATCTCGAGGGTTTCGGGATTTTGCTGAAGTTAGTCTGACAGGAACCCTGCACTTTCAAAACTGCTCACGGGAAAAGGGAAAGCACAGACAGTGGAGATGTAACAAAGAAAACAAAAGGACAGGGGTTGAAGGGGAGATGGGGACAGAGATGGGCTTTAAAAAAACCCCAACACAGCTGCTGTCTCCTTCAAGGAGCAGTATGCAGCATGTAGGCCTGTTATACCATAGGCGATCCTTTTAAATAAACCAGGTCCATGTTGCACAGGTGGTGGAAGCCACAAACAGCACTAACAAATAACTACTAATGAGTGATATGCTCTGAAGAGAGAGACACACATTACAGTGAGGCAGTAACATGGTAACAAGATCAAAACAGATCAGATCCTGTAGCTGGGACAATTGGGTCAATAATCTACCAAGCAGCATCCAAAACACAAGTGAGCAACAGCTGCATCTTGGCATCAATAGATTCAGATTTATCTATGGCAATCAAACAATCCAGCTTAATCCAGTGTCCAAGGACTAAATCAGCTTTGAGTGATTTGCCTGGAATAAAGAGCCAATTCTAATTACTCTAGAGACTGTTTTTCTTTTCCACACGGATCAAATGCCACGGGGGCACAGATTTAACTGACAACTTTCATGACTGAGAACTGACATATTGGCACATCTGTAGCACAATCCCATCCAGAGAACAGGGTATGTGGACAACATACAGAGACACACACACCTCCTCTATTCCCATAAAAGCCTGGGTGTTTTGGTGTGAATTGCCAGCTGTTTTGACAGGATTTGTTCAAATTACCAATAGAACATCGTGGACACCGGGAAGGGAATAAATTAGAGTGGATTGGCCCAACTGCTTTTACAGCACAGTAACAAATGCAACAAATCCTTTAGTTCAGAAAGCACAGCATAATTCACAGCATGTATCCTGCCCATCATGTTGCAACATGTGACCGGACCTGGACCAGAGTCTTCACAACAAGTTGTAGAGGCATACTGAAGCCGAGATGATAGCCAGAGGTTAGCAAGCAAGTTAACTTCAAAGTTCAGCTACAGACAATGCCTTTTGGTGTTTGGGACAGAGCTTTGACAACAGTAGGGAGTATATTGTTTGAATTCATAAAGGTGTGCAGGCTATTACTACCTTTCCGAATTATGGACTAGAATAGAATAGAATTAAATAGAATGTATTTTATTGTCACTATGCACATGTACAATGAGATTAACAGAGATATGTATGTAGAGTTATATACAACATAGAATATAATTAATAGTGAAAAAATAGTGAATAAAAAAATGGGGGTAGGGTAGGGTGCACGGTCCTGAGGAAGAAGAGATGAGAAGTCTTATATACCGAGTGAATATTGCACCATACAGATATTGTATCCAGTATCAGTTGGGTTAAATATAGCACAATAGGTAGATGGCATCAAATATCATAAAATATTATAGCAATTGAAAATTATGAAAAAGATGGCAATATTGAGTCTAGCATCAAGAGCACAGAGGAATATGAGAACTAAGGAAATGACATGTCTGTGAGCAATCAACTTATAATATGAGAGGAAACTAGATTTTAAGAAAAAAATGGTAAATGTAGAAACTGAATTTAGTATTACCAGAAACCCAGACAAAATAAAAACAAACAAAAATGTCTCTCTGTTCCAACATTTGGACTGTAACTCAGGAATTAGACCATAGTGACGGCATTAGAGTTTCTGTTTCACATGTGGCATACCATTTTTTCTGTTGGTCCTTTACAACTGTTTATCTGTTTCTATTTTTGACAATAAACATCAGACTGAGCCATTAAGAAATGGATCCCATAAGAGAAAATGTATAAAGTGGACTATGTGGTTGATGGTTGAGCAGAGCCAGAGTGACTCTATGGATAAAAAAGGTTAGGTCAGGTCATGTCTGGGTATGGTTAACCTTTTACCATATCCTCTGACATCTCTATACACACCTCACAGCCCATTAAACATTAAAGAGAAAGATACCCTATTCTGAAAATGCTGTTATTTTTAATGCTCATTTGCTTGGGAAGGAATTCAAACTCCTACTGCAGAGTGAAATTAAGAAACCATTTAAATCTTGTGCATTTATCCTTAGATGAAATGTCAAGTCTGTGTGTCTGAGCACAGGCACTGAAACTAAACTCAAACAATTCCAACATGCTGCATTCATTTTACTGTTGACCTTGGTTAATAGTTTTGAGTGTAAATGACATTCCCAGCCTGACATGATTTGTTCTGTTTACAACACATTTGCAATTCAACTGATGCAAAAAAAAAAAAAAAGCTAAGGAGTGTGGAGAGAAGTTTAGTGCAGACAGTCAAGGCAGCCATAGTCATGGAATAACGCCAGCAGTTCTTTGATCTCCAAGCAACTGTGCAGGCCAAGTTGTTGAGAAACAGCACCAGTCTGGACGCCTGTACTCTTAAGCTTTAACTGGCTCAGCTGCCGTTAAATTTTCTTATTTATTCTGCAGTGCCACATCTCTCTTTAGTTTGGCTGCTATTGATATCTGGCCTTTTAGTTTTTACAGGTGTGGAGAGCATTGGGGCTGCCAGAGTTAAAATGCCCCTGACACTCAGCATGCTAGATATTGAGCTGCACAGACGTGACCTTGGCCAACCTCATCTGCTCTGTTTACTTAAACCTTTAGCCTTTCACCAAACAAGGGTCTGATTGCCAACCACAAAAAACCGAGCTTCAAAAACAGGCCAGTATTAATCTAATTATAGCTAACACAATAATTACATTTAAACACATATCCTTATTTGAACCCATAGCATTATACACAGGCTATTGCCAAGACCACTGAAATCATTGCTGTAGTGTGGAACGTAACAAAGCTTGTTATATTATGACAGAGTGTGCCAGCTCAAAAAGCCTTTTAGTATCTTAACAACCTCCAATCATACTTACAATAATGGGTTAATTGGAAAAGATAAGATGTATTCTCTTTAACGTTTTTATAACTTACATGGACCATTGACAGGGAATTTGCATAGCTTTGCACAAGACTGAACAGTTAGGGCTCAGAGTATTTTTCCTAGATAAACATGCCATGAACCTGTGATAATGTCAGTCTATACGATTCTCTGAACACAGTCTGTCACAGCAGGAACTGTCCATGTGACCCCAACCTAAAATCCAGCATCAGCTGACCTCTATGATCAAACTCCTAACAAACACCCACATATTTCACTAGACCAGGAGTCCAGCACCTCAACATTCCAAGCTGTTTTACCCCCAAACTCTTCCATCATCACAAATCTTTGGTGAGGTCAGTCTCCTGCCATCCCTTGCTCAGTCATCCCTCCCCCACCCAACTGTGTGTGTGTGCATGAGAAATGTTGAAGTAACAAAACTTTCCTCTGTGAAACAGCGACCCTTCCCCTCTCTCTACAAATTCATGTCTCATTATGTTTGGTCTTACTAATACAGACATTTTTTAACATTAAACCAAATCTTAATGGTTCAAAGTGCTAGAGTAAATTAAATTATTTCCATTTGGCAGAAATTAAATATAAAATACATCTTTTCTACAAAAGACCAAAATGTTGGACGACCATATCTTTAATGAACAAACGAAACACCTCTTAAATTAATTGATAAGTGAATGCTATTACAGGTTCTCGTAAAGTCTGACAGTTTTGAAAAACATTGTATACTATATATGGATTATTTAAACATGAGTAAACAGGAAACTAAAGAGCCACTTTGGGAAACACAACATAGAAGAGAAGAAAGCAGAGTCAGTATGTTTACATGATATTGGAAAAAAAGTAAATTAGTTTGTTAGACTAAAGCAAGACTTTAAAAACACACGTAAACATGTTAGTCCGACTGACATGGTACAAAATCAAATTTCTTGAAGTCTGACTAACACACCCAGAAAATGCAATTGGGAATACTTCAGCATGTATATCTTCATTTAGACCAAAGTCAGACTCAAGCTGGCCCTGGGCACTCTGCACATGTAATACATTTCCCACATGGCTAAATAATAAAACAAATCAACTCTCCACTAGTGCTTTCATACTGGGACAAGGGCAGTAGTCCAGTTGAATGATCATTGCTATGGTGGATCAACTCATCTTTTACTTCAGTCTTTTTTTCCTGCCATGTAATCTCCAAATATGACCAAGAATAAAAAAAAGAAAAGAGTTGACAAATGAAAAACAGATTAGTTATTACAAAAGCAGACGTAAGCATTATTGCCACAGTCTAATGAAAACTTCAATACCGGGCTCTGTTCACTTTGGAATAGTTCTGATTGGAATATCAATCAATCAATCATATACTTTACTGCCCCATAGGAACATTTCTCTTGGACTCCTGCTGTGCATAGACACCTCCTCAAATACAATAAAAGGAACAGAAGCAACAGCATAAAAACAAAACAAACAGGCTGCCAATACTTCTAAATACAAAAACAACCTATCATAGTTGTTACAGTTTTAAGTCTCCTTACTCTGACTGAGGAGTGCTGCATACGCATCAATGCTGAGAGCTTATAGAGTATAGCTGGTGAATAATCTACTATAGATGAAGGTCACCATTAAAGAGGCTGCCATCTTTGCCCACAGGGTGTAAACCTCAGGTATTGTCTGAAGGATTATCACTGTATTACCACACAACTGCTGCACACGCTCAAGCGATCTGACCGACAAAGGCTATGTAAACCCTGAAGGTTGGTGTCGGGTAGATAAAAGAGAAACATGTGCAATGATACCTATTGTTGTTGGACTGGACAAAAATGCTCTCTCTCTCTCTCTCTCTCTCTCTCTCTCACACACACTCACACACACACAAATTCACAGTGTCTTCTTGTCAGGTTGAGATGAAGATTTGTCTTACTTGGAAATGAATTACAATGATTCAAGGTTTTAGCCAATCAGCATAAAAGAAATAAACTCTTTGAACCTTTGATGCACCCCTGGACTTTTCAGTCATTTTTTCCTCTCTTCCACTAAAACTTCTTCTCAAATTTACTCAACTTTAGAGATGCATTGCTTCCAGTAGTCTTTTTTTTTTAATTATTTCTTTCCTTTTTGTCTCTGTTTGTATTTTATCTCCAGCTCTGCTGGGACCTATTACACAGGCCTTTCCTGCACAATGTATCCATGAAGGTCTGAACATTTTGTTCTATGTGGCAAAAAAGTCATGTTTTACACAGTGTGACAGCTTTGTTGTCCAAATGAAATGTTATTATTTTGCCTTTAAAGAGAGGCAGAAAGAAAAATAACTTTAGCTGAGCTGTCAGGGGAATAGCCTCATTAAATTTCTTCTTGTTGCACTAATATCCATATGAAAGACAGTTGAAGTTACACTGAACAACCCTGCTATGACTGAGGGATGAGTCATGGTGTCTTTATATGTGTGTGAAGACTTTTCTTTCATCACAGGTGGTCTGCTCACTCACTGATGATGACCTGTGCCAATAGACTGGGAATGACCGTTTCAGCTATCATCAGACACTTGCTTGTACTTGTACCACACTGTGTAAGGAGAGGAGATCTCCTGAGACATGAGGTACTCCCACTGTCACACACACATATACCCACATACACACGCCTCTTTGTCTAGCAGCTAACAATAGTCTGCAGTGAGGCTCAAGATGTTCATACTGCTGCAGCGTCACAACACTGCACATTCCCCTGAATCACATCACCGTGTCAGCGCTGTGTTTACACCACAACAGCACTAGATAAGTCCCCGTCTTAAGACTGAACCAAATCTGTCACTCAGCAAGGTACACCTCTTCAAAAAAAACCCTGGTGTATTAAAGGATTTCTACTGTGGAAGGTAGAGAAAGTGGCTAAAAAAATGAGAACATGACACATCTTGACAAATGTGCTTGTGAAATACCAAATCTCATTGAACAGGGGCGTCGTATTGGAGTGTTAATGATGTCCAGAAGGATAGGACAGAGAGATGAGTGAAGAACTGCTAACAGATGAGTAGCATGAGTTACTAAGAGAGCAACTATACGTCTCTCAGTAATAAATTATCTAGGTAAACGTATTTAACAAAACTCAGAGGTTTCCTGTAGTGTTTTAAAGCTATGGCAGGTTACCTTGCATAAAACAATGACTTACATAAGACAGACTTTTTCTTTTTTGGATTAAAACTAATCAATTGCAGCAGAATTTTTATTTCGAGCAGTAATTTAATTAGTGTGGTGACTGTTTAGGCCATTATGTACTAATTATACTGATAAAAAGTCACCCTTTTCTTTTACTATCTTTCCAATTGGATATAGACCAAAAGCAACGATAAGTGACTACAGGTATAAGGCTTTTTCTCAAAACTCAAGTGAAGCTGCTACAAGCAGTCAATGATTTTTAAGGTGCAAAGAAAATCTCAAAGAAACAGTGTATGCTGAGCAGGAAGCTGCAATTCTAAAATTGTAAATTGATGATTCAATACAGCTCGAGCACTCAGGACAGAAACTTTATTTCTTGTTAGAAATCTGCAGCAACTGAATTTCCCGCGCTGTAGCAAGCTTTTGTATCTGTACCAATTTAAACAATGCCCTGGAGTGTACGTGTTCATTACACAACCAAGCCAGGGACATTCCATAAGGGATTGAGGGTATGAATAGAAGTGAATGGTGATAGATTCATTGGTATGCTCACTGGCAGGCTGGCAGCCAGTCAAGACCCACTCCAGAGCTGAGTTGAGCTGGGATCAATGAGGGAAAGACAGAGGGGCAGTGGAACTTGGTTACCATTCAGCGTACTTCGATGTCGTCTTTGAATAAATACACACTCACATGCATGCGCATACAAACACATGCAGAGAAGTGGAGTGCGCTCAGTGAGGAGTCTCTCTTTTCATACAGATCTTTTGTCTCTCTGTAATGTCTGGTATGCCGGGATACAGGGTTTGCTCAATGACCTGATTTCTATGGTGCTGCTGAGACACTGACTTGTGTGTATGTGCGTGCATGTGTCTATGTGGGAAAATCTGTGTTCATCTGCCTGCGAGCCCTTCCGCTGGATAAGAGACAGAGAGACTGAGACTGATTTAGCCAATAAGAGGGCAGGAAATACAACACACATACAGAGACACACAGAAAACCTCGCATTAAGTAAACAAAAAAAGGCCTCAAGTTCTCAGAGTGGGAAGACTAACATAATTGGATGAAGAAATATTATGAGGGGAAACTTGATTCGAGTCAGCACAAAAACTGCAGCCCAAGATGCTGCTAATACAATGGATGATTGTTTTATAGGTTGTCCAGTTGCAGGATGTTTGAAAGTAAATATCCATCCAATGTTTATTAAAACTAATAAGTTTAAGTAGATGGAATATTCCCAATAGTTACATGTACTTGCAGACCCGGAGACTGAGACCCATGTCACTGACAAAAACACTTTATAAAACAGAGCAATTTAAGTAGAATTTTAACTGAAATATTGCAGTGATATCAGTCGCTGCAATATTTCATCAGTCACTGCAATGCCATCAGTGATGGCATGCAAGTGATGCATGCCATCACTTGTTAAAGGAAGTGATGGCATCTTAAAAACTCAAAATAACTGACCTTGTCTCTGTATGAAGATCCTGAGCAGTGGATGAGCTGTCGACACTGCCTTGCAGAAGTTGTCATCGTTGTTAATTGGCAGCAGGTCGCCGTGGACATCAGCGTAGCCAATCATCACCTCCATATTTGCAATACGGTGAATGTGCAGAATAAGTTTGTAGAACTCCTCAAACTTGCCAGGCTTGATGCGGTCAAGGGAGAAACGACGGAACTCGGCCCCATACTGGAGGAGAAAACAAGATCAAAAGACAATTTTAAAAAGAGATGGTGGTTACAACGGCCAAACAGGAAGAGGAAACAGGGATGTACAACCTTGTGCATTAATCTAAAACAGTTTACTGGCACACATGAAATGAACAGGGTGGAAATCTGCAGAGCTACAGCTTTCCTGACAAAGTCAGCGAACCACCAATGAGAGCACAGCTGAGGGTCACACCAGGGTCACCGTGTGGCTGTGAGTCATAATCAGGCACAGACCTGAGGAGGAGAGATACGACTGAGGCACAAAAGCACAGTTCAATAAACCACACATACGCACAATTGCTGTAGCAGCAGTGTAGGAATCACAGTGGTAATTTGTAGACTAAAGGTGCTGCTTGTTACTGTAATCATCAGCTCACAGTGGAGCAAAGCTGACGGCAGAGGAGAAGAGAGGACAGGAGATCATTGGGGAGGAGAGAGGGAGGGAGCAGAAAACTGCTGACAGAGAAGCACAAGGGAGAGTCGCGGTGTACTTTTTGGGAGGAGAGAGGAAGAGTGGGGGATACATTAACCAGTGCTGTAATTAGAAGATGACACAAGAATTTAAGAGGGGGCATGTTAGGAGACGAGGGGGATGCCAAGCTTAGTTACTGTAGCCAGTGGAACCACATACTGTATGTAAACTTGCTTTTTGAAAGTGTGGCACCCAATATATAAAACTAAATCTACATTTGACAGAGGAAGCAGACAAACTGGTTTGTCTGTCTTCAACAGGTTCACTTAACACCTCAGAAAGGGAAACCAAGACAGGAATGAAGTGCAATCATCATCATAACTTCTTCATTATGCTTTGTTTGACTAAGGATTATTACACTTCTTTTGCATTATCAGTGAGTCTGGATGTTCTCCAGTACAGTGATCAGTCTGAACAATCTGTTTTCACCAGCAGAACATGGCCCCGGGTATGAACAGGTCTCAACAAGGAATGATTAATCGTGAGCTTTAGAACTAAACGCGAGCCTAAGAATACATCATTGCAACCGTGACATCACCTGTCCTCCTAGCCTATCAGAGGAAAGTGATGTCAACAGGTCGAAACATGTCGGGAGACACTTAACTCTGACACAGTGGAGAAAAATGGAAGATAACTGACTTCTTTATTTAGTATTGGCTTTGTCCCTGTTTAATGCTCTGCAGGACAGCAACAAATGACCTGAAAAATAAACACAAAACAGGTTCCAGGCATATTTAAAGACAAATAACACGAGGGGATGTAGTGGATACGTTATAAAATAAATAAAAAGTCAGGTAAAAAGAGAGGGTGGGAAAAAAAATCTCACCCAGCCCCCAACAGGCCCACACACTCTCTCTCTGTCTCTGATAAGAGCTTAACATGAGTGAAACCAGCTCCTAGCTGAGGCTCCAGGACAGGACGCCACACACCTCCAGTGTTATCCCCAATAAGCTTATCACTGGAACAGTTTCCCCTGAGAAAACCCACATGTAAACCAGCAAGAACCAGATGCACAACCCACACCAGACTCAATCAACGGGTTTGAAAGCCTGACATTACTACTTTTATTAACTGGGACATTATGTCAAGCTCTGACATTGGTTGCTGGATTGTTGATTGGCCATAAAAGATTGATTGTGAAAGCCACTACACACCAAACAATTAAAGAACACAAACAGAATAAATACAACTTATCTTTTTTCCCCTCTAGCATTAACTTCTCTATATCCCCACTTTTCAGGATCAAATGATTATTTGGCCTTAAGTAAATAATACAAAATGGTTTCCACTTTCTTGAGCTCAAGTGGAGTTTTTTTAACCCAACTTAGAAAGATTGAGGAAGGTACTTTTGATAAACAGTAATCAAATAATTGCTGTGTGATCTGGTGTTGGCATGTTTGTATATTACTTCCGCCAAAGAAATTATATTTTTGCCAGTGCTTGTCCGCATGTTTATAAGAATAATAACTTAAGAAAGATTAGGGCGTATTTAGATTTCGGATTAAAATTTCTGGGGATACAGGTTATGACCCAAAGAAGAACTGAAGAGATTTCCATAGGTGATCCAGATCACCTATGAGTGTCTTGACACTGTGGGATCCTTAGCTGCCTTGGAGAAAGTTTGCCATCTCTGAGGGCTTTCTCTGGTTGCATTAGAATTTCAATCAACCATTAGCAGATCCAGTGAAACAACAGCAACTCCTGAAGAAAGTCCCAATTTAATTTAAACTGGGATGTTGACGTTTTCTTTCACTTATAAAGAGAATAAAAACAGTGAGAGATACACAGTATTTAAGATTTTTTGTTATTTAAATATCCTTGACTGAATTTTCACCTTAATCAAATGAAACCGAGTTGAATTGAGACTTCTTGTATTCACTTATTTAAGTGAGTATGACATGGCCTTTAGCACAAAACAAACAAAAAAAAACAACGCAAATAGAGCAACATAACATTACTCTGAGTTTCAAGTTATTACGAGCGATCCAAAAATGGAAACGTGGGATGTTATAACAGGATAGTGAGTGAGTCAGCTCAGCAGGGATGAGGTGAGGACGCTGCTCAACCTGGCCGTTTTCACCTTGCACCTCCTGACTTGACAACCCCACCCACAATCAAGCTCTATGACACAGAAGCACAGTGACCACTCCTGTCTTTGAGCAGCAAACATGAAACTGACCCTGTCTCCAAACTTAAAGTCATGGATTATCATTTAAATTTAACTTCTACCTACCAGTCAAAAGTTTTCTCATTTAATTCAATGAGAAAGTGTGTCCAAACTTTTGACTGGTAGTGTATTTCAGGGATCACTGACCACTGTCCTTCCAGGTCACTGTCCCACCACTCCACTGAAACTGGGGCAGCCAAAACTCAAAAGATCCTATGAAGTCACTTCTTGCATCAATCAATATGACATGTTACCTGTGACTCAGAAACCCTTTCATTCAATTTATTTGCAAAAACACTTGTGTGTACGTGGAAGTGTACTGTGTTTAAATGACACTGTACAGTGGGTTGTCACTGTGTTAATTGAATCTGAAGGAAAAATGCTGGTTACAGAAAAGTCCCTGAGAGACTGTAGCAGAATTATGAAGAGTCCACTGTTATTTTGTGGTCAGGATTGGACGCAGTGGCGTGATATTCTCTAAGCACACAGGAACTGTAGACAACTGAGCACCAAACTATTTAAGACAAACCTTAGATTTAAACATTTGACAAATTGCTGGTAAACTTGATTTATGCAGCTGTTACACACTGTCAGACCTAAAAAACAATGTGTAGGCTGAAATTATGCTCCACACAATGCTGTGAAAGCAACTTTTTCCACAAATGTGAACTAATTTGAAAAACTATTATTGTAACAAAATAAAAACTTAATTGTACATAAAGAAAGCTAAGCCAGTTTTGGAAGGGGGGGGGGGGGAATCAGTGCAGTCTGCATTCGGTGGGAAGCAAGAAGAAAACAATCAGTGCAAATTACAGAAAACATGCTCAGTGGTGCGTTCAGGATCCATTTCAGGAGACAGATGAGGACTTTATCAATGGAAAAATATAAATGTGTGCCCGTTAGATGCAGACAGTTTGTCTGACCAACTGCAGCTCTGACCATGTGAATGTGAACTCTTTTTAGATTTTCTCTCCCCAAATCCACACACACACACACACACACACACACACATACGCATATATATGAACGTCCACACTCACCTTGCTTTTCACTTCCACGGCGTTACAATCTACATTTCGCAGAGGTTGCGACTTATTAAAGCTCCGATTCATTTTGTTTCTTTTTTTATATTATAGTTTTTAAAAAAATCTGCCGCCTTTGCCCGCAAAGAGGGAGAGAGGGTGTCTGGTCCCGCCGGGTTTCTGCAGTTAAATCCGTCTGCGCTGCTTCTCGTGGAGAAGTTCGTGTTGTTCCTCGGTTATATTCACCTCCTATTATTGTTTGTTATTATTATTTTTGAACCGTTGAACACGAGCGAAGACTTCACGGGGAAATTTAGAGGCGAGCTACTCGCCGCGTTGACTTTAGGAGAGTGAGGTAAGTTTTGAAGTGACATCAGCCCTCCCGTCCTAAAAAAATGGGATCTCCTGACAACTTCACGTGCTGCTCGTAATTCCCAATATCATTCTTTGGAGGTGGTCATGTTGTTCATAAAAGTCTCCCCCCTACCTATGAAAAAAAAGCGAATTAATAATATGTTTGATTGTAAAAAGCATAACACAGTGGCTAATAAACATAACAAGCTTATTAAATACATCAACATTATATGTGATTTTTTTTTCTTTTCCTAAAAAAACAAAAACAAATGAATTATTTAAAATGCAGCAATATCTCTCAAGAATCTACTGATGATTAATATAATAAAACAAAGCATTTACCACCTTTATACATAATTTGCCTTTTGGCTTTTGAGGACGCTTTAATGAAAGATTTAACATATCCGACAGTACATGAAGGCAGCATCACGTTCTCTGCTCCTCCGGTGCGCCGGAGGGCGCCAAAGGGCACATTACTTTACATATGCACACAAACCACAGACATGTGAATTACATACATCAATTATCTCATAATTGACAAGACATTTATGTTTAAATGACTTTGTTGTTGTCTTTTCTATTTTGATTGATTTGTTGCATTAGTCATTTTGATTGTTTAAATAATTAAAAATGTAATTAAATAAAATAATTAAATTAAACTATTTAAATAATTAAAAAAATAATGGATAAGGTAATCCTTTATTAGTCCCAGTGTCACATCAGCAAAGACAGTAAAGGTTATTAAAAATAAACCAGCATTTCACATTTATGAATATTATGAATATTAAGATAATATAAATCCTATGTTACCATAGCTTATGACTATGACGAGAATACATCCATTGCTATGTAAAAGTGATTTATAAAATCATTAATATAAACAATTTCTGCACATATTCTAATTAATGTATTGCGTATTGTGAATATAAAAATTGCGTCACATTAAATACATTTTTGGATCTCCAGTGACATGAAGCAGACATGGTATAAAGTATCTGGTGAATTATTTCACCTGGCCAGTTGTCATTAAAACATGATGTATTCATGTTAATGGTGCAACATCTATTACACTAGGTTTCTCTCTACCCCAAAGTGTAACCAACACCTAGAAGTCTAAGAAGCTTGGTAAAGCAGAGTGATGCATTTCCCTGACTTCTGTCCAGCTTCACCACATTCCATGGCCCCTAAAGTTGCCTGCACAACAGGTGCAGTCTGCAGTATTCCCCCACATGCTGCAAATATTGCTTTTTTACTTGCTACAGGAATGTGTTGACGAGGTACAAACTCTCAAGGTACACAAATAGCCACTGTGGCTATACACCAGTCTGGTGGTTCAGTAGAGTGGCAGCTCAATGATGTACCAGTTGAACGTGATGATATCATTTATCTGTACAAAATCTCCTCAAGAAAACATGTTTAAATGTGTGTAATAATGTAAAATGTGCCTCCCCAAAGCAATATTACTTTAGTTAAGTTTAGTTAAGTTAATGCTCTAATATTAATGCTGTTTTTAATTCATTAATGCTGTCCAAAATGCATACTTAATAAAGACTTATAGTGCCCAATTGAGCTTTCCTGTTGTATTGCACATATTTTTGGAAAGGCTTACCTGTGTGAAGTGCTGTTTAAAAGCCTGGATATTTGCAGTTTTCAATGCTGCGAAATTATTATTTTGGTCTTTTCACAACAATAATGTCACTTTCTTTAACTTTCTTAAAGAAGGAATCGAAGATTCTCGAGAAGATAATCAAACATCCATTGTAACAGATATATAACAGAAATATGTTATCAAAACATCATATGTAGATATTACTGAGGTTGGCACTGCAGGTTTGATTAACATTTCAATCTGTCTTAAATCTGGACAAAGATCCCACTCAGGGATAAAAAGGCAAATTCAGTAAGAAATATAAAGCTGAAATGAAGTTGTCATCGTGTCATCAAAAAACAACAAATACTGATGACCAAAATCAAATTAAACATGACTGTAAATATGAAACACCATGGGAGAGAAATCAGGAGAAATCAAACTAATTAAATAAGCCTAACTACATCTTGATTGAACCCATCTTAAGTAAGCTTTCATTCAGTATGACTGAATGAAATCTGTTTAATTACATAAGAGACTGCATTTGCTTGTGTGTTAAATCAGTTGACACAAGCGTGAAGAATGTGTGTTATTTAAATTACATAAAAAAACAGTTTACACACAAGAGAGTATGGAACTGTTATTATAACTGTTATTGTTATTATACTGAATTATTATTTTACAGGATGTCCTTTACCTACTGGATTAATCCCATGTTTGACCAGCAGGTGTCAGCACATGCCCGCAGAAGGTTATACAATATTCCCTTTAAGAAGAAGGCTTTGTCAGGCACAGTGAATGCTGACACGACAGTTAAAAAGCATGCTCCCTCATGCAACTTAAATTTTTGTCTGAAGTTTCTTTGAAGACACACACACACATATACAATATGAGAGAGAATAGATGTGGAAAAAAACAAGACCAAGTAATGAAATGATCAAAATCAAACATGATGTGGTGTCAACTGAAACTTTGTTAAAGTGTGGTTTAACAGATTAAATAATTGAAAGTGCAATTTGGCTGTCCCTTCAGCTTACGTCTTTTAAATAGGTACTGTTCAATGGGTGAATGACAGAAAAAAAGATTCTCATTGTTGTAATTGAAGGACAAAGACCGGAAAGTGAAAAACAAGGAAAGAGCCGAGAAGTGGGAAAAGACAGAACTGATGGAGTTCATAAAAAAGAAGTTGACTGAGTCATTGTATTCACGTGTGAACCCTCTCTCAGAGGACATGGGTGCGGCACAGTCACTTTATACTCACAGCTATGTGTGGTTTTAATCCAGATCCATATGTCTGAATTCAGGTGGGCCTCTACTGGTAATGTGAGAGTAGATTACAATGAGATGAAGAGATACGCCTCGTAATTTATCCTCGGTGCAGAGACAGAGAAACATCAGGAGTTGGTTAAAGGTGGGTATTTAGATGGCAGCAGTACCAGCCTAAAGTCAGCCAGACCAACTGAAAGGCCCCTGATTCAACCCTAGTCTCTGTTCTGCTCCACTCGCTCTCTGATTAAAGAGAATGCACACACACACAGAAATATTCCCTTCCCGTTCATTCTGTGGTTGTACTATAAAATAAGTTACACTGCAGCCTTTCCTCCGGACCACACTGAGTCATGACACACCATCAGACTCTCCGGCCGTGCCCTCTGACTTGTCTACTCACCAGACAAAATGAAATGCAGCATAAAGGAAGTTGCAGAATTGAAAAGTAATCTCTTTCTGTTTCCATCACTCTGGTGTTCTCTCCTGCTGTGTAGCCCTCAAAGTATACATGTCTGTGTGTTCGACAGAGTTGGGAGGAGGAGGAGGAGGAGGAGGAAGAAGAGAGGCAGGAGAGGATGTTGAGAGTCTGTGGAGGAGGCAGGAAGAGACGCGGTGAAGTGAACACATGGAGTGTTGTTGGCAGAAGCTTTCTAGAAGGCTGTCACCTCTGTTACGGGGCGACTTGATAAGAGGTGCTGCCCACACATCTGCTGCTATCAGATTAAAAAGAAAAGCAATAATTTTTACAGCAGATGCCAGTGACAACTACATTTTGGTCAGTAGCAGAATGAAGCTAGACTATAGTACCACACTTTTGTTAGATCATTATTTATTAATTACTTCTACCTAGAAAATGTTATTTGCTCTTTTTTTTTTTTTTTTTTCTCTTTGCTATTTGTAGATGTGGTGTGCCTCAAGGCTACATTTTGGGACCAATTTTTTTTTAAATAAATACGGTTGCACTATTATTTATGATAAATATTATTTAAGCTTTTTTTAATGCAACTATTATTTCCCTCATTTGAGCACATAAATGAATTAATACATGGTACACGTAAATCACTATTGGCAGATTATACAATGGAATATCAGACATTATTTTCATAATCATTATTATAATGTAATTCATTCTGATCTGTAATAATTATTGTTGTAAATTAAAGCAGAAGTGGTCACTGGCTTTTCTCAATGATCTTAACCAATTCAGGTGAGCATGATCACATAACACATAACCTCACTTGTTACTGGTTAGTTTTATGATATATTTCAAACTCAATAATAGCCGAACAGCAGTCTACAATTAAACAAATGAACTTGTGACTCATTGGTTTACAAGCTGAAGTCCACTGTCAAAGATTCTTGTGCTTGGTCTTGAGTATTATTTCTTCAGACAAGCTTTTTACGTGTGAAAACTGGTGCAAACTTTTTGCTGCTGTTTTTTCCCCTAGGGGGCTTTCCATGCACACACACACGTTTGCACTTCTATCAAAGTAAGGACCCTCATAGACATAATGCATTCCCTAGCCCCTTACCCTAACCTTAGCCTAAACCCAATTCTAACCCTAACCCTAACCCTAAAACCTAACCCTAAAAAGCACTTTTAAGAGGTGAAAAATGTCCTCACTCTGTAGGGTTTATACAATGTTTGGTCCTCACTTTGCAACAAATACAAGAACACACACACACACACACCAGAATGCACTCACCCATGATGGACCCTCCATCTAAGTGTGCCATTGTCATGTCATTAGCCACACATGTGCTCAGGCACGTACACAGTCCTGTGACCTCTCTGCTGCTTTTAATCATTCTCTCTATCTTCTTTTACACAGACAAACATATTTTCACACAATGCCACCTCTCACACTTCCCTGCCTGCTTGGTTTCAGTCCCATATGGACATTGCCTCTTGTCTTCACCCTGTGATTTGTGGACTCTTTTGATGTGCAAAGTGGCAAAGATCTGCAGCTTGGTCTGGGTTTTGTCACATTGTTTTGGATTCAGCATAGTCTACAGGACTGGGAAAACCTTCATAGTTAATCCATTTTAATGTTGTCAGGCATCATTTTCCAAATTAGTATTGATCCATATCTTAATGTTTAGGCTAAATTCCACAAACCATCCTTGGAACTCTTCGCACAGCAAACCACCCGATTCAGCAACAGCTCGACGTGTTCCCCTGTTGATCGACAAACACTTCCATCATCCTTCAACACGCTTGTCCACCTTCTTTTCCTGTGACGCTGTGCACGGTGCTTCGTTTCTTGTCACGCCAGTATGAAAATATCAACCATCTGGTCCCGGGGTGAAAGGTTAAATCTCAGGCTGGTAATGAGGATGGTGCCGCTAGGGGGAAGTAGTAGGTGTGTGTGTGTCTGTGTGTGTGTGTGTGTGTGTGTGCAAGGCTTGCTGAGCACGTCTGCTTCCTGAGTGAGCATTAAACATTAACGAGTCAGCTCTGTGTGTCTGGAGAGAGAGAGAGAGAGAGAGAGAGAGAGAAAGAGAGGACACGAGTTGTGAGAAATAGACAGTGCATGGGCAAACTTACTCCAGAGAGAGGGGACAAAATGTGCCAGTATAAACATGGATGCATGTACATCGCACACATGACACTTGAGAGCACCAGAAAGATTGACTCCATGTGGAAACACTCTTCCTTTCAGTTGCCTTCTCCACAAAAAGCTTTTCCTCTTGTTTATTGACTCAGCTTTCCAACATTCAGTTTATCAATAGCCCAGGTCGATGAAAGAGGAGAAAGGCACAGAGGCTGCTGCTATGAGGCACTTGGTGGGTGTGTGAATTTTCCTGCATGTACACCAACCTTTTCTTCCACCCAAGCTATTTCATCCAGCATCATTTGTTCCACTTATTTTCCACCATGACTGCAAAAATATCCACTGCATTTCAACTGCTTGTAATAACATGCAGGTTTATAACAAGGTAAACTGTTAAGATAATAGTAACTGGTCTCCTTTGGCCTCTGCACCACAGCTGCCTAATTGGTTGGAAACAACAATGGTCCAGAAGTGAAACTCAGCACTATATAGCCAAGTACAGTAAGCTCACAAGAAAGCTGAGTTATACCTACTTCTCTTTATGCTCCTAAGAGACTGTGTGTGTGTGTGTTTATGTGTGTTGTTGCCATGGAGATATAAAAGATGGTGGGAATAATGGAATACTTGCGTCTTCAGCAGTAAACCCCTTCTACCAGTAACCTTTGGGTGTGATGTTTTAGTCTCTGTCCCTGACCACACAGCAGTTTAATCATAATATATGTACTGCAGAGGCTCCCGACCTATATCACATGGGTTACTGCAAATAGAGATTCATATGGTTTGAGGATAGAAGCTCTTGTGGGAAATGCTCAGGTGGCAGTGGGGCAAAATTCTTGCTCATCACTGACAGGAATTTTGTCACAATTTGGTCTGAAACAATTGATAGAGGAAACCTGACAAAAATAACAAAAAATGTTTACATTGTAATGTAAATGACTGGAAATATGGTATGCATGGGGACTATACAATACATTCAGTTGCATATATAGTATACAGTGGTGCAGCATGGCCAGTGTCATAAATACCACATATATTACAGTAGAGGTCTCAGTGTTGGTGAAGTAAGTGTATATGATATTTTTAGGCATTTGGAACAAAATCCCCCACCCCGCCAAAAAAAAAAAAAAAAAAAAAAAAAAATTCCAAAATCATCAACTTCTGCTTAAATCTATTCAAAGATGCTTTAAATACTGAAGTGGAAAGCCAAAATATTGATTTGAGCAATACATTTGCATATATTAAGATTAAGTTTATGTCTAACACATTTAAAATCAACAAATACAAATATAGGCAACAATTTCATGTGATGTACAATAAACAAGACTTTAAAATGAAGCAAATGTTGTAGTGAAGTGGAATCAACTTGGCTTTCTGTGAAGTTGTTGTATGCCTTGTAACTTTGAAACATTTTATTGTTTGTCCTCTGTATCTACTACATTGTCACAGTGTCTTTTATCCCCCTGCCGTCTTTTCTAAACTCACTTTATTGTGGCCTTTAGATTTCAAGGAGGAATAACATAATCAACAATATCTACGTCCTACATCATCCACATCATTAGACAGTGTCTGCTGAGCAGACTCAAGGGGGCGCTGAATGTCACGAGTAAGCCATGCTGATGGTGAAATGGAAACATCCGTCTTACCCTTAACAAAAGCCTCTGAAGTGTAGCTGAGGCTTTTATATATTCAAACCATATTCAGGAAAAATGGTTCCATACCATGTTACTTCACATCTGTGGCCAGAGCTGGCTCATGTGCTCCATTCTTTTCTCTTTTGCTTTTGGCTGTAGTGACACTGTGTCCCCCTTTGAAAGTTATCGTTTCAATATTGTTGGCCTAATTTAACCTTACATATGACAAATCTGATACTGACATGAAACCATCTGTTGGACTGTTTAGTTTAAATAGACATTTGAACTTTTTTTTTTCCCCTGTTCTATTTTTTTTAACCAAGTCAAAGCAAAAAAAAAAAAAAAACCTTTTATAATCCTTCTTAAATCCAAGCACCATTACAAAATGAAGAAAATACAATACAAGCAAATGGTACTTGTGGTGCAAAAAATGTACAGCACAATGGATAAAGCAGAAGTTATTTATAAATATACAGTATATGTTACAGTGTTTAAAATGAGATTCATCATGCATAGGTGCATTTTGATTGAAAACATACCTGTGCTGCACGGTTTGTCAACTCATCTTAAACACGTTTGCCCCATGGAAATTTCTGTCACTTCCCTACACAGACAGAGAGACAGAGACAGCCAGGAGCCGACACAGTGTCTGGGCCCGTCCTCCTCCCTTCACTAAAGAGGGTTTATGTGAGCAGTCTGCAGTATGAGCGCGTCCCACACGACGGCTTGATTGAAAGAAAACAATATCAACAGGGCACAGACCCTACGGCCATGAAATTAACTGGCAGGATATTTAGATCAGAGATCCCATTCCCTTCATGCTGCCGCAGACTTTGGACACACACGCACCCACACGTACACTGACACAAACAGCACTGTACACAAACATGCATATTTTGTTTCTTGCCTCTATAGCATGTGAAAAGGGCATTGCATTTCAAACAAAGATGTGCGTGTGTACAGTGTTGTGTGCGTACACACAATGCCACCCCACGGTTGCCCCACATTATTGTCTCCTCCAGTTCCTCCTCCACACTTCCACCCAACTGCATTGTGGTCATTTTAATTCTCAAGTGTCAAGGTTAGATTGTGCCAGCTCTCTCTCTCTCTCTCTCATACACAGTTACACACACACAGGCAGCAGAGAGAGAGAGTGAGGGGTAGGACTATATGCACTCTGACTTATTGGAGTGTGCACATTCATTCTCCTCCCTTTTTGCCTCTCCCTTGCTGCCCCTCTCTTTGTTAGCAGGTGTGTGTCTACGTCTGTGTGTGAGAGAGGGAGAGTGAGAACACGGGCTGGGGTTTAACTTAATTTAGTGCTTCTATATTATGCTGACGATTATGAGCCTGCCTGATCTGACGCAAATAAATGGAACAACTCCCTGAACAATCATCCCATTTCTCTACTTGTTGGTCAGTTCACCCCCTTTTTATTGTCACTTATTTTAAAGGCATTTTACAGTTACAATCTCAGCAAAGTACCATCATGGCACCAATGCATTTGGAACTTGTCCAAATCTATTTTTGCAAAGTTCCTGTGCAAGGCACATGGGTTGAAGCTGCTGTGCATTATCTCTTAATGAATCATATTGGTGTTTGGAGTGTAAAATGCAGGAGAGTCAGAGGGCCATTTCCTGTTTACCTTTAAAAAAAACAGGTACTTGCACCTTGTTGGATTGCGTTAAGCGCTGATGGGCCCGTCCTTTTTTCCCTCCATGTATATAAATACATAAATAGTTCTCTGTCCCTTCCCTCTTGTTTTAAAGAGAAGCAGGTGAGGTGAGGTTGACATTTTCATTGCTGTTGGTTTACTATACATTTCTTAGTTGTACATACACCGCATATGCTGCTGCTGCTGTGGGAGTGGGAGTCCACAGAGGCAGTGAGATGAGTGATTATAAAGGACGTGATCAACACTGCAGGGTGGTTTTGTAAGCCCTTTTTTTTATTCATATGTCATTGAAAAAAAAACAAGCCTTGATGAAAAGGACAATGGAGAACAAGACTTGGGGGCTTTTTGTGGGGTAAAATATGAAATTTTACCCCACACCGCCCCAAAAAGTATTAACGATCAGTAACCTCCAGCCTTGAAGCAGTGTCCCCAGAGAGCGTAGATAAACCAGCTGCTTTTGCTTTAACTCACTCAGCTCTAAAAGCACTCATATGTCACTCCTTCTCCTCCCTTGTTCCTCTGTTTGCTAGCCTATGGGTTGATTTCTGGACTTGGTCTTTGATTTTACAGGACTTCACACTCAGGGGCACAATTTAAAGATGCTGCAGAGACAAGGGAAAGTGATGATAAAGATTAATTTTGTCGCGCTGGTGGTCTCCTAATTTTCAGACGCACAGGAAAATGCACATGAAACATTAACGTTATCAATAAATAATAGCTGGGGGGGGGGGACAATTAAACCGAAATCTTCAACCTGGGTTGAAACTGTAACTTACTGTTATTTTTACCTGAGACACAGAAAATGCCAAGCCTGACATGTTTACTGTATGTTCATGCCATGTTGTTGAGTGGAGACTGTGTAGGAGTAAGGACTAAGTGTGGGAGAGACAAGCGAAGAGCGAGGAGAGCTGCTGTCGGGGCTGTGTTTGTGTGTGAGCATGTGTGTTGTTTTCTTCCCTCAAGTGCAATTAATGCTCATAGCGAGGAGTAGAGGAGCAAGGAAAAAAAATGTTAATTGAGCTGCGCTCTGCCACAATGCAAGCAAGGAAACAACAGCAAAAAAAGAAAAAAAGAAGAAAAAAAGTAATAACAGCACTGACGACAATGAAGTACATTCATTATTAATAAACTCATTCACATTTTTGATCAAGTGCCACGTGTGGTAATTTGGAGCTGCAGTCATGAGCTTATCTATGCTTAAGAGAAAGCTCCAGAGATGGTTGACACTTGACTCTACATCTGTGTCACCCAGTGGGAGGAGACACACACACACACTCACACATTTACACATGCACACACTGCGTGTGAAGGAGAGAGGCTGCAGCCGCAGACAACTGCAGAAAAAAAAAAAAAAGGAACATGATGCAGACCAGACCCCACCTCCTGCTTCTCGTCCTCCTGAAACACACACACCCTCCTCAGTGTTATGAGGTGTCGCTGGTTGAAGACAGACATGGCAGGTCTGGTTAGGATTAGTTCACCACAGCCCTAGAGCCCCATCTCAGTAGCCTGAGCTTGACTCCCTTCTCTCTCTCACTCTCTGTCTCTCTCTCTTTGTTCCACACCTGTTCCAAGACTGATTTGTACAGTAGCTTTCTCACTATTTAGCTATTACGTTTCCTTTGAACCCACATTTTTATTCCATGTGTGGGGATATTTCACGGCTGCAGAAAGTCAGCAGGGATTCCGAGCTTTAGAGTTTAACACTTATCTGCTGCTGAGAAGTTACAGGAGCGCTATATCTGCGCCATGTGCCCTTCAAAGGTCCCTACAGGCCAAATTTATTTCCTTCAGAGCCTCCAGGAAACAATCTCCACTGTTCTGAAGGTTTTACTCCTTAAAGGCTCTGGGGGTACGCTACTTCATAAAAGAGTCTGTTAATGTACTCTGACCTGGGGTGGGATTATTATTTCGACAGTCTCTTGGCACATGGGGAGGATTCAGCTCCAGGTACAGCCTGCCTGGTTGGACCCTTTAGAGACGGTTGGACAATGTGCCACAGAGAAGCAGATGTGAGATCGGCAGTCTGTTAAAACTAACTAGGTGCGTTGGCTCAGAAAATCTGACAGTTTTGCACACGCAAATTCATAAACAGCCACATGAAGGCATGCATGCTCAGCGTCACGCAAGACGATCAGTGTGCTCAAGTCTGTAGTAACTGACTCCACTTTTATGAATGTGTTTACTAGAGGAAGTTCTTCTGAAGTTCAGAGCAGAGGAAAGGCTCGGCGTTGTCTGTGCACACAGGCACACACTAGATCAGAGCAGTTTGCATTACATAGGGTTTTTGTTCAGTGCACCAGGGTGTGAAAATCAGTTTAAAAAATTAAAAGGAAAAAAAAAAATCTTCAGCTTCTCTCAGCTTTATATAAAGTATACTTTATTAATCTGGATCGTTAATTAAAATTTGTTTGACAAAAAGTTCACCAAGAGGTAATGGAATTTCAGCTTTTTTTGTCACTTCTGCTACGCGCATATAGACAGAAATGTTTTTGAAAGATTAGCAGTGACACCTGACTGTGCCCTTTAAAGAAACCAGTCTAAAAGAAAGTCAAGGATGTGCTTGAAACCATTCATCAGGGACTTGTTAGTGGTGTTCTTTTTTTTTTTGTTTTTTTTGTTTTGCCAAGTTATTCTTTCATGCACAGGTAAACAAATTATTGAATTAGTTTATTAAAAATGGTTAAGAAAATGAAAGGAAACACTAATCAAGGTTGCACTTCCTATATGGACTGCTTCTTGTTGTTCACCACCACCATCAATAGTGTTCACATCTATATCTAGTACCGTATATCTGTATAACACAGGTATGTCCTTAACCTTTCATGGCTGTTTTTTGTTTGATATACAGTATATTTTTTGTGTCTGTGTGTTTTTTTTTTTTTAAAAGCCAATATAAATCTATCTTGAAATAAATATTTAATCAAGACAAGTCAATGTGCAGTCTGCGTGATGTAAAAATAAAAGTGGTTCTATTTTGTTTCATAATGTGAATGGTGGAATACCTACAGTAGTTTCATAAAATGATAAGTGTAAGTGTGGACACGCAGGTTTGTTTCATCAAAAAGCAATCCTAATCAAATTTATCTTTATTTATTTCAATATATAACTATTGAAATTAAACATTATCATAAAAACACCAGTTCAGAAGATTTTGAATGAAGTTCCTACAGATGCCATAGGTTAGCAGACTTTCTTAGTGATTGGTAAGTAACTTGCTAGATGCAATATTTTTTCATTATTTTTATTATTTATTGTTTTTTGGTGTTGGTCGCTTCACCTTAACTCATGTACCTGAACTCATAGAGCTTCATATAGCTTCTGGTGCAGACTGCCACATGCATACACACACATACACTTGAGGTACCCCTTTGAGGAAGTGGCTTTCTGGTTTCACATATCTTGCACAGTGTAAGTGTGTGTGTATTTGTACTTGTTTTTGTTACCTCTTTAGGACCTGTTCTGGCATAAACATTGACCTTGCCAGGACCAGTAGTCCTCATAGAAGCCAAAACCTGGTCCTAATGAGGTAGAACTTAATTTCTGAGGAACAGGTAGAGTTCAGGCATAAGATTTGTTAGGTTAATGTTAGAATTAGGTGTTAACTGGTTATGGTTACGGTTAGAGAAAAGGCTCTGGTTGGATAACTTTGTGAGTGAAACCCTGAAACGGCCTTTTTTAGGGTTAAGACCTGGTTTTAGGGTTAGGGTTAGACATCTAGTTGTCATGGTTAAGGTTAGGGTAAGGGGCTAGGGAATGTATTATGTCTATGAGGGTCCTCACTCTGATAGAAGTGCGAACATGTGTGTGTGCGTGTGTGTTCCTGCCTGGCAGAGACTTATAGAGGCCCAGCTCAAGGTAAAAAGACAGGCGTGGTCACTTCTTCCTTTGTCTTTCTCCTCTGTTATCCATTTCTCTCTCTCTCTCTCTCTCTCTCACACACACACTCTCTCCACTTCCAAATCTTTCTCCTCTCTCCATCTCTCTCTCCCCAGTGGCACAGTGATGGATGGCAGACTGCAGGGGTGAAGGTGGAGGAGTATGTGATCAACAGCCAGGCCTCTGCAGGTTTGTGTGTCTGTGTGCTTGTTTGTGCAAAGTCCTCTTTAGGAATGGTCGTGTATGTAGGTAAGCGACGTGCGGTGTGGAACCTGTCATGATGAAATTAGTCACTAATCACAGTGATTAGCAGGTTGATGAGGGGGAGTGAGTGGCTCTGCTTTCAAACACAAGCTCAAGAAACACACAAGAACCTCTATCGTCTGCAGTGCACACAGACAGGCGTACATCCTACACACACATACACGCCGGCTTGTGCACCTATTTGTGTAAGGATTCTGCATTGACTTTCATTTATTTGGAAAGCCTAAAGTCATTTCCTTAACATTATTACCACTTAACACCTAACCCTAACTTTAATCTAACCCCAATTTAAATCTTAGCCCTAAACTTATCCAATTCCTTGGAAATGAAGCTGTGTCTCAGTGGGACCAGATTTTAGTCTCCATGTGGACTATTGGTCCTGACAAGGTCAGTGTTTAGGCCAGAAAAGGTCCTAAAGAGGTAACAAAAAACAAGAACACACACACACACACACACACAAGCGTGCACGCATGTGCTTGCATAAAATTAATTCATCGAGCTCATTTAATGGTCTGCGGGCTTTATGCTCTCACGTGTCACCATCACTTACAATGGATATAAAACCCGAGCACATTAAACTTCAATTAGCCGTTTAATACATCCCATTAAATGACTCCTATTTCAACTGGTGTATGATAACAGTTTGAAAAGTCATATAGGATTTTTATGGGCCATACTCGGTAAATCTATATGATAACAGGAGCTAAGGTGGCTGGTCTGAATGTGGTAAAACTGAGGAGCAGTGCTGTGGTTTGAGAGGAAGCCATGTGATGAAGAGTCACACGTTTTCCTGAGCAGATAAAGCATCGCTGAACATGTGTACACTAAAATGCAAATTGTTTAAACTACTGAGAAAGAAGGGAAAGAAGACAAAAACAATTCAAACTAATTTTTCTTTGGCTCCATACATTAAGTTACACATTTTCCTTTTCGTCATAAAGTATATTAAATATTATGAATTCGGTGCATTGCTAAGGTGTGCGTCTGGGTGCAGAAAGCTGTGGTTTTGCTACCCAAATGGCAGAAACAAGTGATTCAAAAACAATAATTGGTTGCTCAGTGTTCGGCACAGCATGATTCAGCTGCCAATCACATCCTGTTAAAAGAATCTGTTTAAAAAGAGCCAGCATGATTTTTAATGATCTCTGAGAGAAAACAAATCAAATAAAAAAAATTGCATAATGTTTAACAAACCTGTCTGGTGAACTGAATAATTATATATGAGGTACAGACACCTTCTCCACTTTAAGCCACATTTTTTATAGACAACCTGTAAAATGATGCATGTGAGCACCTTCATCTCATTCACACTGCACCTTACATCCTGTGTGTGTCTATATGTGTGATCATACAGGCGAATATATGTCAAACCACTGCGGTGTCTCACCCACACTTTAAAAAAACATGCCTTTTTTTTTTTTTTTTCCTTGCAGATGCACAAACTCAGTGCAGCCATGTAAGCAGTGTGCAAAACAAGCTCAGCCACCAGCCGTGATGAGGACTCGGTGTTCAACAAGGCGCAAACACTCATTTCAAACGCCAAGCAGAAAATAAGCAGCTACAAAAAAAAAAAAAAAAAAGCTTCTGCCAAAACAGGGGAGAAGTCAAACAAATGAGAACAATGAAAAAAGTAGGCACTGCTAAATGATGATCCGTGTAAATCTCCATGCCTATCTGCTTGAAAACCAGCATGGAGCACTATTTATCATCCCCACTGTGCGTGTAGTGGGTTTGCGTGTTGATGCTGATTTCACATTAGTGCATGTCTCTGCTGGTGGTTTTTCCATTCAACTAGAAGTATGTGTGTGTGCCTGGTGTTCCTTATGTTGTGGGGACCTAAATCTGTTTACACAGTCACATTATGGGGACTTGTCTTCCTTACGGGGACAAAATAAATAAATAAATAAATAAAGTCCCCATAATGTAAACTACTACATTTTAAGGTGAAGACATGCTTTAAAGTTAGGCTCAGGTCAAGGTTAGATTAAGGTTATGGTCAGGTTTAGGATTAGGCCAGTAGTAATTATGGTTAGAGGTTATAGTATGGCTCCATGCAGGAAATTAATGTAAGTCATGGAAACGAGGACCAAAAACTTAAAACCTCAGGAAGTGAGGACATTTGGACTGGTCCACACAGTCTGTCACAACTTATATAGGCTGTTTATGAGTTAAGATTAGGCTTAGAATTAGGTTTAGGTTAAGGTTAGGATAAGAGGTTGGGCATTTAGTTGTGACGGTAAAGGTAATGGCATAAGGGGCTAGAATGTGTGCGTGTTTACAGCCTATCTGTAAGTATTTGTATGCTTACGTATGCATGTCTCACCTCCTCCTCACCCTGCTCCACTGAGAAATGAACAGATGGACCCAGTAGGGGGCAGGTTGGAGGACAGAGGCGCGGAGAAACATGAGGAAGACGGAAGGACTTCTCTTTCTGCACGGTAACATGAGACACCAAGCTGTGCCACAGACGTGTCAGACTAACAGGTGAGACAAAAGTGTCTTCAGGGGAGCGTTTGGGTGACAGTGGGACAAAGCAGACAGGAACCTGGTGGACAAAGGTGGCATTGTGTAAGTAAGGAAAATGACACTGAAAAGGCACACAGGTGGTACAAATGTGATTTGCAAAAGTACTGTGACACGGTAAGGAGGAAGCAAGATGTATAAATTAGGACAACACAGTATGTTTGTGAATGCTTAGCCTTTCCTTTATGCTTCTCTATGCACAATTTAGCAGAAGAAAAAAAAAATTTTTTTGAAAAGCAATGATCATAGTCATAACCAACTGTTTGGTGTCAAAGCCAGATTGTCAAAGTCATTGTCAAAGTCAGTTTCCCACAGGGTCAATAAAGTCCTGAATCCTGATCCATATTCAGATTGTCACCAAAATCTAATTAGTTCCTTCTTGGGCCACAACCCACATCCTGACATATTTTCACCCAAATCCTCCCATTACTTTTTAAGATATCACAACCAGAGAGACAAACAAAGAGAGACAAACACAATCAAAAACAAAACTTCCTTGGCAGAGGTAATAAAATATCACATTAGGTCATTTATGTGTTTTTTGTTTTTTTTTTGTCAAAATTTTAGAAGAAAATAATTGGGTATGACTATTTGAAATGAAAATAAGAGTGATTTGTTTGAAGTGAGGCCATTGCCCTCATGAAAATAATTACTTTCATATTTGATTGAGAGCCATTTTGACATTTCCTCTCATAATTTGTGATCCCGGGTTGGTTTGAAATGATTAAGTCTGGCTTTATGTGTCTTTGATTTGATTGTGTTTACATCTGGCTCCCTCTTTGTCTCTGTCTCTCTGCCTGAAAGTGGATCTGATGGGATTTTCCTGCGACTGTGTCAGCTCCACTTTGCTCTGTAGTCTCCTCAGTTGAAGCAGGAATTAGATTTACTTCCCTCTGTCAGCATTGGTCTTTCATCAACAAATACGGGTGCGCAGGATCACATTTGACAAGTGCAGCATAGGTAATACACTGCCATATCCATCACTTTCAACTTTTTTTATGTCCAGCAATGACAAGGCATAAATCCTGAGGAAAAGAGAGCGTGTCAGAGGGGTGTCAGTAAGCTGAAAGACGAGTACAGTGAGCAGAAACATTGAACTGTTCCTTTTGCACTTACCAGAGTTTACAAGTTTGTTTTTTGTGGAGCAGTAAATGTTATGACAGTAACATAAAGCTTTTGCTCTCTGAGCTGAGAGGGAAGTGAAGGTGTTGGGCCCAAAGAACGCGTGATACTCGGCACAAAAAAAAAGAATTTTCAAGTTTCATCCACAGGTCATTATCTAATGCAGTGCAACTACATGTGGTGTCTACATTCTAGATTCAAAAGAAATACAAATACCATTCTCTTTCATCTTATTAAAAAGACATTTGTATTAGATTGAATGATAGTTACTAGACTCAAAATCATCCAGACTAGACTCCATGTTCTCTTTGTCATTGCACAACAAGGACAAAAATACTAAACAACTGAGCCACACTACTATGCAGCAGGGTGAAATTAAATTAGCGTGCAGGAGTAGTGCTTTTAGTAACATGTAAGTAATATTAATTGTGTTTTTCCATGGTATTTAGAATATTTGCCCAAACATTTCTCCACTAAAACTGTGTAACTTTGCTCTGTTTCACTTTATGAGCACAGTTTACCCCAAGTATGTAACTGTGAGATACAATACTTGACTTCACCTCAATGATTATTATACATTATTGTCCACTGAAGAAACCTTTATATACATGTAGATGTCATGATTATCCATGTAGACCTTGTAATTGCAGAATTTTTTTTCACATGACCAAATATGCATTACTGGATTTCCTCAAGTGACTTTGAGAAAGTGAATCATTTGCGCAATAAGCTGAGGGAGAAACAAACATTACTTTTGTTTTTTTTGTTTTTTTAATATCTTATGATGTACAAACAGCCCAGAGCAAAATGGGCATCCTGTGGCAGTAAAGACATTGTCATGAGTGGGGAACTGCTCCTTAGGGTCCTTGCAGGTGTGACTCACCGTTCTTTCAGTTTTGTAAATTCATGACATGAGAGAAATCTAAGATAAGATAAGATAAGCTGGGATAATCCTTTATTGGTCCCACAGTGGGGAAAGTTACAATCTTCGTCTCTCCTTATGTTTCCATACATCCACTCTGGTGTCCCATACGACAAAATCAAACACAGTCTGCACCATTTGTACTCCGTGCTCGGCATCGGCCTGCATCTTATCTGTCTGTGTCCACCGGGGAAGTATGAGTGCTGAATTGTTTAGCTCAGCCTCAGATAGCTATCATGTCTGTTGCTATTTGCTTGCAGCACTGCACAGGAGCCAAGATGGATGCATTAGCAGTTCCCTTTCATTGATGAGTGAAATAAAATGTTATGCTTGACAGTCTGTCCCAGAATGGATTCCTTCACTACCTGCGGGTCTCTCCGAAGTGCGCTCATAATCCGTCTAATGCCATTCGAGCATGGGACAGCATGGAAGGTTTGCCTCTAGCACTGACTTCCTTTAATGCCTGTATATGTATGTGTCTGTGCCTGTGTGTGTGTGTCACTGTGTGTGATATTTATGTCTGTATGCTACAACTGTCTTTGTCTGTGTGGGTAACATATAATAAAAGAAAACAAGATCCTCAGATTAGGCACATCTGTCCTGCTTTACTTCAAAACATGGCTCACCACAGAAATTCAAGTTTGTGTTTTTCATTTTGGATCATTTGCACACTGTCAGAGTGTCTTTGTTTCAGAGTGGATTTGATTTGCCCTTTGAAGAAAGCTGCACTGCCTGGTTTATTTATGCTACATATGTGACTGGAGACCAGAACAAGTCCTACAATATCTTATTTTACTGCCTAAAACAAATGGCATCCAAATCTGCAGTACACACTAATAACAACATAATTATGCGGGAGTGGTTTGAATGACACTACACATTGATTATACAGTGTGAATTTTTCTGACAAGTGAAACAAGATATGGGGGAAATCATCAATCTAATACGTTAATATGAAAAAGACTGTGATTAAAGTGTGAGAAGGTCAAATTATCAGGCTACTTTTCTCTCACTGCTGTGTGTGTGTGTGTGTGCCTTTAAAATACATTAAAACAGAAAAGTTAAATGCAGCCAGGAATCATCACCTCACAGAAGCCTTTCCTCTGTTCTGTTTAACATAGACATACACACTAGTTTCCGTGACTTCAGAGCACATTGCATTGACTAACATTCATTTCCTGGAGACCTACTCTAACCTTAACCATAGGTTAACCATAGGTAACCCTGACCCTGACCCTAACCTTAACCTAACCCTAAACTCAGCCTAACTTTAAAACATGTCTTCACCTTAAAAGGTACTAATTCATGCCGTGGAGACTTGATTTTTGTCCCCATAAGGAAAACAAGTCCCCATAATGTGACTGTGTAAACAGCTTTAGGTCCCCACAACATAAGGAATACTAGGTACACACAGAGAGAGACACACTGGTTTGTGCAGCTATTCTTATTAAGACACTACATTGACTTCCATTTATTTGGACAGCCTAAACAAAGCATTATCCCTAACCTTAGCTCATCAATAATCCCAGATTTAATGTTACCCCCAAACACAACCAGTTGCCCAGAAATGAGCTTTTGCCTCATTAGGACCGGGTTTCGGTCTCCATGAACATCACATAAAACATCACATTACGGACATACAGTAAAAGACAAGGAAGGAAGAATAAAAGTAAAATGAAATAAACATTTAAATGTCTCATGTAAAACAGGGGTATTGTATCCAATCCACTGCTGGTTTTATTAGAATTTCTATTCTACAAAGATTACGTTTCAAGTCCCACTGCAGCTCATTCCATGTTGCAGGTGCAGAATATGCAAAATATCTTTACTTTAAAGCTAAAGTCAGACCTGAGTATTAAACAGTACTTTTCTGCACAATAAAATAAAATAATAATAACATAAAGCCACAGATACTGTGGGTTTAAGTGATTTTACGCAACTTTAAATGGATACAACTGACAGCCATCAGATCAGATCATCACACAGGATTTTTGACATCAAATAACACAATATATCCACTGAGGTAAGTGGTTTAGTTTGAGCTTGTGGTTAATCTTGATTTGCAAACCTGAAATGTACTGTGTCTTTCTTAAGACAAAGTGATGTAGTGTAGTGTGGTCTTTAGCTAAATCATACAAGAGGGCAAAGCGAGTAAAAAAACATAAATGTACGCATCACTAGTTGGATTTAGTAACCTCACACTGGTGGGAATTTTCCCCCTGAGAGTGACGTTACTATGGTGATACGGCCGTGCCCTTTGCACTTTGGCCCCTGCACTTTGCTGCCCTTGAGGGGGCATGTGCCGCCAGCGCTGCAAAAAGGACCCTTCACTCACATTGTCAGGAGAGATCCACGGATGAAAATGGATGGTGCTAAGAGAGTGTGTGCTTGTGTATGTCTGCCTTCCTGCACTCATTTTTTAAGGTCGATTTATACGTACGTGTGTGAGTGTGTGCGCGGGTGCTATTTGCGTGCGTGCACGCAGTAAGAAAAGGGGAAGGAAAATGCTAATATTTGATCAATTGACAGCTGCTTTAATCTGTGAGCCGGCAGCAGCAGCAGCAGCAGCAGCAGAGGAGCACTTTCTTTGTACAGCCAGATTCTCATTTCATTTGTTTTCCCTCTGTCAGGCAGGGCCACATGTCACATAGACCCGATTGCTCATACATTGTGCAATTTAAGCATAAATTGACATTTTCCTGAATGTACAGACTGAGATATTTTTTCCACCGCAGGTCATCTTGATACTTGCTGTCATTGTTGATTAAGATACTATTATCCAGACTAGTTCCAGTTGTATATTTACAATCATTGCATTTATTAATTTGTATTTTCTTCATTACACAAGTACTGTAAAACCACTGCTCATTCTTTCTGTTAACAGGCATAATCCACTTTTAGGCCTTCCTCTTGCAATTTAGAAACAAAAGCACAACTCACAGCTTTACTGACATGAGGCAAACAGGCCACATTGTGTAATATTTTCATTTACTGTTATTTGTCACTTGAATTATGTTTTTCCTTAACAACCCATGACTTTGTAAAATTGGTGAATTAAAATGTCTCTACCTCGTTTGAACGACCGTTACTCTTGTTTAACTTTAGGCGGCGCTTAACAAACTCACAGAAGTTTACCAAAAAAGATAAATTGAGTGAATAAATGCAGAGCTATACAACACGAGACATGGGCAGAAATGCACAAGAAAATGTGGGTGCTCATAGGAAATACAAATGAGAGGGGAAAACATACAACTCTGAAAAGCTGACCAAAGTGTTTTATACTTATCTGACATCATTGAATGTACGGTTTTGCCAGGTGGTTGTTAGCAGCTCAAATATCAACTGGGGTTAGGATTATAGAAAATAAATCCCAGATAATGACAAATTAAAGACGATTCACAGTATTTGCAGTCTCCGTTATCTTCCTCTGTTATCTGTCTTTTTCAAATACATAAGAAAGGTGACTGCTGCTACAGCTTTGTTAATACACATCTATACTATCTAGCATTTGGAAAATAAAACTGAATTATGGGAAAAAAGACAATGGGGTTGAAGCAAGTATAATACATACAGCAGCATGACGGTGTGTAATAGCAGCCTGGAGTCTATGCCCATAATTTAGGCTTTGTTTGTTTATTTACTTCCATTATGCAGTTTATGTGTCCGCCGTTCCCAAGCAGCAGATTTGTAAAGATAAATCGACTGTGAGGGTAAATATTGTGCATGTGTTTGTATCTGTTTATTTGTTTGCCCGTGTGTAAACAATCACGGGCCTCTCTTAATTTTGTTGTCACACACGCTTGTGGAAACGGGGGCTGCATGTGCGCACAATGAGCGCTCCCACTCGACCGCTCCTGCAACGGCACTAGCTGGGAGTGTGTGTATAATAAGTGTGAAAAATCTCATTAATGCAGTGCGGCTGCTGAGCCGCGGCTGCTGCTGCTAAGTCCCTTGTATTGTCACTTTTCTCCAGGGCCCCGGAGCACAAGCTAGCTAACTAGTATCATTGCCATGGAGACCCCAGCAGCTATGCCTCCCCACTCATGCTCAGCACTTTCACCCTTACGCGCACACACGCGCACACTGGTTTCCATGACTTCAGAGGACATTGCACTGATTTACATTCATTTACTGGAGACTTACTCTAACCTAGTGCCCTAACCCTGACCCTAACCTTAACCTAATTTTAAAACATGTCTTCACCTTAGATCACAGTAGTTCACATTATGGGGACTTGATTTTTGTCCCCATAAGGAAGACAAGTCCCCATAATGTGACTTTGTAAACAGATTTAGGTCCCCACAACATAAGGAATACCAGGTACACACACACACACACACACCTTCCCCTGCCTCACTCTTCCTTTTTGTCCTCTGACAAAGCTTGACAAACCGCATGTGACTCAGAGGGCTTAGCACCGGGGAATTGTCAGAGTTTCCCCTCTCTCTGATGCGCGCACACACGGTTCAAACTCTAAGTAAGCAGCTGTATTGATTTTTAATGATGCCAACCAGCAGAGGATCCTCTCTGCTGTGAGGATGGATAGAGGGACGAGGGAAGGAAGTTAAGTGAAATAATTGAGTTGGGTCACGTCTCTATGCTTGCTTGTGAAAGTTCAAACCAAATGCTTTTAAGACTCTTTTTTGTTTGTTGTTGAAAAAATTGCTAAATTATCCATATAGTTTCCCATTATAGTAAGAGGAGAGTCTAGGGATGAGCCGGTCTCATTCTCAGTGTCGGTATCAGTCTGTGGCTCAGATATTGGTTAAAGAAAAACTGTATACTCTACTGTCGTTCTTACACATTAAATATCAAGCAAATGCTTCACTAAGTGTCGGTGACATGCTGTAAAGACAGAAATGCACCGTCACTGTCATGTGACCAGGAGGTGAGTGATGGCTATCCCAAATATTATGTAGTAATTAGCTGATAATATCAGGTGGTAAATCCATCAGTACAAATGTCTTATTAACAGCTAAGTTGTTTAATTATAAAAGGGGTAAATCTGTATTAGATTGATCTAAGTATTTGTAGACACTCTAGTACACTCTAGTAGTGATATTGTATTTGTAATTAGTATTGGTATTTATATTGGTATCATATAAGATATACTGTCACGCCACAGTTGTAACGACAAAGAACTTTCACACGGGTGACCGCTGTTTGATTCCCAGACAAACCCAGTCACAAAAAGTGTCTGCAAAAGACATTATTGCTTTGTTATCACGTCCATTATCAGTGTACAAACACTCTTTTGTCTTTGTTATTGCCCACAGAAAGCCACATATGGACCTGATCCAGCGTGTCGCCTCCATCCAACGTATACAAACTACCGTTGTGCTAAAGACATAGTTGGCGACACATATGGAGGTGATTTCAGAGATCAAAGTGTCACTCCGGCTAATTAAACAATATCAGTGTTAATTAATCAACTTAACCTCAGGCTTAACAGACAACCTCTAATCAGTGTGTGTGTGTGTGTGTGTGTGTGTGTGAGAGCGAGGATGGTGGTGGTAACAAATCACGCACGAGGTTTGCCATTTAAATGCAAACAGATGTACTTTGTAATTTAAGAGCGACGTCAAGGAAGATTTAATACAGGGCAAAATAAAAAAAAAAAATTGGGGGGGAAAAACAATCAGACAAAATGTCTGTGTTCTATGGACAAAACTTGTGAGGGCTGCACAGAGAGAGAGAGAAGGAGGAAAAACAACTCTTTTCTGAAAGAGACGAGACGAGGTATAATGATTAACCTCCGAGACGTTTGCCTAATTAATTCTGTCTGCGCCTTAAATGAAGTGAACAACCTTGGAGCAGTAGCCGCACTGTGGAACTCATGTAAAATGTATGTCATCGCTATAATACCGCGTGCTCAACAAGAGCTGCTGTTGCTACTTAATACAGTGACACATGCAATCTTTATTCAGCTGGAACCCTCCAGGCGTACAGCTTTGTTACAGACATGGAAACAACTAACCCTTTAGCCTAAAGGTAAAGCTAAATAAACCCACAATCTATTGACGCAGGTGGGAGCCTATAAAAACCACGTTTGCATGTAATTATGAGCTTTTATGTCGGTTATAATCACTATTACTGACTTTGTAATGGAGTTCGTCAGTATGTGAACGCGGTCTCCGATGTTGCACTCAATGAATGACGGAACTTTTTTGGATGCGATTTTGTTTTTGTAAGAAAAAAAAAAAAAGTTTTGTGCAGATTTTGTCCGTATAGTTTTAGGCAAAATATGCAGTTTACAACATTCCCTGTGAGCTCAGCCTTTTCCATGTATCTTTTATTTATTTATTTGCACGATAAATGATTAATTCATTGCAAATATTCAGTTGAATGGAGTCCCCTCTCGCTCTCTCTCACACACGCAAATGCAGATAGATTTAAAACTTGCTTCAAACAGCTGATGGCTACCACAAGAGCTGCGAAGGATCTTGCCTGAGAATTCCTGTGGTTTAACACTATGCTTTGAAAAACAATGGATGACCAAGTCCCTGGAACAAACCCCCCCCCCCCCCCCCCCCCCCCCCCCCCCCCCCCCCCCCCACACACCCACGGCCACCCCCACCCCCCAACACCCCCCCCCCCCCCCCCCCCCCGTCCCCACTCGTCCCCACACCCCAGCACTTCACCACTGCATGTAATAAAATATCAGAGCGCCCTGGCTCCTTCCCCTGGGAGAGAGAGGATGAGTTTTAGGTCATTTGTTTCAAGTGTTAGGGCACATGAAGCAATTCATGTACACAACTTGTATGTTTTAAGACCGTGGGATAAATGGTTGACAAGAATTAAATGAAAGTTGTTTGCACATTCAGCATTTGTTGAAGAAAGGCCTTGTACTTAAATCTCACCAGTATGAAGCCATCGTGGTAAGACCAGACCTACAAGTCCTTAAATGCCCCATAAATGCACCTACAATGTCTTCTCTCAGGCCTTACACCTCTTCTGTGCATGCAAACCAGTTTCACTATGTTTTGGCTGTGGTTATGTAAGCAGTTGACTTGCTGAGTAGAGGTGCAAGACATATAATGTACAGCCGCCATCTCTGGTATTCTATTATGTGGAGTGTCTCGTCAAATGTTGTGTCACCTTTCCATGTTACAGTATGAATTTGATGTTTTAGATTAGATTAGATTAGATTAGATAAAACTTTATTGATCCTTCAGACAGTGCCTCCAGGAAATTAAAGTTCTAGCAGCAGCAGTACAGTACAGAATCCAAAAACAGAAGAAATGAAAGACATAGAAAAGCAGAAAAGCACGTTCATGGCAGATGTAGCTTCCGACCTGAGCTGCATACATACACAGATTTGTTCAATAATTTATTTATTTTTCATCGTGACAACATCTTTGATAAATGGGGTCTAAACATGTTATAATACATAATAGCTTCAGTATTAAACAGCTACACTTTTACAAAATACTATAAGATAATAAATAAAAATTAAAAAAATGGATAAAATAGCTGGCAGATGTGGATCAAAGGACCCTAAACAACAGAAAATAATTGGTACCAAAGTGAAATGATTTCAGCCCCAGTTCACTCTTGATGTTGGGTATAATTTTACAAGTTTTCTGTACTTTTAGGTAGGATTTAAAAACATACCATTAAGTGATTCGCATGTATTGTTCAGTCCAAGGCAGTAGCTGGGTGTGTGCGTGCACATGCATGCACACGTAAGTCATTCTCACATGCAACAGAATCTGAGTGACAGGTACACAGCGGAGGGCGTTTGCTCTTGTGTGTAAGAGAAATGCACCGCGCGCCACTTGGACGCAGTGGAGGGTGACAAGTTTAATGACAACAGCACAAGCTTTTGATGAGGTGCGCTACAGTAATGAGCACCAGACAAATAATAGAGCACACACCTTTACAATGCTGCACTGGATTAAAACACTAAGTTAAAGGTCTCCTTGTTTGGTTTAGATGGGGTAAATTAGATGGGAAACACTGCGATCGTTCACCTGGCTGGGTCGACAGTTCCGACCCGCGTTTCTGTTTCCGAAGGCACTCGTTACAGCTGCTTGCTGGTGGTTTCTCAAAGTTGCTCTGAAGTGGCGTTCTAATATGACACATTGCACTGAGTAATATTTAACTTGGCAGCTCTATTTTCACTCCCATCTGTTCCACACAAACACGCACCGAAAAGATACGTACAATAAGACCTGCAGTCATGACAAAGTATTGGTGTTGGTGTAGTTGTATGCATATGTGTGAATGACTTTGTGTGTGCACATGTAGTTCAGTTTGACTTGAAGCATTTTAGCACCTAGGATACTAAGATAAAACTTACTCACCAAACAGTAATTTGCCAGAATTAGCCCACACTATATGAGCATTTATAGCCAAAGGAGAGGCCTGCCTTTGCTCTTATTGTTTGAAAACTTTTGTCAATCTTTATTTTATATTTGATCAAAAAACATGCCAGCTATTTCAAGTATCATCCCGACAAGAGATTATTCCAAAAATAAACTATTGTTTACTTGTCTTTGCTTGGTTTTTGCAGCTTTAACTATCATCATGATACCCACCTTTTAACCATAATAGCTGTTAACTTTTTTAGCTGATTGACAATAACCACAACCTTCCAGTGGCTTTAACCCCACTGTAGTTGCCATGTGCACACTGTACATTTAGATTGCAGGCTTCTAAAAACATTTGTAGTGTAGTAAAATGATCAATGGCCATGGTTCTCAAACTGTGGTACATGTACCGCCAGTGGTGCGCGAGCTTCCTCTAGTGGTACTTGGAGGGAAAATCAGAAATATTGTTCTACTGTACATGAGTATGTGAACCGAGTGGAGCTGATCTTCTCCATCTTAATCTTATTTCACTAGAACAGTGTCTGAAGTATATGCGAGGAAGAGGAGGATGATGAGAGAGCAGTTTATCTTATTTACACCACTGTATTTTAACATTGGTGATAATGGTGGTACGTCGAGAGCTCAAGATTTCCTCGGGTGCTATGAAACGCTTGAGAACCGCTGATCTATGGGTTTGATGTTGACATTCAAGTGGAATTTTGCATGAATCCTGGAGAAAAGACTGACAGGCAGCCTTACACACTGATGTTGTGTTGCACAGATACAAAGACAGCTGTGATTTCCAAGTGTAAATTATATTTGTGCGTTTGGTGACAGTGGCAAACACGTTAAAACAGTTTTTTGGTATTTAAGCCAGACATTTCATTTCTGCTGAGCAGCTGCAGTGTTTTCTAATGCATGAATTTGTATGGAGGTTGAAATGTCATTTTAAACACCTCCTCTGCCACGTAAAAATGAAAAAAGACAGTATTTAGTTTGACAAAAAAGGGGTGATATATATATATATATCTGTTCTGCTCTGCTGTCGAGCCTACAGGAGAAGCATTTGCCGAAAATGGATATGTTCAGTGACACAATCTACTGGATAATTTTTTAAGTAAATGAATCTCCTCTCCTCTCTCTGTGCTTGTTGAATTCCAGTGCAGGCAGCATGGTCAGACAGTAGCATTCTAATTTAATTTAACGGTAGTGAATATTTAGGCAGTGCTGCACGTCTGCTCCAGGAGGTTTTAAGCTTCTTTGTACTTTGGATTAGCATTATTATACTGTATTTACATTACAGAGACGTTAGATTTCTGTATGTGACTTTCAGTGGCAGCGATAAAAGCAGCTTCATAATATGTGCACATCGCTATCCTGAAATCAATTGGCTGATTTCCATTTTTGGATGGGTACACAGCCTGTCCAATTTTTATTCAGGTCAGGCCATTGTGTTTCCTCACATGATTTGAATTCATTTGGAGTGGAAATGTGCTTATATATCTCAAGTGTGCGATGCTTTTTTTTTTTCCTTTTCCCTCCATCTCTCTCTCTCTCACACACACACACACACACACGTTAAAGGCATGTACAAAGGTTCTGTGCTGGCTAATTGTTGTGTTTCGCCAACTGCTTGGAGCATGAGCAGACAGGTGACAGGTTATTTTTTTATTTTTCTGCAAATCTAAACAACATTAAGGGTTGGAGACAGACAACTTCCCCGACTGAGCAGCCTGTGGGATCCAGTGAAGCACAAAAGCTTCGCTGTTTGTTAGGAAGGAATAAAAGAAGAAGCGAGTGGAGGCAGAAGGAGAGGGGGAGAGAGAGAGAGAGAGAGAGAGAGGGAAAAGAAGAAAGAAAGCAGGAGCCGAGGATACACAACATTTGTGTTTGTGTGCATGTGCATATGTGGGTGTTTATTTATGGTTGGTCCACAAGTCTAATTCCTCACTCCAGTCTCAGAACATTATGGAGGTGTTAGAGGCACGTTGGCGGGTGCAGAGCTGCGGTCAAAGGTCATCATCTGGATAGTTTTAGCTATATAAGAGTGTCCCTCTTTTTTTTTTTTTCCCTGATTAAGGTCATGCAGTGTGGCCTCAAATCCTGTGACCCCTAATCCCCTCTGTGGTCAACGGGCTGTTGGCATAGAGTTTCTAAGTGCAGACAAAAACAGTTTGGACAAGGCAAATAATCAAGCACCTCACAACTGGGATCTTGGATAAATGAATCTTTATCTTTAGCAGATAACAATGCACCATGGTATTAATATTAGCTGTCTTAAGCAAATATTAAGGGCATACTTAATTATCTTTTTTTGAAACGATGGATTGCTTCTTGTGTGGTCATTTCAAAGAATGTGGACACAACAAAGTGAACAGTGCACCTTCTTGTTCTATACATCATGCATAAATAAATCTGTATCATCAAGGGATACAGGGAAATGATACCAGTGGAAATTAAAAAAACACTAATTATCCAGACAAAACCTACAGAGAGTGGCTGTCCAGTGAGGGCCTGAATTTGTACCAACCAATGAGTGACAGAGCTTTGGTGTTGCTTTATCCAATATATTTTTATGTGCTCCCACTGTGTTAATAACATGGAGTTTATGGAGTGTGCTCTGTAATTAAATAATGCAGGATGACTTTGAGGGGAACACAGTAGATTATTTTTTTTTTTCATGCTTTCTGCACCATGGCCCCCTTGTGGCTCTAATGGGATACAGATGGCGGTCAGAGTTTGGCCGACAGGCGGTCGGCACCGCAGACTGAGACCAGCAGGGAGTGTCCTGAAACTTGTTCACCACATTACTGTGCCCCAAATGTCGTGCCTGGGGCCACTGAGTGTGTCACTCTGTGTGTGTGTGTGACACAAAAAAGAGACACTGATTCTGTCAAAAACCTTAGAAAATATGGTAGCACAAAAAAAAAAAAAAAAAAAAAAAAAAGGTATGACACTGGTGGAGAAAATGCCATATGGGGCAACCCAGTTAAACTAATTCCTGACCACATCAACTGACTTGTTTGGTTTTGTAGTTTTGTAAAAGATGACCAACCAATAACTTTTTTCCCCCTCAACACGTTTACCCCAGTCTTCACCAGACTTCTTCCATTTTCATCCAACCCCATTTTCACCCCCCCCCCCCCCCCCCCCAGGCTGGAGCAAGGCTAGACCATTAAAATATATTGCCACAGAAGCATCTGTTGGGTGGAAGGCATTAAATGCAAACAACTTGACAGTAAAAAAGCCAATTTATCTTGAATCCATGCAGTCTACCTTGCTACTGAGCCACAAACCGGGTTCCAGCAGTCAAACACTCCCTAATTGTTAACCTATGACTCCTGCTGCTTATTCTGAGATTAGCCAGACTGTGAACACTTGGGCTGGATTTTTGTGGTATAATGAGTTTAGTAAAAACTTTTGGGATATTTTTAGCAGGATTCATTTGACATAATATATTTAAGTATGGAAATGGAAATATAAGAAATAAGGTTTCCTTGTGTTTTTCTATTTTAACAACCAAAATGAACCCACATCCTTTCTGAGGGTGTAAAGTTAATTTGCCATATTGAGTTGACTCCATCGATGGTGAAGCACTCACTGAGGGACAGCACGCAGTTTGCGACACAAGGAGAGGCAAAAGTCTTTTGATTAATTGTAAAAAATCCTCCTCAGAATGCTCCAGAGGGCTGATGAGATGTGGCATTTGAAAAGATCCCTGGGTCACAGAGCCTTTGAACTTTGCCCTTTGCACTGTGGCTCTTCACAAAGGCCAGAAACAAAGGGCCTGAGCAAAAGTTGCACCTCCTGAGCTACACAGCGTGAGCATCAAGGAGTACAATAAATCTGACATTTTGTGAAGAAAATGGCCTCAAAGGTATGATATGTAATATTTCTGCATTCAAATATCTATAAATCTTGTCGACTTGTGTACTTTAAAAGCCAAAACCTTATCGCCACCTTTCAAGGTTCACTTTGGACACCTTTTAATGTCCTCATCTGCTTCGCTGCTATTGTGAAATGTCATTATAGAACTCTCCTGTGTATTACACAGTGTTGCCTGCTTGACTACTGTCTCTACCGTAACGCACATAACAAATGTGGAACCTCATTTGTATACAGCCATCTATAACTACAACTATATATATAATAACTATACTATATAAAACTATAACTATAACTTCCAAGGCAAACCTGGGAACATCAGAGTGTGGAAGGAAATATTCTGTACTACTAGTTAGCCAGAGTGTTGTGTTTTTATCATGTCACTGTGTGTTTTTCTACACACTCTGTACAATAATCCCCTATGATCTAACTAGGTTTTCTATTATTGCTTTGGATGAAAGACTCCTAGCAGCAGAAATGACGTCCAGGGTGTTTTAAGAAGTTGAGCAAGACCGGGTCAGATTGATTGCAAAGTTAGGATTTCGACATTCATGCTTTGATGGGATTATATAGCTGATTAGTGCGTCAGTAAGGAAATAGCATGGCTGTTAATTGTGTGGATTAGATATCTTGAATAAATAAAGAAGAGAAAACGAGAGCGAGGGAGAGAGAGAGAGAGAGAGAGAGAGAGAGAGAGAGTGCAAGAGAGAGAGAGAGAGAGAGAGAGAGAGAGAGAGAGAGAGAGAGAGAGAGAGAGAGAGAGAGAGTGCAGGGCAGGGCAGCCAAAGACGGCTCCTGTTTGATTAGCCATTAGCCTCTGGTGATGGCAGTCACAGCCAGTGCCACTCCCTTTGATTACAGTGTGAGACAAGAATGGGAGAATATATCTCCCTAGTCGATACATATCACTTGAGGGGGCTGATTTGGCCTGCTGCTTTTTCACTCCCTGTGTTGCAATCAGATGTGCTGTCATTACAGAGTGAGAAAATATAATTATACATAAACATAATAAGTATATTAGAGTGTTTTTTTTGGGGGGGGGGGGGGAAGAGATGCTGAATTACAAAATGCCAATGTGTTCAAGTTTTTTTGGGGGGGGGGGGGTAAGAGATGCTGAATTACAAAATGCCAATGTGTTCAAGCTGTTTTCAGATGACTATCTGGGGAGCTGAAAGTGACATAGTTTTACACACCAGGGGTAATTTCTTATGCGGAGAAATCAACCTGCACAAATCAAAAATCGGGAGTGTGAAGACAAGGACGGGCCTAAACAGCATATTCATTGAGCTTTAAGGACCTGCCCCTGCTTGAAGCTATGGTAAGCAACAGTTTTATGATGCCAAGGACATTGTGTTGCCTTAATAAGGGCCGCTGTCAAGTAAACAGAGAGCCCGTGCCAACGTTCTGCGATAAGCTCCACTACAGAAACAGCTGATTATTTTCATTGCAATAATGAGGGCTGTTTTCAAGAACACTTTACTCTCTCAGTGCGGAATGTCAAATGACAGTGACAAAAATGCATCCACCCTGCTGACATGTACTTAAAATGACAATAACTGCCAGCCCGCTCCCGGGTGACCGCTCTTCGCTCTTATAACTTCCTGAATGAACAAGAGATGAAAAGAGAAGAACATTTCTTTAGGGCCTCACTCGAGGAATCTTTAAAAAAAAAACATAATATAGGAGCCTAAATGAAAAACATGTTCCTCTGTTGTTTTGTTTTGATAGACAAGCACAATTAACAACGTTGTAAATGGTTCGGAAATGATGCATCCACCCTGACAGCATCTGAAGTAAATCTTGGTCCATGGGATCCAGTCCAAGATGGATTATTGTTTGGCATTCTTTACTTCAGGAGAAGTGCAGGGCTGAGCACAACAGCTGGCAGTTCATGCCCCCCTGCTATTTCTCTCCAACACACCCCTAATTTCTTTTTAGCTCCCCCTTCCCTGCTTTCATGCTTGAGCTGCAGCAGCTTTTGTCCAGTGGCAGAGGGGGTCTTCTGTGATGGGGGGAGACTGGGGGTGTGGGTGGGGGGGGGGAGGTGGTGGTGACGGGGCTCAGGAACTGGACTGTGGTTTTTGCTGGGGGACACTTCCCTGTACTGCCCACACCTTTGGATGTGCAATCAACTCCATAGCCCTTTGAATCTTGAATCCTGCCAATCGTAACATCTGTCAGTACACCCAGTGGTCTATGTCTGTCTTCCACCGTTTGGTTGTTCATCAAGTCAAATCCTTTTCTCTTCAGTTTCTACTGTGCAGTGAAAAATTTAAGAGTTAAAATATGTCCCTATTGCCTGCAATCATTTCATGTGTAAACAAATCAAATTCATTGCTGCACTTCTGTTCCATTCACCATCTGTAGTCCCAACAGATTCCCTGGTGTGCATGCATGTCTCTCTCTCTCATTCCCTCTCCCTCCCTCCCTCCCTCTCTCTCTCTGTCTGTGTGTTTGTGTGAGACACAGGACAGCCTAAGGCCAACAGGGCTGACCATCCACTCACAAGACCTCCTGAGCCATTGCCTTCCAGAGGTAAAACTGCCAAAGCTGAATCTTGACACAGACAAATTTGGGCTTTTGCTGTCTGGAACACTGACCGAAAAAAAAAGTCTTTAGGGGTGAGATAATATTACACCAGAAGTGAATAACAGTGGTAGAATTTTTAATGGCATCACACCTAGTTACCACATTTATTGCAGGAAATGAAATTTCTGTATTGAGAGCTTACAATGGCCTATTCAGGCATGTATCCCCGTTCCCTGTTTAAACAGGAAATATTAATTCATTAAGGGAAAATAACCTAACACGGGGTCTTAATGAAATGGAAATAACACCTTGGGATTTTTTGAAGTACAGAGATCTTGATATATTGCAGCTGTGGAGTTCTCTTGTTATGTTGTTGCCGTACCACAGCCCTGCATGATGCCACCCCCCCATCTCTGATTTTCCACATTTCCAGGTCCCAGCATTTTAGAATTTGTGCTGTGGCATATTTTGCAGAAAGATAAGCTTGAATAAGACAGCAACGTCCCACAGCCCGGTCACTTACTGTGTACTCAACTACATTCAGCTCACTAGGTATAGGATGTTAAAATGTTTCAATAAAGAGAAATGCAAATTTGATTACTTTTGATTCTCATATATGCATGGAGTCACTGACAACTTCTGTCCATTTAGGGTGTCTAATTAACCTAAACATATGAAGATCATACTTTCACGGGATGTGATGGGAGTGTGATAAATCACAGGAGGATGTTAATTAATTTCCTTATTTACATATGTTCAATATACTATTTATGTTACTGAGTATCCATTTGTTTCTTAGTTTGTGTCCAGTTTAAATTGGCTCTTTTCTGCATTTTTGTCTATATCCTTCTATAAAAACGTATTATAAATAGGGAGAATGAGTGGGATTTGATGAGTCTAGACTTGTCTACTTGTGTTAAATTTAATTCATGGTTTTTGTGTTTTTGTTTTCGTTGTTGTTTTGTTATTTCTTGTTGACTCCAAGTTCAAATAAACTTTCAAATCAAATCCATCAAACCTTATTTACCCTAATTTGGCACGTTTTTGGTACTACCGGGAAGAACCCACACACACACGGGGGAGAACATGCAAACTCTTGTCTGAAAACCACACATAGAAGAATTTCCACAAGTAAAAGAATCTGTTTTTGACTTTGACAATATCACTCCATGTGTTTACTGTTGTTTACACCGGGCTTCGTCTTCTGGGCGCCATGAACGCCTGTCAGATATTTCGGTGTAGACTGACTGATTGCTACTGTGCTTCTAAAAGCGAGGCTCCAGGCATGGCGAAAACGAAGAGAATGGAAGGATGTCCACGAGAGGGACGGGAGCTAGACAGAGAAAATGGTTGGGTGTAGGTTGACCTGCTTGTATGAGGGAGCGTTAGAGTCAAACAAGACGGTAAAAATGCCATTCTTAAAAGGCAACAGCAGGAGGTGTGGCTGTTAAAGGACAAGCCTGGTACACATGGAAACCAGCACACACAAACACACACTCACATGTAGTCATGTGCACTGAAAAGGCTGACTGAATGCAAATGGACCTTCACATCAGCCTTTACACCCTGCTTCCCTCCCCCCCCAACAGCAGGCCGGCCACGTGCTTCATCCCCACAGCAGAGTGGCTAATTCTGCCACCGACAGCCAGCGCTGCATGCTAAGCCATTACTAGATGGTGGAAATTGATTAGTGTGCAGAAGACTTCCCTATGGTAATTAAGTTAGAGCTCAATCAGCTAATTATAAAGCATGTGACATATGTGTGGGTGCATGTGCGTGCGAATACTGCGTATGTTTGTTTGCACAAATGCGAATTGATGATGCTGGCAAACATTACACGCGCAGACATGTTGGTGTACACACATGTGCGCTTGGACATGTGCACACTTGCGTGTAAAAAAGTAAAAAAGGAAACCAAGGCAACATTACAGTGACTAAAAAAAAAAAAAGTCCTGCATTCACTCTCCTGTCACTGTATTTCTATCCACAAATCACTTTTTCTCTCTCTCTCTCTCTCTCTCAGCACAGACCTGGCCTGTCCATCTCCAGTATTTCAAACCAGTTAGCCAGGCGTTCCACACATCCTTAATGAGCCCATGGGGAATGTGACGGGACTATTGCGACAAGCGCTTGCTGCGGCCACCCCCCCAAAAAAAAAAAAAAAATCAGCATCCAGCTGCTAGAGTCTAATTGTCAAGTAAGTGGCAAATCATGGTAATGTGGCAGGCAGTGGGGAATCCCAGATTTTACAGGTAAAACACACACACACATACATGCACATACATGCACATACACCCACCCGCTCACCCCCACACACAAACATAAAGAAGCCTTGTTCCCTTGATTATTTTAAATGCATTTTCATCATGAGGATGTTTTTGCTGCACAGCTGATAAACATTTTCTTTCTTAAGTGTAACAACAGCACATTTGTATTCAGATCACCTTTTTTTCTTATTTTAACAATAACACAGCTGTTATACATACATATATATATATATATATGTGTGTGTGTGTGTATATATATATATATATATATATATACTGTATATACACGCATATACAATCACCGACATTCTCAGTGTTCATATTTGCATGTAGACATATAATACAAAATGTCTATATAAGGGCCTTGAGTAAAAAAGGCTATTTTGGTATATTAAAATGGGCTTTTTCTAAATAAATAAAAATAAAAAGGCCAAATGTTAAACTGAATCCAGAGCAGCACAGACACCGTTTCATTAAAGCATTATTTTTTTTTTTGCTTCTGCTGCATGCCGACTATGCATCGACAGGTCACCATAGCAACACAGACATAATTTATCATAACCAAGTGGTTAATATGCCTATAAGCACTCTGTGATCTCTGACCCCACTCTTACCGGCTGAAACACTTAATATTCCCATTCCATTGTCTGCTAATTCTTCTCCCCCCACACACACTCGCTCACGCTCTCTCTCTCACTCTAACTCACCAGCTCTCGTTAAACGCATGTAATTGCCTAATTCAACATGCATTAGAAATGTAATGTTTAAGTAATCGTCTCCGATAAGATAACATTTCAATTACCTTGATGGTGCGTTATCTTTGCTGTAGTGTACATGACAATTAAATAATCAGCACAGCTTGACAGCAACAGCTGTTTTGTATACATAACATGTATTATTAAATCTCATTATATAGATGATGCAATTTGTCTTATATTTTTCCTTTCAGCTGGGAATAAAGTGAATGAGTTGTAAGTTTGAATCGTGGAAACCGTCAGTCAACTCGATGGGGAGAAAGTGCACCAGCTATTGTTGAACAAATGTACTCATGTACAAAAACTCGCTGCTTTTTTTTTTGTACAAATCAACGCTAAGAAAATACTGTCTCCCCATAAAAAAAACGGGTGATAAGAGCAAATCATATCATCTAAAAACAAAGGAAGACAAGTATAACTTCCTCCTGTTGAGGATGATGTTTCAAAAATTGAGTTTCCCCTTGAACTTGATGAGTAAAAGCTGTGCAGATGACTTCCAGAAACGGTGGCAGATGTTTTCTGTTTAGCTGGGTTGACCTAAAATAAGCTTGGCTTGCCACTTCCACTCTGTCCCAGCCTTAGCTACACATTTTATTAAAAAAACATGTGAGGAATGTTGACTAATAGCTTCCATACCACTTGTCTTGTGGCTTTCTAGGAGAATGGCATTATGTATGTTTTTAAGTGTATGTTGTTGCTGTTATGACAACATATATAGCTAAAAGAAGTGCAGTGCCAATCAAATCTGTCCTCTCTTCTTTATCTCCATCCAGAGTAGCCGGAGATGTTGATATCTACTGTTGTACTGAAACTGCATTAGGCAGTAATTAGCCCCTCACCTGTTTTGATTACTCACAAACACACAAAATGAGAGTGAACGTTTGCATGTTGCCTGTGTGTGACTCATATAGAAAGGTCAAAAAAGAGCAGCAGAAGACCTCGTTGCCAACTGTCTGTACCCATATGATACAGCCAAAACATGTTATTTTGTATTTACCAGCCATATTATTCAAATCTGATGTCTGGCATCTGAACATACTGTCCCCTCAAAAAGCACTCATGCACACCAATACCTTTTTTGCATGCATTCTCAATAACGGAAAACATTTTTGAGAACACTTGGAACTGAAGTGGGAAGAAGTAAGATAAATTGAGATGTGCCTTTATTGATTCAGAAATGGAGGCTATCATAGTGAAGTGAGATTTACCTCTGGAGGACGATACTCTCTTCCAGTGTTGTTTGACTTTGCTGCGCTGCTGGTGCAGGCCGGAGACACTCATTGCATGTAACAGGCAAAAAGCTGCATAGATTCTGAAACGATTATCGTAATGTACTGTATGCCGAATGGCCACATAAGATATGTATCCAATCTAAAACCACATACTTAAGTAACACAGATCTGATTCACGTCAGTGGAAAATCTGAACATAGCCTTAGTTGTATATGGGTTGGTGCAGATACACACGGAAAAACAACTTACTTCAAACCTTTTTTTTTTTTTTGTTTTGTTTTGTTTCTCACTGCCTGAGGGAGAAATGCGATAGGGATCTGGAACAGGTCACATGCAACTTCAAAGTTGCAGAGATTGTATGAGATCTGTCATGTTTATCCATTCCGAAAAGTTCACCTGGGTTGTTTGTGATCGTGGAGGCAAACCACGATCACAAACAGCTAGTGCTGTCAGTCTGGCCTGGAAAGAAAAAATATGGTTTATGGCCATGAAAACCAAATACTTCCTACCTAAAATGACATAATATAGTTCTTCTGTTATGGATGGTGATGATAGGTAAAAAGCCAGTGATAAAGTTATTTTTCTCCCCATTTTCTTTATAGATTGGTTCGAAAAAAAAAAAGGAGAAAAATTGACATAATTATCCATGCATCAAGAATGCAGATCACTCACTGATCATTATTACTAGCTTCATTACTGTCTTGTTTACAGAGCACAATGAAGGATTGCAGGAGATGATCATTTAATTAACATAACATACAAATGATGGTAAAATATGAAACAGAGGACGTCCCATAGTCAAGAATATGCAAACGCTTGTTTTTGTGTTCTTCTACATAATGGATTCTCATTTGCTGCTCTGAAATGTTCAGATCAGTATAATTTGGTCTTTATTCTTCTGCGTTTGCTTTCAACACCTGAATGCACGATGAATTTGAACAAGCATTTGAGGTAATTCAGAGTATTAAGCGCAGACTTATTAAGGAACTGACACTGGCAGACATTAAAAGGTGTCACCATATGTTTGCTGTTTGTAAGTAAATGGGTCGTTTTGGCTTCTCACACACACACACACATGCACACACACACATGCACACACAGCAGTTAGCGGGTGCAACCACAAACTTATATTTAGATCAGGGAAACCACAATGTCTTGTTTCTCAACCGTCTCTTCTTTCCTCACATGCACCGTGGAAAGAACTGTGTCGTTGGCAGCGCTCTTCCTCTCCGTCTACCTCCCTCCTCCTCCTCTACTTCCCCTCTTGCACTTTCCTCCTCCTGTGTTTCCTCACCTTGAAGCACTTCCTAACTTGACTGTGTATGTCCTGCATCTTCACATCTTTGTTTCATTTTTGCATCTGGGTCTCTCGCTGTTCTCACTCGTCTGCGTTCTCTCATTTCCTTCTCAACCTGTCTTCGTTATTTCCCCTTAGGTCTCCACTCTTCCTCCCATCTCACTGGGCTTCGTCATCCTATATTCCTCCTCTTCACCTACAGCTGTGTCTGAAATGATCTAAGCACACCAGCCTCCGGAGAAGCCTAAAAAAAGAAAAAAAGAGAAGGTACAATACTCACGAGGCATGGCCTATGAAGGTTCATCACAGACAGAGCAAATAAAGGGCCTTCACCTTGAGAATTATTGTTCTAGGATTTTGTTTGGTGGGGAAAGTGTCTGCAGCATAGTCAGAGGCGGAAAGACAAAGGGCTAACAGTAAAGGGAGCAGGTCGTCTTATAGGAGGCAAATGAGACATATTGGACCTGTGTGATGCAGCGTCTCAGTGTCCACCCGTTTGCTTACATTTGCTCCCACTCTCGCTGTTTAACCAAGGCCTGAAGACAAATTAGTGTTAAAAAAAAAAATGCCACTACTCAATGTGGTGATTTTGTTTAAGGTTCAGAGATGAAGAGAGGTGGGCAGGCGTGGGGGGGGTGGGGGGAGGAATGCACATCCAGTGATCCCATGATTTGCTCACAGACAAGCCCTCTATAGCTCTTTTCAATGCAGGCACAATGAGCACTCTATCAAGGAGCTAACCAGCCATGTCATGCCACTGCCTGTTTGATTAAAGGCCAAGAAAGAGAGGCTTTATCTGCTAATGATTGGGGGGGGGGGCGGAGAACAAAACTTATTCTGTTTTCGATTGGTATGGATGGTGAGGAAGACTTTTCCGTGCAGATATGTCTACGTGTGCACACGGAGGAGAAAGTCAATGTTTGACCCAGTGTTTCTAGTGGAAGGATATCATGGATTATCCAGGAGGAGGTCAGTGAGCCCCAGAAGTCAATATCAGACAATGTATGCAGGCAATCAGGCTTAAGGGAACATGGTAGGGGAGACAAACACACACAGTCCTACTGTGTCCCGCTGTGTCCCATTTTTCTTCTTTAAATACTCAAACTAATACATAATATTTATTCTCTGGGTGATGTCTGTTTTCTCATAAATGTTCTCACTCCAGTAACAAGAGAGAGAAAGCATGAGGGTTGTGATCCCATCAACCCAGTTCTCCTTATTATATATATCACATCCCACATAGTAATATTTGCTACTAACTGATCTCAATTTTTGGTCAAACTATATACTTGTAACTTTACACATAAACAAATGTGCTCAAACCTATGTCACCAGTTCACCCGATGGCGATTAAGCCTATCAGCTCCACACGACTCTCTCTGTTTCTTACTACTATAAGGGTATAGATCTTGTGTCATCAGCTGACATTTCCACATCCAGTGCAAACAGGAAGTGATTTGTTTATGTCAAGACAGTTGACGGCAACAGAAACACTGTGTTATCGTAAAAGTGAGACGGCTACAGACTGGAGTATGACTGAAAACAAATAGAAGTTCTCATTAAAAGTTCCACAAGTGGTTTCAAGAGGCCGAGTAATAACATCAACGACAAAAACAACCTACAATGCAGCTTTAAACTTTGAATAATGTGGGAAGGACTTTAATGTGAGTTACACCTTTTATTTGAGTATCTTCTCTTTCTCGATCTTGACTCTGTGCTTCAATGTATTTACACAGAATTACATGGACTGTGTGATTTTGGTTCTTGTCCGGATCAAATAGGCATCATTCATTTGAAGTGTTACAGCTGGAAAGCCACAGGTGTAACCGAGTCCCACTAAATTGTTTGTCCTGGTGTTTTGCATGCTTGCTCTCTGTCACACTGTCATGCTCTTATGTTATTAGTAACCCCTGAGTCAAAGTGTCTTTTGTGATAAGGCACTGGAACTGAATTTTATCTGTCATACGAGCTAACATTTTGCCTCCCATGATGAGTGCTGAGTGTCATAGTGCTGCTCCACCAGAGACTTTAATCTCTGTATTTAAGGACCTGTTAATTGCAAGCTCTCTAATCCAACTGAGATGCTTAATTAACGCCTCATTAATGACAGGTGTGCTTGAAAGGTCAAACGCTGCTCACTGAAATGGGTGACAGCAGACACTCTGCACACACGAAGTAGTTTACTAAAGCTTTAAGTAAACAGTGGCCTCCACAAATAAAATAAAAATACCAGTACCATAAAATAAGCAGGATTTTCAAGATCAAATTTGGGAGATCTATGAACCTGCACTATCTATATGCAATCATAAAAGCACTCTAACCAGTGTGAGGCCTCTTGCTCCTCAGCCAGACTCCACTTTATTTGACACAGACTAAAATGCCTCATCCTCAAGTCTATAAATCACAGTTGCCGACCTCCAACCTTCCAACTCCTCCTGCATATATTTCACTGAGCTCTGAAGTCCCTCCACTCACACCACACAAGCAATTGATGTGCTATGCACATAATTATCCTCCTGACCATTTTACAGTTTGTGCTGTAATAAATATCTCTAATGTTAAAGGTCCAGAGTGTTAAAAATGAATGGTGAGACGGCAGAATGTAAAAAATGCAGGATACCTCTGCTTACCTCCAAGGAACAAGAGAGGCTTTTACATATCAGAAAGGATATCATTCCTTTTTGTTTGCCTTCTAAGTTTTCTCTTCAAAATGCAAAACGCACCCTATGGCATGTTTGTCCATGTGGGCTGCTGTAGAAACAATAAATTGCAGGTGTGCAGCCTCCGTATAGCAAGGCCTTTCCTTGCCTACATACAGTATATAAGGTTTATTCTAAGGCTATGACAACCAAATGATTTTGATTTTAAAGTGATCCTATGCTTATACAAACATACAGGTGGTACTCTATATACAGTTTCTGACTGTAAACACATCTAAAGTCTGCATACGCACGAAACCGAACTGCAACTGAGGGTCTCACCAAATTGATTGGTGTTTAGAATAGCAAAGAGAACTGAAATATGATGCCAGGAAGCTGCCAAGATGGGAGAGACAGGAGAAACGCAGGCTCATCCACACAATGGAGTTGATGCATCTGAAATGCATGCTGGGTAATGGTAGGGCTGGTTGAAGTGAGTATACAACCCTAGAGTACAAGATGAGTCATCAAAAATACAAGGCATCGTAACCACTAATAGCACTTGAATGTTCATTTTGATATCATTAGGGCTTTAGGTATAAACTGATTGACGTGTTGTTATTAGCACGTTGAACTCAATTTGTTTGTCCACTCCAAACATGGTCTGCTCATAGGAGCTCCCTGACATCAGTCACCCAACAATGTTAAAGCAGCACTTGATGAAAAGTGATACAGAGGTTTGACCTGATGGGCTTCAGAGCGATAGAGGGACAAACAAATGGAAAGATTGATAGATATATTAATAGATGTGTGTGTGCTCACTAACTCTCAGAATTCACTTCCCCATGACAGCTATTACACTGCAGTAAAACTCTCCAGTGTGTACGTGTAGGAGCATATTTGTGTGTGGGTGAGCATATCCTTTATAGTTGTTTATAGTTCAGTGGTGCAGTGGGCTGCCTGGGCCATAATTCATAGGCTACTCAGACATATACACATTTATTTCTGTCGGTGATTAAAAAAAAAAAAAAAACTTCAAATACATTCAAATATATTCCTACAAATAATACAGTTTAATAATATGTGATGAAACACACAAGACACACAAAGCAAAATGCATGTGTGTGCCTGGAGTAACGCCTGCCCATGTATTATTTTGAGGGAGTCCTTAAAATTCAAAAAAAAAAAAAAGAAGCTGCTGCACTCATAACACTCCTGCAGATGTCTAAACACTCATCTGACTTCCTACTAAGTGTTAAATGCTTAGATGTCACACTGGTGTGTAAGTAATGAGACAACATCTTGATAAATCTGCAAAGTCTTGGGGATAAATTAGTGAACTGGAGAAAAGGTGATCTTTTCTCTCCGATGATTGCTGTTAAAATATGGCCCTGTTTTGAATGCAGGCAACGCTAACAAATCCACATATTGAAAAAAAAAAAACAACGCCATGTCACCTGAGGAATTTGTATTTGTGTTTATGTATTTTTCTGATGGGTTAGGGTACTCTCTAACATCTTGCCTGCTCCTGTTAGTAGTCACAAGATGTTCTGGATGAGCAGAGAGGCCCCACGAAACACTTTTAAAGATTTAAAAAGTGCATATTTTAATGTATTAATATACATTTATTTGGATTTCAAGTAATGCATTATACAATACAGTATCACATTATACAAAGGCTACAACATTACATAGACTTTAACTGCTTGGCTGATATGCATTAGTGTATTCATGGGCTGGTACCATTGAAAAAGAGCTCACTGTTCTTCATGATATGGTTGAGCGAGTTCAGAACATGTGGTTCTACAGTCGCTGGTTGGTGGTGTCCGTCTTTTGAACTAAGCTATAGGGTGCTATATTTTACAAGCTTTTTTTTTGTGAAAAACACTGCAGATCATTTGCATTTGAAACAGCTTTGCCCTGCCCCTTTTTTTGCCTCTCACCCTGCCTCCATGGCCCTGGGCTAATGCTCTCTTTTCCATCCAAAGCAGGCCTGTGTGCACCTGTGGATTACACACACACACAGACACACACACTGGTTTCCATTGACTTTCATTAATTTCCAGGAGACTCACTCTAACGTTAACGGTAATTACTAGTGCCCTAACCCTAACCTTAACCTAACCCTAACCTCAGCCTAATTTTAAAACGTCTTCACCTTTAAATGTAGCCATTTACATAATGGGGACTTGATCTTTGTCCCCATTATGTGACTGTGTACACACACACCATAGTCATAGCCCTCTGGTTGCAATTCAAACTAAAGATATGACAGGTGCTATGACAGTACTAAAACTAGAATTTCACAGGTCAAACCTGCAACCAACTCGTGTAATATTCAGTCATGTAATATTCAGTGCCACCTGTGAATCACACTAGCATCCACTTATATATGCTGTGCTTTATTTCTTCTAAGGGCTGGGTCATACTTATTATGTTATACGTGCACAGAGACCTGCTTTGTATATCTGCATGTGCGTACAGCATTCTGCACATGTAACTGGGCGAGCCTCACACTCTGTTTGACCTGAACGAGTTGTGCTACAGGTTGTATACGCAGTTGGCACGTACAGTACATCCCGCATCCATTTGTCCACATGACCAAATAAGCATCCTGTGGAGCCTAGCAGACCTCTGCACACACGGAAAGTATGACACAGGCCTAAACGGTAACGTGATTTACAAATTAAGCTCATGCTCCTTGAAAGAAGAGTTGAAACTAGTGATTGAGACCATTACCCCTTAGGGAAATGTTTACTGATGTTATAAATCAAACGAGAAGAAGGGTCATTACCACATAGACTTCCATTCAAATTGAGTCTCTTTTGCAACCAGCAGTATGGCCCCCTATAGGCTTTTCAGAGAACTGTTACTTCCTGGTTTAACAAACTGTATTACTTCTTCCACTTTTTCACTGTCATTCATCATGATGATCTGAACACCCTGTTCCAAAACGTGGCTGACTGACTGTTGGCATGCTGGTAGTCTCTACAAAAATGTTGTCACTTATTATCATCAGTTATCATCACCTCCCTCTTGTTTCCATTTTGACAACTTTACTCTGACAGAACGTGCACCAGCCAGATTCATAAAAGGTTATTAAAACACAATCTCTGCCATCCCTGCTGTCAAAATGAACACGGTCACTTAAATGGAAAATGGTCTCTGTCGTGCATTTGCACATTGCCTCAGTGACACTAATGTGATTCAGGGGACCACCTCGCGGAGCCAGTTGTCTGAGTGCCAGGCAGATTGGCACATCGGGCACTTAACCATTTAGGGCATTGGTGTGGCATCTGTACAAGGCCCCTCATCCATACATCTTGGCATTTGCTGCCACTTGATGAAGCCAAAACACAGAATGTGGTTTATCATGATGGTGTTTCTGCTCTGATCCATTTAGAAGAGATTTATTCAAAGCTTTCATCCACAAAAAAGAGGGAAAAATCTCTCCTGTCCTTGGACGTTTCTTACAGAGTCCCTGAAGCTTTTGTATCACTGATTCCTTTCTAGTCTCTCCAATTAAATTAGGCTTTATGTAGTAGTTTCATATTTAATTTAACATTTGTTTCCTTTAATCAGTGCACTTCAATGGCTTATTACTCAACATGTATCTGTAGAATGTAATTATTACATATTACAAGCAAAAATGTCACTAGCCATTTCATTTAAACAATACCCTTTTTTAAAAAGCATTCTTTTTTTGCAGTAGAATATTTACATAAAGAAAGGCCATATTTTGTTGTCAACTAAATAAGTTTTAAACTGGGTTGCCCATGACATGATCATTGAGTTGTGGTTTCCAGGAACACACCTGTATGAGACATGCAGCATTTCCAGCCTGATTAAAAATACGCCGTGCACAGTGCTGGGTAATGATTGCGGGTTTGGGAAGATATAACACTTAAAACACACTGGTGCATTATAACACACACATAACATTGACTTCCTCTTCTGTCTCTCACTGCACTGCCAAAACAGTGTTTCAAGAATTCACAGTCTATATCCTAGTGATTACACATGAGAGAGAGAGATATGACCGTATACGGATCAGAGCCCTGAAGAGAAGTAAGACAGGCGTCTGCTCCTACTTTCCTTCGAGGGATTTCTTTAAGCTGTTTTTTAGAAAAGTGGGCCCTTAGAGTTTGCCATCCACATATGACAACGCAGATCACCTATTTCAAACAGATGAACATTCAGGCAAAGGGTGGCATCTAGGACAAGCATGGAGGAGGCAGGCAGGACACTTTTCCATATGGTTATGTGAAATTTCCAGTAAGTTTCTGGCGGCACGTCACTTATTTGGGGGGCCCTTTCCTAAGGTGCAAGGAGCTTAAGATTAAAAAAAAACTCTCATTTGCATTCTCTCATATACTGTATCCCCTTTAGAACATTTTAGGAAAATGTCCAAACTTTCAATAATGCCTGAAAGCAGCTGCGTAAAGCATCCACAGTGCATGTGTAAACAAAACTTCTGTCAAATTTTCATCGCCATCTCAAGTTTAACATAAAACATGGCAAAGTTCATCTAAAACAAAAACAATGAGGCAGTAGCAGAGTGTTTCTTGGACACATTCAACATCTATTATCTTTTCAGTCTAAATTATAAAGTTCAAAACACAAAAAAAAAGCAATGTTTTTGTCATGTCGTTGTTAAGTCCAAAGAACAAGCTGACCCTTCTATCATTTTGAACAATTATCCGTAGACGCTGGAAGTGTAGTGGCACTATAGTTTAAGCTGCCATCAATCAACAGGTCTTAATCTGTTGAGTCCTGCTCAGTATTCCTCTGGGAGACAAGGGCCTATTAGATTTCACTGATCTAATCTCTCATAGTAACAGAAATACCAACTGGCCATTTGGGATTTTCAGAGAACTCTCTCTCTCTCTCTTCAAACACATTAGAACCGAGAAGCCTTTGACGTCTCCAGACACATGCACAAACACCTATTCTTGTTCCTACACACATGCACATGTGCACAATGTTGCTGTGAACGCAGTGGCAGTGAAGAGCTGGACAGCTGTACTGAAGTGATGGATTTTTACTAGTGTTTTACAGGCTCGAAACTCGGTCTGAAGGATTATTTCTGCTTTAATGATCTGCGTACTGCAGCCGTGCCAAGTGTATGTGAAGTGCAGAGCTCTCATTGCAGTCATGCGTGAAAAGCCGTCGCTTCAGATCTAAATGAGGGTCTGATGTGTATCAGCTTACACTTCCTGCTTTCAGCCCAATGGTCATCCAACCACCAACTTAATCCTAAACCCAAAAAGCCCAAAAAGCCCCAGACCAGGGATCATTCATCCAAGACACAGACATTTTTTTTTACCACCTTTTTGGGCCTAAAATAATTTTATGTTTATTTTGGTCCAATGAAAGGATGAAAGGAAAACATCACATTATAGAGAATTGTTAATGAATAACACAAAATGACAATATTTTGGGATCCCCCACCTATCAGTGCTCCATCACATTTGCATCACTCCCCCCACTGGGTTGTCACAAAGAGCAATGAAACTGAATGCGGGTGTGTCAGCAGGACAATGAAGTGCAGAGTCCATTTATCTCCATATGTCATCAGGATTGGTAGAAGAGAAGCTTTCAGCTGGTCACATTCTGGTCACTTTAAAGAGTCTGCTCCACCAGACATTAGTTAATGGGCTACTGACGGACATTCAAAAGCAGGTGCTGTTTTTGTTGGCTGGAGCTTTGAACAAAAAGCCAAAAGCTACTCAAGCTGCAGTACTAACAAAGCAGAGGCCAATCTGGGATTGATTTGTTGTTTTAGCAATGCTATAATGCAATGATGGAGCCACACGGCAGAGTAGTGGGTAGCACTGTTGCCTTGAAGCAAAAAAGACCCGAGTTCGCAACCTGTTCTGAGTGAGGGCCTTTCTGCATGGAGTTTGCATGTTCTCCCCGTGTGTGTGTGGGTTTTCTCCGGGTACTCCAGTATCCTCCCACAGTCCAAAAACATGCAGATCACATGAACTAAACACTCTGAATTGCCCGTAGGTGTGAATGTGAGAGTGAGTGGTTGTTTGTCTCTGCGTGTTGGCCCACCACGACTGACGGACTGATGATCTGGGATCGGCTTCAGCGTGCTGCGACCCTCATGTGGAGGATGAATCAGTAGACAGTGAATGATGCTACGACCATACACTACATAGAAAAAAAGCCTCTACAGGTTAAAAAGTCTTTAATGTGACCTTCCTTTACACTAGGCACAATAGTATAACCCTGGCTCGCTTGAACTTGGAGTGGAACCCGTTTGTCCTTCGATTTCACTTAAAAAAAAAAAAAAAAAAAAAAAATTAAATTAAATATATATCTGCAATGAAAAAGTAATTGACAACTTGATAATGTATAAGACCAACTTTCACATCATTCCACACATTGCGACAAAAATGAAAAATGATGACAAAAATGAAAAATGATATCAAAAATGGATGTAAGGCAGTGAAAATAAAGCTTTACATTCTCTGATTGCACATCATAATCATTCATGTGCAACGCAGTAAAACTAAGTGCAAGATAAAACAAGGAAACTGCCAAGACAATTTGCAACCAAAAGAATTAGTTTTGAAAAGACTCCAATTAAAATGACTCCCTTTGATCAGCAGAGGGCCAGATCAATAGGAAATCAAATAATTATGGCAAATTAATGGGTATAGACCTCACCAATTGATTTGGGAAGGATAATTGTATATGTCTATTTAGGTGAGGGAGGAGAATATATCAGTCAGATCGGTGAGACATTTTATAGGATTAAAAAGATGGAGGACAGACTTCAAGGTGTAGAGAAAAAAGGAATGGCCACATGGATGACAATGACTATGTCCAATATGAATTTAAGAAAGTAAGTGGGAAAGAATCATTTGGCAACTGTATCTCTCTCCTCCTCAGGATACGTCTGTAGAAGGGCTGTTAAAGACTGTCACAGCAATATTCCATAAAGGTGCAATGAATTCATTATGGATTCAAGCGAGTCCGTAATGCTTTCAAATCATTCCCAATACTCCTGCGATCAGAACCAACAGCCACAGATCAAATTTGGACCAAATAACTGTCAGCTGGCGTAGATTAATGAACCCAATGCGAGTCCTTTGATGGCAAATGATAGAGTGTGAGCATTAATGCTGGAAAAATATGTGTTCATATCTTGTTTGATAAACAAAAGAAAAATACAGCGGCTGCCAAGGACTGTTATTGGGTTGTATATTTCTGCTTCTGTGCTCACCTGAAAGCTGTGTGACGGTCCTGGTCGGTATTCAAATGCAGACGCTCAAGCATTCCGCGAGGAAGAAATAAGAGAATAACTGAATAACTAATGTACCTGACAATGGTGTTGACTTGTTTTGCTGCTTGCTTTAGACGGGGGGGGGGGGATCCTCAAATATATGGGTATAAAAATGAAGGAACGCTATGGAAAAATCAAACTGTTCAGATGGTAGAAAAACGAACACATGAAAACCAGATTTGTACAGTGTGCTTACTATTAATACATTCCTGTCATTGCTGATTTAATTACTTCACTCTCACATTTCTGTGATAACTATTTCTGGAATTCTCTCTGTTTTTTTTTTGTTCTTTTTTCCCCCTTCTCGGAGGAGATGACTGGAACACCTGCTGACTGAACAGGTGTGACAATCTTTCCGGAGAACAAAAAAAAAAAAGAAGCTCTCACGCGCTGCCTCCAAGGAAACCCAAACACCTGAGTAACTGAGGTGTTAATTAAAAAGGAAAAAAAAGGAGAGTGTCAAGAAGAGTAAGAGAAACGCCTGCTCCCCTTCAAGTTCAGCTTGGGCTGGCAGGCGGCTGTGCTGGGACGGAGGGTTCACTGCTAATTGTCGTGGCCTTTCATTTGGAGGAGAATTCTCAGCGGAGGCTAATTTGTAACGTTCCCTCCGAGTACATTCAGCATATCCCGTTTCATGTCATGTCGCTCTTCCCCTTCCTTCCTGCCCACAGAGAAGTTTGATCTAAGACGTTCATAAATAAATGCTAACGAGATGCAACAGTTTGGTTTTGTTGATATTGTTTGAAGGAAGCAGATTTTTTTCCATTTCTGCTGCTTGATGCTTAGAAATAATGCGCCACAAGTAAAACGACTGGAGATTTCGTCTCCCCAGACAATGATGAGCCGGATCTGTTACTGAAAATATGCCTTCATCATTGGGGGTAGATTTACTTTTACAATCTGCACAGGAGCCAACAATTGTTGGGGTGCAATAATTAATAGATTAATGAATTAATAAACTAAATTCACTGCAAGCTCAAACATTTCTGATTTAATTGTTTTGGTTTTTTTTTTAAATGTGAATGTTCTGGTTTATTTGCTACTGTATGACTGTAATAGAAATTACAATTTTAAATAAACATTTTCTGACATTTAATGGACCAATCAAGTCAAAAATGAATCAAGAAAGTATATGATATATATGAAAGTATACGAGTATATGAGATTAATCTAATCTAATCTAATTAATTGTGGAGTTGTGCAGACACACGGGTGAAAATGCAGCAAAAAGTTATGTATCAAATCAGAATGCAATGGCTGAATCTACAGCAACACAATTACATTTTCTTAAAGGCATATCATTATGTAAAGTTTGCTTTATTGTGCAGTCACACAAATAACAAGTACAGCTAGACTTTGTTTAATATATATATATATATATAATTCTACTTTTGACATGACACAGTACTCTGAATGAAGAGCACACATTTAGTTTCCTCTGTTTTGTCACTACATTGTTTGTGTTAATTCATTTTTATTCATTTTATTCAAAGTCCAGTCCTCCAAAAGATGTGTCTTCTTCTTATTATTATTATTCCTTTATTATCCATATTCTTTTAATCAGTCCAGATCCTACCAAATCATTAAATATGATTTTATACTCTACTCCTCCATAACTCTTCCGTAAAACCTCTGTGAGGTCAAACTGCACTTTTATTTCCTTAAATCCTTCAGTCATTTCTTTCCTTTCTGTCTCATATTTCTTACACTTGACCATGACATGTAAAGATGTGGCTGAGGGCGGAGCCTGGCTAAATGCAGAGGCCTGGGAAATTGGACCTGACCAACAGCTGTCAAGCAAAGGGGGGGATTTATTATGTTCACTACTGAGTGTAATTAGTGTGTGTGTTTAGTTTCCCTCTTGTTTTGAATTGGTCTGATCAGCCAGCATGTATGTTCCCGCTTTGGCTCATTTGTTGGGTCAGTTCTGTGTTTGTTTAAGTTGTATTTCTGAGTAGAGTTTTGTTACGCCGACCTCTTTTATTGTGCCTAGATTTCCACTCATTTGCACATTTTTCATTCATTTGACACTAATTGAAAAAGAAATATTTAAAATATTTGGTCAACGCCGTCCCATGTTCTTCATCCCTTTACAACAGTAAGCTTAAATTGCTACATAAACTTAAAAACAAGCCACATCTAAACAGTGTGTGTCACTGGTGAACGCGAGTACCTCACAAAATTGGCTGATAAATCACCACGGTGCGCTGCAATCCCATCATGCAACACTCGGAACCAAAATGACGCCATTTTGGCAGGAAGCCACGCTGTTCAAATCCATAAACACATACTGTATTTCGGGCAGAATATATTGCAGACCAGGCAAAATGTCTCTTTCCCAGCTGTATTTATAAAAAGTCAAGAGGGTGGTAGCCGCTGTGCCACTGAATGACAAAACAGACATTTATCAGATCACCAAAGATCCCCGAGAGACAGCAGTTGGACCACCGCCATAAAACATGTTCCACAGGCACCAGATTCTGTTTATGTAGTGATAAATTCATATCGGGCTCAGAATCCAGCAAGAGGTTGGGATATACTGGTTCTATACTTGTGAAAACACAGCGGGGTCATTATAAGGGTTAGATAAATTCACTCTGGCCGGCTCTGTGATATGTGGCTCAGTCCGTGGATTTAAAGAGCACAGTGAACTCTGACAGTTTCAAACAGGCACTGGCACCGTTTATTTTTGCCAAAGCTTTTCCTGCTGCCATGGCGGTGTAAACTAACTGAGTCATGTGACGTCCAGAGCTCTACGGAGACGGAGAAAGTGCTCACTGTGGTCCGGCTGTGTTCAGCTGTCAGATAATTTATCACGTTGGCTTTGAGTAAAGAAATCCAAACTGTGCCCGAAAAAAGAAAATGGGGCAAAAGTGATGAAATGTGACCTTTGAGTAAAAGAGGCAGTGAGCATATCCCAGTGTATGTGTGTGCGTGTGTGTGCGTGTGTGTGGGGGTGTGGAGAGCGGAGTCACGTTTTCTTGCTGACATCACCAGCGACAGCTGAGCTGCAGAGCACGATGCAGACACAGAGGCAAGTGCGTTACTCAGCAGCAGGATGACTGGTCTTCATTCTCTTAAATACTCGGATACACGCGCACGCACACACGCACGCGCGCACACATGCAAGTCCTCCTATTAAACAAGCTCTATCAGCAGTGATGTGGGAGGGTTGTGTGAGCATGAGTGTGAGTGGGGCTGTGGTGAGCTGAGTCACACACACACACACACACACACACACACACTGGTTTCCATGACATCAGGGGACTTTGCATTGACTTCCATTCATTTCCTGGAGACTTACTCTAACCTTAACCATAATGACTAGTGCCCTAACCCTGACCCTGACCCTAACCTCAGCCCAACTTTAAAACATGTCTTCACCTTCATATGTAGTGATTTACATTATGGGGACCTGATTTTCTTTTCCCCATAATGTGACTGTGTGAACAGATTTAGGTCCCAACAACATAAGGAATACCAGGTACACACATTAAGACACACGCATAATGAGTGTTACAGTGTAGTTAAACTGTGGTTGCCATGCACTCCAGCCACCCCTCCCCTCCTCTGTCTGCCTCCTGTTTACGTTAAGCTCGTGTTTTTCCTTTGTGGCTTGTTTGAAGGGGGTGAGGTGTGCCTGCAGAGCTTCACTATTCTCCGAGGTACATGTGTGTGTGTGTGTGTGTGTTGTGGCCTGCCATCCATGTACGTGTGCCTTGTGCGTGTCTGTTTGAGGGTGTGCGTGCATTTGAACGGGGGTATAAACATCACCTCACATGAATGTCTGTGCTTTGTGTTAATTTGACTGTGTTCTGCTTTCAGTCAACTTTGAAGAGTAACATGACGCGTCATTTAATCCTCACATGTATTATAGTGTACTTCTGATGTCCTGCTTCTTGTTATACAAATGAAGCCATGAGACACGGGTATTAAAAAAAAAAAGAACACACACAGGCAGATTAATATGTCTCTTCTTTGTTCCACCTACCTATGAATGACGCAGCACCTTGTGCTTTTTAAGTATATGTTAGATCAAATCAATATACACAGTGTATGTATGAACATCTGGGTTTGTCCTGGTTTTCCATTTGTTGTTGTTTGTCCTGGTTTTCCAAACAACAAGCATATACATGTATCTGCCCCGGGATTTCTGAAAGATCTATACCTTTGTGGAATAGATACAGGTGTCATCTGTTGTCAATAATTACTTTGTAGATCTCTCTCTTGCTCTCAGTCTGTGTGTGTGTGTGTGTGTGTGTGTTTGTGTGTGTGGTCCATGAGGGTTTGTTGGGTATTTGGACAGGTGACAACATGCCAAAAATCCACACAAACCACACAAACTGTATGTTGGACTTTTATTTGTAGGAGATTATTATCTCTCATCAAAAATGGTTGGTGTTCTTATACATTGTTATCTCTATTTTTTTAGAGTGTGTGTTTCTGTATGTCTGACTAGGATTTTTAAGAAGTCACAGTCCTCTCATTGCCTCTATGTAAATTACACAGTCATTCTTTTTTTTTTTTTATGCCGTCAGTACATTGTTAAATCAAGGTCTCTAACATGCAGCTGTTATCCTTCGGGAATAAATATATGTGTTGTGAATGGTGCCCTACATTTACCTTTTATATTTGTAACTGCATATCTAAATAAAGCTAATTACTTCAGCTTCAAATGAAATGTCCATAAGAAAACAAAGACAAAGACAGACAAACTGAACTGTAATAAGTACACTCTCTCAACAAGTGCACCACAAGCATCCCAGAATGACAGTAAGTCTCTAAAAATGGTGCTTTGAATTGAGAGTAACTTTTATGGTTTTGCATTGTGTTTCAGTGTTCAGCCTTCCTGGAGCAGTCCCTCCAAAACAATGGCAACAATGCTTTGCTGCTGCAACCCCAGCTCTGCTTTTCATGTGCAACAAATACTACCCCAGCCAACTCTCCCCCGGTGAGCACAATCAAATAAACAATACAGCTTCTTTTACTGAAAACCAGAGTGCCTATTAGAGAGAGCAAATGACCTGATTGTTGATTGTGTTAGTATGTCTGAGTGCCTCACTAAATTGCCCACAAGGGTTGAACGCATGGAGAGACTACGTAGGGGAGGGAGCAGAGGAGGAGGAGGAGGAGAGAGAGGGGGGGGGGGGGGGGTCTTGGGGGGGGGGGGGGGGGGACTCTTGACTTCTAGATGAGTGGGAATAAAATGAGTGCTCGTTTTCAAGACACGGGAATAGATTAGCCAGGGTTCTTGGGTTGGAGCGTGATTACAGAGCTATTGTTGCTGTTGTTGGAATATATCATATCACAGCGTCTCCTGCAGCCTTGGCTAAATAAATCTGTCGTAATCCCCTCGGTGAGCCCTGGCGGCTTGGTGCGTGCCTACTTAACCAGGCTAATTAAAACTCTTCCTCGTCTTGCTTTCCCTCAAAATTACATGCCAGCTTCTGTTGACGGGGTTGCAGAGGCTCCATTGGTGGGATGCATGTTAGAAAGTACCCCACCAACACACACGCACGCACACACACTTGGTGGGTGCACATAGAAATAGAGCTAAGAAACACTGTAAAAACTTGCAAGAAAATGTGCGCAGGAATTGCCCTTGTGTGATCTAAATATGGGACATTTCACTGATGACCCACTTTATCAGGAGGCAAAAGATGTGCACACACACACACACACGCACGCATGCAGGCACACATGCTTCAAAAATTATTATCACTGGGCTAATTATGAAAGGCAATTAGTACAGCTAACATGGCAGGAGAGTAAGAGGGGCATGTTTTTATCCTCTGCACAACATTTAAAGACTTGCATCTTGAAAATTGGACAGAGGCGAGGTGTCGTGGTTCCCTGGGAAATAACGTGTCCTCATGTGGGAGTGCTTGTCACTTAATCATCTGGATTTGTTCAAGGTGACATGGTGATGCATTTGGGAGCCTGTGGTCCAATTCGTCCTCTGGGGTGGAAGGGCTTAATGAATGGATGTGTCCTCGGGCGACCTGCGAGTTCCACTCCTCCTGGCATGAAAGATGGATGAGGAATTTTATGGCATTTAAAAAAAAAAGAAGAAGAATCATATTATATACGGTGGGGAGAAATGAGGATGATGGAAGATAAAGAGGATGACATGTTGTCAAGGTTGTGTGTCAGGTTTATATCTACTGTACTGAAGGGAAATATCTGTCCTGAGTACCTATATCTGATATCGATATACACTAGATACTGATCCAATGTCCACGTCAAAAACCCTGCAACATGCGTAATTCAATAAATGTATATGTATTGTTAGAATTTCAATGTGATTGTGAACATTTTATTCTCTTGCTGTCATCTGACGCCAGAGCAAAATGTCATTAAAGATGCCTGTAAAGAATAAAAAACAAAAATTTTAATTTGCTGAGAACAAGTGGGTTATCCAGTCAGGTGAAAAGTGTATACATGACCACACACTTAAAGCTTTACAAATTCTTTTGATTTGTGATTGCGTGCACCCTGACAAAACCAAAATGAAATGCCCCATTAGACTCATAGTTATTTACTGCCGCAGTTATACTGCACATATGTAAATGAATCCAGTTTGCACATGGGTATTTATTCTGAACACACTGACAACTTTCTTTTTCTCTGTCACTATCTGAGCTGAGGTCATTTCAGTTATTAATCTCAGAATAACCTCCGGAGCTCCCTACAGACGACAAAATCCTGACATACACTATGTGCTGCTCTCTGGAACAGCAGCAGACACTCCTGTGGTGAAAGACGAGCACAGACTAAACATGACAATGTTGACTGATTGGACTATGGATCCTCAACTCCCTGCCAGCACTGCGTGTGCCCACTCCCTTTGTTTTAAGACACAATAATGCATCCGGATGCAAAACACATGGTTCTTTCTAAACCAATTCCAGAAGACAAAAACAAACAAAAACAAACAAAATTAATTTAATAATAGTTGCACAGGACTAATGGCGAACTGCTGTGCTTCACTGGGGCGCCCGGCCTAATTGGAACAATAGGAGATGGCCATTCGCTGCCATCAATCACAGCACCTCCAATTGGTTTTTTGGAAGGAGTTCAACACAGGGAAAGCACGGGTAGTCAGGTGAAAACTTTTGAAATTTTTTTTTGGGTGTGCTGCATTTGTAGCATGGAGGGGGTTGAATTTGACACTCTGCCAAAGATGGATTTTCCCTGGATGAAACCTGAGACATTTGAAACAGCAGGCTGCAGAGTCGGCAGTCCTGGGTTTTGGGGTTGCAGTGCTTGTGGAGGTGGGGTTGGGGGGGGAAGGAGAGGGTAACTTGTCATCTGTAACGGAGGAATGTGGGGCCGTCTCTCTGGGGCAGGGTATTCCCTTTCACACTGGGGTAAAAAAGAAAAAGAATGACAGTAGGAGAGGGAAGGACTGAGTGGAGTTGGGCCTCTTTCTGAGACATTTGAGGGTTGGACATCATGTTCCAGTGGCCTATTTTCAGTTCCTAGAAAATCCGGACATGTTGAGTCTTCTCAGGATAACGCTGAACAAACTCCTGACTAACGCAATCTGAATCCCAAGTACATGTTCACTTAAATCTAGTATGGCAGGTCTGGTGAAATCGAGTTTAGTCAAAAATATAAAAAATAATCATATATTATCCAGTCAGTCAAAGTCAGTCCAAACAGACAACAGTACAAAATGCTCACAATTTAAACAAAGGCGTCACACTCGCAAATTGATGAATTAAAGAAGAATTTTGGTCTCAAACACCGGAAATCCATCAAACTTTCAGCACCTTTATAGAAAAAGTCTTAAACTGAGAAACAAATCACAATAACAGCAGCTTCCAAACAATTTAATTTGTTTATTTATTTCTTGAATTACCAGCTCTTTCCTGAACACACAGCTTCTTGGTATGTTTGCTTTAGAAACACTTCTGGGACAGTGAAAGTGCAGCAAAAGATTTCAGAAAGATGTCCGGCAGATGTGAGACCACATGTGTTTCCTGAAGGATGTGTAGGCATCAACAGCTAAGGATCGGCTCCAAATGCGGAGTGCCATTAACAAGATCAATGCCTTCCTCTGTGAATATGGTATGTTTTCATGTTTTATGGTAATGTGTTTGAAGATGGAAGTGGTGATGTCAGGTTGAGTGCCAGGCCGTGGCTGAGTTCATCTGTGGTTCATTTCACTCAGGGCATCCTCCTGAGTGAGCAGCTTGGTCTGACGCGTGTAGGTGTGTGTGTAAATGTTTGCAAGTTTGTATGTGTTTGGCTGTGGGTGCGTGAACTATCGAAACTGTGATTCACTGTATCTCAATATGCCCACTCACATTAGGTATCCTTGCACGCACACACACACAGGTTTCCATGACTTCAGAGGACATTGTTTTGACTTATATTCATTTCCTGGAGACTTACTCTAACCTTAACCATAATTACTAGTGCCCTAACCCTAACCCTCAGCCTAACTTAAAAACATGTCTTCACCTTAAAATAGTAGTCATTTAAGTTATGAGGACTTGATTTTTGTCCTCATAAGGAAGATAAGTCCCTAAAATGTAACTGTGAAAACAGATTTAGGTCCCCACAACATAAGGAACACCAGGCACACACACACACCTTTTCTCCTTTCATTGTGCTTTATAGACATGGAACATACTGTGTATGCACACAATGGAATAGAACACTTTTCAGCATGTGTTTGGAAGAGAAAAGAACAAGAAGAAACTGGGGTCCACACAGAAAGCAGACCTGCACTTGTAGCCTTTGCCCCTGACATCTGTTACCAAGATCAAATGGAAAACTTAAGAAAAATACAACTGAGTCGTATTTATTTTGGGGTAATCATTCGGATTAAGCCGGTGCAGAAACACATTAATTCCTAATCCTTACCGTGTCCCCTCTCCCTATCCCATCTTCTCCCTTGTTTCCCCCATCTCTCCTTTCTCAATATCCTTTCTTCCCTCCCTTGCTCCCCCATGCTTTACAGCACCAAGAGCTTTTAATTTGCCAGGGAGGGGTGGAGGAGTGGGGGCGCTAGTTAGACGTACTCGTTCAGAGGAGCTTTGAGCCTCTGCCAAGCTCTCGTTCGCATTGTGCCGCTTACAGCTGGGCCTACCCGCTTTCCCTTTTCCCTCTCTCTCTCTCCCTCTTTTCAATGCTCTGTTCTTCGTCTCCCTTTCTTTTTCCCCCTCTTGTCTTTTTATTTGTGTGCGCAGTGCTGTCTGCTTTTCTTGATGGTTTCTGCTGCAGGGACTTGGGGGAGAAGAAGGGGGTCACTTGTCATGGGGCCAACTTTCGGGGTTTCCATCCCTTGTACTTGGACACACACACACACACACACACACACAAGTGGCAATAAACACTGGTGAGGCAGGATGGGGAGGAGTGAGACAGAAGGAGGGAAGGAGGGGGCAACATGGCACACACTTTTGAGGCAACCTCACAGCTCTGCGTTCTCATTCCACACTTCCTGTATTCTCTCTATCATCACTTGCTCAATTCTCCACCAGATTTCTAGAAAAGTTGGGGGGGGGGCGCAAGTCCAAAATTAACTAAGACACTCTACTCAAAAGATGTGATCAGTGGATCAAGTAGAGTGAGAGAAAACAATAAAAGAGGACGAGATAGGCGGATGTTGCAGTAGCTGAGACAGAGATAGAGAGGGAGACAGATGAAATGAGAGAGATAAAGAGGGCAAAATGAGACACGGAGGCAGCCGAGAAACTCCAATAAAGGCCCCAATCAGATAACAGCATCCCTGAGGACCTGCAAATGTCCTTTTTATCTAGGCAAGAAACGAAGATATTAAAAACCAGACAAAGACAGCACAACATCATTTGCTGCCTTTACCAAGCAGTGAGTTATTACTGTAAATTGGAATCAGAAAAATGCTCATCTCCATCACACACAGTGACTTAAGTTTCCTCTTCCAACGTCTCATCTCGTTGTTGTGACAGCGCATTGTAGCTGATGAAAAGCCTAACAGGAAAGAGGAGTGACACACTGTCGTTGGTTGAAAACCACACAGTTAGTCAGGACTTAGTGACTCACTTTGTGGGCTTGTTTGCCAGTCAGGTCACCCCACAGTATCAGGTGTTAACCTTGTTAGATACCAGCTGTCGCCTACATATGTGAAAAACATACTTAGTTCTGTTTGGATGGAGCAGAATAAAGGAAAATGCCTTAAAAAAAACCAGATCATATCTGATTCAAAACCCAGCTTACTGTCAATTGTTAAGCTTTATTAGTGAATGGTTGCTTTAGAAACAACTGAATCAGACAGACTTGAAAAGTTCTGTACTCTTTTTTTAATTACAGCTCAATGTAATATCAGTATTTTATGTATAATTACAGTAGTTTTATGTTTATACATTAATTCAAAGTATTGTTCTTTGAACTGGAATACATTTTCCTGATATCTGATTGGATGCAATGAAACTTGATCCCTGGTCAAATTTCCAGATACTGGAATGGGCCCATGTGATCACACAGCAGGATTATTTAAAGGGAAAGAGTGAGCGAGTGCCCTTAGTCATGGTTGTTCAACCCAGATGTCACCCTTTATCTGGATGTTCCAGATACTGTCCTGCTGCTGTTATGCATCTGACCCTGAAAATCCTGAAAATTCTAATATGTGAGCGACAAACAGTGCATACGACCGGGTCCTAGTTTTTCAAGACATTAACCAGAACAAATATCAATGTCATTATAATTTGCAGTGTTTATTCTGACACTGGCAAAAAGACGACAGCCTGTGAACATTGTCAAATTGACCCACTCCTTGTACAGTCTGCACAAATCAGCAGAAACACATGGCTAAGCAACAGAAACACACAGTGGGAAACATGATGTCTAGATCACTGACATTCACACTAATAAAATCCTAAAGGATCCATCTTCACAACCATGAGCTGGCACTGTATGTGGTACCAAGTGATGCTACAGAAGTCAAACAAAGAAAGTGGGGAAAACAGTCATAACAAATTGATCCTTTTGGTAGAAGGGCTGCCATTTCCCTTCACATTTGTGGATAAAGATCTGGCTTCCAGAGGGTAGTTTGGTAAAGGTTGCATTACCGTGACAACCTGGAGTTGTGGCAGTTGATGATGTGGGTGCAGATTTCATAGAATATAGACGCATAAGAACCCATGTTGAAGGATAAGCATGGTTTTGCATGTAGGTCAGTCTCAGGTCGGGCTAAGCTTTGGACCTAAAACAAAAATGCAAAGAGAATCATCAGATAACAAGCACCCAGGTTAGATTTGGCCGGCCTGATCTCTTCTTACCTCACAATTTAACTGGTAACTGACACAGAGCGGCAGTTTGCACATATAGCAATAAGTAGGCTTAATAATCAGAATCAAAAATTCTTTATTAATCCCAAGATGGAAATTGATTATATTCTAATTCAACTACAGTATGTAACAAATACAAACCCTACATAATGAAACAATGTGCTCAGGATGTACTCAGCACCGACTCACATGTAAATTCTGACAGCTTAATTCAACTCTTCAGCTCTCCTCATCTCTCTACTTCCAGCCTCTTAAATGCGCAGGAGGAAACATGACCGTGCGGTGACTCCTCAAGGCTTACACTTCCCTCTAATCGCCTGGGAAAACAGGAAATTGCGGTCTTGGAAAATGTAATGTTTATACATGGGTCACATTTAGATTAGAGCCCCTCCCCCCACTGAAACCCTCCTTTTGTTATTTTATTTTCCTATCTTTCCTGAGCTATGTTGTTTTTTTGACAAAAGTTGTTGTAAACCTGATATAATGGGCTATCGTGGTGGACTTTCATAGTCTGCAGTTGCAGTCAAAGGAAATCACGTTACCTCCCCAAACTCTGCTCGTGAACTCGAGCAAATTGGGGCCTAAAAAACACAGGCTTGGGCCGACCGATGCTGTGTTTCAGTGTTCACTTGTCAACGGAGCGCAATTCAAACACATTTTTCATTTCCCATCATATTTTTTTCATCTTCTCAAGGTCAACTCTTCCTTTAAAGGCTTGATCTACAATGGCCAGAGTTGGCACACATCCAGTCATGTCATCGGCTAAATCAACACAAGATTTTGGGCATTTAGGTAAAAAAAAAACAGTTTATTGTGCATGAGCATGAATGGGCATCTGGGGTTTTTTGAACAGAGATTTTGAGTGAGTTAATCTTCACCTCAGCTCTCATCAGTGTCTGGCAATCTTCCTAAAACACTTGCTGTTTTGCTCTTCCTTCCTGTATCTGTTTCTCTCACTCCATCCTATCTATATAGTAATGGCTTGTCTGAGTTTCCTAAACTATGTCACAGCCATTAACTCCGCCCACATCCTGTGTCTACCTGTAACTCTACCTGCACAACTTCCTTCACTCTGCCATCAATCATGCCCCTCCCTTTCCCTCCATGACTTTCATATTGGCCAAAAGCCCTTACTCCCCATTTCATGGATCATAGACCTCCTGCATACTGGCATGCACCAGTGTGTGTGTGTGTATTTGCATGAGTGATGAGAAACAGAGACAGAGAGATGTAACTTGATCTCGGCGCATCTTGAGTGCCTTGCCTCTGTTTTGTTTTCCTAAAGGCGATGTGAGAAGCAGACAGGTGAACACACCTGGAGCCTCGCGGCGCTTTGTGCCTGGAGCTGCACACACACGCACACCCTCGCCATTCCTGAGTCTGCTCTAATGCTCCTCTTAAAGCCCTGGAGTGGAAGGCCAAGTCTCATTGGTGTCTCTTTTACAGGCATGTGAAGTGTTGACAGTTGCACATTATGGAGACAAATTGAGGCCCTGAGTCTGATGCACCTCCAGATGTCTCAGACGGATGTTTCGAAACACTCTGAGCATAATCCTGATAGAGTCTCTTTTAGAGACTTTTTTTGGATCAATCTCTTGGCTCACAGAACACTGGAATGACAAATGATGACACTGATTCAAAACCTCAAAATGATTTTCTCCCATGTTTTATCCGCGCGAGAGAAAAGGCCAAAAGTGATGTGGAGCATAAAAATGAGTGGGCAGGAATAAAATAGAAGCAGATGAGAGAAGGTGATTACAAAAACTGAAAAATACATTTACAGTTTGACATATTAATGTCAGTTGTTACAACAAATGTAATACTTTTTTTTTGGCACAGGAAATAGACTGGAAGTTATTTTCACAGAATCCATGCTGTGGCTGTATTCATGGTTGAAGTAAAGAGGGCCTGCATGGATACATGGTGGTCAGGAGGTCCCCTTATATTTTTCATAAAAATACAGAGAAATTTTTGTGTTGGCGGCAGGGGGGCAGACGAGGGTTAAGTGGTTGCGCTGTGTCGGTTTACCCAGCAAGCCTTGATTTAGTCTGTGGCAAAGGACAAAGCTATCATTAGTAACTCACCAGGCTCACCACCACTACACAATGATAATACACCCGTCTGGTGCAGTCTGCTGGAGGAGAGCAGCTATCCAGTTCCAACTTGTTCTACTAGATTCTGTTTATTACACAGAACAGAAAATAATATCTCCAGCAGTTACACAAATGCTTTTTTTTCGTCCGTTTTTAAAACCATGCTTCCTTTAATTAGGTTTCAAATGGAAATCAGGCAGCGAAACAGCTGTTGACCCCCTCCAACCCAACTCAATTTTCCACAATCTTTGATCATCATCTTTATTAATGTCTACTTCTTTTACCAAATTTCTTGGGGAAAGAAACATGTTAAAATGACACGGCACATCTTGAACTCTTCTATTTGTTTGATCATGAGTCAGTAGTTAATAAAATCCTGAAGCAAAGGAGTAAAATAAAGTAACTGAATTTACATTTGGACAGACAGAAATGTGTCACCGCTGCTCCGTGTGTGTGTGTGCGTATGAGAGTGTTTGTGTGTCTCTGTGATGAGTTAAGCATCTGTTTCACTAATCATAATAATAATTCCTGCATGCAAAAGAAATAGTACAATGGTTTAAAAGGTCAGCTCACTCCGACTCGCACCGGCTGAGCAAGACAAACAAAAGAAAGAAGTGACAATTATTCATTTATTCACCGGTGACTTTGTCTTAATAGCAATAGGTTCTATAGAATGACTGACATATTCCTTTTAAAATTAGTCTTATAATTAGTATAAGTATTCATAGTCAGACCCACTTGTGGTCCAACAATAAGCGCACTGTATATAGAGCAGGGAGCTGCATTTGTAGCGGCAACCACACACACACACAAATACACACGTGTGTGCGTATAAGGAGAAATGGTGAGCTTTTTTTCCTGCTCCTTAGCACCTCTCTGCCTTTGTCTCACATTTTTAGAGAGGTTCGGCCTCATTGTCGACAATAACCACTAAAAGAGGGCCTCCCTTCTTTCTCTCTAAAACACACACACACACACGCACACACACACACACACACACACACACACACACACACACACGGAGAGATCTTCAAATGGCATAATTTGAATTTAAATAGAAGTGTACAGTATTGTGCACTGGTCGAGTAAAGTGCATCATCTATTAGTGAGGACATCTTTAGGTCTCCTTTAAATAACCCTTTGCTCTGCCTCATCCATGCTCTCCCCTTGCTGGCTTTGTTGAGAGATGACAGGACAACAATGAGAAAATTATCACAAGCCTTACTGAGAGTTTCCCCTTTTATACTACTCACTTAATTTTAGATTGTGTAAAAATAATTAACCTACTCTGGCAGAATTTAACAAGAGTCTCTTAAACAAACCAAGCTTTGAACACTGAGGTCTAGGTGCAGTGTTTAAAGCTCGGTTTGTTTGTAAAAGCTTTGAGTCTCACCAGTGATCTGTTTTAGCCCGTTACCTATCCCAAATAATTTAACATAAACATAAATTACATAAAGCCGAAATTTATTCATAAGCGATATTATCAGAAAATCTCGTTAAGAACACAGACATAAAGCAAACACAGAGGGTTTTGAAAGATAATAATCATCGTTTTATGGCATTTACCTTCCTCTGAAACAATTTGATTTACAGGTACATCCTTGAATCCAGATAATCAATATTAAATCAGTAATTGATAACATAACTGGTGAAATATGTTTACAGATTTTCTCACTTTTGATGAAATTAATTGAACCAAATTACTGCAAAGAATGTATGGAATGAATCCTAAACTCCATGTGTGTGCATAAAAAAACTGGAAAAAAAGGAATACTATATTGTTTTTCTAAACCAAACCAAGTTTTTTTTTTTTGTTTAAATAATAAGAAATAATAAGTAATAATAAGTGCAAGACACCTCCTGCTCTAAATTGTCCTATGGGTTGTAAAGGGGAGGGAAAGGTTACTTATATGGTTATGGTTAGGCTGGATTGAGTGTCTTCTTTTAACATGGGCTTCTAATCAGTAACTGCTAATTATGTTACGTTTCTTTGTTTATGCTGAACCAAACAAAGCCCTCATGTTGCCACCCCATGTGTGATTTTTAGACAGCATGCTGACTTAATGGAAACATAATTGTTACGTGCAACACGGCAGCGTCAGCGTCATGTCCTGACGTGGATCAGGCCGTGCTGCCAGCTCATTCCACTCCAGAGTAGATGCACAACATTCCTGTCTTCAACAAGTGTCATGGTTTTGAAACTTTGGTTTAGGTTTGTTATTTCCCTTTATTTCTAGGTGTTCCCTGTTGTCCTGTCTGTCTGTGTGTCTTCCCCTCAGCCGGTCAGCTCCCTGTTAATGGCTTATTCTCCTCACCTGGTCTTCCCCTCCTCTGCTCTAAGTGTGCCTCGTCCCTCATTGTCTCCTTGTGAGTCTGTCCTCCAACTCAAAAGAAGCGGAGCAGTGGCGACAGATTACAATCCAGAGTTTTCATTTTCTCATTTCATTGAATACCATAACCAGGGTAAGTCCGTTTTTTTTATGTGCTGTTGTCATTGCCTATAACTTACTGCCCGGCCAAGTCTTTTTGAACCCTGACCCTAACCCCACTCCTTCTGTGGGCCCTAACCCTAACCTCACTAATTAGGAAACATTAGGAAATGCTCCTATGGGTTTGAGTGGGAGGACAAGTTGGTACTTGCCCATATTTAAATCATTTTTCTTGGAGTTCTTTGTAATGTCCTCTGTCTGGTCCTGTCGGTGTTCGACTTTTTGACTTCTAATGGTACCACTGATCCTGCATTTCCAAGCTTAAGATAATCCTGAAAACAAGCAGAATTAAAGAGACCAAAGAGACTAATATTAACAAAAATACAACAAAAAAACATTTGATTACATTGATGAACCATTTCCTGCCACTGCCCCAAACTATAAACACTATAATGATGTGACATAATACATTTTAAGATATAATTTGTAACTTTCCCGAATTAATATATGATGTCATATAATGTCACACATTTTGTTGAGTTGCATACTGACATTAGCCAAAATGTTTTTAAAAAGTCTTTAAACTTATTCAAATCCATATTTCCATTCAAGGTAATAGAATGCTTCTTAATTAATTACAAAATAGGCATGAAAATCTTTTCAATACTAAGCCTGTTCATTGTCTAAAATATAAAACCACCATATGGCTCATGAGTTTGGCCCAAATTTTGTGTGTTTTGTCAGAGAATATGCTGCAAGTGTTGTAACCCTCTTCTGAGTTATGGGGTGGTTCTTTTATTTTCACTCATAAAGGATATTTTTAGCTCAAACACAAATATTTCAAACATATTTCTTTAACTAGAAATAAAAAATGCCATTTTTTTTTTTAAACCCATCAGCCAAAACCCTAAATAGAGTATATGGCTCTTACTTTGAAAGAATGATTGCAGTGAATCACATCAATGCTTGGACAATTCACTCCCGACTACAATCATTTATTTAAAAGCCTACAGCATGTGTAGAAGAATCTGACTACATTTTTTTTTTGCGCTAACTCTCTGCTGGACATTGACTGACGTTCTGTAGCTAAAATAATGTCAGGGACAGGAAAAGGCTGTTATGTTATCTTGTCAAAGCACGGGGCCATTCAACAATGGCAAAATGTTTTATACATAAGTTGGGGCTTGATGACATACTGTATATTTGATGACCGGAAACAGTTTGAACTATGAGCCTGACACTTCAAAGGGATCGTGTTTCTTCATGAGTTCATTTCTAGCTTTGCTCTGCAATGAGTTCTTAGTAACGTTGGCTTAGGCTGAAAGGAAGGCGAATGAGACTTTACACACCAGGATGGACAGATGTGTGCTAAGTTGCTCAGGCAGACGCACTCATACACTCTCTCACACACAGAAGAGCTTAGACAGAGTGCTTGCACTTCAAACAAATAGGACTTCATCAGTGTACATCAGTAATGGCTCCAAGCTGCACCAACAGCTCTAATCATTTCCAGAGGGAGACATACAGAGCAAGAGAAACAGAGACTTTCTTTTTTCTTTTGGCTACGTCCTTAGTGGCAAGTGTACCTTGAGCAGCTCAAAAATTAAAACATATAATTGTGGGATGAATTCCAGCCTACAAGCAGAGACATGTGAAGGACAGTACAGAGCATTACTGTTTTTATTGATGGTTTGCACTGTGTTTTGTATGTTTAACATACAACCAGCCAGTGCAGTGTGCAAGGAAGTAAGACAATCCACCAGTCCTACAAGTTTACCTCATTGTAAGTCAGGTAAGTCATGCAAACAAAGATCAAATGAGGTTACATTCAAGGAGTTGCTAAGGGCCTGACTGTTGCAAATAGTTGGTTGTGTATGATCTGGAACAAAGTGTTGTAGGTTTATCTTGAATAGAACCATTTTATCTGAATCCCACCAAAGCCAACATGTCCTTTTCTTTATGTCCAAAACAAACGCAGTGTTTGTCGTTCCTTGGAAAGTTAATGTAGTGTGAACATCCAGAGCAAAATCACTGTATTTAGACTCAAATGAAGCTGAAAATGGCCAGGTGCTGTAGGTACAAAAACAAAGTCAGCAGTCGGGTCACTGTAAGCTGCAACAAAGACTGTGATGATGTTTGTGCACCTGTGAGACACGGACATCTTTTGTGAGGAACACAGCGTGTTCTTGATTTCGAGTGAAAGGAAAACAGTGTGGGAAATCCTCTCACTTTTACTGAGACTGTTGGAAGAGCAACAGTCTCAGTAAGAGGGCGGCACAGGAGCGTTCTGGTAAGACTCGGTTTGAGCAGTTTAAAATGCATCAGATTGAACCACTTATGAGCACGACATGCACTGCAGGTACACATGTGCGCATACAGGATAAAAGGAGGATGACGATTTAGCTCCTATTGAAGTCTGTGGAGGAAAGGTCAGCTGGAAAGAAATCTCAAAAAGATATCAAGGATTAATGCATGGGTTGTCTCTCAAACACATATAAACAGATTTGAAACAGACAGACCATGTGTAGTGACAGTTGGTCCCATCATGTGACGCCCCTTTGGCAGAGCAGTGAGTTGAGGGCGTGCTTGTTGGCTGGTTGTCATTGCCGGGTCATGCCTGATTGGACAATGGTCAATAAAACGGCCACACCCCTCTGTGGGGGAAGCTAATCTCTAGGTAGCAGGTCCATAAAATACAAGCGTGTGTGTAGAGAGAATAAGAAAGATAGGAGCAATGGAAACTTGCTTATCTTCACATACAGTATCTTCTACACCACCAGCTTCTTCTGTTGACCCAAGTAATCTTTTCCTCTTCTCTCACCAAACACACACACTCGTTCACACGTAGAAGTGGTGAAGCAACCAGGATCACTTTTCATTGTCATTTCCCAAAGAGCCTTAACACCAAATACGTCTGACACACAGTGATATAATACTGATAGTGGGCGGCCGCATGCATTACCGGTTTTGACATCCAAATGATGTTCCAGCTGACGCCCAATTTGTGGTTACAGCTTCGCTGCTTGGAAAGTGAAAATGCGGAACTGCTCTTGACAGTAAATAATCTGTCACCTTGAAATGAAGAAACGGATCTCCAGTAAGTGAGAACTGAAAGATGGTGAACAGAAGCAGAATTCATCTGCCAAGCTGGCAGATGAGGGGAAAGTGAAAGTCATCAAAACAATGGTCAGGTTTTTGCTTTCTACTAGAAAATCAGCACAAACCACTGTACGGGTATCATGCCTGGTCTTGTTCCTTCCAAAAAAAAAAAAAAAAAAAGAGATCAGGTTTGGTTTCAGGCCAGAACCTTTGTCATGTACTTTTATTTATTAAGTTACTTTACTATTATTTGTTTTTTTTAATCCATTTCAAAACCTGCTATTTCATGTTTGTTTAGTACCCACGCTGTATTTGTGTCAAATACAGTGAAAAGGAATAATGTTTCAGTGTAACTTGAAAGTGACTTACTCATGACATTACGAAACTGATGACTAATCTCTTTCTAGTTCTTTAACAAAATGTCACATCCATCACTCCTGTGTGTGTCAGTCTTGTCACACACTCCCTGACACACTGTGTATGGCTGCTTAGCTGGCCTGCTTGCAAAATTGGCCAATGATGCTCCAGTGATGTGATCAGACAAGCTGGCTGTACTAAAACCAGGCAGAGGCGAGTGAGACAAAGGGAGGGATATTGATCTGATCATTTCTTCCTCCTCTCTTTCAGTCCTAGCTCCTTTCTTTGGACAGTCCTCGGAAAGAGACGCTGAGCGACAAAGACAAGGGAGTGAGACGGAGAGAGAGTGGAGGAGACAGAGAGGAAGAGACAGATAAAGGGGTGACGGCGCCGCAGCAGCATTCTCTGTGCCGAGCCCACAATGCAATGGCAACAGATTAATAATAAATCCACACAATCTCTTAAGTGGTGTGGCTCTGAAGCACTCCGTTTTAACCACAAGCTGCAGCAAAGCACTTTAGTTAGTAAGGCCTCAAAATTGCTCTATCTGTCCATCTAAAATGCACACCCCTTGTGCTGAGGTTCATCACTATCAATCACAAGCAAGAGCCGGGGGGGGGGAGAAAAAAAAAAAAGAAAAAACATGCCACAAGTCATCTCTGACTGAAGTGGACTGAAGTCTTAATTGATGCTTCCATATCCGTCCTTCAGATCCCTGTGGTGCAGCAATGACGTGATCTATAAGCTCATCCGGAGGAAATTAACCAACTCAACAGGCCATGCTTCACCCAGGGAGAGCGACTAAATAATATCCCAGTTCATCTGACCGATCACATTACAGCACCCAGCACACTTCCTCTTGCTCTCCTCTTGATGCCTCTGGGACAGGTGAACAATTTAGTGCTGCAAGTCTAATGGACTACATTAGTATCATCTACTCTACAAAATAGTTTGAAGTCTGTATATATATACTGTATATAAATAAATAATTGGTGTTTATTTTACAGGTCAAATTCTAATAATCTCATTTGACTGAGTTTGTGTTGTGGTTACAGGACTAGTGGTTACTGTCACTTTTTATCAGCATATTCTGTCTTAGCCTCTGCAGATAAATCCATAAATCCATCTACACCTTCAGTAGGATTCCACACAGACCTTTTGCTTTGACTGTGCATGCTCCCTATAACATAACACTTTGCACTCCAGTTAGTGTTGCTCTTCTGTTTTGGTCAGAAATGACAAGGAGGAACATGGTAACCATGGACACTTGCTAAAGGCGACGAGGGAGTCTGCCAGTGCCCAGTGTCAAGGAAAGCAAGGAAATACAAATGAGGGCAATTTCCTGGTGAGAGATTGCTGCCACTATCTCCTTGTTTAGGTATTGTCTTGTACGCACATGCTGAAGTATGAAGCAGCTCATGATATGATACATGTAAAGTACATACAGTACATACATAAAGATACATTTGCATATAGACAAATAAAATTATTATTATATAGACCAATGTAATTATTTTCTCCTGTTTTGGAAGCTGGAAAATCATAATGAAATTCTGTTATTATAAATTAGTAAGCTTTATCCTAATTCTGGAAATATTTTTCCACTTCAAAAGTGACTTTTACTACATAAGGGCATGTAGTTCACCAACATCATTAGCCTCAATCTATCAATCATAGTGCATCATAATTTAAGGAAACATTATAATCTAAACTTTAAATTTAAAGCCATATGGATGACAACTTGTGCATATCTACCCTGAAAACAGGCTGGAGACTGGAAAAACCAGACCCCTGAGCTTTATGAGCACATTTTTATGGGGCCAGTCCTTCCTTGCTGTCAGTGCCCCTCGCCCACTGCAGCCGGTCTGAAAACCTGAGCCTGTCCCCCTGCTGCCATTGGCATGCATGCTGCTAACCTGTAAACAATTCATGAGGGCCCTCTCTATATTTCATGGAGCGGAAATGGATGTTTCGTGTCAGGAGTGAAGGAGAGTGGAAAAGAGGAGAGACACAGCAACGAGACCAAACACGGGACCAGTGACAAGAGTTAAAGCAAAGAAACGTGAGGACAGAGGAGGAGAAGAATGAAATTAAAAAAAAGGGGGGGGGGGTAGATAGATAGAGAAAAGGAGCAACCTGTGCCAGATCTTTCCTTTACAGATCTTTCCTCAGTTAACTTCCCTCCTCACCTCATTCATTCACTGGTCTCACCCTTGACAGTATGTGGAGCATCTTGGACTCAGTGACACTGGCTGCTGGATGAGGGAGGACAGAGGAAAAAATAGAAAGGCTGAAACAAAGGCCACGAGATGAGGAGGAGGAAAGGGAGGAAGACAGGCAGAGATGAAGGAGGAGCGAGACACAGTCACTTGGCTGAGCTAATGAATGTACGGCGGCGGGTGGCGGCTCCTCCACAGGGAGCTGCCCTCATAACCGACAGGGCCTGGCTGAGTGTAGTAATTGAAAGTAATGATAATTAATATCATCGGCATAATCACAATTCATTATTATAGAGAGAGAATGTTTATGGCTCCCTCTGAAATAAGGCAAAAAAAAAACAAGCAAATACTTTTTATAAAAACCAATCTCATTAACCTTTTCTTCTAAACTGGATTAAGTGAGAATCAAGAAAAGTGAGGAGGTTATTTAGGTTATTATACTGGGTTATTTTTAATAACGATTAAAAAAAAAAGGTAACATTAATTCATATTCCAGTATTTTTCCTCTCTGTTGAGCTGAGAACTGATGTTAAATCAGGATAAATTGGGTTTGATGTCTTGGATAACAAGTTGGGATTACCACGGTGAATACTTGCAGCAGTGGAATATGTATTTTGTTTAAATGGATGCAGCTATAACATCACATAGCAGATCATTTGAGAGGCAATTTATGGGAGTCAGAGATAAGCAACAGGCTGTGACCAGGAACACAGATGTACTGGGTGATGTGTTAGCCCAGCTAATGCTGTCTGAGTCTGTGGATACTGAGGGAGAATGTTGGGTTACTGAGTGCAGAATATGCAAATGAATAGAATGAATATATCTACATTTGCTTGAGAGTCAGACAAACAATATTGGTAATATTAGGAATGCAATATGTAATACTGGTCAGTTAGCATAGTGACATGCAGAGTATTTTTTTTTTCACCATATTCACAAGAAAATGTATTACAGTGAGAATAATATCCTAGGGAGAGGATCACACGCCAGCATGCATACAGTGTATTAAAAAATATCTCCCCCCCCAAAAAAAATCCTATAGTTATTCAGTTGGTTGAAGTACAATTAAAGGCCTTTCAATTGCAAATCAGAGCAGAGCCGTGAATCCGAATAGACAATCAAGCAAGGTCGCTTGCAGAAACACAAACCTCGCGTTAAGTCAACTCGAGCCTATTAGGGAAGGGACATATGTAGCTAAATTACACCATGCACCCTGGGGATATGCAAATGTCCGGGACCTCCCGCATGACTCACCTTCTTTTTTTTTCTTTTTTTTTTATCATGCAAAGCATGTTGGTGTTATAAGCCTCCTATAAAAAGCCCCACTGTGTGCAAGTGAATGCTTCATTTTTGCGTGGAGGTTATCAAATGCTTTCCTAATAGGCCCTCTAACATTGGTAGCAAAAAAAAAAAAAAATGTAATTAAATAGTTCTGATAACACCAGCATTTTAAATGATCACTGAGACATGTAGGGAGAGGCGATGGGAAATTATTATACAAATTCCTGTTTGGTATATTTAAGCGTGTGGGGTCCATAGTCTCTCTCACACTAAAATGTATGGATATAACCCTAAATTAAACCCAGGTGCCATTTTCACATTACCATTGGTTTTCCTGCCCTTTTGTGGTTGTATTTATTTATTTATTTTTACCCATGCACCCATGCTTAGATTTATGACGCAGCTAAAAAAAAAACAACGCCCCCTGAGATGATGTTACAGTGGTTACTTTTTGCTTTTACTTCTCTTTAAATCAATCATTTACAGTAAATGACAATGAGCACTGTCCTTTTTTTTTTTTTTAATAAAAAAAAGAAGTAGGTATCACTACGAACATTATTGCTAATGGCTATTCTAACAGCTGGACAGATGTGTGCTAGAAACAGATGAATAAGAAATTCGCCTCTTTCCTATTACATTCCCAGTGATGCCCATTGAAAGCAGAAGCTGATAAAAACCCATGTGAATTGCCGATTAAACACATTCCCACTGGTGAAAAAAAAAAATCCATTTAAACCGTTTAACGGTTAAAACTGGTTTTTGAAACGTGGCAATAATGTATATAAATAGCAATTTCTCTGTTCTTACCCAAAAAACATCATCAATCATTATTCCATCTCGAGCTGCTGTCACTGATTTCAAAATATACTGTCATCTTTTTTTTTTTTTTTTTTTTAAAATATACTGTCATTTTTTTTTTTTTTTTTTTTTTTTTTTTTTGCACCAAAGTGAGTCTCTCTGCCTTTTGAATTACACTTATTCTGCTAATGGGGCTACTGGAGCGCAGGCTTCTTTGAATAATGAGATATTGATGTGTATTGATTTGCCGTAATTGTCAGGATAAAGGGAAAACTCACAAGTCGGTGCTTTCCCTCCCTTGTTTTTCCCTTTCTCCCCTTTTATTTCATTCTATTTTCATCATCACTATCCTAACCAAACCCTTTCTCTGTCTTTCATCCTCACTCATTTCTCCTGTAAGCTCACACCCTCTTCTTCCTCTCAGACCACCCAGTAAGCCATCCCTGTATGCTCCAGCTGTTCCCCTGCTGTGGCTTCAGTTTGTGTTACTTTGTTTCCACATGGCTACGATTGAGACGGCACCCCCCCCCCACACACACACACACACACAAACCCCCACCCCCGTGCTACCAATCCAACCCCATTTCTTCCTCCCTTGCTCTGTTCTTGCCCACGTCCCTTTACTCTCTCTCTGCTCATGCGCTCAAAGAATTGGAGAGGAATGGCTTTTGTGTCCGGTGCAGGTGTCCCGGGTGAGTGAAAAGGGCGCCAAGGCTGCGGCTGCCTACTGTCAGGGAGGGAGGTTATTCAGCCTAGGATCCCCCACCTGTGGCAGGTCTTGACCCACATGAGTCAGCCAGTCTCTCCTGGGCTATTGAACCTTTGTGGCTGGACGCTATTACTCTCTGTGTGGCTAGATACACACAAGAGACCTGGCAACGCTACAACACTGCTTGTTCCTCATGAGTGATTTATGCGGAGCTACTCATCCACGCCATACTCCAGTCCAGACTGGTTTGAGGTGAGAGAGGGAAACAAGAGTGTTGAATGATGTCAAACTGAATGGAGGAACTGGACCTACAGCCGAATGAATGAATAAATACAGATGGGACACAATGTGCAAGAGTGAGAGCCACATAATGATGCTGTCAGGTTTCAAAACACTGTAAATCTACAACAACCTTGAAGCGTGAATTAATATGCGAAAAAACATGTTCTTTGGGTGGAAAAAAAATCTGCTCTTTTTTTCTTTAATAGCGAGGGAAAATGTTTCAGATTCTACGGCTGTCTACGGCAACGAGGGCAAATCCATGCAAACTGGCATGGCGAGTAAAGGAAATGTTTGCCTTTAACCGCCCTTGAGATGTTCAGTCGGCATGCAAACTATTCCCGACCACTTGTTTCTCCACAATGTCCGCACTTAATCAGGTTCGATGAGTCTGGCTCTGCAGTTGCAAGGTGTGCTCGGGGAGCACTGCCTCATTCGTGAAACACAGCAACAGCCTTAGGGCCAGAAATAACAGCAAGTCAACCCCCCGACTCTGATCTCCAGACAGTTTTGCATTTAGCTTCCAGATGGGTCAACTTAGGGCACAGTGAAGATCGTGCTGATCCTAGTAACATGCCCTGAGGACAACTTCTCCCCGGAGCCCGAGGGTGTGGATGTTCCTCCTGCTGATTGTGTCCTACTCCACCACAACCACCACAACTCAGGAAGTAAGATACTCAACATGTGAATGGAATTAGAAAGAACCACTGCCAAAGGGGTTTTGTGTGAATGTTTCAAATCTAACTTGTACTTAAGGTTCAACCACGCCTCAGTCTGTCTCTGTCTCGTCCTCGGCTTTGTGCTTATATTTGATAAACTTGATAGGAGTCTACACAGATGCACCATGTCTGTTTTCTTTTGGCAGGGGATTTCACATACTGAAGGTGTCCAATTATCCATGGTAGTAGAGTGGGGACTTTCAAGTCCCATCAGAAGGGGAGGTGTGCATCTGAGTGTGTGTGTGTGTGTGGGGTGTATAGGAGGGGCTGTTGAAAAATAAATTGTGTTTGTGATCTGAACGAGTCCCTGAACACTGGATAGGAGAGGTGGGGGTGGCTGTGGAGGATGTTAACCTTGCTGTAATGAGAGTACTTATAAGATTCAAATTTCAGCAAAGTAAATTAAAACCACCATGACCCCCACGTCAATGCTGCAAGAAGAAGAAGAAAAACAAAAACTTAAACAATGATTACTTCTTTATTTCTTTAAAAGTGACAATATTTGTTTGTTTCACTAAGCTTTGTGAAGAGAAGTTTAACGAAAATCTAAATAAATGGTTTATAGGAGCTTCACTGAAAGGGCAAACCTCAAATCTTTTTGATTCGATAATCATTTCACTAAATTTGTCAGAAAACAAATTTGTCTTGGAAACAAGTATAAATGAATTAACCTCACAGGCTGATTTGGTTCCACAAATAAAATCTAACTCCAACATAATTAAAGAAAAGCAGAATGGAATGGGTTTTTAAATTGACAGGTCCTGAATTACGAATTAAATTTGATGTATTGAGATCGCCCTGCATGGTCAGACATGAATCTTTCGTATCTTTCGTTTCCAATACAAGTACAACAGCATTTTAGCTTTGACTAAGAGCGTATCCTTTGAACACATACTGTGGTTCTCTGTCTTTTAATTCCAGTCCTGCTCTTACTTTATTTCGTTCATACTGTATGTAGTATTCAATTTCTTGTATTACTTAAGTTTTAACAGCCGCCATGAAAAGGAGAGAATGCTATAAGCCATGTTTTTACTGCTTCCTTATCCACCCACTCCACCGTGCCAACACCATGGCCAGCATGTCCTGCAGTATCACATAGAGAGCTAATTCCATCCCCCATGCACGCACACACAGACACACATAGTGTATACCTCTCTACTCCTGTTATTGAACAATAAACATGATTTTATGAACCCTGCTGTAGAATAAAACATCACGAGTAACGTTCATGGCTCTTCCTGTAAATGCCAGGGAGCAAATGCCATTTGACTGCCATTACTTTATTTGAGACGCTGTTTTATCGTTTTGCTACACAACACTTACTGAAATGTTTGATCTGCAAGAACAGCGAGAACTAGGTGTGCTGTATATTCAAGGTGTGGAGGAAACTGTACATGAACACATAAATGTGGCACTGTGTGAAACAAATGTTTTCTAAATGGTCATGGGAACTGAGCAGTGATTAAAACATGAGGTCAGGGACAAAATAAACCCAAAGGAAATGTCTTCAAAAAGAGGATTTTCCTGTAAAATAAAAAGATCCAAACCTTCTTAATTCTTGGGGAAGAAAACAAAACGTGACATGGCTGAGAGTTTTCCTTTCTTTATTATTATTATTATTATTATTATTAATTAAGCCGATGTCATTACAATAGGGTTTTCCCTTACTTTTGAAAGAAACTCCTTTGGGTTTATTTCTACACTGTGCAATATTTAACCATTCAATCTTTCAGCATTAATTTGGGATTCGCCGTTTCCCTTCGCATCCATTCTATTCAGTAAACCAACCTACCCAACCCTCCCTCCGTCAGACACACACACACACACACACACACACACACACACACACCCCACCCTGACTGACTCCCCCTTTTCTTGGCTATTGGACATCAATCTAGCCAGCACCGTCTGCTAAGCCTCACTGGGCAATTAACCACATTGAGAGTGAAAGCTCTAATCAATCCCTGGCCTTCTCCGTCACACACTTATAGAAACACAGAAACACGCATGCACACACACACTCTTAAATTCATCGCTGTAAACGGCTGAGTCGTTTATACAAGCGTGGAGCAGTCCAAACATCACTTGTGAAACCTGCTGTCCCTTCAAGGACATGCATAAACAAGGCAAAAACCTTTTTAGCTGGACAGTGGACAGCCATACAAAATTAACAATTCAACAGTTTGTTCCTTTTTTTATTATAGGGGTGCCATCTTAGTCATAACTCACTTAGGACAACCCCACCGCACTAGAGTGTCTCTCCTGTTGGGCTGCTGAGATGGCATCTTCAGCTAGTGCCGACTCAGCGTAATACAGGGTAGAGTCCCCACAGGCAGTTAAGGCCCAGGACACACCATCCCAACCGTCAGCCAACAGCATGGAAGGAAGACCGATCCTGCCTTAGTTTGCATATGTTGGGGTTAAAACTGTTGCACACACCACATCGACTGCAGCCGACATGTGTCCATGTACCGTGTCTGTGTGAGAGGAAACTGAACTCTTTACCAGCAGAAGGCAGGGGTCGGTTTTCTAAATTGAAAAAAAGGAGACCAGAACAAAAATTCGAAAGAGGACATGCATATATTCGACATTAATTAAATTTGTTCGGTCATGACACAGACACACTCCTGATTGCACAGCGGCCGACCATGTAGTGGTTATGTAGAAAGGTACAGAAGAATAGGTTGATATAGTGTACATGTATATGAGCTTTTTGGTGTGTTCCCCTTTGCTGCTGAGTCATTCGCTTGCTTCATAATTTCCACTCCTCTAGTTGGAGCGATTGGTTGGAGGTGAACAGCCGAACACGACGACAAATTGGTTGTAAAGTTGTTGGAAGGATTCCTGTCAAGGACCACTGCAGGATTGTGGACAGTCATCAACTGTCCGTCAGAGCGCTGAGTTCCAGGCTAGAGAATTAGAGCAGTCACACTCCCTTATGATGTAATAGTAACTGTTCAATGGGAAAAAGTACAACACTCGATTGACTGACCAATGATGTAACATTATTTTATTCTTTTATTGAAGCTTTTCCTTTTGGAATGAGTGAGTAAGACGGTTTGGATTACATCCGAACAGGATTTTTTTTTTTTTTACAAATTGGCATAAGGGGATTACCTGGTCTAAAATATATCAAATTCTCTGCTTCTGCCTGTGCATGGCGTGGGCCAAATGTGAACAGTGTGAGCAGGTTATCTGCTGTGAAATTCAGGCATCCCTCCACAGCTTGTCTCATTGATTCATGTAGGCCTAAATGTCAGCACCAGCAAGGGAGAGGACCCTGGTAAACCCCTAGAGACAGAGCAGGGTAAAAGGGGGCTATGGGCAGTGTGTTCCCCTCCCGTACGTCTCAAAATAGCCTGCTTGATTTAGACACTGTCAAAGGACAAGATATTATTGCTTTATAGGCAAAAAGAGTATGATAAATCAGTATAAAAGTAATGTCAAAAATGTACAATATTATTGATATACATTGCTCGTGGACTTACCTGTAAATAAAGGATTAGGAATCATATTACTATGCATTAAGCATGCAAAAAATATCGACCTGTCAGCTATTGATTTGGTGTCTTTGTTCATGCATTCATGGGTAAGTTTAGTGCTTTGATCATTTGGCATGTTATGCTAAATCTACATCAAACACAGAGGATGAATCGATAACGCTCCCTCGCTACATGAATGATAATGAAATCAGCATGATTGCAGGGATGCTAGTGATTGATTATTGGGCAGCTTAGAGAGGTTTGGGGAGAGGCTGAGGCTGCTTTCAACGTTTCTTAGTCATGGTTTCCTAAGGCGGAGGAAAGACATGACTGTGGACGTGAATGTCCAGAGTTTCACCCAGTGTGAGCCGCAGTTATACTTCAGGGGGATAAATGTTCTACGACTAATAACGAAACGCCCTCCGATGAGAATGAAACTTTTGAAAAGCTTCCAGATGGACGGAAGTTCACGGCATGTTGCAGGACAACTCAAGGGCCTCACCTTAAGTCGGTAGGTTTGATGCTCTTTGATCCATGTCCATTTAATTTGTTGTGTATCTCCTTAGTGGTGGACTGACAGACAGCTTGTCTGACGCTGATCAATAGTTTGCAGAAAAACATCATATGACTTTCCTGGTAGAGCTCACTTAAAACGGTACAGACCATCAGTCTCTTTGTAGCACCACATAACACACACGTAAAGTAGAGTTAATAGCTTCAGACGAGATTGTCTTACATTCACTGGAAAAAGTTAAGCTGTTTAAGATCCAAAAGTTATCTGGAGAATTGGAAACGGACATTGCAGTGAGAGATTGTCTTGATCCATGGTTCTCAAACTATGGCATGTGTACCACCAGTAGTACGTAAGTCTACTGGTGGTACATTGGTGGTAAATCAGAAGTACTGTTCTACTATATATACCAGGGTATGCAATCACAGTGGAGCTGAGGCTGTTTGACCTGAATGCATAGAAAATGAAAGAAATAACCAAACAATAATAATAAAAATAATTAGAATCACCTTATCTCTTGCTCCAGCTTAATCTAATTTCACTATACTAGTTTTCCTTTCGCCTTATCCATAACTACAGCATAACCATAACCATGAAAATTTCTTTCTTAAATGGTTTGTGCTGTAGTGACTTGCCCATAACAAGACTAATTACAGTCAAATTATGGCAACATGCACTCAAAAGTGTAAGAATCTGTGCTTTTGTTGACCTTGTGTACAATTAAATAAAACAAACTGTGTCTTTGTGGATTTATTTAAACCTAGTGGGGGAGTTCATCAGTTGATTGAGGGCAAAGAGGACTGGATATGTGTGTCTGAGGAGGGAATCAACAACTAAACTTTTCTTGTTATTTGCACTAATTGTTTATTGTTATTTTTTCACTTCAGACTGAGATGTGGACACATTTGGGGCTTCTCTTGTCAGGCTCCATAGGGGAGAGCTACTTGAACAAATGTAACTATTCCTCTGAATTAAGAAAAGCATTTACACCTACAGCTGAAGTTGTCTGTGGAAAAAAACCCAGAGGGGAAGGATATAATGTCTGAATGCAAGGTTGAAGTTTGTGGGGGTTGGGGGCTTGCATTTGCATGAAAAACTTGGAAAGGCCCACTTTCTCTGCGGCATTCTCTATCTTTTGTGAAATGTGTTCATAGGTAAAATTACCATGAACCCCATGACAATATGGAGGACATGCAATCGCTAAAAAAAAAATCCAAAACAATCCACTTGTCATCTATGGATTAACCAAAATAGTCACAGTGATTTATAAAGATGCTATTGTAAAGGTTAAGAGTATAAGAATTAGTGACATCTAATGGTGAGCCTGCACAGTGTAACAAACCCCTCTCTTTCCTAAGTGTGTTAGGAAACTATGGTGGCCTTTGTATACCAGAAATGCAGTAGTCTTTTTCAACTCTCTCCACTCCTCTACTCTCTTTATGCTTTCCTTCTTCTCCTTGTTGGTTTTCCCATCAGGTTTATGTGGGCAGAGCTGTTATTTGTTTTGCATACAAAGCTTCTGCATCAAAACAAGCAACCATAGACCATACACTTCATAAAAAGTCAACTTAGACTTCTGGATTGCTGGTTGAGGCTAACCAGGAAGTTAAAAGTATACTTAACATCCACTGGGGGGGTGGGGGGGAGGGGGTAACTCCACTGGTTGTGAAAGGTCTCCATTTGAATAGGAGTCTGTGGGGAAATGATTTATAACGTCGGTAAACATTTTCCTGTAGAGTCAATGGTCTTAAACAATAGTTTCAGATCTTCTTTAATGTAAGGTGATTCATTATACGGGAAAATAGACACCAAACCACAGCATATATGGGTTAAACCCCAATTTGTTGCTGGTCAAATCGCAAATCTTGAATCTCTCCTTAATGTTATATGATTCTCAAACTGTGGTACGTGTACCACCAGCGGTACGTGAGCTTCCTCTGGTGGTACTTGGCCGAAAATCAAAAATACTGCTCTACTGTATATACCAGGGTATGTGATCGGAGTGGAGCTGAGGACTTTTTGACCGGCGTGGGTAAAAAAAATTCAACAATGATAAATTAGAAAAATAATAATAATTAGAGTCACCTTAATCTAATTCGGCTATACCAGTGTCTGGAGTATATGTGAGGAAGAGTAGGATGGTGAGAGAAACGTCCGTGGCGGACTTTGCTCGGCCTGTTTTACCGTGGCGATAATGGTGTTAATTCGAGCTCTGGGTGTTTTCCTCGGGTGGTGCTTGGTGTAAAAAAAGGTTGAGAGCCCCTTCTCTAGACGATTGAGAGCTAGAAAGGTCGCATAGTGTTGCTTTAAGTCGAAAGATCACCACAGAAATATAGGCGTAGGGTTTTTTTCAAGCATGAGTCCAGCTGTGACCCCCCCAATAAGAATGTATTAAGACGTGGGCGTGATGAAATGATGACACGGACGGCAGAAGCCCATAAAAGCGGACGATACGGGGGTATTTGCTGGTGTTTGGCGTTAAGGGGTTGTCTCAGTGGGGGTTTGAAGTTGCCGCTGAGTGCTGGGCGATGTGATAGGCTGAGGCTGGGGAAGAAAGGAGCTGCTCTCGCTCGGCGGAGCAGTACCGCTGGAGAGCTCACTCGTCGACAGCAGGCTCCAGCCGAGAGAAGAGGAGAAACGGAGACGTGACCTGACGTTTTATTTTTTTTTCGTTTTTTTTTTTTTCCATTTATTTATTCACTTCCCGACGTGTCTTGACCTCACGCAAGATGTGACTTGTCGACGCCGCCTCGCGCATATTCATGTATTTAAAAAGAGCCGGGAGTGAGTGCGCAGAGACGAGAAGCCGAGCTGCCCTGGCGAATGGAACTTATTGTTGTGCGCTTGTTTTGACTATGTTAACCCCATGTGAGTTTGGCTTCAGTCCGTCTCTGCTCGTCGCCGTCGTCGACCCTTGAATTTTCCGGGATTATACACCGAGGGGAGGAATCGTGCAGAGAAGCCCAGCGAGCTTTTCCGACAGAGCCGGGGATTTAAATCGTCACTTGGTGGTGCTCCGGGAGAGGAGGCGAGAGTCAAAGGAAAGACATTCATGTGGCCATTCTCTCTATAGCCAAACATTTTTCTTTTGGGATTTCATAATGAGCAAGGAAAGACCTAAGAGGAATATCATTCAAAAGAAATATGTAAGTACGAACGCGTTTCTTGTTGGGCTGCCTTCGCGGCCGCTTTATTCAAGTTTGCTTAGGTGAAAATGCATAAACTTTCATCGGGGACTGTGAAGGTTACCACCAGACCGCCCGTGCGCTTATATGGGTCAAATATCTCCGAAAGGACAGCGGCCACAAGTTCTCTCAACGTGTCCCCACTCAGGTGGTTTTAATTTAAAGAGACAGCGATGTTTATTCCGTGTCTGTGTTGCGGCGTTTCTTCCGACACCCTACGTGTTTTAGTGTGTTTGAACATCGGCTGCTGCTTTGAGGAGGAGGAGGACGAGGAGGGGAGCGAGAGGGAGAGAGGGATCGCTTTGCCCATTTTTGACTCGTTTTTACGCGTGATGCCGGGATGGATCGTGTGTCTTGGCTGCGCGATAAAGCCATAAAAGGTTTAAAATTAAAAGACGTGGCCAAGTGTTAACGGGGAAGGCTTTTGTTCGCCCACTATCTCTCCCCCCCTTTCCTATTCAGAGCCGTGAAGACGAGCCTGTCGGCCATGGCTCAGCTATTTCGGCTTCCATTTCGTCCCATGCCGAGCATTTTTTTCCCCCTCTCTGCGCTTTAAACCTGCGCCCTCACCCTGAGAATAAACATGTGCAAGCGAAGAATCCACTGTGGTGAATTTAAAGTCATACGTGGGCTTTGATATGGAAGACGTCACTGTGTACTGTGTGTGCTGCGTGTATCATCACCATCATCATCATTATTATTATTATTATTATTATTATTATTATTTAAAGGCTGGCACCCCGATATGTTTCGCCGACTGTTGTGGCTCTTCAGTTTTCTCCACGAAGAGGGAAAAGGGGGGGGGGGTTATGCAATTCAGCACATTGATCCACTTTGGAGCTCTTGAAACGATCCAGGGACACTCGTGGGTTCTTTGCTGTTGTGCGTGTTGTTTTGCTTCAAGCACCACTGATCAGGATCCCAGTGGATCTTTCTTTTCTTTCTTTCTTTTTTTTTATGTATGTCACAGGTCTGCGTGTGACCTCTGAGGGTTAGGATAACTCCGTTTTCTGCAGCACCACATTGGGATTAGCTTTAAAGTGTTTGGCTCTGGTGCTCTGCTGCTGATTTGCGGCTCTTTACGCCGCCGATGAGACTGATCGTGGGCTTCTGGGTCTCTCTCTCTCTCTTTTCCTCCTTCCTCTGAAGCTGCTCCGTGCAGTCGCATTGCAGAGACTCGTGTATGAAGCGACACCACGAAGCAACCATTTTCTTTCTGCAAACTGGTGAATTTACGGGGAGAAATGGCAGCGAAATACAGCTGTGCAGCCTCATCTGGGGTTAAACGGCTGTAGTCCTTGTTCAGGTTGTGCTGTGGCGATCAAAACGCCCATTTGTCCTCATTTCAGGACTCGAACAAAAGACTTTAAAAATCCTGCCGAGTGTGCGAGTCGCTGCACTAAGTTGCCGTGTAACATTTTTCACGCTGACTCCACGCTGGGCCTCTGCGCACGGGCTTTGGACTTTGTTGCACTCCCCCCTTTTTGACCCATGTATGCATTGCGTTGTTATGAATTATGGTCACGTGTCTAACGGGACACAGTGTCGTGTTTTTAATTGCACATGGCATTTCTCCTCTAAGGTTGAAGGCAGCAGCACCCAGACAACACAACATGTGGAGTTTCTTCTGAAAGTGTGTTTCCCCTTGTTGATATATTAGACTGAAAAAAAAGTGAAAGCAGAACAATATTTTTGTGCTCAAAGGAAATGACACAAAAGGTGAGCAACAGGTTTGGAACAATAAGAGAAAAACACGTGTCTGTCCTTGTGTTCAGTCACTTGTAATTGAACTGATGACTTTCCCGTTTCTTTAGTAAACTAAATATATGTCATACATGAGCAACAAAAGCCCAGCATTTCTCAAAAACCTTTTTTTTTTTATACCTTTTTATAACTTACTTCCTTACCATTTCTGGTGTGATTTCTCTGCTCCATCCAGTTTCATGTATGGTATCGAAACCGTGGAAGAATTCGGAGCAATCTTCCCAACCTTCATTTGTTATTTTAAATGCAGTGGCATAAAGATTTTCATCTTGCAAAGTAACAAATGTAACTTAAATTTAAATGCTTTTTAAAAAAGGGTTATATGCTGTTGTCCCACCTGCATTCTAGTCAGCACTGAGGTTAAAGAGAATGAGATGTGCTCAACCACGACAGTATATCATTTCTGTGTGTGGAGAAGTGAATTTGTATCTACAACAATACTTAACATTTGGATCCTGTCGAGTTTGTAAGTCTTGTTCTGAATTAGGGAAACAGGACGTTTCGTTGAAATAATGACTAACTCGAAACACAAATGCAGCCAGACTACATCAGTGTCAAACTGTATGGGCCTTTTTTTATTTGGCCCATTCATAACTTTGTTGTATAATTAAAAGCGGAGCCGAAGAATTAGAGCTAGGGAAATTGATTCATGTTTCAGTATTCTTTCTGTGTGTGTGTGTTTTTGCTCGTCACATCTGTCGTGCTTTCAGCAGCTGCAGCTGATGCTTTAAATCTGACTTGGACCAATAAGGCTCACAAATGTGCATTTCTACAACAACCTGGAGGAGTCCAAATCCCCCCCCCCCCCCCATGCTTTGAGACAGGACTCTTGGCCCCTACTGATCCCCTCCTCCCCCTTATATCCCCCCTTTAATTAGCGTAAGACAATTATACATGCTTGGCTTAACCATTTCCCCTGAAACATGGGTGTGAGATGTTACCCCCCCCCCCCCCATCCGGCAACAAACACCCACTATCTGCCAGTGATATTAAAATTTGCCAGTCATAAAATTGTTAGAAACATGGATACAAGTCTTTAATAAAAAGCAAACAAGGCGAGGCAATTGTAATTTTCCACTAGGACGGTGAATGTCAATAACAAGAAAGTGGAAAAGCCAAATTATAGTTTTGCTAGTTGCACTTAAAAGTTGCCCCTTTTTTTAATTTCAGAGATGCTTTGTCACTAATGTCACCTGGACTGACAACTGCAAGAGCATGTCTCCACTTTTTGTCTGTGCAAAGTCCTCTCGAAATTTGCTGGTGTCTCTCAAGCTGATGGCTAAGGGTCAGAGGCTGCGTAATGATCGAGGTACAGCAGACTAATGTGTGGCAGTGTTGTTCTGCCTAACGAAACATGACACATGCGTGTGTGTGTGTGTTTGAGAACGCATGTAAGAGAGAGTAGCAGACGAGCACGGCAGAGTGCAGCCAGGGCCATTTTGTGCAGAGTCGGCTCTTCCTGTAGGCCCCAGCTGGGGCTAGGCCTCTGATTCAAAGGTTGTGTGTGAGTGTGTGTGTGTTTGTGTGCATGCATGGTGTGTGTGGGACAAGCACAGCTGCTGCAGGGGCCTTTACAAATGTAAAGAGGCTGTCAGTGTTTGTTTCATCAGGCGCACAACTGATGAGGGCCAAGTTGAAAATCCATTGCACTGTGAGTGTGTGCGTTGAGCATGCACAAAAAGAGGAAACAAAAACAGAGAGTGGGGGCAGAATGGGGAGTCCAAAGGCACACACTCCCCCCCCCCACTCCTCCTTTCCTCTCTTTATCTCCCTCTCTCCCCGTCGCTGTCTCACTCTCTCGTTCTTGGGCTGTCCAAATGAAATGTGGGCCTCATGTAGGACCATGAAGAGAGGGTCACGGGGTTGTTTTTTCACCGTGCCTGAGCGTCATTGCGCTTCATTTAACCTAATGTTTCAATGCAAATTCTTCTTTCATAAGCTCCCTTCTCCTCACGTGTGCAACACGGCAAGGTTCACTTTTCAACCTCCCTGTCACTATGGCTACGAAGACATCGAAGTGCACTGTGGCAAAAGCAGCGTTTTACTGCCTGTTAATTTGACTACGTTCATTACTGTTTACGTTCCACGTGGCACCTGTGAAAGTCACTACGGGAAAAACCTAAAAGTGTTTTCCGCACGAGCTTCTTCATTTTCAGTGTTGTCACTTTACGTGTGTTTTTCTGTGAATGAATCCTACGAGCAAAGTATGAAGCAATGAGTGTTTCAAGTTTTGAAACCAGGATGTAGCATTACACAAAGTGAAACAAAGGATGGTACTTGTTTTAATCTATAGGAAAAATATATATATATATATATTTGAATCAGAGCTTTTTTGAATATATTGCCAAACTATAACAATGTGGCACTAAAGTAACTGCCAAGACCATCGAAAGATTGCCAGCTATTTTAACACAATGGATTAGTTTGTGTGTCCCTCATGCTATGCAGAGAGAACAAAGCACACAACTGACTTCACACAACGTGGACTAAAAAGCATACAGATGAATTCTGCTGCCTTATGTCTCCTTGTGTCTTGGTAGCCATTTCATTTTGAAAATGTGTGTGGTAATTAATGACTTCCAGGCCTCAACTATGTTGTGTTAATGCAGAGAGGAAGCAGTCCTTCCCACACTGCAGGCCCAGCCTCGCGTCCCTTTGGCCTCATCACTCCTCTCCATTGGGACCTGCTAACTTGACAAACGCTGCCATTGCGAGTCCTGCCTCCTAATTCTGATGTATTTATGTTTTTATTAGGTTTGCACTGAAATGATGAGGTGGGAAAGCCCCTTGTTTCCCTCCATTTAAAGTCTGCTCTGCCAAAGTTAACTGCACTTATTACAAGCACTCTGTGAGCTGCCTGCTGCAATTTAGATTGGCGATGTATGCCGAGCAGCCGAACGCACCACTGCTCCGCTTTTCTTTTGCTCTAACATGAATACAGACTCTTTACCCTTTACCCTCTGCTTCCCCCCTTCTTCTCCTGTGTCTGTTTCCTTCAGAAGTATGTCACACAGGCTCACAGGACAAACTCTGTTACGCAACGTGACCTTTTTCTCTTATCAGCTGTTGGCACCGAGAGCTAGCTCAGGCTTTTTGGTGGTACCAGGACACACAGAGGCAAAGGTCTCTGGGTGCAGGTGAGATAAACCCTCTTTTTTGACGCCAACTGTGCAATATGTCAGCAGTGTGGGTCTTAAAGGAGTAATGACACAAACTATGGGCGTGACTGTCGTCTCTTTATGCAACGCGTATTCCTGTCGCAAGTGGTCTGTTCGTAGGCCTGTGTAGGTGTTTTACAGCATATGCTCCATTCGTTGGACACAAGGCATAGTTGGACACGGCACTGTTGCGGGCGGCCAATTCATGTGGGTGTGTATGTGTGTGTCACGTAGGCCTACACCACGTGCATTCCCTCCACCCTCATCTTAATTCTGGCGAGTGATTTATATCCTCCTGCTCCTGTGGGTTTGGATGAAGATGGGGGAGTAAGACAGCTGGTCAGGCCCCGAGAGGCTGTGTGTGTGTGTGGGTGCATGTGCATGTGTGTGTGTGGTTGCCACAGCTTATCCGTTCAGGATCCTTATGAAGCTGAATCAACACTTTAGCTTTGTCTTTGGTTTGGCCTTGCAGCCTTTATGGGGACCAATAAAGGACATTCAGCTATAGAAGAATGGGGGGAAAAAAACAATTGGCAGCTTTTGAAACTTACAACATCCTGTCGTTCACCATCTTAATTGGTTGCGTTTGTTTTAGTGCATAAAGTAACAAATGTTTCTGTTAAAGCTACAATTAGAGGCATTAATGTTGTTTTCCACCATTTTTTTTTGAATCACCAGGCTATTGTAGCTTATCTGACATTAGCCTTCTAATGACTGTTATGTACGTGTCTCGGACAAACCTTTGACCGGCTTCTCCACATCATCTCAGCTACATCAGTTTAATAAACACTCCTTACATTTTCATCCTCTGGTCAATCCTGTCTTATCCCCTATTGTGACACCATCGTCTTTACACATCCAGTGAATTAATCCTCAGGGGATGAAGATACAGAGCGGACACTCAGTCAGTATTGATCCTCCATTACTCCCCTCTCTTTCTACCACAGTTTCTGTGTTAAACATATGCCAGTGCGATTCCGTAGGCAACATCAAAATGTCTGGACAGTGATGCTAAGATTAGGAAATTTTGAATCTTTTGACTCCTCAAAAAAAGCTGTATTCTGACCCATATTCATTTTCCCATTCATTACACATTCAAGCTGTATGGTCTCACGAGGCTTCTACCATTTATGAGTCCTATGATAGAGCAGTGTTTCTTCCTGCCAACAAACCACTGGCCGCTCTTCAGGTCCAGCATTTACTTGGCAGACGAACGGATCTCTCGGTTAATCCCTCATGAGGGTCTTTTCCAGTGTTAACTCTTACAAAAATATATATTTATCATGATCTTTATGAATTTACAGCAGTCTTTGGTGGACCTTTTAGGCTAGATGTGGAACAGTTCTGTTGGAGAGCTCTTGAGTGAGACCATATTTCAGGATGGCATCCGCCCTTCTCACCACTGCTGCCACCAAATCTTTACTTTTTGACCATAGCTAAATGATGATGCAAAAGAAAGGTAGATGTTGAGAAGGCGTCATGGTGCAAGTAGGTTTTATACAAAGCTTGTTAATTCACTACAAAATAGCAGTTAATCGTGTTTTTTTTTTTTTTTGAGTTTATGAGGAAAATGGGTGATTGTACTGAAAAGGTGTTAAGTGAATCTGGCCCTCACTCTCACAGATAACACCTTCCAGACTGTATTTACAGGACTGGGCAGGAGCATGTTTTAATGCTGAAACATAGTGAGGGAGGGGGATGGGTCTGTGCTGCTGCTGAGTTGTCGGATGGACTGGTTCCCATGTCTGCTCATATGTGAGAAAACCGGAGGTAGTCGTGGTTGGTGGTTGACGACTGTAAGTGGCAGGATAAATGGTTTATTTGACTCATAGGTCAATATATACACATTCAGTTTGCATCCATCCTACATCCCCATCCTCCCTCTGCCATGAGAAATGCATTACTTCCCCCATCTTGTCTCGTAATAGAATACCAAGTGCATTTTTTCATTTTTCCCCCCTCTGTTCTGTTCCACTCCATCTCTCTCTCACCTCCTCCTGCTCGGCTCAATTCATTCTATTACTCAGCACAGCTACAAAGAGAGGAGAGAGGCGTCAGGAGCTTTACTGTGGGATAGTGCTGGAGAGAGGACGGAAGAAGCGGGGTTATTATCACCATCAGCTAGCTGCAGAATTGACTCAGTTGCAGAGGAGGAGCCATTGCACGACTGGCACGATCTGTTCCCCTGTCATTGTACTTAGCTGTACTTGGTGTATTTTCGCTTTAAAGATCAGACTGGAAAGATGATTCATGATTAGGTTGTTGGTAGTTTTTCGGTTCTCTTTTCTCGGTGTCAGTGGGCACCTCACATTCATTCATCTGTTTTGTTTTGATTTGAAACACTCCCTTCTGATATACCATGGTAAAATATAAGTTAAAAAATGTGGACACATTTTGAATGTTTAATATCTACTGTTATGAAACATTTTTATTTTGCTGTAGTATCCCTACATGCTTTTAATCATTTAAATCTTTATCTACGGGTTGTTCCTACTTCAGGTAAATGAAAAAGCAGTATTGAAAACGGTATGAATCGACAAGTCAGTGCAGAAATATTGATTTCACTTTTTTCTTATTGAGTCTTCTTTTATTCTTTTAAGCAATAGGTGCTTTTTAAGTTCATCCGCAGACAGAAGCAGGGTGAGTCAAAGGTATTGTTCCCCCCTGTTCGTAAACTCCACTCAATAGATAGAGGCGTTTTTACAATTCTCCTGGCTTTGTGATTTCCTCCAGGCCTCACAGCAGGGGGCTGGAGTGCATGGTACACTGAGGGAAGGGCGCCAGAGTCTGGGCTGAATGTCTGGTCAGTGTCCCCTGGCCCTGGATCAAACATTACAAAGCCTGGGGGGGGAGAGGGCCAGCAATGGAAATAACCTGTGATCATCAAGGAGAGGAAATCCAAGAGCACAGAAATAATCAAATTAGACGCCATCTCATCTGCAATATCCACATTGATGGTATTTAGGGCGAGGCCTGTGTTTTAATCTGTTGGAACAACTGTTGTGATAACTGTGTGTGTGTGTATGTGTAAACTGCAGTACCTGGAAAAAGCTCATGAACATCAGAGGTTCATACAAACCCTTTTTGTTTTTTAGATTTCATTGTTTGAGCATGTGGAGAGGAAATGAGGTAACCACTGGTTGAATCAAAGACTGAGTGGTGCACGCTTACTTTCAACTCACAACTAGCAGGAAGTTACCATGGTGACAAGAAAGTACCATGTCCCCCAGCCCCCTTAGCCACTTTCTACTCTCTCCTGTACCCATGTTGTGGATGTGGGATGTGAGAGTGTGTGTGCGTGTGTGTTGCGGGGGGGGAACTGACAACATGTTGTCGACAAGGTCTCTGTCAAAATCCTTTTTTGTTTCAGCTCACGGGGATGTACTCAAGCAGCAGATGAAGATTAAAGTTTTATTGTTGTTGGAGCATCTGGCTCCTGGCTGCATTGTGAGAAAGTTACTAGATCTACTATATCTTACAATCATGTGAGGCAGAAACACCAAGTATGTAGCAGTGAAAGGGAGAAAAAAATTGCAACAAAATTTCTTTGTTCCCTTTTAGAGGCTTTTAGGAGAAAAGAAAACATATTTTTGCCCATGTTCCTCATTTAACGATATGTTTGCCTTGTACTTGCTGTTGTGACATCTGTTCAGTAAATTTCTACAGTCATAAGGTACTGGAAAGCTATTGCGAGTGTTGTTGGCCTATTTCCTGACAGTGGCACAGACACTGATGCTCATTTTCAACAGTCACCTTCACATTTTAGTCACTGAAATGGAAGTTGTAGAATTTGATTACTCCTTACAGTCATTTTAAATCGTGTCTTTTTTCTATAGTTGCGGTGTGATGCATGAATCACACCATCCACTAATATATTAATGGAGTTTCCTGTATGTATATCTGCTTTTTTTGAGGTAGTGCAAATCATTAGGATGATTCCATTTTTTCCCCCCATTCCCAATATAATATCTGCACTTTCTCCTGGTTTTTATCAGCTTTGGCTACAATTGCCATCAATGGGAACAACCTCTGGTAATGGGGATGATACAGTATTAGTCACCATTTTTAGCAGCTTCACATGGGTTTGAAAATTCTTGGTCTACTCGCTTATTTTAATTGTGAAAGAGGTTTTAGCAATGTGGTCAGGAGGCTTCTTATCTCTAGCGCTGTAGTCCCCTGTTGATTTACTGTTGTTGTCTCTAGCAAACTCTGGCTCATTCAACCTAAACATCTACTGAATAATGGAGATTAAACTATACCTGCTGGAGCATGAGTTTGTACATGGTTTAAATATTTTTTTCAGCCCAGGCCGCATGTGAGGTCAAGTACAGTGATAGATCCTGTTATTAGCATGTGTAAGCACCCCCCCCAACCCCCACCCCCCCGTCTCTCTGCCTCACATTTGGTAAGCCACAATTGCCTCTCATGCATCACATTTATTCCTCTTTCTTGCTGTACCAAGGCCATTATTTGCCTTCTCTTTCACCAACCTCTCACCACTCACTGCCTGTTCCTTTTGCTTTGACAGAATTTTCCTTTACCTTGTCAGAAATGGTACTTTCATGCTTTCTCTCGTTCTTGCCGTCTCTCTCACCTTCCCTCTCTGTCCACTGTGTTCTGTTGCTCCTGCCCTCTGGGCTCCATCTTCATAGACTTTGCCTTTGTGTGCATTAGTGGAGTAAGGGTTTGGGCTGAGGTATGAGGTTTTTTTTTGTCCCAGACTGAGAGGTGAAAATCATTTCTTAATTACCTTTTTGGTGGCAGTAGCTGTGCCAGAGAATGGACTCCTTCACTACACTTCCCTAAACAGTGAGGAACTCCCTTGTCTAAGCCTTGGCTTTGTTTCCTAATGCTCTCTGGCTGCAGGGTAATCTGCAGTCATACAGCAACACCCACACACACACACACTGGTTTTGAAACGGTGTTGGCCACTGTATAAAACAGAGACAACAGGCTCTGGTTGTTGCACCATGAGGTCTAGGTGCGTTGTCAAGCACAATGTGTATAGATGTTTGATCCTAACATTTCTGAGCCTTATTAAAAAAGATGTTGAAGCTTGTCTTTTAACCACAATCTGTTGCAGCTGTTCTAACTCTAGAATGTGAAGGACTATGTCACATGACAGACGTGGTCTCATCACTAATGGCTTCCTCAAGTGATTTATTTTTCATGTGGGAACAACTGTACGCGTTTCAAACTCACAACTTGCATCTTGAGTCTGATAAAATGTTGCAATAGCTCCATCTTGGATCAAATGTGTTTTTACTTTCGACATTTCCGGTCCGGCATGGGTCTGCCAAATGTCTTTTGAGGCACTTATTTGAGACTAATGTATGTTGCAGGTTAAATTGTGATTATAGCACAGCTTCAGCTTAGGTTATCACTGGTCAAGAGGGTGGTTGTTTTGCCAGTTTGGACGTTTTCGTTGACTCGTGCAGACTGACCACAGAGGCGGGGTGAACGCTTGTCACTATTATGCTCGGAATATTTGTGTGACCACATTTAGGCCATGAATCTGCTTGTTGTGTCAACTGTCTGTGGAGAACTGTGGCAGCTTCTGTTACCCACTGCACCAACTCTTCATCTTATCTCTAATGTGCAGTATGCATTAGGCTCAGCCTTCTGCTGGTTAACCCTTCTTAGGTCACTGTTTTTCTTTTGGTTCCCAGTGGCGCGACACTGTTAAAAGGAAGTGTTGTCGTTTGGCATTTTTAACTTTGGCTTGCTGAAACCCACTCCCAGTTTGACTGACAGGTCATATTCTGCACATTATCAGTGAGTCATAACTGCTTTGACATGAATGAGCTAATCTCTCTCTCTGTCCTTCTCCTCCTCCTCCTACCATCCGTCCCACAGTGAGGGATGTATGAATTTAACGACAGCCTACATGCAAGCAACAATTTACTTTAATTACTTAAAATTTACTACAATTACTTTAATTTTACTTGGCTGCAATGTGCTACCTAAACCCTGATTGTTGTTTTCTGAGAGCGGGAGTTGTTGTAACATAATCACACCTCCTGTTGTTCTGGCAAACTGCATTGTGAAATCTATCCACTGCTCATTTTTATGAGGAGTGAATTTGTTGCAGCTACTGCTGCCGCTGCTGCTGCTGCTGCTGCTGCTGGCTCGCCTTTACGCTGTATTTATCAGCGTGCATGGATATCCCCTCTGCAAAATATTTGAGAGGTGACACATGTTATATGCACTTTTAATATGCCCAGGAGGTCATGGTTGTGAATTTGATTAGCTTGGCTGAAGTATGATGGCTGTGATATCAAGTGACTTGGCCGATATTGAATATTTAATCTTGGTGTCCACTTCGGCTTACAAGACGTACCATATTTCCTGGTCAAGGTTGTTGGAAATTTAGAAAGAGAATTGTTTGTCCCCCAATGGGAAGTCAAGGGCTTATTTTTAAGGTTAATGCACAACTGTAATTTTATTTTAGCCACTTGATATGATACAGTATTACAAGAGGTTGTTGAGGTGATAACATAATGTTTTTTTACTCAGGTCAGACTTGTTGACCCCGGATGAGTGTCTACAGGGTTTAGAGGAGCAGTTTAGCCTCATGACACATGATGTAGAGTGGAACTAGTAGCCAAGGTGGTATCACAGGAAATAAAGCTGCTTGTGCGCTGGCTGTCCACACTGTTCCCCCCCTGCTGGGTGTAGACAAATTCCCCTAGCCTTTGCCTGAAATTGTGGTATCTCTTTGTCATATTCAACTCTGCACACTTGCCATATTTTGCGTGAATTATTGCACCACTCTGGGTTTATTCACCCAAATGCACCCACACAGCTCTCTATCTTTTATTCCCTTGTCTTGTTATTGTGTCTGTAGCACAGGCTAAATCCCATTGATTACTCCATTCACTTGTGTCACTGACTGAGGAACCGTATGGGGAGGGGGAACCCTTGATCGATTTAGGGGCCCCAGAGCTGCACAAGGGCCCTGTAACATGACAGGGATTAGATGTTTATTGCTTCAGATCTGGAGTGAGCTGTTGACACAAGGCCCAGAATTCCTTGCTGTGCCTGTGGGTATAAGATCAGAAGGAGTGTTTAAAACCTGTTTTTACCAACCTCTACAGCTCTAGAGATTTAGAAAATGTAACATCAACCACATTTAGCTGTCTTCCATCGGCCTATGTGTGTGCTACACATGTCTACACCTCAGAAATATCCACACTCGTTCATCATTCTCTCCCTCTGCAAAAAGAACCCCTCATCTCAAAAATTCTTTTATTTTACCCAAGAGAACAATCAAACAATTTTGTGGGTAATTAAATAAGCCAAACCCTTGAAAACTTATCTAGTGCTCAACAGTGAGTTTGCATATTATTTTCATAAATGAGGGCGGCGATGAATGGGAGCCTTGTCAGATGGGTTGATTTACGAAGGCAGCTGTCACTCACAGAGTTTATTCTGACCTTGTCCACACTGGCCTATCAGCAAATGTCTGCGACTGACTGACTGATGCCAGTAATTTCTGCTTCCCTTTTTTTAAAATCTCACTTTTGCAGGGATTTTTTTGGGGGGTGGACCGTTAACTGTCGCACGAGTAGGGAATAAAGTTGCTCTCATGTAAGGCTACGAAAAGTGATGGACAAGGCAAGGAAGTGAATGAACGTCCACTGACAGGCTGTATCACATTTTTTTTCTTCTACATCTCTTTGTCCCTTTTCTGGGCCTTCACCCTCCTTTTTTGTATCCCTCTAGCTGGTAGGTGTTATCAGTGCAGCTATTGTCAGGGCTGAAAGAGCAGGGGGGCTCATGAGACCCCTGACAATGGGCACATGCTTCCCCCTCTGTGGGCTTCCTGTGTCTTGATTGTGTGTGTGCAATGGTTGGAGCTGCGCGATAAGACCTTTTGTGTGTCTGGGATGCACCTTCTCGTCTCTGCTAATAGTCACCTGTTTTAGCTGCAGGTGTTATGGCACAAATGGTTGTGATTAACTAGCACTGAAATCAGGACCATGACAAACCACAATGCCATCTAAAATCCCCCACAGGTGCAACTTTGTACGTATCAAGTTCTGTCTGGAAATTACCTGGAGTGAAACCAGCTTCAAAAGCAGAGGATCTTTTCACAGTTATCTCTTAATTTAGGTGAAATTTCAGACCCAAGGTCATTCAGAACTCTATGTAGCCAAGAGCCCAGTCTTTGGTCCTAAACATTCACAATAATACATATCGTAGCGGAGTTGAATGATTGAATTGACTGAATGTATGTGCCCAGTGTTTGCCCTTGAGTGGCAGTAAAGAAGTAGGTTGAACTCAAGCTGAGCTGCGTGTGTGTGTGACAAAGAGCATGTGTAGTGCAATGTGTAATTTGTTTCCTTCCTCCAGGAACCAACCTGACCTCCCCCATCCTCCACAGCGTGTTTGTGTGTACTTTTGTGTCGGTATGTGATGGTTGAAGCCCTGGCAGGGCTCCATGCTCAGCGTCACTGTGAGAAGCAGAGTCAGCAGTCATGCAGACTGACAGCTGAGGGAGTCGGGGGGATATCAGACTCTGGGTGAGGAGAGCTCTGTTTTTGTGATGGAGAAGGACCGATGCAGAGGAAGAGAGAAGGGCTAGATAGATGACTGTTGAAGAGGAGGAGGAGGAAGAACTACATTCTAGAGAAGGCTAACCTGGACGAGTCAATTGTCTGCATCTGTTATGCTGACTTTCACAGCATGCTGCTGTTGTTAGGGGATGGCTGAGCTGCTCCACCCCTCTTCCCCTACAAGCCAATCCACTGTCATATTCCTCCCCATCCTGCCATCTGATTGGTGGGCTGTCTGAGCCTGTGGAATAAAATGGGATTGATGGGTAATCTGGGACAGGAGCTGGCGAGAGTAGGACAGGGATAAGGTAACACTGACTTAGTCATTGGGACATGGATATAAAGCTGGAATAAAATCATAGCAGAAAAGTGATTTTTACAAAACAGTGTTTCCAATGTGAAGCTTTTACTCCATATACAGTAAATTTAATTTCAGGATGTTTAAAAGCATGATCTCTCTGCTGCTCTTTCCAGGGTCACTACGGTTAGAGGTAGAGTCTTTCCTTTTACAGACAGAAATCGTCTTGCAAAAACATTCGGGTAGGTTTGGTGGGGCATTCTGTATGTGAGGAGAAGCCAGTGCGGCTCTGTCTCCCACTGGGTATTGTCATAGCTGTGAATGGCTAATAGGAAGTGAAACCAGAGCTGGAGATTACTTCGTAATTGCTGCTGAGCATCCTTGGCTATGTTGTTGTACACTAGTGCAAGAGCCACAATTTGTATAGCTATGTTTCTAAAAGCAGAACATGTACCCAATCAGACATACTATAGCTGCAAGTTGGAAGTCTTTGTGTGCTGTCTTTTGGATTTTGTTAAATACAGTGTCTGTGAGGGTTTCTGAAGATACCAACCCGTGTTCACATCTGTCTTTGCAGAGGCATTGCTCGATTGACAACACATTAAAGCTTGACGTTAACAGTTGGTATGTGGGGTATTTCCTGAAGGGCTTCTGAGTGCTAAACAAAACACAAAAAAGTGTGTTTGAGTGGAGCTGTGACCACAAGCAGCCTCTTTCTCTTTAAGATGCCTTACGCGTACAAATTAATATAGATGAGCGTGTGTTCAGATCAATTGGCTGCCAGATACAATGAAAACTGCTGTTTACCACCAGTCACGTCAATGAAAAATTGATTTGGAAATGCAGCAACTTCAGTAACTTCAACCCAGGAAAACTGTGAATATATGTTAGCCACATTTAGTTTTACTAACTTACTTGGCTTTAAGTTACTGACAGCAAGTGGTTGTTTGTACGAATTTACCAAATTGACCCATGGCAACATCTCAGAGGTGAAATGTAGAAAATGATGGACACTGATGTTTACTTTTACCTCATAACCACTCTCACATGCATGTAGATTTCCGTTACTGTCACTCCACTGTATTTGTCATCATAAATCTACGCGCGTGCCCCCCCCCCCCCAACTAAGACTCAAAAAGCACAAACAATAATAACAGAAATCCCCGTGTTAGAGAAACTATGCATCATCCTGTCTTGTAACGGAGTAATTTTTCAGCTTTTTTGTTTTCTTTCTAAAATGACCACAAACCACAAACTCTCACACCCTGTAGAGGAGAAAGTGTGTGGTGTGTTCAGGCACAGTCCCATAAGAGCCGGGCACCTTTTCCCCATTTTTAGCCAAAACTTGAAGGAATTAAAGAGGTCGAGTCAACGGTCCAGCAACTCTGAATAAGCCCAGAGGATAAACAGGCCCCAAGTTAATTATTCAAACCAGCAGGAGAGATGCCTGGCATGCAAACATGCACAGGGTTTCCCCTGTAATAACACAGGGGCCTCCTGCTCGGCCTCCTGCTCGGCCTCCTGTGGTTTGGTCAGACTAAGTGCTTTGTGGTTTAAAAAAAAAAAAAGTTATTTTAAACAAAAATACACGGATGACATATTTATAAAGCTTTGATCCTGCCTTTTAAGAATAAAACCATGTGACGAATGTTTATAAGAGGAAAAGCTACTGTATCTCGCAAAAACATCATTTTCAGATGATTTTGTCTGTCTTAGTCATCTTTACACTTTCCCCTGCACCACCTACTTCTCCACGCCCGCACTGACAGGAAGACTACCTGGTTTCAGAGGAGTTTCATTATGATACAATACCACAAAACGTCGAGGGGAAATCTTTGTCACGTCAATACTGATTTTCCAAAAAGTAGTCACATCCACAACCTCTTGTTTTTGGTCCACACAGTCCTCCATTGCTACACTCGATTTCCAGGAAATAGATCCCACGCTACTTTTGATTTTGTTCAACATGCAGCCTAACTGGCGCAGATCTAATCCCGTAAATTAGCCTCTCACATTTGTCACACATTTTTACCCTATTGCACTGTACGTGTTTGCACTGTGTCTGAGCAGGAGTTAATAACAGAACCTTTTCTCCCTTTATGGTTTTACTGTGTGTGATCTCACTTATTCATTTGTACAGAAAGGGGGGAAAAAAATGGCACCATACTGTTTCTGTACTGCAGACTGCATCATTATGTCTTGTACATGGTAATTTTAGAGAACTGTTGCTTGTGTTTGTGAGACGGAGTGGGTGACACTGTGTGCGTAGGTGTGTGTGAGCCGCGGATGGACGAGCGCTTGTTTGAAGCAGGCCATGTTTGCGCTCACCCTGCAGGCCTTCCTTTGTCTTGACTTAGGAGCCTTTCGCTGTACCTGGAAAGTGCTGGATGCGATGGTGGTTAATCGAGGCGTGTGAACGACGGGGCGCAGTTGGAACACACGTCAAGACATTTTTCACATGCTTCTCCATTGTGATGAGCTGCTCTCATACAATGCAAAGCTGAGAGTCCCGCAGCGGAGAAGCTGCTGACTTTGTGTAGGCGCTAACGTGATGAAATGATGTTTGCAGAGGCTAAACACAGCAGCCGACTATTACTTCTAAGAAAATAGCATCTCACTTTGTCTCTGTCCTTATTTCTTGTTGCTCCCTATTATTCCTCCATAGTGACAAAATAATTCATATCCTGTGTCACTGTTTCATTATGCATAGTTTTTCCTTTTTTTGAGTATGTTTATTCATTTTTACTACAAGAAATAATGTCATTGGTTTTACATGTGTACTTCATTTGCCTGATTTTTGTATTTCCGCTGCACAAAATAACTTAACAAGCTCAGTCACAGCTGAAAAAGAATGGTCTCTCAAGTTTAATTGGCACACTTTCCATAATTGCAACTTGTTTGACATACGTTGGCGCTGTAGCTGCCAAAACCGTACTTAAATAGTGTACTTTTATAGTATACTTTCATAGTGTTTTATATATAGTGTGCATGTGAGACACGGCTCTTGTCCCTCCAGTCATAGGAGAGTATCTGTATCTGCTGGCCTAGAAGCACGTGTGGGTGGCTGGCGAACTTACAATGGCTTCAGTGTACCGGCCTCTTTCTCCTCACTGAGTCCTTACTGTACTGAGCGCTCGCACAGAATCCTGGATCTTTCTGACAGGATACCATCCTCCCCCACAGTCCAAAGCATCAGTGGGAAAGAGAACCCAAATAGCAAAGGGATTGCAAACTGGGGGAAACCCTGACGGTCGGTCGTCAAAATTCCGGAGTCCCTAGATGCTTGTGCAGAGAAAGAACACGGGTCTCCTGTGATTCACATTATTCTGCCAAAGCGCAATGGGACTGATTGTGTGGGAAAGCAGTCATGGGAAGAAAGATCCAATGGCCTCTTTTATGTTGTGCATGTGGTTTGTGCGGCGATTGGTAACACACTGTCAAGGCTACACTGAGTCAATTTGCCTTCCTCACCACACATACCCACCATTTACAGGGGAGAAGGAGGAAGGGAAGGAAAAAAAAAAAACTGACTTTTTATTCATCGCAGAGGGATATTTGCCTTGTGGCCGCGCTGCTGACGTCGCTTGGCAAGGAGAGGCAGGCAGATGAGATAGAGTAAGTGGTGAGCAAAGGGAGGGAGAGGGGAGAAGGTGAGGGAGCAGGTGTGAGGGAGGGAACAGATGTAGAGAGAGAAAGGGAGTAGCAGAGGAGGGGAGGGAGAAAGACAGAGATCAATGACTGTTCCCTAAATAACGGATGTTTGGGGCGGCAGCGCTCTGGCCCTCCTTCCGTTGTGTGCAGACACTGGCAGTTAACCTGTCTCCACGGCACAAGCACCCCACTCTGTGGGAAAACATACACACACACACACACACATTCTTGTCCTGCATTCTCAATGAGGACACTCGTAGACATAAATCATTCCCTAGCCCCTTACCCTAAAGTCAGCCATCACAACTAAATCCTTAACGCTAACCCTAACCTAAACCCAGTGTCCTGAGAGAGTCAAACGTCCTCACAATGACAGGTTTGAATCAAACTTTGTCCTCACAACTTACAGCAGACATGCACACACACATACACTGTCGTAAAACACTCCCTTGCAGCCTTTCCTGTACTTATTCTGCTTCTTTTCCCTGTTGGTCTGGTTTTGAGACCATGTTGGCTCCAGACTCCCAGACTGCCCATGCGGTCAATAAATCCCCATGGCCTCCTGGCATTTGTGGTTTTAGAATCAGAGTCCCAGTGCCCCCAAACTCTCCACTTTACCTCCAACCGGGAGGGTGTGTGGAGTTCAACAATTCGCCACGATCACTGTTACAACACCAGTGAGACAGACGGTTTGTTTATATTCCTTTTTATTCATCGCCCTCTGGTGAAATATTTATCCTCCACTTAATCTTTCTTCTCATTGTCAAGTTTCTCAGGTCAAAATCCAGTTTGTAGCCTCAGGAATCCCAGGAATGTCAGTGTAGACCTCAACAGCTCTGCATAAACAAACACACCTTATGCCACGTCATTTTTTTTGCACCAACACATTTCTTCCCTATTGATTATTCCCTCGCTCTCCCTCTGACATTGTGAAATGAAGGGGGCACGATAAATTAAGATTGATAATTTCGGCGGACACGGACGTGAGCGTTTTCCTGTCAGTGCTGTGCTATGATTGATTGTTCTCAATGAACCTTTAAGAAGTGAAGTGTGTGTGTGTGTGTGTGTGTTGTACATAAATGTGTTGTGTTTTTAGAGAAGGAAAACTGCACCACAATCATTTTCTCAGTTGTTCCTCCTGCCCAGCTGAGATAAGGATGCACACAAACCCACACCAGCAAGTTTTTACGTGCTCTCAGATCCTTTGTTGGTGAAATATATAAACAGCAATCTGAAGTTTAGGGTGATGAAAATGTCATAGAAGTGGAAGATCCATCATTATCTGAAGTCTCTTTGCTTTTTGTGCAAGACGGATAGAAGTCTTGATTTTGAAGGAAGAAAGACTGAGATGAACCCACGAGTCACTGAGGAGGGAGGGGTTATAGCTGGATTTAATCAAAGATTTAAATCAGGAATTGCTCTCAGTGAGTCTCTCTTTCTGTGTATCCTTGCGTACAGTGCAGCAAAATCCAAGGCAGGATTTATTAATGTGACTGCTGCGGTTCATGCCCAGTCTCACTGATGAAGAAGCGAGCGTATCTTTGAAAGGTTGGCAGCAGCTTGCATTAGCCGGGGAATATCATCTTTTCCACTTAAAAACCTGTCGGTTGTATTTCTCAAAGCTTGATGACAACATGCCCACACAGCTGCCATTAACGCAACTTTTTCCCCCAGCACACTGTTCCTCTCAAGTCTCTTTCTGCTGATTCCATCAGACCCTGCTCTGCCTGTTCACAAATATTTCCTTTACATTAAAGAATGACACTGACTTGAAAGAGTGATTCAGGGGATTCTGACTCAGATCCAGATTCTCCTCTGCTTTGAGCTTGCATTACTTGAAGTCCTTTTCTCTGTGCAATTTAAAATAAAAGAACTACAACAGGTCGCTGACACAGATCTGACTCGGCCAAATGATTTCCTGCATGTAAGCAAGAGCTCCTGCGTTGCTTATTTGCAATAGATACATCAGCCTTTGTTGTGGTTTTTGTAATAATGTCATTTTCCTGAGACAAGCACGAGCAAACCTCAGGAGGTATTTCCCCAGACGCTACACTGGCTGGTGATGTAATGGTTACTTCTGTGACGTAGCTTGACAGAAAGTTCTCCATAGAGGGTCACAAAGTAGTTATTTCTGTTTTCATTAGTATTAATTCAGTTTGTCTTTGTGGTTTGACCCGTCCTCTTTTAGTATATGTTGGCAAAAGTCTGCCAGTGGAAAGGCCTGTCGCTGGGTAAACCCAGGAAAAGGGACGAAACGGTCTAGGCCTTTACTGAAAGGACAAAACGCAGCCAAGAATTATTTGGATATTAAACAGATTGTTGTAGCATGGTCTGTGGTGAATATCAAAATCTGTCTTGTGGTACAGAGGGCTTCTGTCTCTGTAGCTGGTCTAAGTCACAGTGACACTTAGTTTCAAACTTGAAGACAGAAATGCCACTAGCTAGTAATCACTGTCGGAACAATTTCAAATGGGATAACTGACAGATCTTTCCTCAGACAGTGATACAGAGACAAACGGGCTGATCTAAATCAAGATACCTCACACATTATGGTGCTTTTCCACTATAAAGCTCTAGCATGGCAGGGCTCGGCTCGGCTCTTCTTGATTTTTTTTTCTCTTCCATTAGGGATAGTAACTGGTACTTTTTTAGTACCTGCTCTGGCGGCCACTGATTGGTCAGAGAGTGCCGTCACTGGAAGAGTCATGAGCGCATATTCGGTGCCAAAAGCCGGCTATTTTGAGCCGAATCACAACCCCTTCTGCATCATTTCAGTTCAGGGAGCGTGTCTGACGGAGTCTGTGCTCCGATCACGCATCATCGTACTGAACTAATCTTTTAATGAACTGATTGTAATGATTCAGTACACTTAAAAGAACTGCTTAGTTTGCGTTTGCCCTGTATAAAGCACATCATGGCAGTTTCGGGTGGCCGGGCTATGACGACCCTACCCAAGTTGAGGTAGGTAATATAGTAATGGAACACGACGTGCCTGACACCAAACCGAGTCGAGTCGAGCTGAGCCAAGTCGTGCCAGAACTGTATAGTGGAAAAGTGCCATTACACTGAGAAACTGAAGACTTTCTAACCAGTATTATTTGCCCAGTGACTCGAAGCCCATCTCACTCCTCACCTCTGCTCTCGCCGGCTGGTGTTTCTCTCAGCCATATCAAAGCACAGCCTCCTCTTACTCTTTGGTGACACTGCGTACATTGTGTCACTGGCTTTCCGTGTTTCATTAAGAGCCCATTTGGCCGGAGTCATTTTGGAGACCAAATAAATCGCGCGGCCTATAAATTGAGGGGGGCTTAATGTGGTGGGGATGTTGTATGAAGGGTTTTTACGACAATACGCAGACAGCCTTCAGCCTTGAGCTGCTCACTCTCTGTTACTAGCAAGCTCTCCTTGTCTTCCATATTCACTTGGCCCATTGTCCACCCCCCCCCCCCTCTTCCCCCCTTCCCCCCCCCCCCCCCCCCCTTCAGTGATTACACATCACTCACCCTACAATGCTGCTCTGGTTATTTAGGTCTCTCTTTGAGCTCACTTTGATCCTGCCCCCACTCAATGCATATGGTCGATGATTAAGCAAAGGGTCACAGAGTTTGGTCTGGGAAGTTGACCATGTTTGCATATGTCGAAGAGGGTGAGCATGCTTTTGCCTACAAGGTTCAAAGCAGTGGTGATTTCTAATAATATTCTCCATAAATCTGTTTCAACAAGTCAGATGGGCAGTGAGGGGGCATTTCGCAGATAGACGGTAAACACTCCCTTCCCACTGGATCAGTGTAAGATGGAAACAAATGATCTGGACACCGATTTCACAGTGGGGGGTAAATGTAGATGAAGATGGATGCTGCAGCTGGAGCCAGAAAGTCTTGTCCATGTTTTTAAAAGTGGGGACACACTGAGGTCAGCGCTGGAATGCAGTTTACACTATGATGCGGAAGTGCTGGTGCTCTTTCATGGATTTATAGCAGGCAGGAAAACACTGAGTGCAGTGATGAGAGGATTATATCAAAGTGTTTTGTTGGCCTTGGAATGTAAAATGTTTTGAATCACGCTCACTCTGAGTTACTGGGGGGTTTGGTATGTCCTCCAACAACATGCATCTCTCTTTAAAGAAGGTAAATTAAGTTAGTTTCTTGAAAGTAGTTAGATAATAATAAATGGGTGTTTGACTGTCGAGCTGGTAATGCAACTAAGACAATGAAACAGATATGTCTCATGTACAGAGTTGTACATTTTACATGCAGCTGTTCTGTAAATTTACACCCTGAACAGCCCCTATGCTCTGATATGAAGCTGTTTATGGAAGTAATTTTAGATTACACCTTTATCCAGTATACAGTATATGTTGATGAGAGTCTATGAAGATGTCATGAAACCTGTATTACACTGAGAAGAAAGTGATCTCATTTTGTGTTTCAACTTGACCCACTAGTATTACTGTTATGTTTGTGCCTTAGTGAGGGCATCTGACTGACGAGTCATGTACTTGCTCAGCTCTCTTGTGAAGTTAAACATTTACTGGCTGCACATCAAGATCACTTCTCCCTCACAGGCCTGATTCCTCTCTCTCTCTCTCTGTCTCTCTCTCTCTCCCTGTCTCTGTCATTTCGTCAGCCTGACTCACACAGGTCCTCAGCACAGATGCCTTGGCCCACTATCATGTGTGCAAGCATGTTTGTGTGAATAACTGTGCGTTTGTGTGAATAACTGTGTGTGTGTGTGTGTGTGTGTGTGTGTGTGCGTGCACCTCCTGCTAGTCCTCAGCATGACAGTCAGTTTGTGACTACACTCCCACACACATCTCTCCCGCTCTCTTCTGCTTTCTCACCATTCCTCTCCCTCCTTCCCTGCTTTTTCCCCGTCTGTACTTTCTCCTCCCTTATTTTCCCCCATAAAATCAACAAAGACATCTTTCATTCATATATAATTATATACATTTTTCACCTTGTCTCCATTAGTACAATTTCCCTTTGCAGTTTAGTCCTTGTGGGTTGTTGTTTACGCTGAAGTGTAAGGATGGGAATTTGGGATTTGAACGAGAGGCACCAATGTGAGAATCCTTCATAGATCTCTCTCTCAAGCCACACCTCATGATGCAATGTCTGCCATGGTTGCTGTGAAAGTTCGTCTGCAGAAGTTGATGTCAACATGTCAGAAGCCACTTCAGCAGTGGCTTTCAGCTTTCCTGATTCATTCAGTCGCCTCCTGTCAAAGCCTTGCAGCCAGACTTTGATACAAGTGTGTGTGTGTGTGTGTGTGTGTGTGTGTGTGTGTGTTGACTCCCAATGGAGACACCGTCTCTGCCTCTGCTACTGAGGACAAATAGACAGACAGGGCCTTGTGTACACACACACCCACACACACACACAGCAGCAATATCGCTCTCTGTCTCAGTAATGCACTATCGACCTCTTTCCTACTTTGCAGACCTTGGGCTCTCTAGTGGCCTCAACCTGTTAAGTACACAGACGCACACACATGCACGCCATGACCACACTGACCTTTCAGCTCGCAGAACGAGACTTGATTTCCAATATGGGCTTGTCTTACAGCACTTGGCTCCCTCCATCCTTCCTCCAGTCAGTGTTAATATGATTAGGCTTGTGTGCCTGCTTCCAGCGTGCTGTTTCCTTTTGTCTTTCTCTCCTTCTGTCACTTTTTTTCTTCTTTTACCCAAACAGAGTACTCTCTCTTGACTGTTTGAGCTGAGGTAATGCTACATTGGGGTTCTCTTCTGAAAAGACTTCATAAAAGACCCTCTGCCAACTCACTTTATCAAGCCCTCTGTTCATGGTGGACCATTCCCTTCATTCTTAATCTAATCTTCCTTAATTCCAGCCTGTTCTTCTCTCTCGCTCCTCCTGTGGTCACTCCCTGTCTCGCTCAACACTCCCTGGTAGCGCTACAACAATGAAATTTCCTGTCTAAATTGGGTAAACGTAGCAGGGCCAACGGAATCACGACATGCTCAATGAAGCTTAGAGGCCACCTTACCTGATAGAACATCTGAGCTCTTCATCTCAGCATCATGTCTAAGTACAAGGGTGGAGTGTCGCTTTACAAGTCAGTGTGATCTATACGAATGCTGTAATATGTAACATTGCTGTTAAATGTTTGTAATTTAAAGTGTGGCTGACATTATGATGTCATTTGACCACATAGTTGATTTGACTTTTAAAAACCACGCCCACACACAAAGGCCTGTGACAAAGGTGGTACACAGGAAATGTCACCAGGGGCTGCCAGGCCCTTCATTTATCAGAAACCCAAGGCCAAAATTTCCAAAAGCAAAACAAGTTTATTGAAACCAAAATGGTTGGTTACTTTGGTGTCACAGCTCATTCACCCCTGCCAGTATTCCCAAATCTCATTAAGACGATGCAAACTCCCTCCTATCCCCTTGGTGATAGTTGTATATCCAGCTTTGACACACAAAGAAGCAGAATTCTTTTTAAAGCACAGCCTCATCACAAACTGTCTTTGCTTATATTTAGCTGATGTTATCTTGATGTGCTGGGTGGGAATAGATGGAGGTCATTTAACGGAAGTTGGGGCTGACAGAGATATGGTTAGAAATGACAACCAGGGGAAAAATATGAGCTCACTTAGGAGCCCTTTGTGGCTGGCGCCTCCTGGATGTTCTCTTTGTCCATCTCTTTTCCTCTGCTTCCCTGCTCCTACCTCTGGCAGCAGGCGCCAGGATGGCAGACTTTATGGTGTGTGTGTATGTGTCTCTACATATATTCCTTGTCAGGGCAGGAAATTGTGGGCAACTAGAGCCCCATGTGTCTCTTGAACTCAAGGAGCAAACGTAATGGCAAGAGCCTGGCAAAAAAAAAATGCAAATGCCTTTCAAGCATCTTTAAAATACACATGATGTTCATTTTGATGTATTCTTAATACAGGTAGCATGGCAGTATGTGTTCTTGTTTTCTGCCAGAGTGCATGTTTGAGAAAGGATGAGTGGTGTCAGATGAGGAAGGGCATGCTTCTAGGCTGGAGAGGGTGCCTTCAAAAAAAACAGACTTGATGAGGGCCAACAGCCTATTTGGCCCAAGAGCTTCAGGCTGTTCCCCAGCCAGCCTTGTCTGCCTACAGCAATATTTACAACCATTTTTTGGCAGGTGAGAGTAATTGAACAAGCATTTATTTGGCAAACAAGCATCTGGCTGCCATGCCATGCCCAGAGAACGCCCCTCATGTTGTAGTTTTTTTACTCTCTGCTAATTGGGCAGTGGTTGTAATAAGTTTTAAATGATCTCATGGTATGTTTTAGCACATAATGTTTTGCTACTGATGGAGTTTGACTCTTATAAATCCATAACTATGAATTTGTTATGGATTTGGGCAGTTTTGTATTTGATTGTGTCTGACAGCTGGTGTTAAGCCTAATGTGTAGAAATGGTTTTTATATAAGAAAGGTGTCGGTCCAAAGTCCTTCATGTCTCTTGAGTGTCACTTTTTTGGATCATTGGCTTCTGTAGGACTTGATGGAATTGCAGAAACGAGCGTTTCCGGAAATGATCAGCTGAGTTTCACTGGGAAAAGTTGCTAGGTCAACTTTTCCACTTCCAACCTCATAATCCTCAAACGTATGAAGGGATGGAGAGTTGCACCTGGATGGTATTGCCAGTATTCACATGTAGTTTGATGTTGTGGAAGCCTAGGGCATAAAAAGGCTTTGCTTTTACTCAGCCCAAGCCAACAGGTTTTTCCCCATCAATTTATTTTGAATATAAAAATGTTTTTATTCTCTGTTTGCACGAAAGGTGAATATTAATAACAAACCAATTGGCACAGATGAAAATAATTGTATGCTACGTGTCTCTGGCACATTTTCCCCTGTCTTTTTAATCAACACAAAATTAAAGTTGAATGCAAGTGGTGTGTAATTTTGCCCATGTTTTTCCCTCTGCTTCTCTGCAGCTCTCTCTTCTTTCTCACCCCTCTTTATTTTTTTTCCCTTGTAAATGACAGAGAAGCAATGAAGCCATTGAAGGCTTCACTGTAAGCTGATACAGGCAAACAAGAAAAGGGGCTTAAATTAAATGGCACATTTTATGAGAGCTCTGTAAATCAGCCGAAGAGATGTAAAAATACAAACTTATGCTTAAATGGTACATTGGGCACAATTAAAGGTACTTAACACTGATGGCACCTTATTTCTTGGAAAGATGTTAGTGTAGAGGCAATCTTAATAGTTTCAGTGAGTCAGCCAGAAGCAAAGCTTTATTTTTTTGTGCCTCAGTATGTTATTAAAAGGAGCCTGGCACCTTGGAACAAGTTTCTGCTGTTGTGGTGGTGAATGGGCCATTTTATCATAAGCTCTGTTTGTGAAAGAAAGGGAAACAGGGACATGAAGACAGGGTGTCACTGTGCCATGAAGCCGCCAGGCTGTGCGTGTGAACCGGGCCAAACGCAGCAGCTGACCCACACACAGATGACAAAGGTCCACACACACACACACACTCTCCCATTCTCTCATTCACCACTGCTCAAGAGGAGCACGATTATCTACTGACATAACTTTCACGTGAGCTCCACATCAGCTGCAACTGTCTGTCCCCCTTTCCTGTATGCTTTGTCCACTTATCTTGCATCTGTGCGTCCTGGTGTCTGTGGCACGAGGCCTTCAAAGCCCATCATTGTTCTCGTGTATAGACTGCTGATTTCATGTAACAGGTGCATTCCTGCAAGCCCTTTTTTTATTAAAATACACAAATCAGTTAAGAGCTACGGTGCTGTGGGGCACAGTGTGCACAAGCACGCTTTTTACTCCCGTGTCGAATCTACATGGCAAAATGAGCCAAAGTCAATAATATGTAGAGTAGGGCTGGCTAGTATCGAGACAGGGTGTGCCATGCATGGATGGGTGTCAGTTACCAGCCCGATCAGTGATAAGTGAGGGAGTCACAGTTGATACTATGCCTGTGTATCATAAATGAGGTTTGGCAAGATGGACAGGTGATACTGGAAGAGTCATTTCAACAGAGGGCAGTTATCATGTGAGAATTTACGTCAGGTAGTAGTAGTTTTGCAGCATTCTTAGACGGGCACAATGCTTCGCCACTGTTGGCATGAAGGAATTTCAGGAGGAAACAACTGAACAATGGCTACTTAATGAGAGCTACAGTGATAACCAATGAAACATGTCACCAAGATAAAGCCCAGTCCTGTAAAAACGTACCGTTTCCGTCACGTACACCTGGTTTATTCCTTTGTTGCACAAATGTAAAATCGGGCCTCAGTGGCAACTGTTTCCGTTTTTGTCTGGTCACAATAGGTCACATTAAGATACAAAGTAAACTGTCAGTCAGAAACATGTTCCTGCTGGCGAAAAACACCAGGGCTGCGCTGTAGGCAACAGATGAACACACCATCTGAAATGTTTTCTGTAACTGGAAGCATTTTAATGTATATGTACAGGTCACAAGTGGTGGCAGACGTGTTAGTCTCCCAAAAGCTGTCACCAGCAGTGTATATATGATGTATGTGTATATTTGATGCTTGTGTGTGTTACGTCTATTTTCAACACAGACGGTCACTTTGAGCTGGGCCTTGTCTGTCAGAGCTGTCTCTGTTGGTGCCCCTCCCTCGGCACCGTTGAGCCCCATATGGGACCAGGCATTAGCTGAGCACACTGTGTACCAGTCCAGTCCAGTTAATGGCTGTTCATCAGAGTTCACTAGTGCAACTGTATCCTGGTTAGTGCATTGTGATGTGTCTTTGTCATTTGATGACATGCATTTATCTACTTTTATCATCAAGCTTTTAAATGTGAGGTGTGTGTTTTGTTGTTGTTGTTTTTTTTTTTTTAATTTGTTGAATGAAAGATAAAATGGAATAAGCATGAATTTAAAAAACAATTACCTGCTTCATGTGTGTTTTGAAGGTAAAAATGTGTCTCAAAATGAAGTTGAATAGGTAATTATTTTTTCATCAAGCCACATTGACATTTTTTTCCTGATTCAAGCTCTGTCGGTGTGAATATTTTCTGCTTTTCTTGGTTTTAATGAAAATGTCATTATGTTTTGGTTCTTGTACTGGCAAAACTAGAATGTGAGACACCTTGGTTATTTATAACTAATTATTTTCACTCTGCCGATAAAATGACAAATTATTCGAAACAAATGATGCATGAAAATAATACTCGAGGATGGTTGTGGCTGAATGGACTGTGGAGTAACTGGTGGGGATTTGAAAGAGTAGCGGTGTGTGTGTGTGGGTCCTCTAAAGACTTTATGTGTAGGCCAGGCACAACACAGCTGCTCACCCAGTCTCTCTCTCTCTCTCTCAGTCCAATAGAGTGGCACAGGGTCAGGAAGGAGAGGAGGATTAACGAGGCCCCTGGTATAGCCAGATGAAAGGATGGTGGGATGAATGGTCTTTATAAAGTGTGAGATGAGGGGACGGAAGGCCAGGTGATGATGGCCCATCAGACTTTGGTTTTTATGCAGACATGGTGATCACAGCACTGATCATCAGGGTCTGATATTCTTCTCTGTCGCCATATTTACTGTAGTGTTTATGTTTCTGGGATGAAGGTGAGGGTTTGTGTTGTCACCAAATACAGACAGGACTTTTGGAGAGTGCAGAGTTATTTACAGTCACATGTAGTGACAGATGTCTGATCTGACAGATGCTTTCTGATTTTCCCTGGTTGTTGAATTAGATTCTTCCTCAGTGGAGCTCAAATATAAAGAAATAGTGCTGTTTTTTTGTGTGTGTGTTGCGCACACTCAAAATCAATATGCATGTTGCGCACTTCTGTGAGCGCACGTGCCACTGTGCCACTTTGCAGCCACTTGGCTGCACGGCATTAAACAGACAGTGATTGATCTACGGTATGATTGTTTATTTTGTTTATTTTGCCTTGCTGTCAGTGATGGATGAAGATCTGCTCACATTTCAAGTCTATATGAAATGTGGAGGAAAGTGCGGTGGTGGTGGGGGGGGGGGGTTTGTTTAAACTCGACTTCCCTGAGGAGAAATATCAGTGGGCCTGTGGGAGCACCTGTCATCATACCCTCACCTCTTTCTCAAATGAAAGTGCCCCCCCGATAATGTAGCAATAAATCTGCAACTGCCATTTTAATAAGTCTATAGGTTTGTAAAGAGGAATTTTCCCTGTGGTGTAAATAGTTTAAGTGTCACGGAAATCAATTTGAGTGCGTGCGTGCAGCATGCCGAGGACTTCGGTGCACTTTATTTTCTGTATCAAATTCTGTAAAATCACTGGCCAGATTTTTGCCATGTATATGTCACTGTTGATGTATTCCTCTTTCTACTGGCTTGTGAAAGGAAGTGCAGGAAGGGAACTGTTGCACCGCTTCAGTCTGACGGTTGGACTGAAGATATACCATACATGCATTAGCAGTTCACTCGACTCCCAACTGCATTATCTTGTATGTTAGCCTGACTATTTAGTACAATCTGAGACAATAATTTTTCTCAGTGTCATGTAAATTCCTGTGACTGAATATAGCCTTGCTTAATGTTATACCATTAGATTTTAATAAAAGGTTCCTGGCCTGTATCAAAGTTTCCCTATAACACCATGTCCTGGTGTGAGACGTATCTAAAAATCCTAATTCTATTGATGTTCAGTGGCGTCTGTTGTCCTACAGATGACAGAAAATTCTTTTATCCCTGCAGAGCACTGCAGACAAAATTCCCCGGTCCACAGATGAGAGCCTTCTTGCAGCAAGACATTTCTAACACCCTCTTAAGTTACCAACCCCCAAGAGGCCAAAAAAGAACCAGGGGGAATGAATAGAAAGGGGAACTCTAGACACAATGCTTACCTGTCCTCCCTTCCTCTCATCCAACTCCCCCGTGACACTCTTTCTTTTCTCCTTTCCTTTTCACTGGCAGAAAATATCTCTCTCCTATGATTGCTTGGCAGATGGCGAGATCAGGAGTTTCTCCAGCCCAGACTCAAAACAAATCAGACCCTAAATCCTTCATATTCCTTGTACTGGTATATTTCCTTTTTCAGATTTTACTCATAACAGACGCGTCGTTTGTCTGCCAGTTTTTGTAAACCATGGAAACCAGGCTTCCCCTTTCTCACATTTTGTTTCGTCCTTTCCAAAATGTCCTCTTTGCCATGCCAAAACATCACTCTGAATCCTAGCTCATTTGAAAACAAAAGGGAAATGGATTGTGTCTCTCTCTTTGCCTCTCTTGAAGCACCGACAGTTTAAGTCACGTTTTATTGTCACAGAATTATTGAGGTTAAGGTTCAGAGTGAAGTGAGAGAGCCTGCAACTGCCAGCTAAATTTTATAAAACGCACTTTGTGGCCCAGACCCAGAAAATTTGCTGTTACAGTGACCATCCCTGCCTTTAAATCAGTGTTTTTTAAATATTGTGACTGGCTTTAAAACTAAAGAGATAAAAGAAAATTAGAATCAGTGGGGCAGGACAGCGTTGAGTTAATTTGTAATCAATCTAGTGCGAGATACTTGATACATTGCTGAGCCAGGAAGACCAAAGTTCCCATTTCACCTTTCAGTTTTAAATTAGAACCATGTGACCATAACCTCTTTTGGGCAGAGGATTTGCTGCCCATCAGCAACTGAAAAGAACCTCTTTCTTTTCTCTCTTCCACTGCACTTTGTCATGTAAAGAGGCCCTTATCTGGCTCTGGTTTAGGGTAAAGGGGCCAGAGAGAAATAGTTAACTGGATCCCTGGGGCCAACAGATCGACGCATGTTAAATAAGTGATTGTGATTGACGGCTCCTTTTGACAGAGTGGCTTAGCCCTGCCCTCTGATATGTCTGCGGGGAGGTCAGCTTTGACCCCATCCGGCCACCTGCTTGCCCCTGACCCTTGACCTTTTTGATTAATAAAATTCATAATACAAAGCTTTTTTCACATTTGATCCCCTCTGTACTTATTAAAACCTAGTTGAATTACCCACATGACTATTTTACCCTGCTTCAAACACTGAGCCGTCTCATAAAATTAGTCCTTCAGGCGCATGTACCACTACACCCACAGACTCCATATACAGAATGTCCTCTGTCTTCCTGCTGTGCTCTTTAAGCATTAACGTTTGTTTCACTGCATCTCATGAATAGCTGACCAACAATGACAATTTAATGGATGAAACAAGGGCTGGGAAGTGTAGTGATTTCACAGGGCCTGATTTAATTTCCCTCAATCTGGCTAAATCGAGTGCCAGTGTCGGGGTAAATAAACAGAATGCATCTGGACTGAAATACAGAGACTTAAATGGTGAGAGGCTGTATGAATAAGAGGTTTTGCTATAAAGGTTGCTTTGTCTCTTTCCATGCGAACACGTATAGCTTTATTACTGTGCCTCTCTAGCACTTTGCTTGTGGACCTGCTCAGCTTTTTGAACGGTGGAGTAAATATAAAAAAAAAAAAATGTAGGTGTTTTGTGGAATTGTTCATCAGCTTGCTCATGTATTGCTACCTCTAATTAATTGTGTTACCAATTTCACACGGTTTGCAGCTGCATCTAACTTTTTAGGCTGTGGCTGGAAGAGTTGAAGTATATGAGATTATTTTGGCTCTGGTCCACTTGAAAGATCAGAAGCTCATTTAAGGCTTTGCACACCATCTCCAGCTGCTTTTTTCTTTTTGTTGCTATATCTTAGAGGAGTTTTTCCTTGTTGCCAATTTCACACCGGAGCCTTATTTTATTCAGTAGAGATTGCAGAGGCCGTAAAGCAGCCATTTTGTTAATTAAAACACCCTTGTCCGTGTGTGCACATTTGTGTGCACATGAAGACATGAAGTGTCTCCTTAAGTTCAGTCTTAAACCTTCCCTTTTTTTCCCTGCTGAATTGTGTCAGATAAGTACGGAGCATACAAATGCATGGAGTGAAAACATTGGACATTGTTGTGTTTGTGCAGCTCAAATATCACATTTGCATACTGGGAAGTTTTAGGACAGGGTGACGAATGTGGTGTCGAGTAAGAACAGAACGAGCTATATAAAACAATATAGAACAATTGCGGTAGATATACACACACACACACACACACACACACACACACACACACACACAGCCATCTAAACCCTCTTTGATATTGAATTACCTGGATGACCAGGAGAAGGAACAAAGTAATAACAGGCTTTACTATTGACCCACCCCAGAATGTTCTCATAGTTCTTTCCTGAATAACTCTGCTGACGTCACCAACCTGCCTTGCATTGCAGACCTCTTTGTACACACAGAGTCTCATTTCCATAAGGGAAATAGTTCAGTCTGCTCAAAGCCAGAGAATAATTATTTAAAATTGTATAATTAACTTGTCATCCAAATTATGTTTGTGGCTTTCCTCAGTGTTTCGATTCTTTTTTTCCCCCACGTTTTCGAAAAAAAACTGTGTTGTCTCTAAAATAATAGTAATGTTGCCTAATTATTGCTTTGTTGGAATGGGCTTATTAGTCTGCTCAGTTAATTGGAAAAAAAAAGCTCAACAAACACTGTTAATGGCACACCATCGAAAATACTTAAAGTTCCCCGTACTTGCAGTGCATCCAGAATTAGGTGAGTGTTTGTTTGTCCGTGGTTCAGCTTTCCTGGTGCATGAGGTATTTTTGGAAGGCAGGCGTTAGGTTGACAAGGATGTATTGTAGGACGTGCAGTTTCCTGGCATTCTGACTCAGCTTGGATTCGGAGGGAAGCATATGATGGCGCATAATTATCAACCCACGGGCTGCACGTGTGCACGCGCATGTGGACATGCGCGGGGACAAAGGGTGAGCACATACACAACTGATTGTGTGTGTGTGTACACGACGACACGCGGTCTAAAGATCTAGACAAGCTAGACTTGTATAGCTTGAGCCTTTAAGTCCTTTGGCGGCAGTCGTGTGTGTGTGTGTGTGTGTGTGTAGACTGTAGAAAGAGCGCTGTGTTTTGACGTTCTTGTTAGTGAGATTGTCATCCAGAGAGACACGACCTTGCGTGGCCTGTACGAGCTTCTGTGTTGCTGTTGCTGTCACCAGCCCCAGTCACATTTGTGCAAAATAGGATTCTTTTGCGGTGAAACATTGATTGGATAAATGGTGTGGGATAGCAAGCTAAATATACTATCAATTACCCACCAAATGAGTCATGTTAATGTTTCAAATTAAATTTAGCCATCTATTTTTTTTTTATTTGCTCAAATCGCGAAACTAAAGCACTGTTTGGTGTATGTGAACAGAAATGACCTAACATTATCTGTATGCTGCATCTCTCGTCTGAAAACACGCTCTGCCTTGCAGTACCGAGTATTTGTCTTTATACAGTGGCAGAGCAGGGGCGGGTACGATTGTCTTCAGCCGTACTCCAACCTATTTTGCAGGTGTCTTGCTTTACTAGCACAATGTTGTCTCTGTCAGTCTTGGAATAAAACCAGGCAAATAAATCTTATACTGAGAAACACATCAGCATTTCATGAACTCATTTGACACCGTTTTGAATGTTACTGAAGTGTATTTAAATTCGTGCAGCACAGTTTCCGTTATTGGAAATGAATGCGCTTCGATTGAAAAGGACAGTCAAACAAAGCTGTATGTACAGTTGTGAAAACAGCCCGCGAGTCGGACCTTTTTCGGACATAATATCCTCCACTCCAAGGTGATCCACAGACCCGCTTTTGACTGCGTTTGTGTCATGATCTCATCTCTCTTTTGTGTGGTGTTCTTCGTGCCCTGTACCCTCACTCCATCTCCTACTGCAATGAGATGCATTTAGAGAAAATATACAGTATATTTACGCACACAGATTCAACGCACAAAAAAAAAAATCGCTCTAACCTCCAAATAACCCAACCACAAGTGAACACATCAGGACCAACAGAGAACATCTCAGGACACGCAACACAAACACAAGAACTGTGCTTCACCTCCAGGCGGGCTAGTCGTCACCCACATGCCCCAGCAGCCGTCTGCCAACAGGCGGGTTAATATTGTCACCAGCTGCAGAGGGGGTGATGCCAACCATTGCTAGCCGGCACCAGGCCCAGTGTGGTCACACAGGAGCCACTGTCTCGTCTCGTCTTGTCTCTTCTTGTCTCTTCTTGTCTCATCTCATCTCGCGCTTCTCTTCTCTTCTCTTCTCTTCTCTTCTCTTCTCTTCTCTTCTCTTCTCTTCTCTTCTCTTCTCTTCTCACCATTTGCATATGACATGTGACTATATTTCTGCACTGCCTGATTTGGAGCAGTGTGAATGCATGGATGCAGGTCATCTGAGGGCAGTCATCCATCTCACTGAACAACCGTGGACAGTTTATTGGCTGTTTGCATGTATGAGAGAAAGAGGCAGTGTAAGCTACACAAAGTAAGGCATTATGGGCTTACAGAAAGACAGATTTTCCTTTTCTTTCTCATCGGACACTGTGCGAGCTGCTCCTGGTCTTTTGCTTTGTCAGTTGTCTCTTCCACATTTCTTCAGAATTTGTCTTTCCGTCTTTCCCTGCCTTGTCACGGTTCTCATGTGTATTTGCCGAAAACCACAGTTTTGCACTGCATTGTGTTTATTCACAGATGTTTAGATTTTGCGGTTGAAGGGTGTTGCATCACCACTGGATGAAATGTCACACTTGGAAACTGTTGTGTTAGTGTTTAAACTAAAGTATTGGCAGCATTAATGCAGTGCAACAAAAAGAGGGGAATGTAGCAAACTGACGCATTGCCTGGGGTTCTGCTTTTTAGGATTATTGCATTGCATTTTCACACCTGGCCCTCAAACAAAACTTTTCAAACACTTGAAATGAACATTACTGATTTGTATCCCCATGACTGCTTTTGCAATTTGTTACAGTTCCGGCACAAGGGCAGATTAGATTAAGAAGAGTGTGTGTGTGTGTGTGTGTGTGTGCGTGCATGTGTGCTCACTTGCTTGTATTTGTTTACTGCTTTAAGACCTTTTCTGGCATAAATTAGAAAAGGTCCATTTGTTCACATGGAGCCCAAAACCTGGTCCTAATGAGGCAGAACCTTTTTTTTGAAGAAGAAGAAGAAGAACTGGTAATGTTTAGGTCTTCTATTTCTATTTATTTGTGGTTAGGTTAGGTTTGGGCATTAACTGTTTATGTTTAAGGCTAGTTTGAGAGGCTGGGCAATGCATTATGTTGTTGTGCGTCCTCACTAAGAATTCTGCACAAGAGTGTGTGTGTGTGTGTGTTGCGGTTTAAACAAAGCATTATCCTTAACCTTAACCATCACTACTAAAAACTGACACACTAAACCCTTTTCTAACCATCCTACTGCACACATGTTCGCGCACACACACACACACACACACACACACACACACACACACACACACGTTTGCGCTTCTATCAGACATAATACATTTTCTAGCCCCTTACCCTAACCTTAACCATCACAACTAGATGCCTAACCCTAACCCAATCCTAACCCTAACCCTAAAACCAAGTCTTAACCCTGAAAAAAGTCATTTTTAAGGTTTGGAAAAAGTGAGGACCAGCCAAAATGTCCTCACTTTGTAGGAATTATATGAATTGTGGTCCTCACTCTGCAACAAGTACAAGAACACACACACAGACACACACCAGTCTTTTAAAGCCTTAATCACACACTCATCCAAACACCACCATTCATTGAATCTAAAAAAAATGATTGCACTAAGATTTGAACTGCTTCTGGGTGGAAGCAATAAGAGGAGGGCACAAGAGATGAGAGAGGGAGGTAAAGAGGCCATCTGTTCTCTTTTCCTCTGTGTTAAATCTCAACTGACATGCAAGCAAGATTCGAACGCTCACTGGCATCATTTGAGGCAACTCTGTGGAGAGATGCTTCTGAAGTGGCCCCGTTACATTTTTGTTCACTCTTTAACCCACCGGGGTTGATCTAAGTTATTTCCTGGTTCACTTATTTTGCTCTTCGCTTTTGTGGGCAGACGGCGGCCTTTTTCACACCCTCGGAATCTTTTTATGTTCCGGTTGTGAAAATGGGAATTAACGAGTCTTTCTAGTAAAGCAGCTTGTCGGTGCTCGTGCAAAATTCTGCAGGGGTAAATGAGTTTAAAGCCTCAGGCTATGGATTGTGTAAGTGGGGACTGTGTGCGCGCTTGTGTGTACCAGAGCTTGTGCGCTTGTTCCTGTCTGATTGTTTACAGCCCAACCTAACCGGATTCCAGATGTAATCCTGCAGTCAGTCTGAGTCTGACTATCCAAGGCTAACAGGGAGACTTTCTCAGATTGCCCTCATACAAGCTCACTGCCATACAAATAGCATCTTCCTCTAGTAGCAGCCATGTGCTGCATAAACTGACCAGAGGCCAGCGGTTGTCTGTATATTCATACAAATCTGCCTGCCTGCAGGCAATTCCTGTCAGACGAGGCATGAGGCTAATGAGGTTACTCTGTTTCCTGTTTCTACTTTCCTGTCCCCTCCTTGTGTTTGTGGGAGTTGGAGGACTTTAATGTTGTGGTGCATGTGAGCACCGCGCAACTTGCATATGCTTTTATAACATTTTCTTTGCTTTGCTGTACACACACACACACACACACACACACACACACACACACACTTGAAGCCAGCTGAGGGAGACATCACATTTTTGAAATCGTTGATCAAGAATTCCATAATAACCTTTTATGCATAACCTAAATCAAGCGATCTGAAAGAGGAAAAAGGTGCGAGGCTGTTCAGAGGAAGATTGCTCCTTTTGTTTATTCTAATAGGGAGCTGCACATTCACATTCCATTGTTTGAAAGGTCACTATTTCAGCATTGGCAACAACTGCCTACTCTTACAAAGTAAAAACACCATTACAGGTGTTATGGACAACTTTTGTTGTCCATAACACCTGTAATGCTGAAAATCCCAAAACATGAATATTTAAGTGAATAAAATTTAGCAATTAACAATGTTTATAGCAGTTCCAGCTGTGATCTTGCTTGCCATCATGTACTATTTGGGAAAACAGAGAACTGTCACACAGTTTTTCTATATCGTGCCCTTTAACACAGCTCATATAATGGTAATTCATTTCAACATGAAGGACTTAAATATGACAATTCAATCCGTGTAAATAAATATCCTGTCAGACTGTATTTTCTGGAAAGACTTAATCTCCAGAGACGCACAGGGGTCCTGTGTCATATTTTCTGAATGACGATGAAGACGACTTCTCTTCAGCTGTTTAAAGGGGGGGGGGGGGAAATGATTTTTTTCTGACATTTGAAGTCAGTCATATGTTATATTTATCTTTGGAGAGCAGCACAGCAGGTGTGTGGAGGTAAGGAGGTTAGGAATGGAATGCAGGTCTGTTAAGAGGGATCAACAGCAAGGTTTCCCTAGGCTCCGGAGGGAATAGAATGGAGGTGTAGCAGCCAATGCACTGCTAACATGATGAATGACAGCATGCTGGAGAGCACAGTCGAACAGAATTCACATTTGACGTCAGTCATATGTTATATTTATCTTTGGAGAGCAGCACAGCAGGTGTGTGGAGGTAAGGAGGTTAGGAATGGAATGCAGGTCTGTTAAGAGGGATCAACAGCAAGGTTTCCCTAGGCTCCGGAGGGAATAGAATGGAGGTGTAGCAGCCAATGCACTGCTAACATGATGAATGACAGCATGCTGGAGAGCACAGTCGAACAGAATTCACTGTCCCCATGACCTGGAGCCCTGGGCTGTGTGTATGTGGAAGTGCAACAAATCGAGTCACACTTCTGATCCGTGGCAGACTTTAAGGGTAAATGTGTTGAGAGTCTGAGTGGGATCTGTTAAGGCAGCCTGTCAAGTTTATGCTTTATCTTTACACACATTTCTACCACTCGAACTTCCCTTTAGTCACTTATAAGGACATGCATGGCTCCCAACTTGCAAAAAGCTAATTGTAACTCAAGAATATGAAGAATCTGCCTCAGCTGAGCCCTAAAAACCGTGGCGACGAGTCTATGAAGCTGACGGAGATACTGCTACGACCGCACGGTTACTTTTAACATTTCAACTTTATGACAGACACTTAAAATTCCCTCGGCAACAATCTGACATCTTTTCTTGGCTCAGTGGCACTGAATGAACAGGAAACTGTGACTTTGAGTTCAGGTTTTTTTTAGTGTAACACAAAGAAAGCATAAGAAAGTTCTTTTGAGCACCATTATATAATCTGTAAATACTGCTCCACTTACAGTCAGCTGTGGAGCAATATGACGGACAAATCAGCTGTACAGTTTAGTAAGGGCTGCCTGATTTCTAAGTGGTCTGAATTTCTTTCAGGGTTTTAACACCACCGACCAATAATGAAATGTTCTTTTAAAATGTGTTGAGTAGATGGCTCAGGTAAACAACGACTATGCATTTTAGTTATAGTGTTATCCTGTGATGTTTGTAGTCAAGCAAAAGGTCAGTCTGTTGCTTTGTTCCATGGTGACATCTTTATACTAATTTAGTACGCGAAGGCAGTACACATTAATAAAAGGAATTAAACTGCCGGCTGGAGAATACTTCAAAAGGCTGTTGCTCCACCTAGAGCCACACTGCTGATTGGTGCTGTGTGTGTGAGGTTAAGGGTCAGAATTAGGGTCAGTTGGTCACATAGCCAGTATTGGCCAGTGTGGGTGGGCAAACCATTCAATTTAAATCCCTTATTAAGCAGCCAGCTGGGCTCATTCTACACTCGTGCACACATGCACACACGTGCACATATTGTCTTTCAGTCAAAACGAACTCAGTCACATTCTTCCTTCTAAAACTCTCTCTTTTTAGTCCATCTCTCTCTCTGTGTGCTCTACTTTTACCAGGCTGATGGCGTTTCATGCTCGACAGGGCTGAATGGCACTGGCAGTCTGTCACTTACGTATGCTCAGATGGCGTGCGCGTGCGTGTGTGTGCGCAAAGGCAGACAGCTGATATGACTGACAGTTGAGACATGGCAGGTTTGTGCATGTGTATTTGTGAGAGCCTGCAGCCCAGCAGGAGAGCTCCTCAGCTGCAGACGGAGGGCATCGTTGAAAAGGCCACAGTCATACAGCATCTGCGTGGTTCTGTTATTTTATGAACAGTTTTTTTTTTTTTTTTTAAATATGTAGTCTGTAACTTCAGGAAGCTTTGTTTGGCAGCTTTTCTGCTTTTGGAAATGTGTTGGGTTTAAGTGACTGTAGAGAAGGTGCCTTCAGCCCATGTGCCATTCTTCTCCTATCCTGCAGATGGAAATGCTCTGGAACTGCTTGGTCTATCCCAGCATGTCTAGTTCAAAGGGAAGGCACTGTGACTGCACACACACACACACACACACACACACACACACACACACACAGACATACATACATTCCAATGCAGTGAGCACGTGAAGTAATGAGCTGATTATATAGGGCCTCTTGTCCCCAGCAACCCCACGAACCCCTCTCTATTCATCTCTTCTTTGAGCCAAGCATCCGGTTTACTTCAGGCAATATGGGACACGGGAACCAGGATGTAGTTAGGATTGGAATGTGAGATTTGTGAGCAAACACGTGCTTCATGGTTTTGGAAGTTGGCCTCGTTTTACCTACGTGCTCAGCAAATCCTGCTAATGTTAAACCGCTAACTCGTCTCCTCTTGTTAATCTGGGCTGGAATGGCTCCTGTAGACCAAACGCGTGGATTGGGTCACTCCTACTAGTTACTTTTGATTTTCCGATTATTAGCTGCAAAGAAACGTGACAAGACACTCAGTGACAAACATGCCGCCCTCATGTTTATGTTAGTGTTTATGTCTTGCTCTCCCAAGACGGCATGCAAAAGCTCTCGTCTGTTGTAGTGTGCACGAGTTCAGCCTCTTTATTTTGGTGGTATTTAGTTTTTCATCTCTGCATCATCCATGCATGAATTGTGATGTCACAACACCAGCACCTTGCAGCTCAGTGACAATGTTATGGGTGGTTTCTGTTCCCACTTTCAATTGATCATTGATTTGATCCAGTTGATGAGAGAAAAGATATTGTAATGGCTTTATTATCATTATTAGTTTACCAGTGGGAATGGGTATTGCAGCATTATTTACATCGGGTTGTTAGTGATTCTCCACAGGGGCACAATACAGCAAATGCCTTCAGTTTTTCTAATTCACAAATCATAGGTCATGACCCTGAAGGCAACACATTAAATGACTGTTATTACTGTCATTAATGCCACTTGGGAATCCTGAGCCTTCATATCCTAACAGCCAGTCATCTGGGGCTCATGTGTAAGAGTGAGAAAAATGGAGATGTGGAAGGACTAGGAGATTGAAGGAGAGGGGGTGTTGGGGATAGAGACTGCCATGGCCACTGGATATAATAACCCAGGCGTTATTAAAATAGCATTTCTCCACCATCCATCCATCCCTGTTTCCCCCGTCCTGAAGGGAAATGTGTGTTAGAATAACTGCTTTTGGGCCAGTTTTGTAGAGCAGATCGCAGTTGGCGCGTGGCCCACATTCCTCTGCTGTGACATCCATGCAGTCAGCAGTGGCAGCCCGGTGCTATTTTTAGAACCGCTAGTGTAAACGCCTGCATGGACAGAAAAGTGCATTTGAAAGTATGTGAATCTATACATTCATATGAAAAAAATATATGTATTACTGACATCTGTTTATTTATGCCATAGATGTGATGGCCTTTTTTTTGACTAGTATTATCTTTATCTTGACATTTACATTAAAGTGACTGGGAAATTAAAAATAAAAAAAACTCAAATGCACACAAATTATCTTAAGTAGAAGCTGCAGTATTATTTTCTTCCTTTTGGATTATTTTGCAGAATTGTTAAAGTGTTTAAAAAGCCCAGTGGGAACTTCCTGGCACCATTCTGTACATGTTGGATTTATTGCAATCTGTGTGTGAGGAAAAGCGATGTCACCGTTCACCATTACTTTCCAAACACTTAGGAGTTCATAAAAGGTGTCTGTATTTGTGTGGTCTCTGCTGGAAGAATTATTTGTGTATTTAAGTAGAGTTGGGATGGGCCTTTCAGGTGACAGTGCACAGACATGCAGCGCTCCTGAACCATCTCTTGGTAACATGCACACATACATCTGCACAGAAAATCCCAATTAGAGGAATTCCACTAACCTGATGGAATCTGGTTGTGGTGTAAGTGTATTTTAGTTGCAGGTATCGGTTCTCTCAAAGAGCTCTGGCAGTACTTCAAAAACACACGCTGCAAGGTCTGAATGAGAAAGTGAGATGCATATCGATTTTATTGCTCATTTGAGTAGCTGTTTCCCTTATTCTATCATGATACACTTGCCCACTGGCAGCAAGAGAGGCTGAAATTTTTCTTGCTCTCCATCCACCTCCATTTTACACCCGGAAAACACACATACACACACACTCACAGAGGACGGAGCTGACGTTTGTGACTGAAAATGCAGTTCAAGAAAATGAACACTGTGGCCAAAACCAGATTTCAACTTTTAGGTCAGACAAAAACTTAACCTGCAATTGAGCAAAGCTTGTGAAAATCAATTTAATTGTACCTCGAACGCATAAGGAGCCATCGGTGCGGTTTAAACGTACAGCAGATGTAATAGTTCACGGTGCTAATTCTTGCTCTTTTCTCTCAGCTGATGAAAAGTCAGTCAGCATTTTTTTTTTTCTCCTCCCCTTCCCCCAGCCTTTACTGCTTTGTGTACACAGCTCAGGAAATATCTGTGGCACGCAGCCAACATCTGGGAGAAAAGCTAAGCGAAGGAGAGAGAGAGGGAAAAAGAGATGTGGATGAACTTCAGGGTCAGTTTTTGTAAAGAAAAGAAATTTTAGCTTGCTTTCACTCAATGTGTTCTGGCCATGTGTGTCAGGAGGAGATATAGACTCCATAAAAGCTGTATATGTGCGAGCTCTTGTACACTGAGATAAACTGTCAATACTCTGTATGTGCGTCTGTATGTGTTTGTGTACATGGCTAAAAGAGAGAGAGAGAGAGAGAGAGAGAGTGTGCGTGTGTGTGGTTTTTATGTGTTTGGCCTTGTGCAGCACCATGAGGGAAAGAATGCCAGTGAACTCTTGGTAATTGGTGCTTACCTGGCAGGCCTTTTCACACAAACATTTGCGCACACACACACACACACACACTCAAGCTCAGAATGGATTAGATGACATTAACTACAAGAGAAAATGGCATAATTGAACACTGTGTGTGTGCACATGCATACACAAGTCATATGTCTGTGGCAGTGTAATGAGGGACTGCACACTACACACAAAATGCACACTATCAACCCCTGTCAGAGACTCCAAAGCTTCAATGCACCGAACAGTCCGTTTTCGTGTGTGTGTGTGCGCGCGTGCGCCCGTGCACGTGTGTGCCAGCTTGCTTGCTGCACACAGGCAGATGTGGCTGTCACCCATCAGCTCCATCATGTGCAGACACCCAGCTTTTAATCTTGCCCCCACCACTCTCCCCTTTTAGCTCCGCTGAGCAGACCTGGGAAATCAAATCGAGACTCAAAAAGCAAAAAAAAAAAAAAAAAGAAAAAAAAAAAGCCTATTTATATCTGCTCAAGAGACAAACACTAGGCAAAACGGCACAATTAACAAGCAAAATGTTCAGGCTTGTCAAATATATTGTTATTCAATGATGCAGGTGAGTGAATGAGGGCAGAGCAAGTTTTGTTTTAATTACAGACAGTTTTCAGTGACAGCCATATCTATAGATATACTAGGTTTGTCACTTTTGACCAATCCTTTAATCCTCATTCCAGCCTTTTTTTTAACCTCAACCTAACCTTTAACAGCCCCCGTCCTTCAAATGCACTTTCAAACTGTGGGGATGAACCAAAATGTCCTCAGAACAATGGAATTGAATCCAAATCGTTCCGCACAACTATGCTGTTCTTTTCTGCACTTATTTTCTGCACTTCTCATGGAGCTTTTTTTTTTTTCTTTCTTTCCATCCATCACTGTGCTTGACTGTGTGAGCAGACGACCGGGGGAATCGGCAGCACTGAAAGATATTTTATGATGAGCAGTCATTTCAGTAGCTTCTTATTCTCTGGCTGTGGGAGGATGCATAATATTAGGACGAGATGAACTTTCTCTCTTTCACACACTCAGACAGAAATACAGGTTGACACCCAGACCAGTTTCTACCCCAACCACAGTCTTCTGAATTCCTGTTCATCTTTTCTCTCTCTCTCTCTCTCTCTCTCTCTCTCTCTCTGTATGTGTTTTTAGAGCGCACTTGTGTACTCTTAATGGAATGCTGTGACTGTTATCTTGTCATTACGGCAGCGATAAAACATCTCGGTGGTAATTACTTTTGTGTGAGGAAGATTTTTTTTTCTTTTTCTTTTTTAATAACCCCAGCTTGTGCTGAAGTCACGGCGACGTCTGCCAGCCACTTAGCGAAGACAACTCAAATCATCTCAGTCGACCGGACGATCAGAATACGCTCCCGCACTTTTCCCCGCGTCAGCTTCTCGCTTTTCACTTGACTGAGACGGGAGGAAACACATCGGCTGTCATTAGTATACATTTATGAAGTGTTTTCCTGTCTCAACCCTTACAGCTGAAAGCCACTCGCCCGATGGCACGACCAGAGAAAAGCTTTGTTCAGTTTCCTTTATTTATTAATACCTCTTTGTTGTTGCTCATGTCCTAATCACATTTCCTTTAGTCATTAGCATTGTTTGACATCAAACGTAGCTGCAGGAGGGGGTAGAGAAGTATGGATATTGCTGTTGGACAAACTCTAAGCAGCGATATCTTTGCAACTGTTTGTCACAGTGGATAATTTGTCTTCTTATTAAGCTGTTCACATTCCGTTATAATAGTAATAAAGTGGAAATCGCACATTTCTAATTTGATATATTCTGCTGTCACATGGTTGCTGCCTGCAGGGTGTTGGTGGCTGTGTCTCGGAGAATGATGCGTTATGTATGTGCGTGACTTTTGGTGACCTCTCTGACAATCACGTCTTCTGTCTCCGTCTCACTGGGGGAGATTAGCAGCACATGAACTTGCAGTCCCATGATGCTTTTTTCATTTGCTTCCTATCTATTCATCACCATAGCGCTTGGCTATCATGGCATTGTGAGGAGATGCCAGTCGTAGTGCATTGTTATGCTAATGCGTTGCCTTGTGTCTCTCTGCACCCTAATGCTATGTTATGCTAATGTTGTCATGGTAATGTCATGATATAGGGAGAAGTAGAGGGGACGGATGCTACTGGAATAATATGTCTGGAGATTCCCCGCTGTACCAAAACTTAAATTTGTATTTGCTAAAGTTGTTGTTCATTTCCACACTGAATGTAACATTTTTGTGTTTCCCATTTCACTTCATTTTAATGGTCAGATTAATAACGTAAACCTGTTTTGAAGTTGTAAACAACATTACAACATAAAAAGGTTACAACCTGCAGTCTGTTTTTGGTTTATTTTGGCAACTCAACAAAAGTGTCCTGTAAACATTTCCTAACCTTGACCTCAAGTCACATTTTTATGGCCGTGCTGTCTAACTTTGACACAAACAAAGGAAAACTTTTGGCATAAACAATGGTCCAACTTGCAAAGCTGTCCCTTTTTTCCTCAGAGTATAATGTGAGATTTATCATCAGAAAAGTTTTTTCACACTAGTCTGTGTTACATGTCTGTGATATGGGTTTTTACTGATTGGTTCTCTCGCTGTTTGATGTTTTCACAGGATGATAGTGATGGGATCCCATGGTCGGAGGAGCGGGTGATGCGAAAGGTGCTTTACCTCTCTCTAAAGGAGTTTAGGAGTGCACAGAAAAGGCAACTGGATGGAGATGGAACAACAGATTCCAGTGGTGAGTTAGACCACATCCACCATTTTCCACTAACGACCCTGTCCAGACCTGATTGTAATATCAGTCTCCGGTGATCTCATCACAAGTGGACACACATGTCTTCAGTGGCCATGCTTGATCGAATCTCACTTCCGTGCTACAAAGGGAAATAAACACATTCATAATTTCATCCTTCATGCTGTGCATGCATCCTGGATGTGTCGTGACTGCATTCACATCTTCCTTTTGTAATCAGATCACTGGAGACGGATGTTCACACCAGGTCTGGACAGGAACTATTACATCATCTTTTCAACTCAGTTTGTTTTACTTGGATGCATGTTTTGTTACTTTTTAACTGGTGCGGCAATGAGATATTTTGTTTATTTAGTGTTTTCAGCGGCACATGGTGAATGACAGAAATAAAATATACTGATACTGTACAGAGAAATAATTAAACTGAAACCAGACATTAAGTAGCAACAAAACAAGCAATAAAAAATAGTGTGTTTTACTCTTAACTAGAAATGTGTATTTAGCTGACTTTGCAAAAGAGGTATGTAATGAATGACTTTCTAACAATGTATTGTAAACGGCCCTGCAGTAATGACAGGCCATCTTCAAATGCAGTAATTTGACATATTGAAAACATTCATGTCATTAAAATGGAATGAAAGAAGCTAAGAATTTGCTACACTAGTATTTTGTGGACCAAATATCAAGAGTTGCCAATTTTGTCTGGCTTTGCTGAGGTTAGTGTCTTAGTTTAGCTTCTCAGTGCTTTTATTGCAAGCGACAGTTTTATTAGTCTGTTTGCAAGTGAACACCATGCAAGTTCAGTTTGACAGCAGAACTCGATCTCATTTGAAATGGAAAGAATCCAGTGAGAACCAGCGATCAAGGCGCTCATTTGTCTTTTGTTGTGGGTCAGCGGGCAGCACGCAGCAAGCCCTCGGCGTTACTTGTTCAGTGTCACATCCGCAAAAGAGACCTTTAACTCAAAGAAATCCCTACTTATTTTTGAATGTTTACGCTGTACACACTCGGGATGAGATTAGACACAATACAACACAAAATAAAAACATGTGTGTAAGTGTTGTTACTCTTTAACAACATGGACGTTTACACTCACTCGGGGGTCCAGACTCATTAAAACATGAACAAATCCAAACCTCGACATTTAATGAATACTTGTAGGTGCATAGTTAGACAGAAATACAACTCCAGGTGGAGGTGGGCTACAGCAACAGTTGAGGGATTGGGAGGGTTTGCTGTGTAAACCCGCAACAACACAAGAAGAGCGAGAGCACAAGAGGGATGAACAGCTTGTTTTGAACTGAACTGCCACCATGTCTTTTGTTTGACACTGGCGCTCCCTTCCATAAAAAGCCCTCAGTCAGCCAACAGTAGAGATTTGAACTTCACACGTGCCTCAGAAGCTATTCTCAGCTGACATTAACACAAACCAGACACTGGAAGAAAGGAAACAGGAGGAAAAAAAGAGCCTCTGAAAGTTCACGCCCAGCCAAGGAAGCCAGCCAGTCATCCAGCCAGGCAGAGGGGGAGACAGTGAGACAGACAGGAGGGAAATCTCCTTTGAAATGTAGCTTACCTTTTTTCTCTTTTATTATACATTTTTCACACCTTCCTTTCTTCTCCATGTGCCTGTGCTGCATGCCCCCTCCTCTCCCCTCCCCTCGCTGTAGCTGCTGTATCTGTGTTTGTCTGTCTGGCACCTCGTGGCTGCCACTCCACAGCTCCTCGGGGCCTTTTAAGCCACCGCGGGTAGCTGACCTTATCGCCTGAATAAAAATGACTCATTAGAAAGCATCGGCGGCCCGTCACACTGGGGGTAACGACAGCAGCCCATGCTGACACAAAAGGGAGCTGGGTTGAATAGATGGGTCCCGCTGTTTTAGAGCACTGTGGGTTAGCCAGGCTTTGGAGCCTGTATGAGCGGCACAGTTTCCCGTTTTGCATAGACGCAGTGGTGAAACTGTCAGCCATTTTGGAGGATCACACTCGGCGTGTGCTACATTCTGAATGGGCAACCCCGCTGTTTTAGAGGACTATGGGTTATAGAGTCTGGGCTTATGTTGGGGCCAGGCATGTGCCACAGTTTTCAGGCATACACAGGAATTATTGGGACGCTATCGGCCATTTTGGAGAGTCACACAACACAGCATACACATGCTGTATTATGTTTTTTCTGACTACAACCCCAAACCCAAATGCATTAGTCAAGAGTCGAAGAGATAAACTTTTAAATCAACAATTAGATTCCCACCTAATCTTCTACTGATTATTGATTAATGGGCTAATCATAAGAGTTAAGTTTTCCACCATTTCAGAGAAAAGGGAATCGTCTGATTAGTGCAGTTTTGAGCAGTGCATAACAATAATCCTTAGATGAGTCTTCTTCCTCATGTTTAAGTCTCTTCATCTTTCCCTCCTCATGTACCTCCATTCATCCCTTGCCACCTCCTCTCTCTTTAGCTGCTCTCTGTGGCTTCATGACAGCAGTGGCATTCACTTTTGGAGGGGGGGTGTGGCAGTCAGTCAGTCAGCTGTATGTGTGTCCGAGTGTGCCGGTCTGTATCCCCGCCCACCCTCCCAGCCCTCTCTCTGTCCAAACTAGCAATCATGCCGACCCCCCAGCGACTGTACCGCTTCACTGTTGACAGTCATCCATCTCTGTGTCCATCGTACTTCCTACCTCTGATGCTCATATCCTGCATTATTTAACAAATGACATTAGACCCTTCTGTGTGCCAGCATCCGCTCTTTCAGCCCAGTCCTTCTCCATCACAGCCACGTTCTTCCTCTTCTCCTTTTTCCCTTACCCCTATCTCCCTCCATCCATCTGTCTTTCCGGTTGCCCCCCCCCCCCAATCAAGGTGTCATTACACATCAATAGGACTCTGGTTTCTGCATTTCCACAATCCCCTGTCTCCTTTCTCCCCCCCTCCCGCTGCTGCTCAGTGTCCTCGATTATGTATCTCCACTCAGCCCACACCACAACTGAAGCCCCCCTCGCCTTCCCATTCTCCCCATCCATCTCCCTCTCCCTCTTCTCACCATCTCCCTCTTTTCCGCTTTGTCCTTCCTGTCCTCTGCAGTGTCTGTCATAACTATCTACAGTATGTCACCCAAACCCTCCCTCACTTTCCATCACCACCCTCTCTTACCTCCGTCCCTCCCCTCCCCTCCCCTCCGTCCTGTTTCCCACCCATCCTCTCCATCTCTCTGAATTATCAAACCTCCATCTTCCTCCCGTAGCTCCTTACTTCGCCATCTCCCTCCGCTTTACTTGTCTGTCCCTCTCCCCTCCTTTCCTTTCCTCCCTCTCCATTTTCCTGAGTGCTATTGATGCTGGCCAAAAACCAGGAGGGGCTGAAGAGAGGGTTTGCCCATTTCTGTATCCGTCCCCTCTCTCCCTCTACCCTTCTGTCTGACCCGCCTTTCCCACCCATTTTTATGCATGTCATTCCCTTTCCTTCAACATTCACTCTACTGTAACTCTGCTGTCAGTCTGTATTCCCCCATGCCGTTTGTTTCTCACACGGCCATAGTGGCAGCCGTGGCAGCTAAAACCTTACGCTGGTGCTCTATTTTCTCTCTGGTGATCACATGACGTGTCAGAGGAAGGAGCACAGAGATGGATTGAACGTGGGATGAACAGTGCCGAATAGAAGCATCACGGCCAAAACAGGAAGAGCTTGCGTATTGAATCACGTGAGTCAAACAGGCTTTGTCGCTTCTGTCCCCATGTGCTCTATTTCCTCAGCAGCTCAAGCCATTACAAAACGGCATCCTTGCCTTTGAAGCGTTAGATTTATAGCCTTGAGCTGCACAAAGCAGATGCCATGTTTGTAACTGCACATTGGTGTGTGCTTTTGTTCTGGCTTGTGGTTTAATGCCGTGCCGTGTTTTGAGGTCCAATTTTAGAAGGAAGGGGAACATATTTCATACATATTTATTTTTTCCCCTTAGTTTGAGACCTTTAGTGCTCTTTCATACAACTGAGAAACAGAGGTCAAAGCTGCGCATCATGTACATTGGAGTATCAACACATTTGTTCATTAATAAGAGTGAAGATCAAAAGAAGATTATTGCCATAAACCTGCTCATATAAAAAAGGAGAAAAAGGCTCCTTCTGTTATTATTAGACCTGTGTTTTTAGTTGTAGTGTCTTTAAGGGCACCCTCTACCCAAATGATTGTCTCTCCTTTGGCATGCCTGCCCCACTCCATGTCCAGTTATTACTGTGGCTCACACTAATAAGCTCCCTTCGGCCCTGTGATATGCCATGTTACGGTACGTACCTCTGCTCTCGCCCTCCTGCTCTCTTGAGACTTAGCGAGGCGATAGGCTTAGTTAAGCACGCATAAATCTGATTAGAAACCTCCCCCAGTGGAGCAGCTATTGGGATGGCACACTAGCGTGTCCCTCTGCTGCCTCATCACCCCCACCTTAGGTTTCAACCTCTGCCACAGTCCTGCAGTGTGGTGCGGAGCCTCCACCTGCACCAGGATGGTGAATTTAAGCATCAGCCCTTGGTTCCCAGCCTGTCTGCCGCTCTCGCCTGTCCCCGTGCCTCTGCTTTCCAAACATTCCCCGCTCTGCGCCTCAAAAGAGCACTCATGTGCAACCAGCATATGTCAGACAACTCTTTGGAGGAATCGGGGGAGGGACGGAGCTGAAGGCGGCGGGGGGTTACGAAATGGGCCTCAGTGTGTTTGTTTGTATCTGTGGGGACAATATGTGTCAGTCATTTTCTGAGCACAATTATAGTTAATGAGCTACTTTGCTTTTTTGCTCTGGTGCGAGTTTCATTGACAACACACAGTCCTGGTGTGAATCTGGAAACAACTCTCCTTTGTAGCCCCTTAACTAATTATTAGCATATTTTTTTAATGACTATATACAGTATCACATGATGAAATGTCTCAATGAGTCTGAATCTTTGGAATTGATCTTAAACAAAATGAAGGAAATCTTCCAATTGCTTATCTTGAAAAAAATTCCATTGCCATTTGAAGTGGTTTTTCCTTTTTTATGAAGTAGTCCTTTGCTTGAAACTTCGAAGTACTTCTGAAGTGAAACATTTGATTGATTAAAAGCATACAGATGTATTACTCTGTGCCAACAAATGCATAGTAAGGCAGTGATTCACCCTTGGCCCTTAGACTTATAGGCTCCTTAATGGCAAGATAAGTAGTTGTCAAAAGTGCAATGGCCTTACTCATCACGCCGACACTTGTTAACAATCTGACCGCAATGCTGTGTGTGTGATGACTGTGCCTCCACATTCAGGTACTGACCTGCCGTGCGTGTGAGAAATACCAACATCCTGTGTCTACACAACAAGGAGAATGTTGGACTCTGTAGCGTGTTCTCATTCAGCTCAAAGCGCATTTATATATCGGTTAAATCACATGTTTGAAAACATCTCTTACCTGCTTCACAACTGATCATATCCATTTTGTCTCCTACACTGTCATTTAATTGTACACCTCCCCTCCCCATCCTATCTTTCTCAGCTGACACAATGCCTGGGCTTGTTTAACAGTAGCGTCCCTGTGAACAGGGTATTATTCAAGTTGTCAGTTATCCTAACCCGTGCTCCGCTATCGTTATTATCTTAATTTTTTGTCCGTTGGAGTGACACATCCCTGAGAACCTTCACTCAAATGGAATTTGACTGGGTGTGCTGGGAAGACAGTGAATCCTTCATCCACTAAGAAAGGAGGTTACAGTTGGAAAGTGATGGTGAAAGAAAAGATTAATGGCAGCAGCACACAAACTCACTTTTTTTTTTTTGTTATTGTGTAGTGAATATGAAAAGTTTAATAACCTAAAGTCAAAGTCAAGTTGGGCATGAATGTGTACGACAATTGTTAAAATGTGACACCTTCAGCTTTAAGATGTATAAAGCGAAACTTCTCCAGCAGTTTTGATTATGTGACTGACCTTCTGTCTCCACTTGATAAGTCTTGGCAGTGCTTGCATTTTATTTATTTTTATTTTTTCCAAACGCTGAAAAGCTTTGAACTAGTTGTCTCCCTGATAATTTTGTTCAAATACTGCAGGAACTGCCCATGCATGAGTACATCAGACGATGTAATTCTGCAATGTGGTTCCTTTTGATTTAAGAATCCCTGTTGGTGCTGAATGTTTGTTAATATTTATTAAAAAATTCAAGTCCAACATTATCTGTTCTCTTATTGTCTTGGCCTTAGTTTTTAAGGTGTGCTTATCCTTTTATATCAGAAACAGTTGCATTCAACAAACATGTGGACAGAAGAATAAGAGAGTAAATATGAGTCACTTTAAAACTGAAAGTTTAATTATATCTATTGGTTAGACAGTATTTAGAAATAGTTGTGAATGTTTCCATTGCAGGTGTATTTTATTTTTCAGTGTAGATGCTTGGTAGATTTGTATTCACTCTATATTTCTCCCTGTCACTCTGACGGTCTTTCTGTCTTCTTCTGTATTCTCCTATTCTGTGCTGTCAGACAAAGCAAAGAAGTACATGAACCCCGTCATAAGAACTCTCCTCTGCATGAAATCAAAGACACAAACAGAAGGCTTCATTAAAACTATCAGATGAAAGTTCCCAAATATTCCAGCTGTTGATTAAACAGTATGAACCCTCAGGAGGCTTGCTGACAAAGAGCTATGCCAAATGTATAGAAGCAGAAGGTTTCAAGCAAGTGCGCCGTAAAATACATCTTGGTCCGAATGTGACCCTTTTTGGTGCTTTGTGTTTTCAGGTTCCTTAGCCAACGGGCAGCTGAATGGCTCGGGATCAAAGGGCAGCCACAAAGAAGATGGCTCCGTGCGCTCTCAGGGCCTGGACGGGAGCAGCGAGTACTGTGAGGACGGTCCTGCAAAGAAGAGGTGTGAGGCTTTGTGTGAAATGTGACTAATCCTGTTTGCGAGTCTTTGGCGGACATTGATGAGCTTCATATGACTCTTGTATGTGATCGTGTGAGTGTGAACGCGTCAGGTTGCGATTGAGATTGGACACATGTTAAAAACTGTGAGATTAGTGCTAATAGATTACTTGAGGCTCTGAGAGGATTTTCAGAATTTTCTGGCTGAAATTCATTTAGTCTCTTCTTGCTTCCCATATATGCTTTTTAAAATCCTTAGTACCAATCTTCTCCCTTTTCCCCTCACTCTTCAGTGTGTGTGTGTGTGTGTGTGTGTGTGTGTGTGTGTGTGCGCGCAGCAAAGTCTTTGGAGGAGAGCAAGTTGCCCATTAGTTCATTAATAGAAGATGACAGTCAACAAAGCAGTGTAAATGGTAGTAGCATTTAAAGAGCACCGAGGTCCATTAATGAGCAAACCCCCTGGGTTTATAACACAAATGCTGTTTCAATCATTTATAATTGGACACTTAAAAGAATTTTGCAATGCGTTTCTAAATAAATTATTCAAAGATTGAAGTTGTTGCGCAGTACAAAAAGCTGCGCAAGTCATGTTTGAATGAATTATGGAAGCTGATTATGTATTTGTGAGAATGCCACAGTTGGAAAAAAAAAAACTACCATGGTAGACACATGTTCTTGGAAATCCGAATGAAGCTAATTAAGGAAATATGGAACTTCTAATGCGTTCAGTATCAAACGGGTTTTGAAATCACAAGCTGAAAATTTTGATTGTACATACAAAGCTCGCTCTCTCTCTCCCTCTCTCTCTCTCACACTCACACACACGCTGGACATTTATGGTTTTATTTTTATGTCACAAACCAGCAGTTAAAAACATTTTCCCATAGATTTTCATCCTCTAACAGCTGGCTACTGTACGTGGCAGGTGTATGGATGTATGTGTGTGTGTTTTCATGTTTGTGAGTGTGGGTGCATGCCCGAGTGCCTGTGTTTTGTTTTGTTCTGCCGCTGGTCTCTCTCTCTCACACACACACACACACACACACACACACACACACACACATTGACAGGGCATCAAAGCATCAGCGCAAAGCTAGGGGCGGAGTCTGGGGGGCCGGACAGCAGCAGATGTCCCTCTGTAATGAGCAGCCCATACAGGCTCCATTCACCGCGTGTCAAAGCACCTGCCTAAGTCCTCCTAGCTGTCATTCGATACTGTTACCTCCGAATCTAAGCTCTGTTATTGGAAGGTTTCTGCTACCTGGCCTTTAACTGGAGAGCTGATAAGGATTGCAAAATCTTTTATTTAAAATTAACAAAGGCTTCTTGAGTCTATAGAAATCATACAGTTGTTTATAATGGAATATTATATGCGTGGAAGAAGAAAAAAAAAAGATTCACTGTGTCCGCTTACAGATCAGCGTAAAACCTGATCTGTAATTCATAAAGTGCTGAATTGAAACCAAGTGATCTTGTAGCTTATATAATAAAACATAGAAAAGAAAAGCATTAGCAGTAAGTTATAACAAGGACCATCTCATGTGTGCTGGTAATGCATACTGTGTATGGAGTGGAGTTTAGTGAGAGGCCAGCCAGCTCCATGGTTTTCATTAGTTCACTACACACACACATACACGCACACATGCGCACACATGCACACAGCAGGCCTGATTTTAGAAAGGCTTTGTATCTGATGCTAATGAAACACAAGCCTAGCCAGTACTTGGCAGAGCCTCCTGCCCTCTTAGAAAGCTAATTTTTGTGTGCGCTTTATGTGTGAAGCATGACTCCAGTGCCCCTGGCATAGGTGCCCAGCATTGTTCCCGAACAGGACTAACTGAGATGATGCCAAGGGCTGTTACACCTGGCACCGGCCAAAACAGAAGGGAGGGGCAGTGTGGCAGAGCTGGTTCCAATTTTGAGTGAAGGAAAAGTTTCACACAGTGGAGAGAGGGAGAGAGAGAGAGAGGATGAAAGGGGGATAGAGTGTGGACAGAAAGGGAAAGACTGGGGGAGAGGAGAGGAGAGGAGAGGAAGGGAGGCAGAGACAGGACAGGTGCAAGTGATTTTTGGCAGGAAGCGACCCCCTTTTAGAAGTCTTTGAGATCGACTCTGTGTTTGCCTTCCCATGCTCCTGAGATTTGTGCCGAGACTGGCAGCACATGCCAGCTTGTTATTAGCCCTTTCTTACTTGCATGACCATATTCTCCAGCAATATTCCTCTGCCAGAATTAGGACATGCAAGCAAAAACCACACAGCCGCAACTCGAGATGGACGATACTGGACGTTTTGCCAACATTTTGGGCCAGTGACTGATACCGATATATGCGTCTTTCCTTTGGCCCAAATGCAGAGTTCGTTTTGTCTCCTCTGTGAAGAAATTAACATATCCCTAATCCCTAATCTCATCTGCAGCGGTATCCTTACCTAGTTAAATCATACCTCTGTCCATCTTCTACATTTGATATTGGTTGCTGATGTTGTTTGCAGGCATGATTTGTGAATTCTTTGCACTTGTCTCCAGCTACTTTGCAGATGATTGTAATGTTTTTGTGTTCCGGACAAAATGAATGAGCAAAACTTTGGCATTTCTTGGTATTTAAATTTTACAGTATTACTCTCACATGTACAACCATCGTATGACTCCAGTCTGGGAAAATTGAGTTATGATTGTGTATTCAATTTAAAATGCAATTGTGCAACTCTGGTTTTTAACCTGGTGTTTAGTCTTACTGTTCTGTACGTTTTATAGCCTATATGTGTTCAAATCTGATTTGATTACACAAGTAGAATGAGATCAATTTGCATTTTACCTAAACAAATCAACTCTGGCACCACTTACCAACCCGGCTTGCTGATCTGTCTGCACGTTTAAAAAAAAAAAAAAAAAAAAAAAAAAAGTGACTACAGACCTCTGAAGCTCTGCAAAAGTGTGGGTATAGAGAGCGTCTTTCGGAAGTTGAGTGCCCCCTTTGACAGACTTCTTAATTTACCGTCTGTATTCTCTCCCTCTTTCTTTGTCCTTCCTTTCTGTCCTCCTTCTTTTTTTTTTTTTTTTTTTTACCCCTCACTCTTTTTTACAGAACCCCGCATTTGGCTCTCTTAGAATCGGTTCACTCTGTTGTTTAGCCAAGACACACATTCAAACACTCAGCTGCTGCTGCTTGTTTTGTTTTCACTTAATGAATTCCAAGTGTGCGCATGTGTATTTACACACACACACACACACACACACACACACACACACACACACTTGTCTTCTCTAGCGTAACCAATGACTCTTGTCAGTAATGCATAATCACCATTTCCATTTATGAGGGATTATATGCATGTGTGCGTAGCCCTTGCACGCACAAACTGCAAGTGTGTTTCAGTAGGGGACCTTAATGTGTGTATTGATTTGCATTAAATGCTATTCTGTAGGAACCTATACGCTGTGCAACACCTAGACCTATTAAAGGACTGTACAGTATAGTGTTCGCATGAACATAAATGCACAGTATATGGATCTGAGTCAGAGTATATTGATTGAAAGCCGGATTGATTGTCCAATGAGCCTTTAGTCAGTAATTTTTGCTTTGACAGTCTAATGGAGGCTATGTTTGGGGCACCACAAAACACCACGTTTCCTTTTCCCAATACAGTTTAAATAGCCACTTCCTTTGTTTGTCAATCTCCCTATTTTTTTTTTTTTCTTTCTTCTTGTCAGTCTGTCAGTGGCTCACTTCCCCTCCCCACGCCATCATGTCAGAGTATCAGTCTCCAAAATCTCCTCTAAATTCTCCTCTCATTGTCACGGCCTCACTGCGGCTTTATGAAAGCTTTCTGATTCAGCTGAAATGGAAGGGTGAAGGAGTATTAAGCGTCTACCACAGTGCATAATGTCATTCAGCACTCAGACTCGCTCCCATAATCACTGTCAAACACAAGTGTTAGTGGTGCGGGTGCGTGTAGCGCAGATTAGCCGTGTTAGTGCTTGTTTGCATGGTCCTTTTTTTTTTTTTTTTTTTTTTTTTTTTAATGGAGTAATTCAAAAGTTAAGTCTTAAATGTTTCAGTGTGTTTGCTGTACACTGTTGGAAGGCCTGTTGTTAGTGAAGGACAAATCCCTTCTTTTTTATATATATATATTGCTCAACATCACAAATTTGCCTCATGGTGTTTTATAGTCGGTATAGCATTACTGTCTTTGGACCCTCAAATCAGGCAAATGAAACCTCCCCGAGGGACTCCACCCACCCTAGTCATCACGGACATCTTATTGATCAATAAATCAGTGGACTTTTTTGATTATGCAATAATCGGATTTTAAGATAACAGTTCTGAAAAGTCATGTGTTCTCGTTAAAGGTAAATCTCAGCCTGTGTGCCCCTGCACAGGCTCAGTGCCCGTGTCATCTCAACCTGGGAATCCTCAGTAAATTGGAAACACACAGAAAATGTATTCATCAGCCAGGATGTGTATATGTGTGCGAGTGTGTGTCCTAATAACCTATTTCATGTACCTGTGTCTTAAATCTGATTGCTTGGTTGTTTGGATTGCTGCTCCGCCAAATACCCAGATAAAGTAAAAAAGTAAAAGAAAAAAAAGAAGAAGTTGGAGGTGCATTGCATGGACAGTTGACCTGGGGATAAATGTCTACCAAAACCATTCCTAAATTTAAAAAAGACCCGATTTAACTGGTTTTTGACCAGTGGGAGTTGCGTAGAAGAGACACTGCTCACCATTTTGAGCCACAGACTTCAGTATCTGCAGCATCAAGATCAGATCAGGAAATGAGTTCACTCAAGCTCTCTGACCATTTTTATGTTGGTAAATTAGTTAGTTAGTTGGACTGCTAAGTGCAAATAGTGACCGCTGATGTCTGTAGACCTAAGCTGGCTGCGGTCGGCCACTCCCATGGGTGATTGGAGCGCTGGAACCTAACTGTTAACAAAGCATTTCCCGGGTCTTCTTTTTGACCATGAAAGAAAAAGAAATGCTGAAATAATTGTGCGGCAGATTGAATGCACAAAGTACTTCTCTCTACACTTTGGTGCTTTTGAAATTATTTTTGGTGACATTTAGCTCAAGTTCATTGAGAAAAGGCTGGACAATGGGTGACTTCCATGTGACCTAATATAGCATTTATGTATTCACGGAATTAAAGCTAAGCTTGATCTATTGTCAAGATGACTTTTCTCTCCCCGCATCTGCCTATCGGGCCATCTCCTCTCCCTTTTATTTCATTCATTCATTCATTCAAAAAATAAATAAATAAATAAAAATAAAAATGCAGTCGAGTGTGAGGCCAAGGTTATATTTAAAAATGCACCCAGGCCCTGTTGTATCTTTTATCTCAAATGAATATCAGCCTTAGTCTGACTACCTGAAGCACACAGCTGTCACAGTGGGACAAACACCATCGCGCCTCTTAATAACATTGAGCCACGTTGATCTTGATGTCGACACAAAGCAGTTGAAAAAAAAAAAACATATACTGGCGAAATATGCAGGAGGACCGCAGCATATACATCACTATCACGGTTATTAGGGCCTGTCATTGTGACCTATATAGTGAGTAATAAGTGCACTTTTGTGTGCAGTCACATGTGTATTTATGCACTCGTAGGGACTTGACTCACTGATTGATGATTGTGTTTGTTTATGTTTCGGTGTGCATGCATGTGGTTCTGCACACGTTGTATGGAGGGGCTGTTTATGTATGTGAAGGTCACAGGGTCAGTGGTTCAGTTCAATGAAAGGACTTGTCTTGAATCCTAAAAACATGCAGACAGATAAGCAATGAACGCACTGTGTGAAGTGAATGAGTGCTCGTGAATTTGAGTGTCGAACAGGCATTTTGGAGGTTTGGGTTGGGAAATGATACGTACAAGTTGTGGACTGTGGGCCTTTTAAGGCTGCCAGTTGCTCCGTAGAGCGTGAGAAGTGGAGAACACAGCTGATTTATTTTCTTCATGTTTTCAACAAACTTTTTTTTTTTTTTTTTTTTTTATTTACATGTCAAACTGAAAGGTAACACTTAAGGTTACTGCTTTAAGCAATACAACAAAATGCTTTGCTGCTGCCAACATATGGTATCCTTGGCATTTAATTTCTTTCATACACGTGCATTAGCACACATGGTGTCAATTATGGCATGGACATTGTATTTCAACGTGACGTTTTAGAATTGTGGGAACACAGGCGTTTTTTCCAATTTATGCGCTGATGGATTTGATCTGAGCAGACTGTCACACACATGCACAAACATAGAAATAAATGTAAGATGAGTGTGTGGAGGCACTGACCTAAGACACGCAAGACAAGTGTTCATGGATCTTTCATTCTTATCTTCATAGAAATGGACATATTGGTTGTTCCAATGCAATATAGACACTTGCATTCTCCCTCTTAGTGCCAGATGCAGAGAGATAGCTCTTTATGAGGACCATGTGGGCCATCTGGAGCCAATTAACATTGTCCCTAAGGTACAAACTCTGGACCAGTGCTCTTCAACTCGCACAATAACCTTTGCCATGGGAAGGAACACAGAATCTGACTCGAGCTCTGCCTCATGCCAGCATTGCTCAAACGCTGGACACCGTGTGGACAAGGCTCCAGGCTCTGCCTCGATCCAATTGTGCCACACAGCGTCTGCAGAGGACTGAAAACCTCGGGTCTGATTACCGAGATTTATTTAGATTATATTAATTTGCAGTATACTTTGTCATTGTCTGTTTGTTGTAGCTTTAGGAAAGACTTTTCAGTTTACTTTGACTTCATACGGTGTATAAGTCAAACAATTTCCTTAAGTCTTCATCAAACATTTTTTTTGTCATTTTGTTTGTCTTGTCATTTTGCTTGCTGTGTGTCTTCCTTTGCATTTGTTATGCCAAGCTTTATAAACTATACACTGTTGTTTTTCTAACTGCGTACATTTTTGGCATAGCTGGAACTTTGTAGAACCTCGCATTGTTGTGGGTGCAGAGAGCTATTGGAGGGTGACACGTCGGCACAGATCAACGCAGGACCTACTGGCTCACGTTCCACTCACCAGCCTGAGTGGACGTATCACATTTTAACTGGTACAGCAAATGTCTGAAACCAAACCACACAGGCACAAATCACAGCCAAGGCTCCAGTGTGAATGACCTGGGCATCATTTACAAAGGGACAGGGTGTACAGTATACTGTATGACCCCGGAACCACAGACATACGTCATTTAAAAGCTTCCTCGTGTTTAACTTTTCACTCATTTATTGTATCATTTTACAATAACTGGGACTTATTAAAGGATTTTTTTCTGATATGATAAGTAAAAATGGAAAATTCTTGTTGAAAAATAACCTTTTTTAGGTTAAAATGTGTATGTAACCAATACATTGGATTCATTTTTAATGAAACCCTAATACTTGAGGAATTAAAAAATCTATTGCATGCTGTTGAGTTCAAGTCTCAATAGCGTTTAAATCTATTTGCTGTCCCTTCAGCCATACTAAATTATATACTGCTCGTACTTCCACATATTGAACTCCATTCATCAATATTTAATAAACATAAACAACTGAAAGATGCTGATATGCTGCACCAGTAGCTTATTCAATAAATCAAACAAAAATGGGAGGCTGCTGTTTTAAACAATCAGCCCTGCCTAATTGGCATTTTAAGTATTTTCCCATTATATCCATAATTATCAGTATTTTATGCACAAATGAATTGATAAATGTTTTCATAAATCAGCTGTAGTCAACTGTTCACACATAAATACACAGATGTTCTTAGTCATCTAGTTTCCAGCACCCTGCTGGTGTGTTTTGGCTTACATTAAACTGGTTTATGGGGCCAGTTTGGAGGAGGCTTCTAGGTGTAATGTTTTTCTCATACACTTAGGGTTATTGAGTTATTGACTGAGCGCAAAGGATAAATTCACTTTTTATTGGCCTCCCTTCACAGAGAGGGGTCAGTGATGGGGGGTGAGTTACTGACCCGCGTCACTGTAGCTGGCAGAGCGAACATGTGGAGGATAAATGACGATGACCACGTGGATGAGTTCTGCCATTGCACAAGTTCATCCAAGGAAACAGTCTTTGCTCGAAGTCTGGAAAGGTGTTGATGGGACTTAAAGATGCAAAGCAAAACTTGAAGTGATTTTTGGTTTGGGCATTTTTATTTAGAAATAACAAATGTTGCCAGGTAAAACAGGATCTAAAAACACCTATATTTAAAAACACAGAGTTTTGTGTGGAGCTCGCAATGGTTTGAATGTGCCAGACATGTGTTTGTTATAAGTTACACACTACAATTCAAGTCGAAGTTTTACCGTTAGGTTGTCAGGGTCAGTGTGCAGGAGTGTGGTCTGTGTCACCACCTTCCATCTCTCCTTTGGCACAGTCCCCCATTTCTTTTCATCCCCACCTCCACCACATTTCTAATTCGACTTTAGAGTGAGGGAAATCAAACAACGTCTTTTATCCACTTCCTATACTCTTGACCTTTTCATCTTCCTTTCCCAGGACTGCTGGCTGACGGGATTGTCAGAATTTCTCACTCCGTCTCTCTCTCTCTCTCTGAGACAATCGGTGGCATGCGTAATATTAGACATTAGAGTAGCTCTTTGAAGGGTAAATGGCTGGGGGTGGCGGCAATAAAGCGATGGAGGGAGGAAGGGATGGATGAAAGGTGGATTAGAAAGGGATGAATGGGGACATCCTGTCATAATCTCTCTGCTTTTTTTTCTGCTGTCGTTGAATCTCAGTTTCCCCGTTTCTCTCCGTGTGTCTTTGCTGCTCTTCTCCCATTCTCCTTCAATCAGGGCAATCACTCTAATTTTAACTTGCATAAGCCTCACTTTCCTTCTCTGGCACCTGACCAATGAGTATTCTATAGCCTGACACACTTGGGAACATAGTGTACCCTGGCTTACACACACACACACACACACACACACACACGCACAGCCCTCTTCTGGGCAGACTCAGAGCTATATCAGAAGCTCATGTTACCCGCAGTTCAGTGAATGTACTTACAAAAGCAGTTTTGTTATTGCAAATTACCATGCTGATTTCTCAATATTTACCTGTTTCTGTGTGTCTGTGTGTGTGTGTGTGTGTTTAATTATAACTCTCACCATTTTCTCTTGCACGCGCTTCTGTCTCCTCATCTCTTGCAATTAAAGAGATATGGTTTATTAGTAATGACCTTTGGTAATATGACCATATAGCTTAATATTTTATTGAATGACTGATATTAATTCTGGTGCTCTGATTTACGCTGATGCTCTTAATGATTAACAACAGTAAGTCAGTGTCTTTAAATTAATTAATTGTCAGAAGATTTTGATCTGAAAGGTGCTGTGGTTTATTTATTATTCCACTGCCTGACCCTGCATTACCTCACTCTCGGTGATGCACATCTTTTTTTTTTTTTTTTTACTGCGTATCTATTAACCATGCAGCTGCATGCAGCATTTTTTTTTAGTCCAGTTACTGGCAACTACTCTTATCAGTGTTTGTCAGAGTTTGGTAAAGACTCCCCAGCACACCTCCCATGTGATTAAATAGGTAACAGATAACAGATGATTGTCCCAAGCAAACCTGTGGCTCTATGGAGAGGCCTGGTGACCGTCTAGACAGGATGTAGTAAGCACATTGCTTTATTAGCTCATCTTTCTCCATCTTCATTTGTTACACAGTTGCTTGTGGTTATTTTTGCCTTTTTTGTGTGTGTGTGTGTGAGTCAGTTTACCCCCTCTGTCTCTCTTTAAGCAGTTAAATTGGATACTCTTCATCTCAGACTGAAGCAATAAAGCTATCCAGGGGTTTGGCTTACCATAGAGGCTTTTATGGCGAGCCCAGTCCCCCCTCTGCTGCTGCTGCTGCTGCTGTTTAGAAAGTCTTCATTGCACAGTTCAGTCTGCATCCCTTCCTCCTCAGTGATACTAAATCGCAGATAATTGAATTTATGGGATGACAGGACCAACTTAGGTGGCTGCACATTTGCATGGTGCACGAGCACAGCAACAGCTGCATAGCGTGCATACGGATGTTCACACTTGGCCGTGATAATGTCACCTTAAGCCATTAATGTTAAGCTCTTATTTTTATGAAGGTGTAGGGAGGCGACGCTGTTTTGCAGGGTTGGGTTTAACGATAAACTGCCCTTTTTTAAGGCTCATTTAAGTCTAAAAGCGCCCATGTGCTCGCTCAGTAAGTGCACAGTGACACTGAATGCTGTTCTGTCCACTGACAAATTATGGACACAGAAGGGAAGAGAGCGAAATAAAGAGGGATCTTAGGCAAAAAGAAAGGAAGGATGCACTTGAACATGAAAGAGAAGTTTGCCGGGTAATGAGAGAGAAGCTTTGCCTGCAGGAATCTCAGTTGGCTAAGCTGTCTCCAAACTGATGGCTGAAACGGCCACTTTTAAAGGGGCAGTCCCGCACATCGCAGCAGTTGTGAGTCACTTGCAAACACAGTTGAGCACATGCAGCCAATACTGTGGCCGAATGAGCGAATTGCCTACATGTAATTTAAATTTGTCACAATTTAATTTGTCACTTTCACCGTACCTCATAAAACAAGTCATGCACAGATTAAGATTTTCCCTTTTCCAACATAGTCGACACATCTAAGAAGTAGGCATGAAAGGAACTGTGTCAAATTGCTCAAAAGGATGTGTGACATATTTGGGGTTAATTACCTAACTGTGATCTCATTGTCTCTTGTGTATACTGTCTGTCTTCATTTCTCCCACCATTTCCTTCCTCTCTCTCTTTCTTATCTTCTCGTACACTATCTCTCCCGGTCTTCTGGTCATGCAAAACTCCCTGCTTTCAACTTCTCTTTTGCACGTCACCCTCTCACTGGCTCCTTCTACCCCCACTCTATCCCTGCTTTTCACTCAGTCCATGTTTTCTCTGCATCATCCATCCCTATAGTGGTTACATCTGAAAGAGTGGTCTTATGGTGTGTATATTCACTAATAAGTAAAAAAAAAAAAAAAAAAAGAAGGCGAATAAAAACCGACTTAAGAAGACGTAGGCAAGAGCATACGTGTGTATTGTGTGTGTGCATCTGTGTATATAGTCTCTTAAGTTAGGCAACAACAGACCAGCGTAGCAGACGTAACGTGCATGTGCACTTCTCCTGCACTTTGTGCCCGTCTCTGTAGCTGTTGATCGCACTTCTCCTCTGTAACCTGCCTTGAATGTGTTTCAATTTTCATTCATTCATATCCTGCATTTCCTACATCATTGATCTTGATCTCATTTTTCCATGTGCCTCTCTCTTTTTTTTGTATCCACTCTCATTCTGTCTCTTAGTCTTTTTTTGAGTTGGTAACGTGAGATACTTCATCTAAACTGCTGGGCAACTCAGCATTCAACATACTTTCCCCATTTCAGTCATAGAATGTTCTTAAACACTGTTGATTTGCCTTTCTCCTTTTTGTTTTTAGTCCCTGTACAGTAATTCCTGTACGTACTCATCTTCTAATTAAATGTCAGTAAAGCCAGCTTTAAAATGCTTTGTATTTGGGGTTTAGAAGAGAAACTTGACGAGAATACGGTTGAATGTTTGGACATTTCTGTGTTTGCGCATGATTACCTTTTTGTGTGTGTGTGTGTTTAATTGGAGCTTATAAATGCAGTCATATGTCACATGTGACACATACATTCGTATGATTTTATTTAGAGCGTTGACTGTAAACAAACAGAGCGTGTGCAAACAGCTGTTTTTCAGTTTTCTCACCTTTTTTTGAGCAAATGTGCACACAACACTTAAGGCAGCGTGTGTGCGCAATCATCGGCCAATATCACACATATTGAGCTGACACCCGTGTCGGGACAGGAAATTGACACGTTTTGAGATTGCGCTGTTTTCTGATTGAAGTGTAATCGGAACGCGGCACCTCTCAGCGTCTGCACCAAATCCATTGTGGGTGTTCTCCAGACATGATCCTATCTTCCCTTACTTCAGTCCTGTCCGTAGCAAATTGACAAATAATACCAGGATATCACATTGCTTCTATCACTTCTCCTCAACACTTTGAGCGTAACTGGGTGCGTGCACACACACACACACATATATGCAGGCAGCAGCACTGATCAATTGAGGCAACTTGCAGTTTCATGTGGCTTCTTAGAAATCTATGGACTGTGTGTGCGCGTGCACGTCACTGTGTGCGTGGATTGTGAGTGTGTCTGTGTGGTGTGTACAAAGAAGGTGGTGTGACTAGTACGTCCAGAGCTTTCCCTCTCAGCCACCGCTCGCCCGCGGCTGACACACGGTGTGAAATAAAGAGAGAAAAGAGGCAAGCAGAGAGAAAAATGAGAGACACATCTTAAAGGCTTTGTGGACGGCAATGAAGAGCAGGCACAATATCAGGAGAAGTGGACGTGGGGGGGGGGTAAAATGGTCGATGTGAGAACGAGACAGGAGTAAATGAGAAGAAGATGAAGTGCGACAGAAAGATAAAGAGAGGAAACATCTTAAGTTGCTCTCAGACTGTGTATTCGTTTCGGCAGATGGTTCCTGTATATTCGGTTATTATCAGCTGCCACCGTCAGCTCTGGCTCTGCCCGTAAGACAGCTTAATTATCTTCCCACTGGAGTTCAACAGAAATAAAGCGCCAGCCTCTACACTTGTGAGCCCGCGTGACCATGCACATTTCGGTGTTGTATAATTTACCCATTTCTACGTAGGCGTTAAATGCACACACACGCACACGCACACCTTCTGAATGTATGTGGATGCCTGCACATTCGTGTGACCATGATGTGCTCACAGTTGATCCATTCTTCACTGCAGTGTACTTTACACTCAGGTCACATGCATGACTGTGTGTATTAATGTGATTTTAATAAGCTTTCTTTTGTGGTAGGTTTGTAAATTATATCAGCAGCATATGCCTCGTACCTAAACTCGTCATAATTCATAATGTGCATTAGTGTTTAATCTTTAAAATTAGTGTGATTTATTGTACAAATCATTTCAAAGTGCTTTTTTTTGTGGACATGGAGCATAAAATCTGACAAACTGCACAACTCTATTATCTCAAGCAGCCATGGCGGTTATGTCATGGCCGCCCACCTCTGTCAGCTGAATGCTGGTATGCTCAACTGTAATTAAATGCCAAATATCACATTGTTCACACTCTCCTCCCTTGCTCCTTTCTCCCTCTCAGGCCTCGGCTCCAGGCTCAGAGGAAGTTTGCCCAGTCGCAGCCCAACTCACCCAGCACTACGCCCATCAAAGTGGCCGACCCAGGCAACCTGAGTACCGGCGCCGCTACCGTGCCCTCCTCATCCCTGTCATTGCTCGCATCTTCATCTCTGTCCTCTTCTATTCAGGACCTGTCCAAGCGCAAGCCTAAGACGGAGGACTTCCTCACCTTCCTCTGCCTCAGAGGTAAGAGTGGTACAGACGGAGGCATGGTCACGTGCATGGTCACGTGCACGCTCGTGCGATGTGATTATTAGTTGAGCTTGGGGGGGGTGTTGTTGAACAAGGCGGCAGCAGCCCTCGCCCGGCTCTGATGTGGGACGATTGACACATTAGCACAGCGCTCGTGTATTGTTTAGCTATTTTTAAAAGCAAGCGTACGAACACAGACTTGTCATTCATATGTGTCAGCTCGGTGCTGATGTCACCCTGAGGTTCATTTCCATGTATTAAAACCTAAAGGGAAATTTGAGCTGTGTTTGTGCGCTCTGCTCTCCTTTTTATTTCACATACAGTCATTAGTGGTTCAAGGTTATGTATAAAAACCCCTTTCTAAGTCCGGTTTTAATCACACCACTTGTACCACTTGTACCACTTGTACAAAAGCCACACATATGTTAAACAAATAACTATCTACTTGCCCAAGGCTAAGATTATCCTGCATTTCATCAGCTTATACATCTCCACCTTCCTACCTTTCAACAAATATCTGTCTCTTTTAACACCCTGCCTGTCACCCTCTACTATAGCAGCTGTTGCTGCAGTTACTCGCACACAAACACACCCTCCGCTACAAATACTACACCTGTTCGGCGACACTATGTAGCGCCTTAGATGTCACATGAACTGTACAAGCTATAGCAGAGCAATTAGTGGGTTTTGTGTGTGCGTGTGTGCGCTTCACACACCACGTAGCACTGTGCAGTGGCAGTGTTTTATCAGGGACGACTCTTAAGGTAAAGTGACACCATCACACACCTATTCTAAACTGGCTGTGGGTGCAAACACACGCTCTCGGCACAGAGTGATACTCACGGTAACCAAGAAAAAAAAAAAAAAAAGTCCTCCTCGTTTCCTCTGAAGTTAATGAAGTATTGGTGTGACTTGGCATCAGTGCTTTTGTGCCCAGTCTCTGAAAGTTTCTCGACCAAAGGTGTCCAAACTTTACAAAGACTCTATAAAGAGATTATAATCGCTAATACACAGAGAGAATATGGCAGAAATTATGTGTGTGGCCTCAAAAACATTCATCTCTAAACTTCCTGAGATTTAGTAATATCAGTTTCTGATGTTGAAAATAATAGTGTTATATCTAATGTAAGTAGTTTGCTGTTGATATACAGTATCTCTACGTGGGTTAGGGAAGAAAGCGACACTGACCCATGAGTACTCCTCGTCTGTTTGTTTCTCATAAATCACCCTGTTTTTTGTGAAACATAAAAGAGGAGGGAATTTCATATTCAAGGCCTGAATAATAAAAGGTTTTGGCAATTTTCTCCGACAACCTTGGCTGTGACTTCTCCCAACTATCTCAATATTATCCTCTCGCCAGCTGCACACACTGTAGAGCCCTTCTTGTGATGTTGGGCTCTAGATAAATTGACTTTACCGTTATTAACCTTTTACTCATCTCACAAAGTAGGCTAAAGATTCAGTCGAGGCTAATTTGGATTCGAGTTGGGATGTGACTGCTGTACAGTAAAACTCCCATCATAGGAAGTCATTTAAACCTCATTCAGGAACACGTAATTTGAGGTTTCTAAAACGGACTCGAGCCATCATTGAGATGGAGTTTGATTTGCATATATAGGCCAGGATGTTACGCGGGTTAATGATATAATGGGCCGCATTCTTTGAAGTTGAGATTATTCTAAAATGAGGATGCTGAAGTGACCCCACCCCCTGTGGAGTGGTAGACTAATGAGGTGCAGGTGGCTGGTCTTGACTCGCTCTCCCTGCTTTTTCTGTCTTTTATAATTAAGTTTGGAAACGGCGTCGCTTCGCCGGCTTATTTCTGCTCCTGGTGTGTCAGAGAGCGGATCGTGTAGCTTCTCCATTAATGCTAACTGTAGAGCTAGGCTCCTAAGCAAAAAAGATTGGACAGTTTTCCACTGGGCTTTTTCCACTCTGCTGCTCCCTGCTGTACCGCTATATTTATAGACCCAGTTTAGCGCTCTCTCTCTCTCTCTCTCTCTCTCTGTGTGTGTGTATGCGTGGTGTGTACTATCCATGCTGTGAGGATGACATTTTCCTGTGTGGACTGCTGTGTTTTTCCTCTTGGCCTCTTACATGACCCGTATGCCGGGACCTTTACTGAGACGGGGACACAGGAGAATGTCAGAAGAGCCCTTGAGGTTGTGTGTCAATGAGTTTGTGTGTGTGTGTGTGTGTGTGAGAGCAAAAATCCACGCCTCACCACTGATGTTGCCAGCCTGTGTGCGTTAATGTGTGCATGTGTGTGTGTGTACATGCACACTCTCGGCATCCAGGTGATTTGACGTGATGCAGCCTGTGAGGATGTCTGCGTTACCCTGGTTAATCTTTTCAAAGGGCTTCAAGGCTTTGATATTATCCGAAAACCCCAAATCCCCTCAAAGATTTGGACGCTTGTTTGTGGTGATCTGTCCACTGCACACATTAGGCTGCTTCGTTTCTGCCATATTATGTCAACGTAGACTTCGTTCTCACCCCAATTCTGTCTTTTCAATTAAACTTTGATTATTTTTCAACTATAACAGGTCATTTAGCAACATTTCTGCCCTGAAAACTAATCAGTGGATTTCTGGGTTTCCGTTCCAGGTCAAACGTTCACTGTGTGTAAACACATACCCCTACACCCCCCCCACACACTTGACACACCCACTGCAGTATTTGCTTATCTTATCTGGTAAACATTACGAATCCAGCCCAAAAGACTTCTTTCATCATTCATTCTGACAGCCACATGAAAGTAGTTAAAACATGAAGGATTTGAAGCAATAAGGTGAGCAAAAAAGAAAAGCAGAAAAGCTGGTCTCTTGTGTCTCTTGGTATAATGAACTGAAAGCCCCAAGTAACTTTTTCATCATTTTGTGTCATGCTCCTGCCTCCAATTGAGCTCGTAATTGATGGCATTTTATTCATTTGATTTTTCTTTTTTCTTTTTTTTTCCTTTTTTTTTCTTCATGAAAATTAATTGGGCGGCTGACGGTGGTGGTTATTGTTGCTATATCTGAGGAAAAGTTATTTTTAATTCCTCCAGGGACGAGCAGGGGTGCCCGATTATCCTGATGCAACGTGGGAGTAACCGGAAAAGTGGAGCGAAAAACAAGATTTCTGACAGTGTTGAAGGAATCAAGGAATCACACAACACACAGTATATGCTCACCACCCACACTGTCTAGGGTCTATAGTCTTAATTTATACCACCGCTCATCTGTTTCCTTTGCAAACACACACACAAACACACCATAGATCTCAGTCATGGCCTGTGTGTTCAGAATGGTGTTTATGTGTGGTCCAAGACTGTAGTTGGGCTGTTTATATCCATGGAGAAAGCCATTTGGGTTGTAGCCAGACAGTCTGCCTCTGGCCCTGTCTGCCTCTAGTAACCTAGAGAGTGTAGTGCTGCTGCTGACAGGAGGATGGCAGCACTGAGCAAAGCAGAATAAGGCAGTGTAAGAGACTAACAGAGTCGTGTCATTGTCTTGCCTTTCAGGGATTTGATTTCAAACTGTATCAATGAAGTTGATGGAACAATCTTTCAGGAATAATTATTTATCCATACAAATAACATTTTGGGCAGCTATTTGTCTTAGAGATGAATTAAAGACAGACTATTGTTAATCTATGCCTTCTGCAATTTGATTTATGCATTTGTAAAGCCAGTTTGCCCACACACACACTCACGGACCCATTTTCCACAAGTGTGATTTACTTTTGCTGTGATTTTTGCGTGCATGGGTACCAGTGTACCGCTGTCGTGTTTACCTATTAGCCCTCTGGGCCCTCTGCCATGCCTGCCAGACCCAGCGTGGTTGCTCTCACTCTCTCCCTCTTGCTCAGGTTCAGCAAGGGCAGCCTCTTTGCTCTGCTTACATAACCCCAAAGCCCTAGTGAACCAAAGACCCCCATATTCCCAGTACACGATCAATTAAGAATTAGAATGAAGGGAATTATGCTTGGGACTTCTGTCTTTACAGCTGCATTGTTATTCTTGGCTAAAAAAAAAAAAACCTGGTTTCACTATTTTCTCTCCTGAGAGAACAGTTTTCAACACTTTCAAGTGATTTGCTGCTGCGAAAGTAGGTTTTCCTCAGGCGTCAGGTGCTCTTCTCTCCCTCTCTCCTTCTCTAATGTATGGCTGTGGTTTGATTAAAGTGTGGAAACTGTTTGTGCACAAGTGTGACATTGTTGACAATGACGTGAAATTGGCAGTGCAACAACAACTGAGTCTCTATTCTCCTCCAGGAGCAGAGGCACTATTTGTGGGGTTAATGGTTTTGCTGACACCCAGGAATGTCAATTGGAGATGTAATCCCTTATCCTCTCTCTCTCTCTCTCTCTCTCTCTCTCTCTCTCTCTCTCTCTCTC